>CM057053.1:56742453-57956203 GCA_029948455.1 Solanum rostratum
CCTTTTACTAAATACCTTCCCATATGGACTGTGTGACTACTTTTTCTAATAGACTCGTCCTTCCTTTTATAAAGCTAGTATGGAGGTCATCTTCTTCTTATTCAAGTTCAAACAAAAGTTGAACGTTGTGCCCCTTAGGTAAGGGGCTTATGAGGGAAGAGGGGTGAAACGCTTTCGTAGCCTAAGGCAGCGAGAGGTGCGCCTCCCCGCTCATCAATCACGGTGTTCAGCTGACTTGCACTGAGTGCTTTCCTTCTCGCGCGAAAGAAAAAAGATGTATAGCTTTTTTGTCTGCTTCCTTTACCTATCAAAGATTCTGTTAACATTGCAGATGGAACTCTCTTACCTCTTTCACATTGTGGGTCTATGTCTTCATCTTGAATTCTTCATGATAGATTCCATTTTCCTCCTAAAAATAAATTTCTTTCAGTCACCTTGCAGCTAACCATCTTCATGTCATCTTTTCTTCTTCTGAGTGTCTTATCCACGATCAACGCACTGGAAGGATCGTTGGCCAGTTGGGAAAGCTTTATTATACGGATATTCTTCTTAAAGAGTAACCTCATGTAAATACCATGGAATAAGGTTTTATCCTATTCATGGAGATTCTGTAACTATTCCAAAAATGGAAAGTTCAACACAATTGGTATTTGTTTTTGGAAATTGGAAGCAGTTACTAATTCATGATCTGGCATGTACAGAATGAAAACTTCATTCTCGATTCTACGAGAATTTTTATGAAAGCCTTTCATTTGCTTCTCTTCGATGGAAGTTTGATTTTCCCAAAATGTTCCTAATTTTTGGCCTAATTCTTCTTCTGATGATCAATTCGATCATTCAACTTTAGCTTCTGAATGAGGAATCATGTCACTTGGAATTTTGGAAAGTGAATCCTCTCTTTCAGATCCTGGCCTTGGTAGAACTTGTCTTTGATTGGGATTTCGATTGAAAAGATGTTAGGTCGGTTCCTCATGTGCCTAAGGATTGAATGCAACCTATCCACCAAGAATCCATTGGAACTAGATGCCAGAATTGACTCAAAAGGAGAAGGTATGAAAAACTTCCCCAGGTGAAAGAACTTTCTATACATATCTAACAGGATGGCTAGGAACGGATCCAAAGAAGAGAAGTAAGACGACTACTTCCATTCCTCTCCTTAGACCGACAGTACTACAAGAAAGAAATAAGATAGAAATAAGGCAATTATTACCTAATAGAATAATGTGAATTAGAATAATAATACCTCACAAGGAAGGTATATGAATTGCTTAGCCAAGACTATCTCGACCTTAGCCTTCTTTTCTAACCCCAGTCAGAACCACATATGCAAGTTTCCCTGCATGTGGCTCGTCCGTGCTTTCCAAGGCGCTGCCTGTGACTCAGCATGGGAGAAGGGGGCGGAACTACACACTTTCGTGTTCAGAGCATTATCCGAGTGAGTAGGCAGCGCCTACCAAGCAAAGCTTTCTTGAAGAGGCAGGGCTGGTTCCTTTTCGGTGCCCGCCCTTTATTTATTTAGATGTTGAGGTAAGACAAGCCCCAGGAAAGTCTCGGTTTGCTCGACTGACTCTTACACTGCTACATGAACCATCCGCTTCTTTTTCGATTCTTCTTCTATATAAATGAATAGATCTTTGTGATTCAATTGATTCGATTCTCGTTCTCACCCTCGGTGATGTTATATATAATGTCATTTTCCCCTTCCTTGAAAGGGTAAGACACAGGTACTTGGTTCGCTCTATTTCTTTATCTCCCCATGAATCGTATGTTTGTAACAATAGGGACAAAATTTTTTCAATTCAAATCGATTAGGCGTATTGTGCCGGTTCTTTTGAGTAATATACCTTATGGCAGGATCAGTCACCCGGGCAAACAACCCTCCTCCAAGAAGAATTGTGCTATGCCCCCCCCCCCCCCGATCCCTATAGAGCGAAAGAGCTGCCTGGTGATCCCTAGGTTGCAGCACGTTCGGTCCTTAACTCCTCGCGTCGCTACCGCCATTTCTAGGACTGACCGACGCCTCACCTGCACAGGCACCTATGTAGTATAGTCTCGGTCGCACATTCAACATAGTGTTCGTACTCATGTGCCTTCCAGAACCAGGGGTATTTGAGCCCGCTGTGTACGATTAGTCAGCCTTGTGGTGGCAAAAGGATTAGAAATCCCCCCATGCTACGGTTCCCTGCGGTCCAAACCCGGTGCCGCTTTAGGTTAGAGAGCTGGACGATAATAGCCCCTCTGCATCCCAAAGAGCACTTCCCTCCTAGGCGCGCAACAAGCAAGAGATTGCTTCATTCAGGACAGAAAGTTCTTAAAATACTAAAAAAGGGAAAGCTAAAGCAAAAAGGCCAAGAAAACCCCTGCAAAAGCGCATACTTTGCGCTGCATTATCGTATAATAAAATAAAGGCCAGTCACTTCGACTCCTTAAATAGTGGCAGTAGGTCTTTATCCTTCGCTTTGGGGTTGAGTTTATGTGCCATCTTCAGCCTACCTAGGAAAGGGCTACCTTTTTAGTAAAGTATTTCCCTTGGAAATAGCCTTAGCTGGATTTCTTTCTTCGTAGAAAAGTGGAAACTCCCTCGCTTTTTTTTGAAGCCCTTTCAATTCTCTTTCTAGTATGCTTCCTCCATAAGAACACTGAATGCCCAGCTTTGCAGAGCAGCTCTCTCCCCAGCCCACAGCATAGTGTGGAATCTGGATCCTTTCATCGAGCACCATTTCTTTTAGATAGAAAGGCATTCTGACTCTATTGGATCAAGTCATAACCTAAGCCTTCTACTAGTAAACTACTGTGAAGAGACTAAGTATATGGCTTTCAAAACTTGAGGGCATCCCGCCCTTGCTCAACAGAATCTGGGGGCCACTCCCTCTCTTGGACTGACAATGTGACACTTCCTTTTCTTATAGTTTGACCTCTACGCGACATCCACATGAGGGAACGAATAAAGGCAAATCCTCATAAATCGAAAAACCATTCATAAGATGCATAAGTAGAATCAACAACACAAGGAAGTTTCTAAACATCCCTAGTCTCCTGGAGATAGGCCATGGACGACTCCGCACCCATCCACAAGACTCTACTAGACGATAGCTCTATACAGCTGAGACCAGTGAACCTTAAGCTCTAATACCACCTTGTCACGATCGGATTCCAGTCATGATGGTGCCTACTAGATCTTACCTGCAGGCAAGTCAATTACCTAACCACAGGGTACCTTTCCTAGTTCTCTCTAATCATAATCATAACTAAAATGGTAACATAAATAATCAAAACCTATCCAGAACTTGAAAGTCAAGTATGCAGAGCTACAATAGACGCAAGAACATATCATAGCCATATATCAGTAACCATAATAATATACAAAACAAGGAGTGCACCTACAAATACATAACTCTATCATATAAGGGCAATGTCGGAAAGCAAAAGATGCCCATCACAAGAAAGGAGATTGAGATGAAGCCATAGCTATCAATGCTCACCCAAAAAAGCCTCTTGTGCTCTCCTTAATCCCAAACTTAGCAATTACGACCCCTATCTGGACTTGCACCATGGGAAAATGCAAAATTATAGGGTGGGAGTACTAGAAAAAGGCACCTAGTAAGCATCATCGGCCGACCAAGTGAAATAGTGAACATATGTAAAGCCCAAATATATAGAAAACTGCAGCAGTGCAGATAAATGAACTCAGAGCAGGGCATAGGCATGTCTAGAAATCCTCAAACCACATCTGAACTAACCGAAGTGAAGAACAATGAAAAACCAAACCAACCTAAGTGATGAACATCGATATCAATTGACGAAAACTGTGTAGGCTCATACCATAATTGTCTCCAACTGAGGCAAAGTATTGTACGTGGGTGAAAGTTCCTAATATCTCTGCTTGTACGCCTCCTGGGACCCCATAAGTTGAGAAGGTACATACACGCACAATCTAACTGACAGAGTATCACTAAACCCAATAGAATCATCATAGAGCCCAACTCTCTCTCTATCAACAAAACAAGGGTTAGTTATACGTGGGTATAAGGCCCTAGTGTCTATGCCTGAACGCCCTTTGAGCCCCTATAAGCCCAGAGGGTACACCCGCGCACAATCAGGGTGTGAATATGTGTGTGGAACCATAGAACTAATCACGAGGCCTCACCCAAACAATCACATCTCAATTGGGTCCCCGACCCTGTGCCGGTACGTGGTACCCGATCCAAAATATATGGGCATAATGGTGGGACGTATCCCCCATGGGAAAAATAATTCCCCTCGCATAAACAAATGTATCTCATCTCAGAAAGTTAATCATGAGGTCTTGCCCCCAAATGAAATCAGCGGGGTCCCCGACCCAAAGGGTAACCAACGAGGTCCACGATCCATAATCAACTGGGTCTCAAACCCAAAACATCGGTGTGTCATATCCCTCTCTGAACAAATGGTAGTGTCTTAAACTTAGAGTGTAACCAATGGGGGCCCCTAATACAACTATCATAGGTGCTCGATCCTCAGAATCTGCATCCAAAGCCCGATGCTCAAGTGTGGCCACCGGAACTCAAAACATCGGGGCACATAACCCTAGGACTCAGATACTCTAGTGTGGCTAACAATGCTCGAACAACAATGGGGAGCATCATCTAGGACTCGAGACATCAATTAGTCACTCACTCAACTAGTCTATCCGGATTTAGAACTCCAATGTCATATCATGCTCTGAGTGAATGTAGGCAACGACCTCACAACCTAGGTATCCCACAATCTCAATCCAACCCACACAACATTAACTACCAGCACTCTCAGATATGACAAATTTCTATATATCAGATGGAGAAAACCAGTGCAGAACATCTATCAATAGTATATTGGAGTGTGTGTGTGTGTGTATATATATATATATATATATATATATATATATATATATATATATATATCACAAATCACCATAGAATCATGTACAACAAAGGCCAAGAATACCCATAACCTCATCAATCACCACTGACTGGGGAGAATATAGACAATCATGGTACATCATGAGTATCCTGACAACCAAACCCCGCAGAGTCCATATCTATACCAGAATCAGGCCAAGATTCAGCAAAAAAATCAATACACAGTCTTCTAGTCAGCAAATCTCCACAAGTCAGCACACATGTCTATCCCTAGGCACTTGCTCAAATTCGGCCCTTACCAGGCCCTTTTTCTATGCAAAGCAACTCATAGAGCAGCGTCGGTATAACCTAAGCTAACGCCCAAGAGGCCAGATAATCAGAAGGATTTTATCTACCTGAAACCATATCGCAGCCTAACTGCTATAAAGAATATCGCCTAAGGCAACCATATGCCATCCCATTGATAATGTGCCTTTCTTAAAACAGCGTGCAAGTCCCCAAGACTAACCTGTGTAGCTAGTATCTTATCATAGACAGCTTAGGAAGCCCGTAAGTTATAACCTACACCTTGCCAATAGGGTCACACTCTCGTCTCTAACCTGCCAGTTGCTTAGTAGCAACCCATTCTATGTCATAAGTCACAAGGCTCTTTCAAGAGTACAACTATAACCATTCCCAGAACACGGTGTGTTTCTCCGGTCACTAACTAGTAGCACAAGTACATAACATATAACAACGGTATAAAAATATATATAAGTCATTAGGAAGCACAGAATCATATTTAATTAGGCAAATCTACCATAATCTAGGCAACCACAAGTACTCAAGACAGATATAGATACTAGAATTAGTGCACAAGGTACTATGTAATCACTTATTAGTCTCATCAGCGAGTATATTTCAGTAATCTCAAGCTACACACATATTCCAGCAAGAGTCAGTCTCAGTGTGTGTACCTGTCACATGTTGTCAGCCCATCCATCCCCTTTTCAGACCCTCCTCATAGACAAACACTATAAGAACTGAGATAGTATAGCAGCTACAGCCAACACAGCCCTCAACACAATCATATCGTCCCATAACATCATATATATACCATATAGAGATCACATACAGCTATATACAACATATGCTCTACAACTCAATCCATAAACAGTACATTTCTACACAATCCTATTCAAATAGGCATGCATATCGACTTAGTCTAAGGTGTGGAGAAACCTGGCCTACCTAGCAGATGATTCCTCACATACTATGTTGATCTACCTAAGTCTTTCCCTTCAAATTGCTTCCCGATGTTGCTCAGCTGTCAAAATACAATTCACAAGGTCATTACGGCTGATTTGGGTGTGAAATCTTAGGAAATGGGTGAAGTTACATCCATTACGACTTAAATAAGGAAAATCAGGGATTATGCCCAAAATGTCAAACCAACCCCCGTAAAATGATCCCTATATCACCCTGAATCTATAGCCAGAAATTAAGGCAAAACAGATCCCAGAAGACAGAGAAACGACTCAAAAATGAAGTTCTATTTCTTAACGAAAAAGATTTCTTACATAATGTCTTGGTCAAATTCCGCAAAATTATAGCAAAATTAACAAGATCCTAATATACCACAATGTTCCTCTTAAAAAATAGAACAATTTAGACTCAAATTTTACTTAATTTCGTTGAGAAATGACCGAGATATCCCAATGTAAAATTTTCACTCATTCTCGATATATAACCAGCGAAAAGCAGAAATTTTACCTCAAAATACGTGTTGAATCCTGAATCCGACTTCACCATGGCGTTCCTCGGAAAAATCCATGTCATGTAGTATTTTGAATCACTCAAATTGGATGAATAATGAGTTTAAAAATGGCATGTAAAGTTGGGAGTATATATATATATAAAAAGCATAATGACACATATCCAGTTGCTGCCATGTTTTGATATGTGGAAGTGCTATGGCCTAGCATATCACCCTCTTTGAAGTAGCAACCTTTCCATTCCCTTTTTCGCTGTTTTCGGCTCATTTTAGGACTTCGATTTTCTTAAATGTACTATGTAACCCTATGGATTTCAATGTTCTAGATTTAATGGTGTGGTTGGAATTTCCAACGGAGCTTCCTACGATAAAGTAAGGGTCCCATTTTTTTATCAGCAACTTATAACGGAAAGCCCCTACGAGGCTCAAATCAAATCTGTACATCCCTGGTATCAAACGAAGGGTCAGCCTGGACAAAACTCGATGTTCTGAAGCTAATCACGCTATCAAAATTCTTATTTGAGGCACGATTCTGGAGGGTATTGACTGAGTCAACTATTAACCCATCCCTGTAGCTATATTTTCAAGCCACGATATAACTATACCAGACATGCTTCTAGGTTAATTTGACCATTCAGGGGCTAATGTAATCATCAGAATTCCACTCCGAGGTCATTCACTAGGACTTTATTTGAAAATTCATTTTACATGTATAACTTTCCGGTTAACTCAAAAATCTACATAACTCCCAAATAAGCCAACCAATAGCCATTCCCACAGTCCCAACAAATCACCAATGGCCCGAGGTCATTATACACATGCTCAAATCAACAAAGTAGTCACATAATTACATAAATGACCCGAAGGGTAATTACATGGATTAGACGATAAATACAACCCTTAGAAATATTTTTTCGGCCATAAGATAAGAAATAAATCAGCCATAGGCACTGAGATGTTACCTTTTCTTTCAATAACTGGTTCATTAGGAAGCTGGAACTTTACGATTGGGGTTCAACAATTGATAAAGGTGTAATATGAGTATGGCCAATTCATGCAAAGAATGACATCAAAATAAAGGATATTAAGATCTATTTTATCAACTGAGGTGATCTTAACAAAGATTGAGATCGGACAATTTCTAAACACTTATTTAATTAAGACTAACTAATTAATAGGAGTAGAAATTGGAAAAGGTTCTAGTCGAATTTTAGGAGTGACACCAAACCTCATAGAAAAATAAGGTGTCCTAAAAGGCAAAGTTAACCTTGGGTCTAACAAAGCATAAACGTCATGATGGAAAAATCATGCCTTGCCTATATCCACATTGGGAGAAGAATCATAATCCTATTGAGCCTGCATAACATAGAAACTTGTTTTAAAGTTTACCACCACCAAAACCAAATAGAGTACTTACTGAATCGGGTGACCCAAAGAAGAAGGTTGATCTTGTGGTTGACTATCTCTACCCTCGCTAGCTAGAAAATATAAATATCTCACCTTGTAATCCATCTTACCATGACCATAGCACAAATCTGAACCCATTAAATAATTCCCTTGATGACTCTTTCCAGACTTTTAACAAGCAGGAACCATTTGACCACTAGTAGCTTCTCCTTAAGGTTTAGGGGCAGACACTTTATCCTTGTTGAAATTGTGAACTAGAGAACTAAAGGTATTTTGACTAGAAAACATTTGTCAACACTTTAAATGGCCAACATTACTACCGTACTCTAATATGAGTAACCACTATTATTCATTTGAGCCATCTTAAACTCTCTAAGCCTTTTTCTAGAGCTTTTCCTCCTCAATATATTTCACATGATTCATCAACCTCAAATTTTCCATCTCCTTAATCAATATGGATGTCCTACACTTCTTGACTACCAACTTTGAAATGTCAACAATAGATTTCCTCATTTGATCTCTAGATTCATTCACCATAATCGGTGCATAATTAGACAAATGACAGAACTTCAATAACTATTGTTTCACACTCATATGCCCTTGCTTCACATTTATAAACTCTTAAAACTTATCCTACCTCAACTCTAGGGAAAGAACCGATCTAGAAATACCTCTGTAAACTTATGTGGACCCAAAGGATCTGGATTAACATCCCTTTCTTCCTTCCATTGATTAACTAAACTTGAGCAATATCTTCAATTAATAGGCGACCAAGTCTTCCCTTTCCATCAGAACATACCATGATGTCCACAATTTCTTGGATTTCCATGGAAAATTCTTGTTGATGTTTATCCACTTTAGTACAATGAAATTTTGATAGATTTATCCTTATGAAATCTCGAATGCTAGTTATTTCCATACCTATATATGGATTTAAGAGAGCTACGACCTCATGATTTGATTGAGCCATCATGGCTTGGGCAAGCATTTAGAAAGTGACCATAAACTCTTAACAAGAGAATTCCTTGGACAAAGGATCAACCAAAGCTTAAGATGATTGTTTCTCCTCATCTTGATTCATGTTCTTCCCAATGGCTCTTCTTGAAGGCATGATTCTAAAATGCATAAAATAGGAGTTAAGAGGAAACCTTATATAGTTTAACTCTATCACACGAATTACTAATCATTAAAAAGTAAAGTATTTTCTAATGCCTCATAGCCTCCCCCTCATAGATGTGATGCACTTCTCACATATGAACAAGACTCTACTTGATGCAGAATTTAGACACCCTAGGACACTTGAACCTGATGCTCTAATACCAAGTTTATCATGACTTAAGGCTATCTCCTAGTCATAATATGGTTCTTATAATTATGAGGGACCCCAAGCAAGACATATGGCATAACATAAGCATGTTAAACGTAAAAATACAACATAAAAAAAGTTAAAAAAGAAAAGTTTAAACAATCCCATGATATAATATGTCAAGTCTAAAGTATACGCAGAACATATACACATAGGTTTGAAACCCTCTACTAATCATAATTGAGTCACTAGGACACAACCTAGCTAACTCAAATTTTGAAATTGAAGTTTCAAGAAAAAGGTAAAGAAAAGGGATAAATCATCCTCCAAGAATGAGAATTCACCAACTTTGCCAGCTACTCAAACAATACCAATCACGGGCCGGATAGGAAGTTTTTTCAGCTAGATAAAGAGACTATATAGGCCAAATTATGTGGTCTGCACATGGAGATTGTGCAATGTGACTAAATCTTTTTATGCAGTTTGACTAAATACAACAACAACAACAACATACCTAGTGATATCCCACAAATGGAGTTTGGGGAAGGAAGAGCGTACACAAACCTTACCACTATGTCATGGAGATAAAAAAATTATTTTAAAAGATCTCCAGCTCAAATGTATTAGCGACAAATAAGAGAAGAAGAAGAAAATAATAGATATAGAATAATGGCTAAAATGAAAAGCTATGTAAATTCTACAAAAATGATAAAGTAGCCAAAATAATCAAAGAGCAATAACGACACAACTATATCACCAAGAGCTCTTTGATGTTCATGTCTATGGCCACCCTGAGTCTGAGAACACAAGCTTCATATTTGCCATGTTATTTGTATAATCAAATCTGATCTTGGTTGAAATTGAGTAATATTGGCATGTCTCTAAAATTAAGATTGCTCCTATTCTGACTCCTTTGGATTTGATGCTCCATCAAAGAACATCCTCCGCCCATCATATGATTTTGATATGACTTTTCCCACAAACAACACCTCTTCATCAGCGAAGTAGGTTTTGAGTGGCTTGTAATCTTGATCCACTAGATTTTCTGCAAGCTGGTCAGCCAAGGCTTGTCCTTTGATAGCTTTCAGTGTCACGTGCATAATATCAAACTCACTCAACAAAATTTTCTATTTTGCCAATTTACTAGTAGGTATCGGCTTCTAAAAGATGTACTTGAATGGAGCATTCTTGAGATCAAGTACGTAATGTATGTAGATAAGTAGTGCCTAATTCTTGCATGATCTAAGTCAAAGTGCAAAAGGTTCATTCCAACAAGGTGTATCTTGCCTTTTGTGGGGTGAATTTCTAGCTTAAGTAGTAAGTGACTTGTTCTCTTCTACCTGTCTCATCATGTTGTCCCAACATTGATCCAAATGCACTATCCATGACAGATAAGCATAGCAATAAAGGCCTTCTAGGCTCAGGTGGACCAATACTGGCCAGTTGGAAAAATATTCTTTGATTTTGTTGAAAGACTTTTTGACATTCCTCTGCCTATTTTGTGGTAGCATTCTTCTTCAACAACTTGAATATGGGTGCACATATTATTGTGGACTGAACGATAAATCGGCAGATGTAGTTGAGTCTCCCCAAGAAACTCATCACGTCCTTCTTGGTCCTAGGAGGAGGTAGTTATTGGATAGCTTTGACCTTTGATGGATCCAACTCTATGCCCTTTCAACTGACAATGAATCCTAGTTGTTTTCCTGTGAGTACTCCAAATGCACACTTTGTTGGATTCAATTTTAAGTCATACCTCCGCAATCTTTCAAAGAACTTTCATAAATTACCCAAATAATCTAAACTCTTCTTGGACTTGATAATGACATCATCCACATATACTTCAATTTCCTTATGGATCATATCATGGAAAAGAGCAGTCATGGCCCTCATATAGGTTACTCCAACATCTTTTTGACCAAATGGCATCACCCTATAGCAATACACCCCCATGGCATGACAAATCCCATCTTTTTTGCATCATCTTTGTCACGCCCCGAGAGGATACCCTTGATGTGGTCAGCACTCAGAGACTAATGCTAGTCCCCAAGAGAACCACTTGGCCTCATCACATCATTCAATCAATAAACTCTACTGAACAACGGAAAGTATAAGTAATTAAATGGGCACATCTCATCTAAAGTCTCAAAATAAATATATAAAAACAAAGGCTAGTAGAAAGAACTAGCTCACAAGTCTCAACATCAATGCTTAACCATCGTCTATGAAGACTCTATTACTACTCATGTGGTGGCAATGACAGACCCATGGATACCCAAAAACATAATAAAGAAATAGTCCAAACTCAAACTCTAAAGCAAGATGAATAAATCATGGTGGATCCTCCGAAGTAGGGGAGGCTCACCAAATCAACTGCGAATCTCAGATCTTCAATGGAGCGTCTGTTAACAATCTCTAGTACCTGCCTCTACACCATAAAACAATGCATTCTAGAGTGGACATCAGTACTTGGAATATACTGATATGTAAAATAGTTAGATGAAAGAGAAACCGATAGAATAGTACATCAACTCAAAGTAATCATCAAAATAACATTAAATCGTCAAATGTCTATTTATGCAAGAATAAAGAGTAGACAAGTGACACATCAATAACTCAAACTCATAAATAATCTAAACTCATCTCAAAAGAGCTCACCTCCTCTCATCTCAGAGGAGCTCACCTCCTCCCATCGCGTCTCAAAACTCATCCCAGAGGAGCTCACCTCCTCTCATCTCATTTCAAAACTCATCTCAGACTCGGAGTACTCAAGGTAGGAAATTTTTGGGAGTTTCTCTTATATGACAACACTCACTTATGAGCCGGTGAATGTACAATAATCACCCTGATATTGCCACAATGGTTCCAAACTTGCCAGGTAGGGAACGCTCAAAAACCATATCAGCTCACCCAATACGGAGTCAACTCAATAGGTCCTATATTGCTTTCAGGGACCGTTACTCTCGAGGGAACCATAATATGTGTGATGGTTCTATGCCTCTCCTACGTTTGGCGACGTAGTTTGACGAGTTCGAGTCGAACTGCTATCAACTCATCATCATTCTCTCGTCATGCTCAACAATCTCAACTCAAGGCTCTAGACTCAATTCTCAAGTTCATTATGCATGCTTTTCAAATTACTCATGTAGGGTTATGCGAATTCTCGTAAAAATATTCAATTCAAGAAAATAATTAGTATCATGATCATCAACATAGAAAAACATGTAATTTCAAATAGAATTTTAAAAAAAACATCAAGTATTCATGCATGTAGACTCTTCAACCATCAACTCATTTATGACCTCTATGGGGCACATGAGAGAACAATCCCATATTTTTAGTTTAGCCTTACATACCTGGGATGCAGCTATCAATCAAGCAGGCCATGAATTTCTTCTCGAATCTCTCAAACTCAAGCTCTTCACTTCTCTCCTCAAGCCCTAGCCTTGTTAGATTATGGAATAGGACTTAGAATGGGAGTTTTAGACCTTTTTACGTCAAAATGACCTTATTATATCGTGTAGAGAGATTAGGAGGGGTGGGGAATTAACCGGAATGCCCCTTGTAATAATTTAGAAATTCTCAACTCGGAAAAGACATAGTCCGCGACGCGGACTGGTCGCACACAATGTATTTTCAGAATAACGCTTTTGAACAAGTTTTCTCAATCCCGTCGAAAATTTTCAAAAGAATATAAGTGCTAGTCTGCGATGGGTCCGAGACGCGCTCCTATTGCGTACTAACATTGTTTTGTGTTTCGGATCAAAAAATTATCTTTTGACCCGATCGCTCTAAAAATCGACCAAGACCATATTCCCACTCAATTTTGCATGTCGATCATAAATTTAGCCTCGGATTTGCCATACGAGCATTGGAAGATGAGTTATGCACATACCCTCTCCCTAGGGGTATTTTGGTAATTTTACCGGGCATTACATCATTTCTCCCTTGGGGTCATTCTTCGTCGAATGATGAGTAAAGGTGGATATCAAGGCACGAATAGAGTCAAAACTCATCTCAACACTCAACTCAAATAAATCGAACTCTCGACTCTTTCTCGGCCTCAATCAATATCACTCAGACTTACAAATAGAAAGTCACGTCAAGAATAGATATATCAATTTAGTGAAGGGTAAGAAATTTACCTTCAACACTCTCGTCATTTGGCACAAATAGATGCGGATATTTGGCTTTCATCTCTTCCTCAGTTTCCCATGTGGCTTCCTCAACAAATAGATTTCTCCACAGGACTTTGACTGAGGCTATCTCTTTGTTCCTCAATTTACGAATTTGATGATCAAGGATTTGAACCGGAACTTCTTCATAAGATAGGCTATCTTTCACTCCAACACTATCAACAAGGGTCACCAAGGCAATATCTCCCAAGCATTTCTTCAACATCGACACATGGAATATTGGATGCACTCCATCTAACTCGGAAGGTAATTTTAATTCATAAGCAACCTTCCCAATCCTCTTCACAATCTGATATGGTCCAACATAGCATGGACTCAACTTTCCCCTTTTCCCAAATCTTAGGACACCCTTCATAGGTGACACTTTCAAATACACCCAATCATGTACCTCAAACTCTAAGTCTCTTCTCAATACGTCGGTGTAAGATTTTTGGCGACTCTGAGCAGTCTTTAATCTATGTCTAATGACCTTGACCTTCTCCATCAATTGGTGGACAAGATTAGGCTCAATCAAATTTGCTTCTCAAACCTCAAACCACCCAATTGGTGATCTACATCTCCTCCCATACAAGGCTTCGTAGGGAGCCATTTGAATGCTTGCATGATAACTATTGTTATATGCAAATTAAATTGATGGTAGGTGATCATCCCAATTTCCCTTGAAATCCAAAACACAAGCTCTCAACATGCCCTCAAGTGTTTGAATTGTACGCTCTGCCTAGCCATCTATTTGTGGGTGAAAAGTTGTGCTCAGGTTCACCTTAGTACCCAATACCTTTTGGAATGATCTCCAAAATTGGGAGGTAAATTGAGCTCCTCTATCCGAGATAATGGACAAGGGAACCCTATGAACCTCAAAATCTCCTGGATGTACAACTTGGCGTACTTCTCCGCAGTTTTTGTTGTCTTAACTGCTAAGAAGTGAGCTGATTTAGTCATTCTATCCACGATCAACCATATCGAATGATGTTGCTTTCGAGGCCTTGGTAAACTGGTAATAAAGTCCATATTAATAATCTCCCACTTTCATTCTTAAATCTCAAAATTCTGAGCCAATCCACATGGCCTTTGATGCTCAACCTTCACCTGTTGGAAATTCGGGCATTTTGAAATTAACTCAGCAATATCCCTCTTCATCCCACTTCACCAATAGACTTCTCTCAAGTCATGGTACATCTTGGTAGAGCCTGGATTATTAAAATATCTAGTATTGTGGGCTTCTGCCATGATCCTATCTCAAATTCCATCAACTTCTGGGACACACAACCTACTTTGATACCTCAACACTTCATCTCCCCCTTTGGAGAAGACCATCACTTTCTGTTTGTGGACAGCCTCCTTTAGTTGGAGTATGATAGGATCTTGGTCTTGCTTTTCTTTCACCTCTGCAACTAAGGATGAAGTACACCCATCCTGAACATTAACTCCTCCTTCATAATTCTCCTCAAGTTGAAATCTCAATCGAGCCAAGAGATGCACTTCCTTGGCTAGCTCCTTCCTTCCCTCCTCCACATGGGTTGTACTACCCATTGACAACTGCTAAGATCGTCAGCAACAACGTTAGCTTTACCTAGGTGGTAGTGAATGCTCATTTCATAATCCTTGAACAATTCCAACCATCTCCTCTGTCGCAGGTTGAGCTCTTTTTGACTGGAAACATACCACAAACTCTTATGGTCAGTGAACACATCCATATGCACTCCATACAAGTAGTGGCACTAGAGTTTAAGCGCAAACACCATTGCGGCCAACTCGAGATCATGGGTTGGATAGTTCCTTTCATGGACCTTGAGTTGCTTGGAAGCATAGGCTATCACTTTCCCTCTCTGCATCAGCACACATCCTAATCCAGCCCTCGAAGCATCGCGTAAATCACAAAGTCCTCGATCCTTTCGGGTAAGGTAAGGACCGGCACAATAGTCAACCTTGTCTTCAATTCTTGGAAACTGTTTTCACATTCATTGGACCACTGAAACTTGACCTTTTTCTGAGTCAATTAAGTCAATGGTGCGGATAGGGAAGAAAATCCCTCAACAAATCTGTGTTAGTAGCCCGTCAACCCCAAGAAACTTCTTATGTCAGTCAGAGTGGTTAGTCTGGGCCAGTTTTTAACCGCTTCAATCTTTTGGGCATCCACACGAATACTATCACTGAAAACAACATGACCTAGAAAGCCACTGACTTAAGCCAGAACTCACACTTTGAGAATTTTGCATACAACTCATGGTCTGTAAGGGTTTGAAGGACAACTCGAAGGTGGTTAGCATGCTCCTCCTCACTTCTCGAATACACCAAAATGTCATCAATGAAAACAATCACAAACATATTGAGTTATTGTCTGAATTCTCTATTCATCAAGTCCATAAAGGTGGCAGGTGCATTCGTCAACCCAAAGGACATGACCAAAAACTCAAAATGGTCATACCTAGTCCTAAAGGCTGTCTTTGGAATGTCACATTTCCCTACCTTCAATTGGTGGTATCCAGATCTAAGGTTTATCATACAGAAACAAGAGGCGCCCTGAAGTTGGTCAAATAAATTATATATCCTTGGGAGAGGATATTTGTTCTTTATCGTGACCTTGTTCAGTTGCCTATAATCAATACACATTCTGAGGGACCCATCTTTCTTTTGCACGAATAGGACAGGAGCACCCCAAGGTGAAACACTTGGCCTAATGAAGCCCTTCTCTAGCAAATCTTTCAATTGTTCTTTCAACTCTTTCAACTCAGCGGGGGCCATCCTATAAGGTGGAATCAAAATAGGTTGGGTGTCGGGAAAGACATCAATCCCAAATTCGATCTCCCTATTAGGAGGAACTCCAGGCAGATCATCAGGAAACACTTTTGGAAGCTCATTAACAATCGGGACTAACTCAAGAGGTAGGGACTCAATATCATCATATTTCACTCGCACGAGGTGATAGATAAAGCCTTTGGAAATCAACTTTCTAGCTCTAAGATATGAGACAAACTTCCCTCTAGGTGCAACAAAATCACCCTTCCACTCTAGAACCGGTTCATTAGGAAATTGGAACTTAATGGTTCGGGATCTAGAATCAACAGAGGCATAGTAGATGTGAAGCCAATCCATGCCAAGGATCAAATCAAAATCAACCATCTCCAACTCAATCAAATCAACAAGAGTATCCCTATGATGGATGGATACTACACAAGTTCTATAGATTCTCTCAGCTCGAATAGACTCACCCACTGGTGTAGAAATATCAAAGGGTTCGAGAAGACTCTCAGGGGTTTTATCAAATCTACTGGCCACATAAGGAGATACAAATGACAACGTGGCACCGGATCCATCAAAACATAATAATCAAAAGCAAAGACTCGAATTATACCCGTCACAACATCTAGGAGTTCTCATGATCTTAGCGACTATCCATGGCATACTAGCGATTTGTTGCTCTGTCTGCGCCTGACGTAGCGGCCCTCTGGTTTTCTCTAACCGGTGGGCCTGGTTTAGTAGACTGAGCCTGGTCAGCCCGCTTTACACAATCCTTCTTGTAGTGACCCAATTGGTCATATCCATAGCACATATCATTCCCTTCACGATATCTCCCCAAGTGCATTTTTCCACACTTATCACAAGGTGGCTTACCCTGCGAACCTTGAGCCACACTAGCTTGCGACTAGATTCATGGGTTCCAACATTCTGAAACCTTTGATTATACCTTCCTCTAGGCACAGGTGCACTAACAGATGATGGTGCTGGAAATTGATTACCATTGTATTTCCTTCCAACCTCATGGTTGGATGTCTTATCTCTCTTACGCTTGAACTCTTCCTTGTCATGCTATCTCTCCTCATCAGCTTGTTGCAGATATGTCATCAGTCGCCTGATGTCCATATCACTCACAAGCATGGCTCCCCTACCATCTCTCTTGGGTCCTCTATTTAACCCATCAACGTATATTCCCATCCTTCCGCTCATGTCAGCAACCAAGTCCGGAGCATAGCGAGATAGTTGCGTGAACTTCAAACCATACTCTTGCACAATCATTGAGCCCTATTTTAAATTTAGGAACTCTCTCACCTTAGCTTCTCTTTTCTCTCTTGGGAAGAAACATCCCAAGAAGGCTTCCTCAAACACTGCCCAAGTCATACATGGAGCATCATCCCTTCTACTTTTCTTCCACTGGTTGAACCACAGTCTGGCCACACCCTTGAGTTGGTAAGTAGCCAGTTCAACCCTATCGAAATCAGCCACATGCATCACTTGGAACACCTTCTTAAATTCCTCCACATAGTTTTCAGGATCTTCAGTAGATGCCGACCCCGTGAAGTCAGGCGGATTCATCCTCAAAAATTCTCGAACTCGGGAGGTGTCATGAGAATCTTGTCTACCTTCTCCTTGTCTCATAACAGATGCTACGACAGCCTGGGATAGAGCTTGAATAGCCCGGCGTAGTTTAGCATTAGAGACCTCATCTTGAGGGGGTTTCTCAACAGGGATAACTTGATCCATGGGCTCCTCGGGTACTTGAGGCTCAGGTGGATTAACAGCTCATTGGCAGGACATCCTCTTCCTCTGATAGCTCTTCTAGGAGGCATATTATCACTTCTGCACGTGTAGAGCACAAATTAGAAGAGAGTTTTTATAGAGTTTAACTCTATCGCACGAATTGGAACGAGAAAGAAGTGTAACCATTCCTAATGTCCTATAGCCTCCTGCTTATGAAATGTGGTCGCCAACACACCCATAAACAAGACTCTACTAGACACAGCTTCATAGACTCCCTAAGACACTTGAACTCTGTGCTCTAATACCAAGTTTGTCACGCCCCGGGAGGGTACCCTTGGCGTGGCCAGCAGTCAGAGACTATTGCTAGTCCCCAAACGAACCACTTGGCCTCATCACATCATTCAATCAATAAAATCTACTAAACAGCGAAAAGTATAAGTAAGTAAATGGGAACATCTAATCTAAAGTCTCAAAATAAATATATAAAAATAAAGGCTAGTAGAAAGAACTAGCTCACAAGTCTCCACATCAACGCTCAACCAACGTCTATGAAGCCTCTATTACTACTCATGTGGTGCCACTGAAATACCCATGACTACCCAAAATCAAAATAAAGAAATAATCCACACTCTAACTCTAAAGCAAGATGAATAAATCATGGTGGATCCTCCGAACTACGGGAGGCTCACAGAATCAGCTGCAAATCTCAGATCTTCAAAGGAGCGCATGTTGATGATCTCTAGTACTTGTCTCTACATCATAAAATGATGCAGTCTAGAGTGGACATCAGTATTTGGCATGTTCTGATATGTAAAATAGCTGAATGAAACAGAAGACGATAGAATAGTTTGGAAACAGCATCAACTCAAAGTAACCATCAAAATAACATCAAATCGTCAAATGTCTATCTATGCAAGAATAAAGAGTAGACAAGTGAAACATTAATAACTCAAACTCATCTCAAAGGAGCTCATCTCACCTCCTCTCATCTCATCTCATCTCAGAGGAGCTCACCTCCTCTCATCTCATCTCAAAACTCATCTCAGACTCGGAGTACTCAAGGTAGGAAATTTATGAGAGTTTCTCTTATCCGACAACACTCACTTATGAGCCAGTGAATGTACAGCAATCACCCTGATATTGCCACAGTGGTTCCAAACTTGCCAGGTAGGGAACGCTCAAAAACCATATCAGCTCACCCAATATGGAGTCAACTTAATAGGTTCTTTATTGCTTTTAGGGACCGTTACTCTCGAGGGAACCAAAATATGTGTGATGGTTCTATGCCTCTTCTACGTTTGGCGATGTAGTTTGATGAGTTTGAGTCGGACTAAATCTCACTCCTTCGGTGCTTGATACTCCTCCCATGACTCAACGAGCATAAAACGTACGTCTCAACTAATCTCATAGGGACTCACTCCCCGTCAACGACCGATATCTCTTAGGGGTTTTAACCCTCTCATCAATCAATCTCATCAGTGACTCAAGATTTAAAACAATCATTAGGAAGCAATTGGGTAGACACATCGGTAGAGTTCATTTATAGAGACTCATAAGACAATCAATTGTTATCAACTCATCATCATTCTCTTGTCATGCATAACAATCTCAACTCAAGGCTCTAGACTCAATTCTCAAGTTCATTATGCATGTTTTTCAAATTACTTATGTAGGGTTATGCAAATTCTCATAAAAATATTTAATTCAAGAAAACAATTAGTATGATGATCATCAACATAGAAAAACTAGTTATTTCAAATAGAATTTTAAGAAAACCCATCAAGTATTCATGTATGTAGACTCTTCAACCATCAACTCATATATGACCTCTATGGAGAACATGAGAGAACAATTTCATATTTTTAGTTTAGCCTTACATACCTGGGATGCAGCTATCAACCAAGTACGTCAAGAATTTCTTCTCGAATCTCTCAAACCCAAGCTCTTCTCTTCTCTCCTCAAGTCTTAGCCTTGTTAGATTATGGAATAGGACTTAGAATGGGGGTTTTAGACCCTTTTTATGTCAAAACGACCTTATTAGATCGTGTAGAGAGTTTAGGAGGGGTGGGGAATTGACCAGAATGCCTCTTGTAATAATTTAGAAATTCTCACTCGGAAAAGACACAATTCGCGATGCGGACTAGTCGCGCACAATGTATTTTCAGAAAAACATTTTTGAACAAGTTTTCTCAATCCTGTCAAAAATTTTCAAAAGAATATAAGTGCTGGTCTACGATGGGTGCGCAACGCGCTCTTGTCGCGTACTAACATTGTCTTGTGTTTCAGATCAAAAAATTATCTTTTGATCAGGACGCTCTAAAAATCGACCAAGACCATGTTCCCACTCAATTTTGTGTGTAGATCACAAATGTAGCCTCAGATTCGCCATATGAGCATCGGAAGATGCGTTATGCGCATACCCTCTCTCTAGGGGTATTTTGGTAATTTTACCAGGCGTTACAATCTTCATCCATCAAGATCTGGTGATATCCTGAATTACAATCCACAAATGATTTCGACTCATGTTTTTCAAAATTATCAATGAGTATGTGAATATTTGGAAGAGGAAAATCATCCTCAGGGATGGCTCGATTGAGATCTTGATGGTCAATATATATTCTAATTTTTCCATCCTTCTTCGGCATTGGCACAATTTTCCAACCATGTGGGGTAATTCATAACCCTTACAATTGTTTCAGTTTGCTTAGTTACTTCCTCTTAAATCCTCAGACTCAAATCAGGCTTGAATTTTCTCCTAATTTGCTTGACGGTGGAAAGTGGGACCGGTCGACACTCAGTGACTATTGCTAGCCCCCAAGCAAACAAATTAGCCTCATCACATTTATTCAATCATAACTAACAGCGGAAGAAATCAATGATTAAGCACTACTAAATGAAAAGCAATGACAAAAGGATAATCAAGGGGCAAAGGCCAAGCACTCTATCCATCAACTAAGTAAGGCCAGTGTGAAAGAAACCAACAAAAAATATCACAACTCGATAGTTTAGTCTATGAAGCCTCTAAATCATTTGAAAATGGTGCCAATAACAGGTCCATGGCTACCTCAAAATAAAATAAAAAGGTTAAACTCAAAGCTAGAAGAGAAAACATGATCACTTTCGAAAGTATGGGAGGGCTCACTAATCAGTTGATAACAAATAGGTCCTCAACAAGGCACCTATTGATGACCGCTAACACCTTTCTTTGTATCATAAAAAGATACAGTCCTATATTGACGTCAGTACGTGGAATGTACGAGTATGTAAAATGGCAGAAAAGAAACATGTAAAGTAAAAATAATATTAACTCAAATAGCTCAACTCAAGAAGTAGGAAACTCAATCAGCAAGTCAAGAGTCTAAAGTAAGAACACAACTAACACAATGACCACTCATATACCATTAGATCCAATCCACTCAGTGTACTATCAAGACCTATATGGGAGTTTCTCTAACCGGCAACCATTACCTATAAGTTGGTGATGATACAATAAAGCAATGTCATTGCCACATCTATCAAATACCTTGCAAGGGTAAAGGACATCCCATCAGTGGATCCAAAATAAGTAACATCAAGTTCTCTTTTTTAAACAATCAGAAACATCTAATTTTACGATTTAATCTTCTCCTATGCTGACTACATAGTTATTGAGTTTGCGTTGGACTTACTCTTACTCAATCGGTGCTCAATACTCCTCCCTAGACTCAATATGCTCATTAGACATTAACCCTATGGTTAACTCATTCATCTAGTCTCATTGGACATTTGTCACTCAATTCATCTCATCAACTATCAACTATTTGGTTAGGAACATTCTTTTAAGGATTAGCCAATGACTCATAAAGACTCTCCATCATGCATCATTTCAACTCATAGTATTCGAAAAACAAAAGTAGAGTTAAAGCATTTAGGGATTCTATAGACTCTTTAGGCTCAAATTATACTCATGTATACCCATTTAAGTGCAATAAGTAAAAATAACAAAGAATTCATTCTAGAGTTTATGTAGAAAAGTAAAATCATCTATTTCAAGTATTCAATTCATAAAACTTATAATTCATGCAAAATTATACAGAAATACATTACAAGTTAAGAAAAACCTTCAAGAAACATCCAATGGAGACTCAATTCGTTCACAACTCAAACAATTTGGGTTATGGGGCACATGGAAGAACAAATCCATGTTCTAGTTAGCCTTACATACCTAGAAGTTTTGAATCTTGAAACAGCTTGGGGAATTCACAAGATTATCTTCAAACCGTCGCCATTTTCTCCGTAGAAACATTGCTCTAAATTGGAGAGGGTGTTTTGGCATGAAAAAGTTTAATGGTTATAGTTAGGGACGTGTTTAGGTATAAAAACGTCAAGTTGTGGCTTTGAAAGGTTGGAAAATACCAAAATAAACCTTCTTCAAATTGTTGTCAAAGTCATCCATGGGCCAACCTATAGCCCGTAAAAACTTCCACCGCCTGTAGGAACCAATTCATAAACTTTTGGGCATATTTCAGGGTCTCTGGATCGATTCAATGAGTCCAATCTATGGCCCGTAGAAGCATCTACGAATTGTAGTTGGGCCCGTAAAGTCTGGAACTTAAAAAGTGGATTTTTTGAAGCTTTCCCACGAGTTAGCAGTATAGGTCGTAACTCAAACCATGGCTCGTAAGTAATCCCGTAACCCAACTCTATTCTAGAAGTCTATAGTAAAATGGTCATAACCTTTGACTCAGAACACCAAATGAGGTGAAATAGGTTGCATTGGAAGCGAATTCGAAAAGCTTTCATTTGGTAGACCATGGGCCACCTAGTTCCTTGTGTGCTAGGAGGTATGGTCAGTTAAAGTTGACCTTTGTAAAATCTAATGTGAGAAAATCAATTGATAGGAAAGTTTTGAACTAGACTAAGTACTAGAGGTCTCTTATAACCCTAATCCCCTTCCCATATATAAGAATGAGACCTCTAACATAGGTACATGTAAGAATAGAGTTATGGGGTATCACAATATCTCCTCTTTGAGATCATTCATCCTCGAATGATGAGAAACTAGGAGACCAATCAAGTAGGAACACCATCAAGAACTCAAATACTTGGATACTTGAATACTCGTACTCCAGAAATCAACTTTAAGTCAGGATTCAGAATTGAAAGACTATTTCTAACATCATCATTAGGCATCAATACAATTAAGGACATGCATACTCAAATACTCATAGATTCAATAAAAGCATCACTTCAGAGATAAGAAGTCAACTCAACAATGGGAAAGTGACTCAGAGATTAGAATTGAATCACTACCATCAGTTTCATCATTAGGAGGAATGAATAGGTGAGAGTATCTAGCCTTCATATCCTCTTCAGCTTCCCATGTATCCTCTTCAATGGATTTACTTCTCCACAACACTCATACAGATGCAACCTCTTTAATTCTCAACTTACAAACTTAACGGTCGAGGATTTGGACTGGGATCTCTTCATAACTCAATCCTTCTCGCCAATGCTTTCAACAAGCACAACCAAGGATGGATCTCCCAGACACTTCTTAAGCATAGAAATATGAAAGACTACATATATAGTTTCTAGCTCTTATCGTAGCTCCAATTCATAAGCTATGTTTTCCACTCTCTTCAAAATTTGGTAGGGACCAATGTATCGAGGACTCAAGTTTCCCTTCTTCATGGGTGACACTTTAAAGTATACCTAATCTTTCACTTCGAACTCTAGGCCCCTTCTCCTAACCTCAACGTAGGACTTATGGAAACTTTGTGTATTTCTCAATCTCTCTTGTATAATCTTTACCTTCTCCATAGCCTGATGTACCAAGTCTAGCCCAATCAACCCTGCTTCACCTACCTCGAACCATAAAGAGCCATTTGGATACTCGAATGAAAGTTGTTGTTATAGGCAAACTCAATTAGAGGCGAGTAGTCATACCAATTACCTTTGAAGTCAATGATGCAGGACCTCAACATATCCTCCAAAGTCTGTATCGTCTATTCTGCCTGACCATCAGTCTGAGGGTGGAAAGCAATACTGAGGTTCACCTTTGAACCCAGGCCTTTCTGAAAGGACTTCTAGAATTGGATAGTAAATTGACCTCCCCTGTCTGATATGATGGACAAAGGAATGCCACGCAACCTAACAATCTCTCATATATACAATGGGGCATAATCCTCTGCCGTATTATTAGTATTTACTGCCAAGAAATGGGCGGATTTAGTCATCTTATCTACAATCACCCAAATCGAATCATGTTGTTTGTGAGACCTCGATAAGCCTGTGCTGAAATCCACATTGATTATCTCTCACTTCCATCATAGAATTTCAAAATTCTAGGCTAATCAACATGGCCTTTGGTGCTCAACTTTTATTTATTGGCAGTTAGGGCACTTAGAAACAAAGTCTGCAATGTCTCTCTTTATACCACTCCACCAATAAACCTCTCTCAAGTCGCGGTACATTTTGGTAAATCCTGGATGAATAGAATATCTAGATTTATGGGCCTCTGACATGATCCTTTCTCGAATACCATCAACATCTGGAGCACACAATCTACTTTGGTATCTCTATACCCCATCTGCCCCTTTGGCAAATCCCATTACTTTCTGTGTATGTACATCTTCCTTCAATTGGAGTAAGATGAGATCTTGGTCTTGGTTCTCCTTTACCTCTACCACAAAAGATGATGTAGACCTATTATGCATAAGTATTCCACCTTTACCAAATTCATCTAGTTAAACTCCCAATCACGCTAGTCTGTGAACCTCTTTAGCTAACTCTCTCTTCTGTTCTTCCACTTGAGCTATGCTTCCCATAAACAACCTGCTAAGAGCATTAGCAACCATATTAGCTTTACCTGGATAGTGGAGGATGCTCATGTCGTAGTCCTTAAGTAGCTCAAGTCATCTCCTCTACCTCAAGTTAAGCTCTTTCTGAGTGAATACATATTGCAGGCTCTTGCGGTCTATGAATACATCAACATGTGCTCCATATAAGTAGAAGTGCCAAATCTTGAGGGCAAACACCACCGCAACTAATTCTAAGTCGTGAGTTGGATAGTTCCTATCATGGTTTTTAAGTTGCCTGAAAGCATTACTTTTTTGCATCAGAACACGTCCTAATCCCACTCTAGAAGCATCATAGTAGATCACAAAATCATCAGTCCCCTCAAGTAGAGTCAAAACTGGCGCAGTTGTCAATCAGGTTTTCAATTCCTAAAAACTCTTCTCACACTCGTTGGACTATTGAAACTTCACTTTATTTTGAGTCAGCTTAGTCAATGGCGAGAATATAGAAGAGAATCCCTCAACAAATTTGCAGTAGTAACCAGCCGAACCCAGAAAACTTCGTATGTCAGTTGGAGAGGTGGGTCTAGGCCAGTTCTAATTAACTACCTCAATCTTCTGTATATCCACTTGAATACCATCACTAGAGACAACATGGCCCAAAAAAAGTGACACCAATTTAAGCCAAAATTCACATTTTAAGAATTTGGCATATAACTCTTTATCTTTAAGGGTCTGAAGAACTATTCGGAGGTGATCGGCATGCTCTTCCTCATCTCTGGAGTACACCAATATATCATCAATGAACACAATCATGAACACATCAAGGTACTGTCTGAATACTCTATTCATTCAGTCCATGAAAGCAGCAAGAGCATTGGTCAATCCAAAGGACATTACTAGAAACTCAAAGTGACCATATCAGGTTCGAAAAGTCATATTTGGGATATCACATTCTCTCACTTTCAACTGGTGATATCTTGATCTGAGGTCTATCTTGGAGAAAATAGTGGCACCCTGAATTGGTCAAACAAGTCGTTGATCCTCGGAAGGGGATATTTTTTTCTTAATGGCCACCTTATTCAACTAGCAATAATATATACACATCCTCAGGGAACCATCTTTCTTTTGCACAAATAGGACAGGAACACCCAATGGAGAGACACTTGGCCTAATAAATCCCTTATCCAATAGATCCTTTAACTATTCTTTCAGTTCTTTTAACTCTGCGGGAGCGATTCTATATGGAAGAATAGAGATAGGTTGGGTATCGGAGAGAACATCAATCCTGAGTCAATCCCCCTATTAGGAGGGACTCTAGGAAAATCATCAAGAAAAACATTAGGGAACTCATTGACAATTAGAACTAACTCAGAAGGTGGAGACTTTACATCATCGGCCTTAACTCGTACGAGGTGATAGATACATCCTTTAGAAATTAATTTCCTTGACCTAAGGTAGGAAATAAACTTACTCTTGGGCACCGCAATACTACCATTCCACTCTATAACAGGCTCATTCGAAAATTATAATTAGACCATTCGGATTCTACAATTGACAAAGGCATAACAGGCATGAAGCCAGTCCATGCCAAGAATCATATCAAAGTCAATCATCTCTAATCAAACTAAGTCTGTTAATGTATCTCTATGATAGATAGACACCGTGCAATCTCTGTATACCTTTTCGGCAAGAATGGACTCACGAACAGGAGTAGAAACAGTGAAGGGCTCAAGAAGACATTCAGGAAGGATCTCACACTTACTAGCCACATATGGAGTTACAAATGATAATGTGGCACCTGGGACAAGCAAGGCATACATATCATGGGAAAGGACTCGAAGCATACCCGTGATAACATCTGGTGCTTCAAGATCCTATTGATCTCCCATCACATACAAACGGTTTGCAGCCCCCCTGTATTAGTTGTGAGACCTCTCTGACTACCACTAGTTGGTGGCTACTGAAGACTAAGCTTTATTACCTCTATCACCCTGCCTCCTTATTGGGCACTCATTTGGAAGTGACCAGTCTGTCTGCACCTATAGCAAGCATTGGTGCTGTCACGGCACTTAGCTAGGTGGAGTTTAACACACTTTCCATATGGTGGTTTCCCCTTCGATCCTTGAGTCACACTAACTTGGGATTGAGAACCTATAGCTTTAGAATTCTGATGGTTCTAGGACTTCTGATCATACCTGTTACTCGGAGTTGGTGCATTTGCTATAGATGGTGCATAATTTGAAGACCTCTTCTAAAAATAGGACATCTCCTTTTTACTTTGCTTATGTTGGCTAGGCTCATGCCCTGCTAATTTAGCATTCTTGCTAAAATGCTCCTGGCAATCCCGTTTCTTATCCTCTTTAAGTTATTGCGAATAAAAATAACTTTAGAGATGTCCATGCCTGGATCAGCAATGTCGCTTTGAACTCCTTTTTCACATGCTTTCCAAAGCAGGATATGAACTTTCTCATTCTAGATCTCATATTAGGGACCATCTCTGAAGCATATCTGGATAGTTGTATGAATTTGAGGCTATACTTTTTAACAGTCATCCCCTCTTACTTTAAGTCAACAAACTCATCAACCTTCACTTCCCTCAACTCTCGTGGAAAGAAATGATCAAGAAAGGCACTCTCAAAGTCATCCCAAATGGCATACTCAATATCCTTACCTCCACTCTCTTCCCACTGGTTGTACCAAACATTTGTCAAATCCTTGAGTTGATAGGAAGCAAGTTCAACACCCTCGATCTGTGTCGCATGCATAGTTTTCAACACATTCTGCATCTCATCAATAAAATTTCGAGAGTCTTCCTGAACTTACACCCTGTGAAGACTGGTGGGTTCATCCTCAGAAAGTCCCTAAGCCTCATTGCAAGAGTTGGCTCTTGGGAGCTAGAACTAGGAGCTTGTGAACTCTGATTTCCCACTCTAGTGGCTACCAGTTGGGTGAGCATAGTGATAGCTCCTCTGGAATTAGCCACTGTAGTCAGAGTAGGTGAAGTAGTAGGTTCCCCAGGAGCCCCAGTGACTCTAGCATGTTGACCCCGGCCTCTCGTCTCCATTTGAGGAGGCACCTCCAGTGGGGGATTCTCAGTGTTGAGAGCTGAAATGTCTCTTGGAGTAGCGGTATGCTTAGAAGGCATGATCTACAAATGCGTAACGCAGAGTTAAACTCTATCACATGAACACAGAAGACAAGGAAGTGTAACAATTCCTAATATCTTATAGCCTCCTACTTATAAAGTGTGGTGCACAACGCACCCACACTCTACTAGACATAGCTTCATAGACTCCCTAAGATACGTGAACTCTGTGCTCTGATACCAAGTTTTTCATGCCTTGGAAGGGTACCTTTGGCGTGGTCGACACTCAAATACTATTGCTAGCCCCTAAGCGAACCACTTGGCCATATCACATTCATTCAATCATAACTAATAGCGAAAGACATCAATGATTAAGAACCACTAAATGAAAACCAATGACAAAACGATAATCAAAGGCCAAACACTCTATTCATCAACTAAGTACAGTGTGAAAGAAACTAGCAAAAATAATATCCAATCACAACTCAACAGTCTAGTCTATGAAGCCTCTAAATCATCTGACCAAATGGTATCAATGATAGGTGCACTACTACCTCAGAGTGCATGACTACCTCAGAATGAAATAAAAAGGCTAAACTAAAAGCAAGAAAAGAAAACATGATATCCTCTAAAAGTAGGGGAGAGCTTACCAATGAACTAATAACAAATAGGTCCTCAACGGGTCATCTGTTGATGACCACTAGTACATGTCTCTGCATCATGAAAAGATGCAAGCCCAAATGGATGTCAGTACATGGAATCTACGAGTATGTTAAATGGCATAAAGAAACATTTAAAGGAAGAATAACATCAACTCAAATAGCTTAACTCAAGAAGTAGGAAACTCAATCAGCAAGTTAAAAGTCTAAAGTAAGAATACAGTTTAGACAATGACCACTCATATACCATCTGATCTAATCCACTCAGAGTACTATCAAGACCTATATGAGAGTTTCTCCAATCGACAACCATCACCTATGAGCCAATGATGATACAACAAATCGATGTCATTGCCACATCCATCCAATATATTTCTAGGGTAAAGGACATCCCATTAGTGAATCCAAAATCAGTAACATCAAGTCCTCTTATTGGGACAATAGGAAACATTCAATTTTGTGATTCAATCCTCTCCTACACCAGCTATGTAGTTATTGAGTTTGAGTTGGACTTGCCTTTACTCAACTCGGTGCTCAATACTTCTCTAAAGACTCAATATGCTCATAAGACATCAACTATATGGTTAACTTTTTCATCTAGTCTCATTGGACATTTATTAACTCAATTCATCACATCAACTATCAACTCTTTGGTTAGGAACATTCTTTTAAGAATTAGACCATAACTTCGAAAGACTCTCCATCATGCATCATTCTAAATCATTGTATTCGGGAAACAAAAGTAAAGTTAAAGCATTTAGGGATTTTATAGACTTTTTAGGTTCAAATTATACTCATGCATACCCATTTAAGTGCAATAAATAAAAATAACAAAAGTTCATTCTATGGTTCATGTAGAAAAGTAAAATCATCTATTTCAAGTATTAAATTCATAAAAACTGTAATTCATGCAAAATTATATTAAATAAATTAGAATTTAAGAAACACCTTCAAGAAACATCCATGGGTGACTCAATTCATTCACAACTCCAACAATTCGAGTTATGGGGAACATGGATGAACAAAGTGCATGTTCTAGTTAGCCTTACATACTTGGAAGTTTTGAATCTTCAAACAGCTTGGAGGAATACACAAGATTATCTTCAAACCCTAAGTTTTTTCTACCTTGAAACCTTGTTCTAAGTTGGAGAGGGTGTTAGCGTGAAAACGTTGAATGGTTATATTTAGGGAGGTGTTTAGGTATAAAAATGTCAAGATATGGCTTTGAAAGGGTGGAAAAAGACCAAAATAATCCTTCTTAAAAATGTTGTCAAAGTCGTCCACAGGCCAACCTACGGCCTATAGAAACTTCCACCGCCCATAGGAACCAATTTGTAAACTTTTGGGCATATTTCAGGGTCTCTGTATCAATTTCACGAGCCAAATTTGTGGCCCTTAGAAGTATCTACGACCCCTAGTTGGGTTCGTCAAGTTTGGGACTCAAAAATAGAAATTTTGAAGTTTTTCCATGAGTTGACAGTACGGGCCGTAACTCAAACCACAGCTCGTAAATCATCCTGTAACCCAACTCTGCTCTACAATTCCTTAGTAAAATGGCCATAACCTTTGGCTCAAAACTCCAAATGAGGTGAAACCGGTGGGATTCGAAACCTAATTCAAAGAGCTTTCATTTGGTAGGTAATGGGCTACCTAGTTCTTTGTATGCTAAGAGTTATGATCATTTACATTTGACCCTTGTATAATCTAACACGAGAAACTCAATCGATAGGAAAGTTTTGAACTCGGGTAAGTACTAGAGGTCTCTTATGACTCTAATCCAGTTCCCACATATAAAAATAAGTCTTGAAACATAGTTACATGTATGAATAGAGTTATATGGTGTCACACTATCATCATATTCTTTATGATCCAGCTTATCGTTTTTTCTTTGCTCAACAAACTCGTTACATGTTATAACCGTTGAACTAGGATTTTTATTAAAATGGATGCTGAAAAATATAAATGGTAAGTAAATAACTAAAAGAATGGATGAATAAATGCTTTAAAAATAATGAGATAATTTTTTAGGAAAATAAGACTTTTAGCGTCGAGCTATTTTTCTGCAGGATCTCCCCTACAGTATCGTCACCACAATAGAGTTTAACCACCAAGTTCGGGATGGATTGGTGTGGTTCCTCTATGCCTAGGACACCAGAATATCGAACCATGAACGAAGAAAGGCATGAGAGAAAAGCATATTGGTTAGTGATTGTGAGACCCCAATTCTTGACTAGAGGGGACACCAAAGGCCTCTGCCCTTCCATTCCTTGGATAGATAGAGAGGGAGGGCAGAGCTTTTGGTTTTTGCATGTTGTCAAAAACATTCCAGCTTTTCAAAAGAGGCAGGCAACAAAAAGGATCAAGCAAGATTCAAGCCTCAATTTTGATCATGCAAATTTTAAAAACTACTACTTTCCACACTACTAGGATTCTCGCTAAAATAGAGATGGGCTGACGGTCCAGTTCTACAACGCTTCATTCTCGCTAAAATAGAGATGGGCTGACGGTCCAGTTCTACAACGCTTCTCCAGGCTTGGCATCACGGGTGGTCAATTTGCTGAGATCTATCTCTTTCTCTTCTCTAATCATGGCCATGAACAAATTTCCTTTTCCTTCCACGATGTCATCTTCAATTCCGGGACCTAGAATAGGAGCTTGTTCTAGTACAAATGTCGTGTTTCTTGACCTCATGTTGAAGACTCTTCTCGATATAGGTTAATATCCAAGTCTGGTGGTACCTTTTTGATGCTTCAGCTGGATTGGTTCAACTATGCCATTACATTTGGGTCCAACTCCTGCCTTAGGCTGATATCCAAACTTCAACATCTCTGAGGCAACCATCTTTATCGCGCTTGATAATTTGCATCACCCGACCCTACTTTATCATCAACCTTCACAGCTTGCATAATTTCCAAAGTATGAAAAATGGCTCCATCTAACTCTCTAGTGACTGGAAGAAAATTAACATAATAGATAGAGTGACTATGCTCCCCATGGATGGTAAATTTTGTGCGACCCCACTCAAATTTAACACACTGATTAAGAGTTGATGGCACGACTCTTGGCACACAGATCCATGGTCTTCCCAGAAATAGGTTATAGTTAGACAACACATCAATCACTTGGAATAAAAGGGGGAATTTAGGTGGCCCCACTTGCAATGTGAGATAGATTTCTCCTATAACACTCTTTGTGCCCGTCGAAACCTCTAACTTTTGCATGACTCTCTCTTATCTCTCCCATGTTCACACCAAAATCCATTAGCATTGTGAAAGGGCAGATGTTGCATCCCAAACCACCATCAATAAGAACTCGAGTCACAATCTTGCCACAATATTTGACCACAATATGAAGTGCTTTGTTATGTCCAGCCCCTTCTGCCAGTAGCTCATCATCATGGTAAAAGATCTTGTTACCTTCCACAACTCGTCCGATGGTTGCAGCTAGAGTTTCACTTGTGGTCTCTTTTGGAATGTAAACCCCACTTAATACTTTCATCAAAGCATTCCTATGGGCTTTAGAATCATGAGTAGTGACAAAATGGATATATGGTCTGGTGTTTTCTTCAACTACTCTTTAATTTAATAGTCCTTAAGCTGCATCTTCTTCCAAAATTCAGTGGCTTCGGTATCAGTGATATTTCTTATCAGATTCTGTTCCTTCTCAATAACTCCTCGAATGTCATCTTCGGGAGCATAACATCTTCCAGACGTAGTCATTCCTTGAGCTACAACAGTATCAATAATCTTACCCTTAACTTCCATTTGGTAATCCCATGGGACTGCTTTGGTTTCATACTCAGACTTCTTGTTGATCAAAGTGGTTATCACGGATCTTGGTAAGTAGGTTTAAATAGGCAAAGGTTCACTCAATTGAATTGTGATAACAGGTTGTGCCAAAGATGTAGCAGCAATTTTTTCGGTACTCCAACTAGGCCTCAATTCTCCAGCGTCTTGCATATTTTGGAAGTCTGCAGATGGTTCATTATGTCTGTTGGCTAATGAGAACCTGTCTAGAGTGATTTCGATGTTAAATTTGAAGCGAGTCATGAAACCCTCGACTATTTCTTGCCAATCATGCCATCTGTGAGGATCTTGACGTGTATACCAAGTCAAGGCTTCTTCGGACAAACTTCAAATGAACAACTTCATTGTTAGCTTCTTATTTCTCCCCACACTGACTAGCTTATCACAATAGCCCTCAAATATGCATGAGGGTCACCTTCCCCATCAAATAATTGAAACTTCAGCAGCTTGTACTCCCCTAGTTACTTGCAAGCTTTTTAGGGCCTTTCGTAGACCATGAAGTTGGGTGTTTATTTACTCATCTTCTTTTAATAAAGCACCTTTCTCCATTTCTGCATATTGATCGAGCTCATATGGGACTATAACTATGGTTAGGGTCATGAAAGCAACGGCTTCAACAGCATATACAGGTGGCACATGTGACTCATAAGGAGCAGTAACGTATGCCCAGAATATCTGTTGCATTGCAAGATAGGTAGGCATAGTGGGGCCTTGAGTAGGAGGGCCATGAGTGATTCTAACCATTGATAAAAGAGGTAGTGGGGCTTGACCATGGATAGGAGACTATTGGGTTCACTTAGGTAGGTTTGGCAAGTCGGTAGAAAGCAAGTCACTTTTAGGAAAGTAAATAGGTGTTTTGAAGGCCGGGAAGTAAAAGTCGAAAGCTTGGCGAAGTCCCATACTTAATGTAATTACTCTCTTAGGGTTTCCAATTCTTGTGCCATGTGAGTCATTATCTTATCATTTTAAGTCGTATTTTGGGTACTTGGGGGGGTTTCTATAGGTATCATTATGTTTGCAACAACATCAAATTCTTCTCCATAGTCATCTTTCTTTTAGATCAAAGGTTGTAATGTGAGTCAGCTAGTTTGCAAGTCAAAAAAAAATCAACGTTCTTTAGGGATTAATAATAATCAACAAAAAATAAAGAAAATAAAAGGAAAAGTTTGGGAGATATTATAAAGAAAAAGGAATATATATATATATATATATATATATATATATATATATATATATATATATATAATAGCAAATATGTAACACATATATATGCCAAGTTGGCGACATTCAAAATATGTTCTAATATGGAGCCTCTTTTTGCTAGAAGTTGGCCTACGTTAGAATTAATTTGATGATAAATGATCCAATTAATCACATTTCGGATTTGGAACAACATAATCTTTATTGATGAAAATGTCTTGGGTCATAAAATAGAGTAGACGGGTAGAAAACTAGGTAATGAAAGTGAGGGAATGGAAAAGTGCATGCAGAGGGATGAGTCATATGACTCGTCAAGGGAATATAAAAAAGTACAAATAGATAAAACTACGGCCATGTTGGACCATCTTCATCATCATCCCATTCATACTATAGCCCCGAGTAGTATTCTAGAGAGTTTGAACCCGCCTCCAAACCTTGTATATGATCAAACCCTATGGATTCATACTCAAAGTGGTCATCTTTTGCTGCTAGAGTGGGTCCATCTCCCATATGCATGGCTCCATCTTCTTCTAGATCCTCTTCGAGCTCTTCTTTTGGATCTTCCTCTGCATCCTCTTCTGGGTCCTCCACTAGATCTTCTTCTGGGTCCTCCTCTGGATCTTCTTCTACCATTTAGATTAAATGATCCATGGATCCTGGAACTATCTAATTGTACATGGGTGTCGTGAATTTCATACGAGGTAGTACCACTTCTCTGATCCAAGAAACCCACCGATCGTCCATAAATCCCTTGAGTCCCTCTATACTAGGTCGAGTCATATGGCCTATAGTGGTGCGCCAGGCATAGTATTCCGGTGTGCACCATCTTTCATTTCCTACATTAGTTGTGATCATGTAATCTTATTCTAGCTGCAAGTTCCTTATTCATGTACTAGGGACTGAAACGAGATCATCCTCGTGTAATACCATACACGACCATACTGGCACATCCTGGATGACTCCAAATTGTTGCATGACCCAGAAAGGTGCATACAGTTGAATGCCTCTTTACCCAACCAACTCAACAAAGTACTAGTGATAGGTTTTGAAGAATGCTAACCCGGCTATCCAAGAATATTTCCACTATATGGATTCTCTAGTGAGGTTTGTTAAAAATATACGCCATTCCTTCTCTCCAACTCGCACGTCCCAATACCTGAGGTGGTCCTCATGGCTCTGAATCTTGTTGCGAGCATCCATGATGTAGTCCATTAATAGGGGGTGATGGTAGAAATGCTCTACTGCACAAACTTGTAGCAATAAGTTGCAACCCCCGAAGAAATCATGTCCTCTTGTACATGTTGACAATGATCAAAACACGTCAGCAAGAACCATGTGTACCAAGGGCTATCCTTGCGGCACAATAAATAGGTCCACAACTATGGGAAGAATGTTGATATCGATGGAATAAAATCTTATCAGGAAGACCATCTCACCCAAAAAGACCAACACAAAGATCTTTGGATGTGTGTGTATCCAGTGCTCGCGAGTGTAAGTAGATCCCTCACGGTATTCATCGAAACTCTTGTCACACCTAGAGAAGGTACCCTAGACGTGACCGGCACTCAAAGACTATTGGTAGTTCCTAACAGAACCACTTAGCCTCATAAAACTCACTCCCTCAACATATTTAACATATCAGAGGAAGACTATGAAAATAACAGGTAGACAATCTAAGTCTCAAAAATCAAAATCAATAAAACAAGCTAGTACGAAAGAAACTAGCTCAACATAATCTTCAATCAGTAATCCGACTCTAGTCTACGAAGCCTCTATCACTATCAATTGGTGCCAATGACAGACCCAGGGCTACCTCAAATCAAAATAACACTAAATCAAGTCTAACTCTAGAAAGCTAGATGAAAAATATTATGTGCATCCTTCGAAGTCAAGGAGGACTCGCCAATCAGCTAATGTGTGAAATAGATCTTCAACGGAACATCTATTGAAGATCTCTAGCACCTGTCTCTACATCATGAAATGATACAGTCCAAATGGACGTCAGTACATGGAATGTACGATTATGTAAAATGGTTGAATGAAACAGATATAGGCAAAACAATATGGAATACTCATCAACTCAGAAGATACTCAATCAAAATGTTAAATGTCAATCTAAAGCAATAATAAAGAGTAGACAATGACCAATCTATACCAATCCAACTTCATCCAATCAAATCAAATCGGAGTACTATAAGTATGGGACCTATCTGGGAGTTTCTCTTATCCAACAACAACCATTTATGAGCCAATGATTGTACAACAATCCCGCTAATGTTGCCACAGCCATTCCGTACTTACCAGGTAAAGAACGAATCGGATCCACAAGGGATCTAGCCTCTCAAGTCCTCTATTGCTTTCAGAGACATCAACTCAAGAGGGAACCACTAATGTAATGGTTCAATCCCCACCTATGCTTGGCGACGTAGTTAATGAGTGCGAGTGGGACTTACTCTTACTTATTTTGGTGCTCGATACTCCTCCTAAGACTAAATGCTCATAAGATTATCCATCTCAATTAGTCTCATAAGGACTCTCATCATCTCATCAGCTTTATCTCAATTGGGCCTTCCGGCCTATCATATCAATCATTTCATCAGCTCTATCTCAATTGGACCTTCCGACCTATCATATCAGTCATCTCATCAACTCAATTCTCAATCAATCTCACAAGACCTCAGACCAATCATTCGAAAAACAATCGATTAGACAAATTATTAGAGTTCATGTATGAATACTTAAAGGACCATCAAGTTCTATCAACCTATCATCAAGCTCACATCACAATCACAATCAATATTCTCAAATCAAGGCTCTAGACTCAATCCCTAGATTCATTCATGCACTCTTTTACAAAGTAACATATAGGGTTTTATGAAATAACTCATGTAAAAGTATTTATTTAGAAAAGTCAAGTCTATGATAACCATCAACATTAGGAAATACATTGGATGGATGAAATTTACAAGAAAACATTCATGAAAAACATGTACATAGACTCAATACATTCTTCTACCATTCTCTCTCAATCAAGAGAGAACATGGAAGAACAAGTCCATGTTTTAGGTTAGCCTTACATACCTAGTATGAAGATTTGACGATTAATCTCGTAAGAATTCTCCTCAATTTTCTTGAATCCTTGCTCTTCATCTCTTCTCTTTAGCCCTATTCTTTGTTAGATGCTTAGAAAGACTTAGGAATGGGTATTAAAACCCATTTTATGCTCAAAATGGACTATTTTAATGATGTTTTGACTTTCGGATGGGTTGGAAAAACTCTGGAATGCCCTTCATGAAAAACTAAAAAAGTTCATCTCGGGACACCTAGTCCACGTCATGGACCTGGATTGTTTTTAAAATTTTTCGTCAAAAATTTTCCAATCGAGTTTTCTAATCCCGTAGAAAATATTGGGATCTCATCCAAGTGTAAGTCTGAGACAAGTCCACGTTGTGGTCCTATCCAACACTTATTCTTGAATTGCATTTCGCGTTGAAAAATTATTTTTTGATCTATTACTCTAAAAATTGACCAAAACCATTTTCCCACATAATTTTTCATGTTGATCGCAATTCTGACCTCAGATTGGCCATTGGAATTCGGGAAGATACGTTATGCGCACATTTCTCGTCTAGGGATATTTTGATAATTTTACCGAGTGTTACTCAAATGAAGAGTAAAGATGGACATCAAGGCACGAATAACAATCAAGACACCTCTCAATACTCAATCAACCAATCAAACTATTGACCCATCAACAATGTAGACAATTGCTTTCTAGACTTAAGAATAGACAAATCAACTCAGGGATAAACAAATCAATTCAAATCAAGAGTAAGGACAATACCTTCAACATTCTCATCACCAAGAATGAATAGATGCGGGCATTTAGCTTTCATATCTTCCTTAGCTTCAAACGTGGCTTCCTCAATGAATTGATTTCTCCACAAGACTTTTATTAAGGCTATCTCTTTGGTTCTCAATTTTCGAACCTAATGATCAAGGATTTGGACTGGAACCTCTTCATAAGAAAAGCTATCCTTCACTCCAATACTCTCAATAGGGATTATCATGGTAGAATCTCCCAAGCATTTCTTCAATATCGACACGTTAAAGACTAGATGAATTGCGTCTAGCTAAGAAGGTAACTCTAACTCATAAATAATATTCCCAATCCTCTTCACAATCTGGTAGGGGCCAATATAATTAGGACTTCACTTCCCCTTTTTCCCAAATCTCATGAAACCTTTCGTGGGTGACACTTTCAAGTATACCCAATCATTCACCTTGAACTCTAAGTCTCTCCTTCTCACATCGGTGTAAGATTTATGGTGACTCTGTGCAGTTTTCATTCTTAATCTAATAACCTTCGCCTTCTCCACAACTAATGAACAAGATAGAGTCCAATCAACTCGGTGTCTCCAACCTCAAACCAGCCAATTGGTGATCTACATCTTCTCCCATACAAAGCCTCGTAAGGAGCCATCTAAATGCTTGCATGATAACTATTGTTATATGCAAATTCGATCAATGGTACGGTCATCCTAATTTCCTCTGAAGTCAAGGACACATGCTCTTAACATGTCCTCTAATATCTGAATTATATGCTCTGATTGGTCGTCCATCTGTGGATGAAAAGCAGAGCTTAGGCTCACCTTAGTAGCTAATCCTTTCTGAAAGATCTCCAAAATTGGGAGGTGAATTGAGCTCCTCTGTCCGAGGTAATAGACAAGGGGATTTCATGCAACCTCATAATCTAACGAATGTATAACTTGGCATACTCTACTACAGTGGCAATCATCTTGACCGCCAAGAAGTGAGCTGATTTAGTCATTTTATCCACAATCTCCCATATTGAATCATGTTGCCTTTGAGACCTGGTATACCGGTAATGAAATCCATATTGATCATCTCCTATTTCCATTCAAGAATCCCAAAGTTCTAAGTCTATCCACATGGCCTTTGATGCTCAACCTTAACTTGTTGAGAATTTGAGCACTTGGAAACGAACTCAGCAATATCCCTCTTTATTCAACTCCACCAATAGACTTCCCTCAAGTCGTGGTATATCTTGGTAGAGCCAAGATGAATGGAATACCTAGAGCTGAGGGCTTTAGCCATAATTCTATCTCGAACACCATCAGCATTTGGTACACACAATCTAATCTGGTATCTCAACACATCATCTCCCCTTTTGGAGAAAACCATCACCTTTTGTTTGTGGGTCGCTTCCTTCAACTGAAGTAGGACAGGATCTTGGTCTTGCTTTTCTTTCACCTCCGCTACTAAAGATGAAGTAGACTTGTTCTGAACATTAACTCCCCCTTTATCATTCTCTTCGAGTTGAACTCCAAATTGGGCTAATCTATGCACTTCCATAGCCAATTCCTTCTTTCCCTCGTCAACATGGGCAGTACTACCCATTGACAACCTGCTAAGAATGTCAGCAACAATGTTAGCTTTACATGGGTGGTAGAGAACGCTCATGCCATAGTCCTTGAGAAATTCCAACCATCTCCTCTATCGAAGGTTGAGCTCTTTTTGACTGAAGACATACTGCAGGCTCTTGTGGTCAGTAAACACATCCACATGTACTCCGTATAAGTAGTAGCGCAAAATCTTAAGTGCAAATATTACTGCTGCCAACTTAAGGTCATGGGTTGGGTAGTTCCTCTCATGAACTTTAAGTTGTCTAGAAGCATAGGCTATCACTTTTTTTCTCTACATCAACACACAACCCAATCCAACTCTAGACACATCACAATATATCACAAAGTCTTTTGTCCCATCAGGCAAGGTTAAAACTGGTGCAGTAGTAAATCTCATTTTCAAATCTTGGAAGCTTTTCTCACATTCATCAGACCACTACAACTTGACCTTCTTTTGAGTCAACTTAGTCAATGGTGAGAATATGGAAGAAAATCCTTCAACAAATCTGCGGTAGTAGCCTGCCAACCCTAAGAAACTTCTTATGTCAATTGGAGAGGTCGGTTTGTGCCAGTTCTTAACCGCTTCAATATTTTGGGCGTCTACTCGAATACCATCACCCAAAATAATATGTCATAGAGAAGCCACTGACTTGAGCCAAAACTCACACTTCAAAAATTTTGCATACTACTCATGGTCTTTTAGAGTCTAGAGGACAATTCTGAGGTGATTGGCATGTTCCTCCTCATCCTTCGAATACACCAAAATGTCGTCAATGAACACGACCAGAAACATATCAAGGTACTGTGTGAATACCCCATTCATCAAGTTCATATAGACTGCGGGAGCATTAGTCAACCAAAAGGACATGACCAAGAACTCAAAATGGCCATATCTAGTCCTAAAGGTTGTCTTTGGAATGTTACATTCCTTTACCTTCAACTGATGGTAACCAGATCTAAGGTTTATCTTTGAGAAGTAAGAGGCACCCTGAAGTTGATCAAGCAGATCATCTATCCTGGGGAGAGGATATTTATTCTTTTTCATGACCTTGTTCAGTTGCCTATAATCAATGCACATTCTAAGAGATCCATCTTTCTTTCGCATTAATATGATAGGAGCACCCCAAGGAGAAACGCTCAGCCTAATAAAGTCCTTCTCTAACAAATCTCTCAATTGCTCTTTCAATTCTTTCAACTCAATGGGGGCCATCTTATAAGATGGAATTGAGATAGGTTGGGTATCGGGGAGAACATCAATCCCAAAGTCAATCTCCCTATCAAGAGGTACTTCGGGCAGATCCTCAGGAAACTCATTCACAATCGAAACTGACTCGAGAGTAGGAGGCTCAATATTATCAAACTTGACTCGCACGAGATGATAGATACAACCTTTAGAGATTAGCTTTCTGGCCCTTAGGTAGAAAATAAACTTACCCTTAGGTGCGACAGAATCACCCTTCCACTCTAAGACCGGCTCATTCGAGAATTGGAAGTTAACGGTTTGGGTCCTACAATCAATGGAGGCATAACAGGTGTGAAGCCAATCCATGCCAAGGATCACATCAAAGTCAATTCATCTCTAACTCAATAAAATCAACAAGAGTATCCTTATGATGGACGGATACTACACAGTCTTTATAGATTCTCTCAGCTAGAATAGACTCATTAACTAGAGTAGAAACATCAAAGGGTTCAAGAAGACACTCAAGAGTTCTATCGAATCTACTAGCCACATAAGGAGATACAAATGACAATATGGCACCAGGGTCCATCAAAACATAGCAATCAAGAGTAAAGACTTGAATCATACCCATAACATCTAGCGAGTTCTCCTGATCTTGGCGACTACCCATGGCATACAAACGGTTTGTAGCTCAGCTTGCGCCTGACGTAGCACCTTTCTGAGTTCCTCTAGCTGGTGGGGCTGGTACAGAAGATTGAGCCCAGTCATCCCACTTTGGACACTCTCTCTGAGGGTGACCCAATTGGCCACACTTGAAACATGCATCACTCTCTTCACGGCACCTCCCCAAGTGTAATTTACCGCACTTAGCACATGGTGGCTTACCTTGTGAACCTTGAGCCCTGCTAGCCTGTGACTAAGATCCCTGGGCTCTGAAATTCTGAGACATCTGATCGTTCCTGTTTTAGGGCACAGGTGCACTAGCAGATGATGGTGCTGGCCCTGACTGAAACCTGTTACCATTCTCATTCCCTCTCTTCCCAACCTCATGACTGGATGTCTTGGTTCTCTTATTTTCTGTGACTAGATTTAGTCATTGCCATCTGTCAAAAGAACATGGGCACAAATCAAAACTAACGAAGATAACCACGATCGATGAGAGAGAATAAATAAAAAGAAATTTCCTAACAATCTTCATAGCCTTTCAAAGATAAGTACAGACGTCTCCGTACCGATCCTTAAGACTCTAATTAGACTTGGCTCGTACACACATAAGACCTATGAACCTAGGGCTCTGATACCAACTGTCACGATCCAAAACATGGATGTGATGGCACTTGCTCAATCCTACCAGAACAAGTCAGCCTAATCCCAATGAGAAACAGAAAGAACGTGTGAAAGTAATAAATAAAGTAGATAACTAAAAAGGAAAATCTTCACAAGCTTAAATACCACCCAAGGATTGGTCATCACGTGTACAAGCCGCTAGTCATACAAAAATCATAAGAATTACAAGTTTGAACTTTCTTTCTTCTCGAATAGAACAAAGCAGAAAAGAAAAAGGAACAAGAGAGTCAACCAAATGACAACAACTACCTCTCTAAATGTCTTAGGAAGCCTCAGATGATCAAGGAAAAATACTACTCACTGTCCGGACTCAAAACCTACACAAGTGTAGAAGCAAGGGTTGAGTACCAAAAGCAACACGGTACCTAGCAAGTCAATTAAGAAAATAGAGTAAGTCCAATAGAATACACAAACTCTTTTCATCCCAACCGACCTCCACAACTACAACCTGCACAGAAAAATCAGCCCAGCCCAACAACACATAATACACAATAGAGATAGTTTACACAATATCACAGTTATCAAATCATAAACCACAACTCACAAGTGATAACACAGTCAATCACAGGAATAACATCATGCTACACAAGAATATGCAAGGATGATATGCAATGTTTATGTAATAATCACCAGTAATGACCTCGGCATCATAACATTACTGAAAAATACCTCAACATCACAACATCGTTGATAAAGACCTTGGCATAATATCATCAGCGGCAAAGACCTCGGCATCACAATATCACTAGTAAAGATCTCAACATCACAATCTCGCCAGCAAAGACCTCGGCATCACATCTCGACCGGTGAAGACCTTGGTCCCAACTTTTACCATCTCACTCATATCAATATCTAGAACAAATGCAAATATGTGTGATATAGAATGAATGAACATGAGATGAAGTCCACAAACAAATTCACTCATAATCACCAACCACAACAATATATCTCAAAAATAGAATTCTGATCATTTAGCCATATTTTTTATTCAAGTGTCACCCCACCACACCAACTCACATTTGTATTTAATCACCTCATTTTTATAACATTAAAATATTTCATGAATCACATATAGAAGAAAGAATAATTTGAAAATTTTACGAGAATTATAAAGTTTTGAAAGTTCACTTGATGCTCAAAAGCTCAACAACACCAAATCATGGTCAATCAAACACTTGAGTCTTTCCCTTCCGAATAGAATCCGAAGTACCACAATCTAGTCAAACACATAATCACAATAAGATTTTAAAACTAACAACACCAAATCTATGATCGAGTCTAAGGCTAAATCTTATTTTTCACCAGATAATTTCCCCAACCCAACCTTTCTTTTTCTCAGAGGTCAACATTAGTAACCAAACACTGACGAAACTCGTCCTAAAACAAACGTTTTCTTTCATACCAAGTATATAATATAACAATACAATATATGAGTAACAACCATCCAACAAGAGAACTGAAGCTTAACTCAATTAATAAACTAGAGAGTGAAGTCATCATGAGGCTGTAAATTCCTATGTTCTCTTTATCCAACAATTACTGCAACATATATATGTTGCACTACCTGACTGGTTTGAAATCTCCTAAGTGCCAAACAATCACCGCATAAGTATATTAATTCTTAGCTTTAGAAATTTATAATAAAACAAATGTAAGCAATTTCATATCATTTAGTAGTATATTTGATAACCTTTTTCCAAGTGACTAATTTAAAGTTTCGATTGAGTGCTACTGGCCACTCACAAATGGAACACTGTAGAATATTTCCAACCTTAACAAATTGCTTATCAAAGTAATTTCAATACAGTAGTGCTAATATAATTCTAACCATCTTCAGGAGTACACAAAAATTTAAAACGAATTGAAGCTCATCCGATGCAGTGCCGGTGTTCTTCCTTAATGCACAGGTACAGTTCTCTCTTCTCTTTTATTTTTGTTCAAAAATTATTAAATCCCACTAACCTAATTTAACTCATGGGTTAAGTGATATGGGTTTTCTTTTTAAATAAATTAACATTTAACCCACCACTTATATTAATTATTCAAACTTACCCATAAATTAAATAATCTTAGTTATCGAATAGTCCAAAGTACCCACTAAAATTTTACGAGGGAGATATTTTTACGAAATCAAGAGGACTAATTCTAGAAATGATATTATGGGTCATTACAATTAGTCTCATAAGGACTCTCATCATCTCGTCAGCTCTATCTCAATTAGGCCTTCGGGCCTATCATATCAATCATCTCATCAACTCAATTCTCAATCAATCTCTTAAGAGCTTAGATCAATCATTAGGAAAACAATCGATTAGACAAATTATTGTAGTTCATTTATGAATACTAACAGGACCATCAAGTTTTATCAACCTATCATCGTGCTCACATCACAATCACAATCAATATTCTCAAATCAAGGCTCTGGACTCAATCCCTAGGTTCATTCATGCATTCTTTTACAAAGTAACATATAGGGTTTTATGAAATAACTCATGTAAAAGTATTTATTCAGAAAAATCAAGTCTATGATGATCATCAACATTAGAAAATACATTGAATAGATGAAATTTACAAGAAAACATTCATGAAAAACATGTATAGAGACTCAATACGTTCTTCTACCATTCTCTCTCAATCAAAGGGCACATGGAAGAACAATTCCATGTTTTAGGTTAACCTAACATACCTGGTATGAAGCTTTGACAATCAATCTCGTAAGAATACTCCTCAATTCTCTTGAATCCTCGCTCTTTCTCTCTTCTCTTTAGCCCTAGTCTTTGTTAGAAGCTTAGAAAGACTTAGGAATAGGTGTTAAACCCCTTTTTACGCTTAAAACAACCTATTTTGATCGTGTTTTAAGTTTAGGAGGGGTTGGGAAAATTCTGGAGTGCTCTTCAAAAAACTGAAAAAAGTTCATCTCAGGACACTTAGTCTGGGTCGTGGACCTGGATATTTTTCTAGATTTTTCGTCAAAAATTTTCTGAGTTTTCTTATCCCGTAGAAAATATTGGGATCACATCCAAGTTTAAGTCCACGACAAGTTCACATCACGGGCCTGCCGCACACTTATTCTAGAATTGTGTTTCACATCAAAAAATTATCTTTTGATCCCAGTTGCTCCAAAAATTGACCAAGACCATTTTCCCACATAATTTTTCATGTTGATCGCAATTCCGGCCTCGGATTTTCCATCGGAGTTTGAGAAGACACGTTATGCGCACATTTCTCATGTAGGGGTATTTTGATAATTTTACCAAGTGTTACAACTCTCAAGGAGACCATATCTCCTGAAGAGATATTCTAGTTTAACATTTCCATTTTCCACGTTCCTTAGCGATGGAAAGATGTGCAACCCCAAGAGTCTTACGAAATCTCTTGCACTTATGGTCGATGGACATACCGATATTCTTTCACTGATGGGTAGCTCTGTGAAATCACTAAATTCCTCCAACGTAGGAGTGATTTTGAAATCCCAGAATTTGAAAGTCACTGTACTCGGATTGCAAAATTCCATTAGCAGGGTAATGAGCATCTTGTTGGCCCGAATTCCCATGAGCGATAGCAACCCTCCTAAATGTCTTTTGACCTAAGCTCTATGTGCCTCACGAATATTTTGCCACCAATTTTGTAGGATGTGTGGGATGGAAATGACCATCTTAATGTCTGGAAGATTCTAGTTGATGTTCATCTAGAGAAAGAGAAAAAGGTATGATAAGTATGTTTACTCCAATCCATCATGTCTTTTAGTTTAGATCATTCACATCGACTTTCACAAAAGTATGTCGTCAGGTATATAATCTTTGACAAAGGGTGGCTTCCTAATTGCAAAAATGATGCCCTGGACTGTCTCGCCTAAGGTATATGCAAAATGACTTATTTTCTAGAGTAACAGTTTTTCCTAAATGCTCAAGAGTGGACTGAAGTATTATGAGAAGGCACACTAAACTTATTGCACTAGCTTTGAAACTAAGGAATACAAAAAACGGTTTGGGGGAGTGTGAGGCACTCCCCGCGTGAAGAAATATGTGTAAGTGTACGGCCAAAGACTCGATAGAAAGTGCGAAAAAGAATGTAGAAAAATAGTAACAAATAGCAAATAAGGAACACAAGGTTGGATTTAAATTGCGACCTTTCAATCAAAGCAATATATAAAATAAATAATTAACTAACAAATAATCACAAATATCATTCCTAAGCGTAGTTTATTAAGGTTAAAACCTAAATTATCCCCAACAAAGACGCCACTTTGTCGCGCCCCATTTTCGAACCGGTCGAAATAGTTTGCAACATCGTGTTGGTCATGCTCTCTGTGTTTGAAAAAATATGTTTCGAGTCACCACCCAATTTCAAGGAAATTATTAGGAAACCAATTAAGGAAATGTAAATGTAGACTCTGTTTTGATTTGCAAAACTAGTAAAATTCTTGGTAAGGGTTTTGGTTACTCGAGGGGAAGGTGTTAGGCATCCCTCAGAGCCTATCCGAAAATAGTCCTTAAACTTAGCTTAGGAAAATAACTTGTGATGAAATATTCATTTATTTTTCTTAAATTTAGTACGAAGAAAATTTCATTAATTATGAAAAGAAAAAACAAAAATACAAGGTATGTAAGTATATCTATAATACTCGCGAAAAACTTTGATAATAAGATACTTACTATATATTAAAATTAAGAACTAAGTTAGTAACAAACAAATAAATGGAAATGTAAGAAAAATTTATATATTAGAAAAACATAGATGTATATTTAAAATTATACAGAAAAAATGAGCACATAAAAACTTATCGTAAGCAATATGTTGAAATGTTGAGTGTGAGAACTTATTACTTTATTTACAAAATGAATAAATAAATGAAAAAAAAAAAGATAATGGATGAGGTGCAAAATATAACAATATAGCAATTTGAGCAAAATTTAGTAAGAGTGATATTTAATAAATAAATGAATGAATGAATGAAATAACGTAACATAAAGTAAGGCAATACAAAGAAAATTCAAATTTATGTAAAATTTGTGATCTTATATGTGTCTACTACAAAATAAAGTATGTTTACGTGTCGTCAAAATATATGAGAGTTTGTTATTTTATGTATGAGATAATATATAGCAAATGTATGCAACAAAATAATGTATATGTCAAGGTATAATAATTTGTATTTTTATTTTATAAGGAAGATGAATAACATTCGTAAATAGAAGAAAATAGAAACGAGGATATATAATTTATGTAACAAAATAATACATCAAGTATACAGAAAACTTAAATTATATACTTTTATGTGTATAAAACACACATGTATATAATATTTACGAAAATCAAACATATTATCATACAGTGAAATGAATAATCAAATAAATATACTTGAAACGTAAAAATATTACGTAAAACTTATTGTCTTGTATGTATTTGTTATAAAGTAAAATATATTTATGAATGTTGTTAAAAAATGTATGCGGGTTCATTATTTTATTTTCGTGTAGTGATAACATGAAAATGACTATATATAAATATGTATATGATAGGGTGTAAGATCTTATAAGTCATCTATAAATAAATAACATTCATAAAATGTGACAAAATAGATATGGGAAAAATAATATGACGTGTATAATATAATACATGAAATATAGAGAATAAATATATACCTTGTGTATGACATATGATTAATTGGAAAAATGGCTATTTTAGAAAAAATCGATTTAAACTTAATTAATTTAAGGAAAAACCAATTTTCGAAAAATAAAAGAGCCCACTTAATTTTTAAAAAAATTAAGAAAACTTAATTTTAAGACTTAACAGAAAAATCTTAACTTTTTTAGAGAAAAGGGTAAAGGTTCGATTTCCATTCTGAGAAGTTAATTATCACTCAGACATGACCGCTATCGTGCAGTTGACCGACGATTAAACTTAATTTGACTAACTATTAAAAAAAATTTAAAATTTAAAAATATTTTTAAGTAAAAAAATCTATTTTTAAGTAATCTAAATAATTTGGAAAAGAAGTTCCGAAAATTGTCTAACTTTGAGAAGAGGAAATGAGATTTTAGAAGAAACATTCTGAAATGGATTTGACAAACTTAACCACTTTTAAAATTTTGAAATTTTGTCAAAATACCCACAGTAAATGCGATCGTTTAAAGAAAGAATTAATATAAAAATGATTTGTCCTTTGGAGAATTTAATTAAGTAAAAATCAAATAAATAATCGTTAGTATTCAACCAAATACAAATAGACAATAATACAAGGAAATTTTACACAATTATACAACTTTTGGATATAAATTACTCTTTCCATTTTATTTACCATAATAACCCATTTCCCATTTTTCAACACAAATCACATCATATCTTTTTCAACATTAATTAATCTAAAATACCTTCTCTTACCTATTTTGTAAATAAAGTTGGTATAGTAATGGTAAATATTCAAAAGTTGATAGGGGCTTATAAATACCAACATTTTTTTGTATAGTTGTATGAAACACCCAATACAAAGTAACAAAATAGAGTTCAAGAGTTTGGGCTTTGACCCATTTGCCCAAAAGGGGGCTGCTGCAGATGATGGGCTTTTAAGCTCTTTTTTCATCTACTGCATTGTATACACGCTGTACATCAGTGTATATCGTATGTATACAGCCTCTTTTTGCTTCTAAAAGCTGTAAGCCCTGCTTCAACAACCTGTATCGACCCATTTGGATTTGGATTGGGGCTGACTCGGAAGAATTTGAGTTTCAATTAACTCAAGAATGTGAGAATAAAGTCCAAAGTTGGGTCGGAGAGGGATTCACATGAGGCAAAAGAAGATAAGGATTAGAGATCGTGTAACAAATTATCATTATAAACAATAATTAATGTTTCAGGAAAATATCATTGCTTCAAATATGTCACAGTACTTTTCAGACAAAGGTATAGCAAAAGATTAATAAGATGATGTTAAAAGGAATCAACTTTCCCACCTGAAGCAAAGACTTATAATTGAAAGGGGAAAGTAAAAGGTACATATCATAATATAACAAACAGAGGGAAGACAATAACCAAAGCTTTTGAGTGCTTATTCAACATATTCTTATATTCTAAGCAAGAGAGAGGCAGTTGTTTTCACTTAATTTCTACAAAAACATTTTATATATTTAGGAACATAAGAAAGGATCACTACCAATTCAGCTGACAACATAATATCGAGATGATAAAATCCTTCACAATTCAAAGGCGAAATTAGCTACCGTCTTTAATCTTGCGACGTCATAACAAGTGTCCATAGTTATATCTCTACGTAAATTCGAAACCATAACCATAACTTAAAGAACTAAAACGGTAGATTTTCAAACACATAAACAAGTGTCATCTACCATCTCGGATAGATGAGTTCAATTCACTGCCCAATTTTGTAGATCTTTCCAGAAAGGCTCGGTTTCAAAGGTGAACCTTAGCACTGCTTTCCACCCTCAGATTGATGGCCAGGCAGAACAGACTATTCAAACCTTGGAGAATATGTTGAGGTCATGCGTTATTGACTTCAAAAGTAATTGGAATGGCCATGTACACTAATTGAGTTCGCCTACAATAACAACTTCCATTCGAGCAGATGGCTCCATATGAGGCACCGTATGGGAGGAAATGTAGATCCCCGATTGGTTGGTTCGAGGTGGGTGAAGTAGAATTGATTGGGCCAAACCTCATCTACCAAGCTATGAAGAAAGTAAAGATTATATAAGAGCGATTGAAGACAGCACAGAGTCGAAAGAAGGTCCTACTAACAACAACAACATACCTAGTGAAATCCCACAAGTGGGTTTGGGGGAGGGTAGAATGTATGCAGACCTTACCACTACTTCATGCGGTAGAGAGGTTGTTTCTTTGGGAACCCTCGTCACAAAAACCCATGAGCAGGAAAGAAGTCCTACACTAATGTTAGAAAAAGAGACTTTGAGTTTGAGGTTAATGATTGAGTGTACTTGAAAGTGTCACCCACGAAGGGGATGATGCGAGTGGGAAGAAGGGGAAATTGAGTCTGAGATACATTAGTACCTACTAGATTATGAAGAGAGTGGATAATGCAGCTTATAAATTGGAACTACCACCAGAGTTAGCGACCATCTATTCAGTATTCCACATTTTCATGCTTAAGAAGTATTTGGGAGATCCACAATTGTTTGTGCTTGTTGAGGGTATTAGAGTGAAAGATAGTTTGAGTTATGAGGAGATTCCCATTCAAATCCTTGATCGTCAGGTTTGTAAGTTGAGAACTAAGAAAATTGCATCTTTAAAGGTGTTGTGGAGAAATCAATTTGCAGAAAAAGTGACTTGGGAAGCAGAAGAGGATATGAAGTCTAGATACCCACATTTATTCCTCCTTGTTAATGATGAGAAAGTTGATGGTAAGACTTCGTTTCTATGCCTTGAGTTTCTTTCTACTCTGAGCCCGAATTGCGATAGTATCCTAGAATTCAGCCAATGATTTGTTTGATTCGTTGATTGTTTAAACTGCTTGATTGTTTGATTAATTGAGTGATCGGTGATTTGTTGGACTGTTAAAGTCCATGATAAGATTTGTGCCTTGATTAGGTTCCTAGATCAATCCTCATTTAAAGACAAATGATCCCAAGGAGGAGATAATGTAACACCCCCTAAAAATTACCTACTAAATATGAACTGGAAGTCCTAGAAGAGTTGAGAAATGATTGAAAAATTTGTCATTGGTAGTGACTACAAGGGGTCATCTACGGACCGTAAATTTATCTTGGTTCGTAGATGTGGCTCATAGTTACCCCTATGACTTAATTTTTTTTTATAAATCTGAGGCCCATGTACGAGTCCTTTTATGGGTTGTACTTCATCTATGACCCTTAGAGAAGATGAGTTTCTACTCATTAATCTAATTAATCTACTCAAGATTCTACTATCGTACTATAAGTGGCAACATAAGCTGCTCAAACAGGCAGCAGGTCAACATGTCTGTTTGAGCAAATTGAGGGTGCATTTGTAATTTTTTTTAATGGTTCTTCCATTATACAAAATTTAGGGGCAATTTGCTAATTTTTATAGTTTTTTTCGAAGCACATTGACATGCCTGCTTGAGTAGTGGTTCCTTTATTTTAGACTTTTGAGTTTTTAATATATTTGAAAATTGTGAAAATCTAATCTAAACTATGATAATTAATAACTTAAATATTTAAAATCCTTATACAAAATTGATTGAGTTGTAAAATTTTATCGGTGCCACATAAATGGGAGAGAGAAAGTAACACGTATTTGAAAGCAACGTAAAAAATACAGTAAATCTCAATAATTAATTTTGAAAGACATGTAAAATGATTAATTAACTCTTAAAATTTTATTGCTGCCACATAAAATGTGACAAAAAAATAACATGTATTTAAAAATGACAAAAAAAATACTACAAATCTTAATAATTAACAGCTTAAAATATTTAAAAGACATATAAAAAGTTTGAACGATTTTCAAAATTCTATTAGTGCACATAAATTGAGACAAAGAAAGTCACATATATTATTTAATTCATTTTCGCATGAGAGACCAATTTCCTAGTGAGTTGTGGGAAATATTGAATTTAATTGCCACTTGTCTCTCTCCTCTCCCTCAACAACAATCCTGCACAATTCAAGAAAAGGGGAAACCCAACCATCTCAAAACACACAGAACAGTCAGTTTTCTCTTATCATTTCTTTCAGATTCATCATCATACTCCGATGTCTGCTCATCCACACACCCTTAATCTCTGGGGAGTACTTTCCCAATCAAAGCGTATAATCAATGCTCACTCACGCCATTTCTTAGCTCTTTCGGTTTCCTTCCTTTTACCTCTCTCTTTTTCCCTAATTATCTATCCCACTCTTCAAACCGCTCTCTTCCACTCCGATTTCAACCTTTTTCACACACACCCAACTCATCTTTCATTCTCCTCCTTCACCTCCACCGATCCATATGACCCGATCCCGAATCTGACCCAACCGGATGAACTGTTCCTTCTTCTGGTGTACACCCTCTTTGCTGTTCTTTTATCCCTTTTGGCCTTGGCTACAATCAGCTACAGTACTTACCATGGATTTTACGGAAGACCCGTCAAGCTTGTTTCGTCTATGAAGTCTGTTTTGTATTCCTTCTTGCCCCTGGTTGCAACCCATATCGTTTCGCATGGTATCTTTGCTTTCATTGCTCTATTATTCGGCTTATTCGCGGCGATTGTGATCCAGTGCCTGCAGTTTCTTGGGTTTGAAGTGGGTTACCATTCGAATTACCTCATGGGTTTGGCTGTTTTCGTAGGTGCAGCGGTTCTGTTGGTTTTTATGTGGTTGCAGGTTAATTGGTCATTAGCTTATGTGATTGTAGTCGTGGAATCCAAATGGGGTTATGAACCATTGAGAAGAAGTGCATATTTGGTGAAGGGGATGAGATGGGTCGCGCTATCAGTGTGGCTATTTTTCGGGGTTCTGATAGGATTATTAGTGGGTGGTTGTTCTAGTTTTTTGGTGTCTGTAGGAGCTGCCAGTGGTGGGTGGACAAGCTTTGGGGTGATATTGCAGATGGTGGTGAGCTCGGGTTTTGCAACTCTCCTAATGCTTCAGAATATTGCAGCGAGCGTGGTGTTGTATATGTATTGCAAGGCATTGCATGGGGAGCTAGCGTTGGAGATCGCGGAGGAGTTTGCTCGCGAGTATGTCTACCTGCCTTTTGACAATGAGAAGGTTCCTCATGTTGTTTGTGTTGTTCAAGGTTGAAACAATCTAAGGTCAGTGGGTTCAAGATGCAGCTTAACTTTTGTATTTTGTAGAAATTGGCTTTTAATCTTATGCAGGCATGTATCCAGTCCCATGATAGTTAGGAAATCATGTGAAGATGTCTTCAGTATGTAAATGCGTCTCTAATGTAATAAGTTTGTTGAAGCTGGTGGCGATTTAGAGGCTCAAATCTCTCTTCTAGCTTCTACATATTGTGTATGTACTGTAAAAACTGCTTGTATCATTTCCTCAATGAAACGTTAGTTTGAATACTGTATCCAGATGGCCTTCCTTCAGTTAATGCTCCATGACCTGCTCTTAGAATTGGGTTGGTATCTTTATTACCTCTAAAAAGCCTAAAATATTTTTTTATGCTAGAAATCCATGTTGTATTTGTCTTGCTGTAGTAATTAAATAAGAGAAGCTGATTTAAGAAAAATGCAAATCAAAGGATGATTTGTATTCCCTGTCCCCAGGAAACGTTGGAGTAGTGCAAATTTAGAGATTAGTGCACCTATAATAATGTGGCTTAATGAGCTTCAAGGGTTTGGACCTCTTTATTTTATTTTTTCTTTATAAGAACAAGCATTAAACTCTACATGGTTGAGGAGTACCAGTCTACCAGAAGGTTCAATTGTTCTTTTAGTGTAAGTAGTCAGTTATTTCAAAGAGTGTGCTGGCGCAAAAGACGGAGGAGGATGGACTAGGTGTGAGTAAATTAGGATTACGTGAAGTTTCCTATTAATGCTTTGGAGCTGGTCATGTGAATGGAGCTCTCTTGAGAAATGTGATTGAAGAAGTTTGAGTACAAAAGATTAGGATAAGGCACAAGTACCAACCCCCCTAATCCCATACCCAAAATGCCAATGATACACCTAAACATAACTAGGGTCCTATTACCCCCATACTCATTTATTCTGTATTTCTGTGTTCCTTTTATGCACTTTGGTCCATAAGTGGCCTGTCTTGTATAACACACATCTTTATAACACAAAAAGGGGTCCCACTTTACCAAACTTTTTTAACTTTCCAAAAAGAGCTTTTAACTTTTCCAAAAATAAAACAATTTCATCCAAGGAATCTAGTCCGTGTGATTGGAGCAATGAATTTGGAAGATTCATTTATTGGTCCATGTTTGAGTTGAAATCTGGGGGATTAAAAAAAAGTCATAGTTGTGGCATCTGAGATTTTGAAGCTGAAGTATAAGAAGAAAAGCGGTGTAGCTACTTACGTGAGAGAGTTTGAAGGTGACCTCCATTAATGAAGCTCTTTGAGTTTCGTCTCAAGTTGGCGCTGGTGATTTTTGGATTTTCAAAGGTTGGATTTCATTTGATAGAACCTGTTGGTGAAGGACGTTTGAAGCTAGAAGATGTAATAGCAATTGATTATAAAGCTGAGAAATGTTAGCGACAAATGTACGGGAGCTTGATTTTAAATATTTGGGTTGCAGCAAAAGAATTCCGTTTTTGGTGGGTAATATCTCAAAAGAAGTGGAACATCAAGAGAATCTCAAATTTAACAATTTGAGCGATTTGGAGAAGGTTCCGGATGGTTTGGTATCAACTTACAGAGTAGCAGTGGTACAAAGAAGGAGAATTGCTGCAATTTTGAAATTTGCGCAAACAATCACAAATTTCAACTTTATTAAAGACACATGGCCACTTACTATTGGTTAGTGCTGCCGCAATAATGTTCCCATGCGCCTCATCATAGTGCTGTCACGCAAGGTGCCATGTCAGCATAAAAGGAGCACGCAAATATAGAATAAATGAGTTCAGGTGGGGGGGGGGTTGGTATTTGAACCCTTATACCCAAAATATTTAAACATGTTCTGTGGGAGTAAGGAAAAACATTAGGGACGTGGTGATAGAGTTCCATCCTAATATTGGAGATGGAAGAAAATAAGATTCTGGAGTGATATTAGGTTGGCCATATTCCTCAAAATTAGAAATTTCAGTATCTATACACTTTTGCTGATTGGCATGAAACAAATGTGGCACAAGGTTATGCAGGAAATAGTGGCGCAGATGGGAGTATTAGATTTAGAAAGCATTGCTATGACTGGGAAGTGGAAAATGTCTGGCCATTTCTAAGAAGACTGAAAAGGGTATCCTACTGAGGGGATCTGACCCTATAAGATTAAACTTGATGAGGGAGGCAGGTACAGAGTGAGGTCTGCCTACAAAAATTAGCAGGCCAAAAAGGCAACTATTTCCTTTTGTAATAACTAATCAGTGTGTACATCTGAATGATACTTTAAAAATGTTATATTTTGCCAACAATATAGCCATCAGGCTCACTTTTCTGGGGAATGTTGGTAGACAAGAGAAGATCGTTCAGTGAGCTTTGATAGCCAAAAGTTGTGTTTGGGATACTGGGTGTATCTGCTCTGCCTTTCTGTATTCAGAATGTTAAAGAGAAGTTATGGACTAAAGGATATCCAATCACCAAAGTTAAATTATATTGAACCTGCTATCTGGACATCATTTTTTTTGTTATGACAAGGGGAACCCGCAACCGCTACCCTTTGAGTGCAAACAGGGTAAACCCCCGCTCCTACGCAATAGCTCGCAAACCACACAAGAGAGGTAATCCGCACTAGGCAAGCTTGGTGGGACGAGCTCGACCTAGAAGGCAAACTCCTTGCTTTCGCTGGCAAGGGGTTTCGAAACCACTGGGCCACCTTGAATGGTGCTATCTGGACATCATTTGAGAAGGAACTTCCTGGATTAGTGATAGAAGTTAAGCCCCTTACATTTCCTTAAGTGGAAATGATGATGACTTGAAGACAGCTTGATTCACTTTAGACTTTCTGTCCTTTTGCACATACAAAGGAAATAAAGGAACAACTTTTCAATAGCGCCATTTGTTGATTAGTATTAAAATTACCATGAATGCACTACCTAGGGAATCACAATGTGCTACTTCATTTAGAAATGCAACATAATAGGAGCAGCAATTTGGGGCAAATATTTTATTCTATCCGAATGTTTAGCTTGCTTCTTCTTGTCTTTTTCCTCTTTTACTCTAGACTTAATGACACGACTAACAATGACTAGTAAGAAATCCTCTGTGTGGGATTATTATTAATACTGTATTACTTATCCAAAGAAAAAATGGTGTTTACTCGGAAAGTGGTCCAATACTAATATTAGTTATGTTTGAACATTGACAGTTCTCTCTCCTTGTAAGAAATTCCTCTGTTTGGTTAAGATCTCTTTAACTGTATTACTGACATGACCTAAAGAAGTTTGCCTAAGAGTAACTGCATTTTCGCCTGGTTAGCCAGAACCCCAACCCCCCCCCCCCCCCCCGGGGGCCCCCCACTGCAATTCAGATCTAGATATTATTGATCACTTGCTAGTTCGTAAATGAGCAAACTTAAGCTGGGAATTGGTATTGGCACTTCTATTAATCTAGTTGCTTCTCTGAGATATTGACATACTTCTGATTTTGAATGTCTAAAGAAAGTGGGGTGAAAATATTCTCAAGGGGTAAGGAATTGTGAGCTCTCATGAAATAAATATGTAGCCTTGTTTGAATGAACTAGCTGAAAACAGACTTCTAATCTGCTCCATTTTTAGCTTGGGCATAATGGTCATTGTTGTTTTACCCTTTAATCATGAACTCCTATCTAGAAGTATAAGGGATTGAGTCGTTTACAATCCCTAAAGAGTAGTAATAGAGGTGCATTTAGCAAATTATGTGTTCTCAGTTGAAATATGAGGTGCATCCAAAATGCAAGTTGCGAAACTATCAAGGCTTGTTCATCATGCTCTTAGCGTTGGCTCCCATTTTTGATTGGAGAATCTTTTGTTGCATTTACAATTTCCTGTCTGTTTGTTGATTGGAACATAAAGTGATATCAAGTTTTGTACTCCTCGAGTTGCATGTTTAAATGTCGGTTTTTCCACTTCATCTGCCTGTGGATTTTGGTATCAGAGAACAATCATCATCATATGCAAATAAGTTCTTTGTCATCATGTTGAGGTGAGTTCCTCAGAACTATCGATTGTCATCTCTCGTTCCCCTAACTGTGTGCTTTCATCAGTGGTTTTTTTGTAGTTTGACACTAATTATTTTTGGTCACAGAGATGGCACACATCTTGTTCTCCAGAACTGAATTGAACATGAACTCACAAAGAATCCAATTCTACTTCATCCTTATATTATCTTGTCAACTACCTAATTGCTATTGTACAATCTTTTCATTCTTGGAGGATGTTTATCCCTATGAAAGTGAAACACTTGTGTCTGGTGATTTTGTCGGATTTGGGATATTAAATGATCTTTGTAAGGAAACTGTATTAAGTATTTGTAACAATTGTTTGGTGCCTTTGGCTGCAGAAACATTCCAAGAGTATTTTGTGCTTGGGGCAAAAACGCCACCTAGGTACTATTATTGCTAGTTGAAAAGTATTTCAACATTAAATTTTTAGGATCTGTGTAGATGATGGTCTGACTTGCATTTATTGGTGTAAAGCAGATGACTAGTCATCGTTATTACTTTGTCCATTTTATGTTCCACTCTCCCCTTTTTAGTTCGTCCCAAAAAGGATGTCACCTTACTATAATTAGAAATAATTTAACTTTAAAATTCTCTTTTTACCATTAGTGATTTACAACCACACAAATATCTAAGAATTATTTAGACTACAAGTTTTAAAAGTCTTCCTTTGTTTCTTAAATGACGTGCCAAGTCAAAGGGTGCCACATAAAGTGGGATGCAATGTTTTTTGGACGGCGAAAGGCGATAAGGGTCTGCCTCGCCACAATGCGATGCGAGCGGCGAGGCGCTTGCCTTTTTGAAGTTCAACATCAAATAATGCCAAAAATTAAAATATTTAATTGCATATACAAATAATCAAAATCTCAATCTCAATAACATATTAGCAAATATTTCAATTCAAAAATTGAAAATAGAGATAGTAAATACCAAAAGTCTAGAACATGTATGAGAAAAAATCGAAGTCAATAGTGAGGAAAAAAATCAGAGGTAGAAGTAACTCTAAAATCTAAAGAAGAAGAAGGAGAAAAAAGAAACACAAAGTAATGAAATCTGAAGAAGAAAAGAGAAAATGTGTATTGGTTGGACTTTGCAGTCTCCAGAAAAGTTTGGCTGGTCGCTACAGAAGTCTAGTCGGGTCATTTGGTTGGAGTCGCAGTCTAAGTCTAAGAGTGAAACTGTGCAAATTTGAAAAGAAATCCCTAAAATTATCTTTTAACTTTTAAAACATCCTAAATTAGTCGTTTTTTTTAAGAAAATACAAAAGGCGACATCTTTCTGCCTTTGTCGCCTCTCTTCTTTGTTGCCATTGTCGCTATGGCGTCGCCTTTTGAAGATCGTCGCGCCACAAAGCTAAAAGGCGATGAAGGGTCACCTCACCTCGCCTCTCGCCATTGGCGACAAGGCGATCGCCTTTCACAACATTGGTGGCTATGGCGTCACCTTTTGAAAATCGCTTCACCACAAAGCTAAAAGGCGATGAAGGGTCACCTCACCTCGCCTCTTGCCTCTCGCCATTGGCGATAAGGCGATCGCCTTTCACAACACTGGTGGGACGAAGGGAGTATTTTTTTTCCTCCTAAAATTATATGGATACCGACAATTTGAGTTAGGAATTGTGGAGACCGGCTATGTTATTTCAAAGACCAGAATTTCGATTTTGGGAGTCTAGTTAGATATGGTTTAAAGTGGATAATTATGCTAAGTAGTGCAAAACGCCGAGCGTAACTGAAGAATTATTTTGTGCACTGTATGTGCATTAAAAGTCTGATCCTCAGGTTCATAACAATTCTAGCTATTTGCTAATGAAAAAGGCAACTTTCTTTTATTTGGTAATCAAGTCAATTTTAGTATTCACCAAGTAATGTTTACAGGTTCAGCTTGATTACCACAATCAGCTATTTTGAAAACAAACATGTTCGACAAGATAAACTTCTATAGAACCTATTAAAACTTGTACCCTTGTAATAGAATTCTGGTTATTCCTTAAGCTCTTGTTATTGCATACACATGCAATTTCTCTAGCCATTGCATCTCTAGTTTTCTCAGCTTCTCAAAGACTGGCATTTCTTTCCTTTCACATGGCATGAACAAACTCAACGTAGACCCATTTGATGACCTTTGGCTTGTATTTTCATACTCTTAGATTCCTCTTTTTATATCTACGTGTTGTTTCTCTAGCCTTGATTATGTATTTTTGTATTGGTCTTTGTGGTTGTTACTGCTATAGTCTTTCTTATTTGTTGTAGTTGTAGGTTGTTTTCTTTGATTTGATTACCATATTATCTTCTGTTATTATTCTTTCCTTCTCCTTCATTTCTAGCAAGACTTCCATACTTATGTATTTCCTTCCCAGACTTGTTTGTGATATGTTTCACTTGAGCCAAGTGTCTATCGGAAACAATCTTTCTACTTTTACAAGGCAGGGGCAAGGCTGCATACACACACTCTACTTATGGGATCACACTGTATAACCCATTGGTGCATCAACGACCTTATGTTGATACTTGGAGATTGAATGTGTAACAATTGCATGATCTTGTACAAACCGAATAATTTGTAATCCTTGGAAAGTATCCATGCATGTATTAATTATTTCTTCGTTTTGATTGCTTTTTCATGGTGGCCAACGTTAGAACTCACCTTGTTCTTACTTTTCAAACTAAGGGAGTAATGAATGGGATAATGTCACGCCCCGAGAGGGTACCTTAGACGTGGCCGGCACTCAAAGACTATTGCTAGTCCTTAAGCGAATCACTCGATCTCAAGACAATCATTCAATCATCAGATACATCGGAAAATATTGGAAAAAGGAAAATAGGACAGTGGGCATCTCAGTTACTTCTACATCAATGAATAAGGGCCATAGGCCAATAAGAATCAATCTCGACATCTATGTCATAATAACAATTTTAAGAAACTAAATTCAAAGGGGAGAGGACCTCAATATCAAAACATCATCTTCTAGTCTATGAAGTCTCTATCTCTACAGTCTAGAATGATACCATGACAAGCCATGTGTCACGGACTTAGAACTTTCACTAAGACTCCCGTGCGGCACTAGTCGATTTGCTCACGACTCTTTCACGCTCTTGTAAATACTAGTAAGCCTTTCAACTAAGATCGCTAAGGGAACGCTAGATAAGAAGACTATAAGAGAGAGAGCTTTTAGAAAGAAGGCTTGTATTACTTGGAAGAATGCTTTACAACTTAATTCTGGATGGTTTGCAAATACAAATGACCCCCTCTATTTATACTACTCATAAGGGGCCAAAGTGCAAATAATATTTACATGACAAGTCCTCCTATATTTACACAATAGTCCGTTCTCTAGAATATTTCACACAATTCTGTACAATTTTAGAGAAGACTACATACTACCAGAATAATCTACATGGATCCAAAGTCTTCTGTAAACTTCCCGAAGGCTCCGGATTCTCCTCCTTCGTGCAAAAATAGTGCCAGGTCCTCGGCGCAATGCTGCTATTGGAACTCCTAATCTTTACCTTCGGACTGCTGCAAGTCTCTATGTCGTCCCTCTGTGGTATTCTCTGGAGTTTGCCCTTTCTAGCACCCGAGGAGTACTGTCATGGTTGGCTCTCCCTGTTCCCACTTGGCTTCCTTCGACGGCTTCTTCTCCGACGATTTTTCCTTTTAGCGGGCATGGAACACGACAATGGCGGCCCTTCCTTAATCTCTTCCACAAGTTGCAAGGCCGATAGTTGAACTGGTCTCTCTGACTTGGGCATCTTGACTAAGGATACCATGCTGGAACCTCCTTGCTCCATGACCACGAGTTGTTGGAGGTATGCGTCGATCATTGCGTGGCACTTCTAGAAGTACTCCTGTCCAAAGGATGATGTCAAAGAGATCTACCGGGGCGACATAGAAGTTGGTCTTGCCATGCCACTTGCCCACCTCTATGTCGACTCCCTGAGAAACTCCACACAGAGGAGTCATTGGTGCATTGACCGTCCTGAGTTGCGCACTGCTTGGGTTATATTTCAGCCCCAACTTGGTTGTCGCAGATTTGGTCATGATGTTGGCCTCCGCGCCTGTGTCGACCATGGCATGAGTGGGTCATCCGTTGATTGTGATGTCCACATATTGGGCACCATACTCCTTTGGCTTCTCCGGCTGCTGTGTGACAGCTCCGCATAGCCCAATCACACCTACTCGTGTCGTGCGCGATGCTTCCCTTGATTCGGGTTCCTCTTCCTGTGCCTTCTACTCCTTCCGCTCCCGCAGTATGGCATGAAGGCTCTTCAGTTTGGGGCACGTTTTGTAGCTGTGCGGCCCCCCACATATGTAGCACTTAAGCTCTTTCTCGGGTTGTATTTTCCTGCTGCTTTGACGACCGACCCTCCTGTTATCAGGTCTATGGGTGTCATGATGCTTGGGATGTGGCTGCCAACCCTTGCCTTTGCCACTATCTCCCCCACATTGGTCATGACTACCTCCTGACTCCACTTCTCGATCTCTGTCTTGCCTGTCATGCTGAGAGTCCGTCAAAGCCTCTGCCTGTGTGATGGCCTCGTCGATGGTCCTAACCTGTCGGTGTTCCAGCTTGTCTTGGCCCAATTCTGTAGGCCGTCCATGAAATGGAACATCATATCTTCATCCGTGAGGTTGGGAATCTGAAGTGTGAGGATAGTAAACTCCTTCACGTAGGCCCTTATGCTACTCGTCTGCTTCAGCTCCCTAAACTTTCACTTCACCTCATAGATGATGTTGTTCGTGAAGAAGGCTTCTTGAACTCATTCTGAAACTGTTCCCACGTGTTGATGGTGCATAGCCCCTTCCCCACTTCCGACTCCTTACATTTCCACCATAACATGGCCATCTTCGTCAGATACAACATAGTTGTGTTTTGATCTTCGTCTCATCGTTCCTCACCTTGTTACACTTGAAGTAATTCTCCAAGTGCCATAAGAAGTTCTCCACCTCTTGTGCGTCACAGACGCCTTTGAAGACAGGTGGCTTGGGAGCCTCAATCCTGGCATCCCTTTCTCCAGCAATCCCTACGCATCTCCCGTCAGCCGCGCCTTCCTCAAGTGCCCACACCCTTGCACCCATGACCTCTATGGTGGCGCTCATGGCCTCCATCTTGCTCAGTGCCTCCATGAGCCGACACTCTAAGGAAGTGATGGTCTCCCTCAGCTCGTACTCCGCCGCCTGACATCCGCCCAACTCTTTTCGGATGTTATCATTCTCTTCAAGGGTGAACTCTTCCAAGGTCTGAAACTTGTCATCAAACTGATTCAAGCGCTTGCCTAAGAACTCTACTGCTTGCCTGACAACATCCACCCTCGCGACCCATGTCGAGCGTGACGTCAGCGGGTTCCTTGCCTCATTCCTCGTCACTCAACTCAGCGGCCAAGAGTGAGTGGGTTGTTATGGCCTCGCTCAGTGTCGGTTCGACCGGCACCTCCTCAACCTTCTTGGAGCTTTTCTTTTCCTTGTGTTTCTTGCCAACATCCAGCATAGTGTTGGCGGTGTTGGTGGCGTCAAAGTCTCCTCCGCTTGCCATTACTTCCCTTAGTACAAACCTGCTTTAATACCACGTTGTCACGGACTTAGAACTTTTGCTAAGACTCCCGTGCGGCACTAGTCGATTTGCTCACGAATCTTTCACGCTCTTGCAAATACTATCGTTAAGGAAACGCTAGATAAGAAGACTATAAGAGAGAACTTTTAGAAAGAAGGCTTGTATTGCTTGGAAGATTGTTTTACAACTTGATTTCTGGATGGTTTGCAAATGCAAATGACCCCATCTATTTATACTACTCCTAAGGGGCCAAAGTGCAAATAATATTTACATGACAAGTTGTCCTATATTTACACAATAGTCCCTTCTCTAGAATATTCCACATTATTCGAAACAATTCTAGAGAAGACTTCATACTACCAGAATAATCTACAGGGATCCAGAGTCTTCCATAAACTTCCCGAAGGCTCTGGATTCTCCTCCTTCGTGCAAAAATGGTGGCGGGTCCTGACACATGGCTACCCAACTCAAAGAAAATAACAATGATAGGAAAATAAAATAAGGCTCCTCTGAACAGCAAGGAGGACTCACCAAGCCTGGAACTCGAGAACTGTGAACCTCAATGGTGTGTCTGCTGAAGTCCTCTATCTCATGTATCTGCATCATGAAACGATGCAGCGTTGAGTGGCGTCAATGCGTGAAATGTACGGTGTGTAAAATGGCTGAATGAAACGGTAAAGAAAGAATATTATATTATAACATCAACTCATAGGATACTCACTCAGAATGTCATATGTCCATCTAAGGCAAGGATAAAAAGTAGACCATGACTCAGCAACATCAATCAAGACTCATACCATCAACTCAACATCAGAGTACTATCAGTGTGACACCTATCTGAGAGTTTCTCTAACCGACAACCATCATCTATGAGCTGTTGATGATACAACGAAGCGGTGTTGTTGTCGCATCCATCCAGTACCTTACCGGGGTAAAGGACATGGCATCAGCGGATCCACAAATAAAGAACATCAAGTCCTCTTTTGGGACTAAGGAATCATTTGATTTTACGATTCAATCCTCCCCTACGTTGGCCACACAGTTAATGAGTGTGAGTGGAACATACTCTTACTCATTTCAGTGCTCAATACTCCTTCCCGGACTCAACGTGCTCATAAGACATCAAACATCAGGATTTATCTTCATTTAATCTCATTTGGACATAGTACATCAACTTGTCTCACCAACCATTAGCTCTTAGATTTGGAACAACTCTTTTTAGAATTAATTTATGCTCTTTAGGACTCCATGAACATCAATTTTACTCAACAACGTCATCAACGTTCTCAGAATCATGACCACAATCATAAACCACAATACATTTATACCATTAAGGGTCTAGACCTATCCCCCAAGTTCATTTTTGCAATCTTTAGTAAAATAACATATTGAGTTTTGAGAAATAATTCATGAAAATCATTTATACAGCAAATCAAGTTTGTGTTGATCATCAACCTAAGCAAATACATAAAATAGGTATAATTTCCAATAGAATACTCAAGAATTTCACATATAGAATTCATTATGACTATCAACTTAATTCAATCAAGGGGGCACATGGAAGAACAATTTTATGCTTTGAGTTAGCCTTACATACTTGTGATGAAGAAAACACCAATCTCTACAAGGAATTGCCCTCAATCCTCAAGACCTCTAGCTTTCCCCCTCTTCTTCTCTCAAGAATTCTCACTTTAGAGAGCAACATATGATTTTGGAAGCCCTGTTATGAGAAAACGACACTTATACTTATTTATGGAACTTGGGAGGGGTTGGGAAAGGTTCAAAATGCCCCTCACGAAATAAAAGAAAAAATCCCACTTTGAAATACCTATTCCGCGATGTAGACTAGGCGCGGAGTAGTGCAATTTTTTCCAAAAATTCTCCAAACGAGTTTTTCCAATCTCCGTCAAAAAAATTGGACAAAACATAAGTGCGGGTGATGTGGCCCTAACGCGCACCGGCACTGTTTTTGGGTTTTTGGGTTTAGTATTGAAAAATTATCTTTTGATCTCATCACTCGAAAAATCGATCGAGACCATTTTTCCACTCAATGTTTCATGTTGATCGCAAATTCGGTCTCAAATTTTCCATCCGAGCATGGGAAGATACATTATGCGCACATCTCTCCTCTAGGGGTATTTCAATAATTTCACCGGGTGTTCCATTATCTCTCCCTTGGGATCATTCACTCTCAAATGATGAGTAGAGGTGGTATTATGGCACGAAAAGACTCAAGACTCAAGACTCATCTCAATACTCACTCAAACTCTTAACTCTTCATGGACCTCGATAAACTCTACTCAAATTTCAAGAATGGACACATCAACTCAAGAATAAAAACATCAATTAGGTTGAGGATAGGAACATTACCTTCAACATCCTCATTATTAGGCACGAATAGGTGCGGGTATTTGGCTCTCATATCTTCCTCAGCTTTCACGTGGCTTCCGCAACAAATTGATTTCTCCATAGGACCTTGACAGAGGCTGTCTCTTTGTTTCTCAGCTTGCGAACCTGTCGATCAAGGATTTGGACTGGAATCTCCTTGTAGGATAAGCTATTCTTTACTCCAGTACTCTCAATAGGGATCACCAAGGCAGGATCTCCTAAGCACTTCTTCGACATTGAAACGTGGAATACCGGATGGATTCCGTCTAACTCAGAAGGCAGTTCTAATCCATAAGCAACCTTCCCAATCCTCTTCACAATTTGATAGGGACCGATATAACGAGGACTCAACTTTCCCTTCTTTCCAAACCTCATGACACCTTTCATAGGTGACACTTTCAAGTACACCCAATCATTTACCTCGAACTCTAAGTCCCTTCTCCTTACATCAGTGTAAGACTTCTAACGGCTTTGTGTAGTCTTCAACCTCTCTATGATAATCTTCACCTTCTCCATGGATTGGTGGACAAGGTCAGGTCCAATCAACTCAGTTTCTCTAACCTCAAACCACCCAATAGATGATCTACATCTCCTCCCATACAAGGCCTCGTAGGGGGCCATTTGAATGCTTGCATGATAACTATTGTTATATGCAAATTCGATTAGCGGCAAGTGTTCGTCCCAATTTCCTTTGAAGTCGAGGACACATGCTCTCAACATGTCTTCTAATGTCTGAATGGTACGCCTGCCTAACCATCTGTATGTGGATGAAAAGTTGTACTCGGATTTACCTGTGTACCTAATCCTTTCTAGAAAGATCTCTAAAATTGGGAGGTGAATTCGACTCCTCTGTCCGAGATGATAGACAAGGGAACTCCATGCAACCTCACAATCTCACGAATGTATAACTTGGAATATTCTTCTGCAGTGTCAGTAGTCTTGACTGTTAAGAAGTGGGCTGATTTGGTCATCCTATCCACAATCACCTATATTGAATCATGCTGCTTTTGAGACCTCGGTAGACCGGTAATGAAGTCAATGCTGATCATCTCTCAATTCCATTCAGGAATTTCAAAGCTCTAAGGCAATCCACATGGTCTTTGATGCTCAATCTTGACCTGTTGACAGTTGGGACACTTAACAACAAATTCAGCAATATCCTTCTTCATTTCATTTCACCAATAGACTTCTCTCAAGTTGTGGTACATCTTGGTGGAGCCAGGATGAATGGGATATCTGGAGCTATGAGCTTCAACCATGATTCTCACTCAAACACCATTAACATTGGGGACACACAACCTACTCTGGTATCTCAACACTCCATCTACCCCTTTGGAGAAGACCATCACTTTTTGCTTGTGGACAACTTCTTTCAATTGGAGTAAGATAGGATCTTGGTCTTGCTTTTCTTTCACCTTTGACACCAAAGATGAAGCAGACCCATTCTGAACATTAACCCCGCCTTCTCTATTCTCTTCCAGTTGTACTCCTAATCGGGCCAATCTATGCACTTCCTTAGCCAAATCTCTCTTTTGTTCATCCATATGGGCAGTGCTACCCATAGATAACATGCTAAGAGCATCAGCAACAATGTTACAGGTAAGATGCTCATGTTATAATCCTTGAGTAACTCCAGCCATCTCCTCTGCCGCTGCTTGAACTCTTTCTGATTGAAGACATACTGCATGCTCTTGTAGTCCGTGAATACATATACATGCACTCCATACAAGTAGTGACGCCAGATCTTAAGTGCGAACACCATTGCTACCAACTCAAGGTCATAGGTCGGATAGTTCCTCTCATGAACCTTAAGTTGCCTGGAAGCATAGGTCATCACCTTCCCTCTCTGCATCAACACACAAACGAACCCAACTCTTAATGTATCACAATATATTACAAAATTCTCGGTCCCATTGGGCAAAGTCAAAATAGGTGCAGTAGTCAATCTAGTCTTCAACTCTTGGAAGCTCTTCTCATATTCTTTAGACCACTGAAACTTGACCTTTTTCTGAGTCAACTTGGTCAATGGTGCAGATAGGGAAGAAAACCCATCAACAAATCTACGGTAGTAGCCTGCCAACCCCAAGAAACTTCTTATGTCTGTTGGAGAGGTTGATCTGGACCAGTTCTTAACCGCTTCAATCTTCTGGGCATCCACTCGAATACCATCACCCGAGATAACATGACCTAGGAAGGCCACTGACTTGAGCCAAAACTCACATTTCGAAAACTTTGTGTACAACTCATGGTCCTTAAGAGTCTGAAGGACAACTCTGAGGTGATTGGCATGCTCCTCCTCATCCTTCGAATATACCATAATGTTGTCGATGAACACAATCACAAACATATCCAGATATGGTCTGAACACCCTATTCATCAAGTCCATGAAGGCTGTAGGTGCATTAGTCAACCCAAAGGACATGACCAAGAACTCAAAATGGCCATATCTAGTTGTAAAGGATGTCTTTGGAATATCACATTCCCTCACCTTCAACTGATAGTAGCCAGATCAGAGGTCCACTTTTGAGAAGCAAGAGACACCCTAAAGTTGGTTAAACAGTTCATTTATCCCGGGGAGGGATATTTATTCTTTATCGTGACCTTGTTCAGTTGCCTATAATCGATACACATTCTGAGATACCCATCTTTTTTTCGCACGAATAGGATAGGAACACCGCAAGGAGAAACACTTGGCCTAATAAAGCTCTTCTCTAACAAATCTCTCAATTGCTCTTTCAACTCACGGGGGCAATCTTATAAGGTGGAATTGAGATAGGCTGGGTATCTGGAAAAACATCAATCCCAAAGTCAATCTCCCTATCAGGAGGGACTCCAAGTAGATCCTCAAGAAGTACTTCAAGAAACTCATTCATAATCGGGGCTGACTCAAGAGTAGGAGGCTCAACATCATCAGACTTAACGCGCACGAAGATGGTAGATACAACCTTTATAGATTAGCTTTCTGGATCTAAGATAGGAGATAAACTTGCCCTTAGGTGCAACAAAACCCCCCTTCCACTCTATGATTGGTTCATTAGGATATTGGAACTTAACAATCCGGGTCCTACAATCAACGGAGGCATAACAGGCGTGAAGCCAATCCATGCCAAGGATCACATCAAAATCAACCATCTCCAACTCTACCAAGTCAGCCAAGGTATCCCTATGATAGATGGATACCACACAATCGCTATAGACCCTCTCAACTAGGATAGATTCGCCAATAAGAGCGGAAACAATATAGGGTTCAAGCAAACACTCTGGAAGAATCTCAAATCTATTGGCCACATAGGGAGTCACAAAAGATAGAGTGACACATGGGTCAAACAATGCATAACAATCATAAGTAAAGACTCGAAGCATACCCGTAGCAACATTTGGTGCAACCTACTGATCCTATCGATTACCCATTACATACAAACGGTTTGTCCCACCTTCTGCACCTGTAGTAGTACCTCTTTGATGACTGCCAGTTGGGGTGCTGCGGAGGACTGTGCTTTATTACTTCCATCACCCCGTCTTCTTATAGGACATTCATTCTTGACGTTACCAGTCTGTCCACGTATATAACAAGCATTTGTGCCCTCACGACACTCACCTAGGTGAAGTTTGCCACACTTGCCATAGGGTGGCTTTTCCCTCAAACCTTGGGTCATGCTAGCTTGGGACTGAGAACCCTAAGCCTTGAAATCCTGGTGACCATAAGATTTTCGATCATACCTGTTTTGATGGACGGGGGCACTTGTTGCAGAGGGTGCATAACTAGAAGACCTCTTCTAAAAGTAGGATTTATCGCTCTTATTCTGCTTTCGCTGGCTAGGCTCACACCCTGTTGATTTGGCTTTCTTACTCGAATACTCTTCTCTATCTTTCTTCTTATCCTCCTCGGTTTGCTGGGCATAAACCATGAGTCGGGAGATATCCATACCTGGGATTAACAATGCTGCCTTGCACTCCCTCTTTACATGCCTGCCTAATCCAGACACGAATTTTCTCATCCTCGTCCTCACGTCCGGGACCATCTATGAGGCATATTTGGATAGCTGAATAAATTTGAGACGATACTCTTTGACAGTCATTCCTTGTTGCTTCAGATTCACGAACTCATCAACCTTTGCCTTCCTCAACTCTTGGAGAAAGAAGCGATCGAGGAAAGCACTCTCAAACTCATCCCACTATAATGCCCGTAAAATTATCAAAATACCCCTAGAGGAGAGGTATGCGCATAACGCATCTTCCAATGCTCGTATGGAAAATTCGAGGCTATATTTGTGATCAACACGACAAATTGAGTTGGAAAATTATCTCGGACGATTTTTAGAACGACCAGATCAAAAGATAATTTTTCGATCCGAAAATGAAAAATAGTGTCGGTGCGCGACAGAGGCGCGTCGTGCACCAGTAGTGGAGGGACACTTATGTTTTTTCAAAATTATTCAACGAGATTGGGAAAACTCGTTCAGAAACTTTTTGGAGAAAATACCCTGTGCGCGAGCAGTCCGCGTCGCGGACTGGGCTATTCCAAAGTTGAAAATTTTCTAAATTTTTTGAGGGGCATTCCAGTCATTTCCCAACCCCCTCTAAACTCTATACACGATCTAATTAGGTCATTTTGATGTTAAAGGGGTCTAAAACCCCATTCTAAGTCTTTTTCTAATAATCTAACAAGACTAGGGCTTGAGGAAAGAGGAGAATAGCTTGGGATTGAGGAATTCAAGAGGAATATTTGAAGGTGATTATTGATAGCTTCATCCCAGGTATGTAAGGCTAAACCAAAAGCATGAGATTGTCCTCATATGTGCCCCATAGATGGTCGTAGAAGAGTTGAAGGTCTAAAAAGTTTACATACATGATTCTTGATGGTTTTTCTCTAAAATTATATTAATTATATGTATTTTCCTATGTTAATTATCATCATAAACTTACTTTCTTGAATTGAATATTTTCATGAGAAATTGCATAACCCTACATGACTATTTTGAAAGCATACACAAATGGACTTAAGAATTGAGTCTAGAGCCTTGATTGGAGGATGTCGATTGTGATTGTGATTGTGATAAGAGAATGATGATGAGTTGATAAAACTTGATAGTCCAGTGAGTTTCCATGAATGAACTCCACTGATTTTTCTATTCGATTGTTCTTTTACAATTGTTCAAATCTGGAATCGTTGATTGAAATGTTCCTTGATGAGGGGTTAAAGCCCCTATGAGATTGATTGATGAAAATGTTAAAGCCCCTATGAGATTAATTGATGATAGGGTTAAAAGTCCCTATGATTTGATCGGTTTGATTGGATTGATTGTCTTATGAGGATTGAGTCATGGGAGGAGTATCGAGCACCGAAAGAGTAAGAGTTAGCCCGATTTGCACTCGTCAAAATACGTCGCCAAACGTAGGTGAGGATTAGGACCATCACACTATATTGTGGTTCCCTCTTGATTAGAAGTCCCTGAAAGCAATAGAGGACTTAGTTGATTGTTGTTTCCCTTAGTTAATTCGATTCGTTCCCTACCTAACAAGTTTGGAACGACTGTGGCAACTTCAGCTTGACTGTTGTACATTCACGACTCATAAGTGATTGTTGTCAGATAAGAGAAACTCCCAGAAAGTTCCTACCTTGAGTACTCTGAGTCGAGATGAGATGAGATGTAATGAGATGAGTTCCATTGAGATGAATCTGACTTGATTGATGAGGTTGATTGGTTGATGGGTCACTTGTCTACTCTTGAGTCTTGCATAGATAGACATTTGACGTTTGATTTGATTTAATTTGATGATTGTTCTAAGTCGATTATTGTTTCATATTATTCTATCGGTTTCTGTTTCATTTAACTATTTTACATACCTTACATTCCACGTACTGACGCCACTCGGCGCTGTATCATTTTATGATGCAGATACAGGGATTAGGGACCGTCAGTAGGCGTATCGTTGAAGATCCAAGACGTTCAGTTGATTGGTGAGCCTCCCCTGCTCCGGAGGGTTCACTACCTTTATTTTATCATACTTTTGAGTTAGACTAGACTAGTCTTTTATTTTGAATTCAGTATCCATGGGTCTGTCATTGGCACCACTTGATTAGTGATATAGGCTTCATAGATAATAGTCAAACGTTGATATGAAGATTGTGAGCTAGTTCTTTCTACTAGCCTTTTATTACTATTACTATTACTATTAGTATAGTATTAATATTATTATTACTATTACTATTAATATTACTATTACTATTACTATTACTATTACTATTACTATTACTATTATTATTATTACTATTATTATTATTATTACTACTATTAGTATTACTATTATTATTACTATTATTATTACTAGTATTATTATTATTATTATTATTATTATTATTACTATTACTATTACTATTATTATTACTATTATTATTATTATTATTATTATTATTATTATTATTATTATTATTGTTGTTGTTGTTGTTGTTGTTGTTGTTGTTATTATATATATATATATATTATTTGAGACATTAGATGAGATGAACTCATTTACTTGCTTTACTTCCGCTAATCTGTAGAATTGTCTGATTGAATGGATGTGATGAGACCAAGTGGTTCGCTTGAGGACTAGCAATAGTCTCTAGGTGTCGTCCACGTCTTAGGTACCCTACCGGGGCTTGACACCCACTCAGCAGGCTCAGCATCCTCACCTCAACTATCTTCCCATTGGTTTTACCAAACGTTCGCAACATCCTTAAGCTGATAGGAGGCAAGTTCAACTCCTTCAACCTCATTCGCATGTATAGCCCTTAGGACCTTGCACATCTCATCAATAAAGTTTTGTGGGTCCTCCTCAACATTTGACCCCGTATAGACTGGCGGCTTCATCCTCAAGAAGTCTCTGAGCCTGGTTGCAACCGTGGGCTCTTGGGAGCTGGAGCTAGGGGCTTGGGGATCTCGACCACTTTCTTGGAGGCCACTAGTTGGGTGAGCATAGTAATGGCTCCCCGAAGTCTGCTTCTGAGGTAAAGGCTAGTTGTGCAGGAGGTGCCTATGGAATCTCAGCAGCTCTAGCAGGTTGACCCCGTCTTCTCGTCCCTGTTTGAGTAGGGACCTCTAGTGGGGGATTCGCAGCGTTTGGGTTGAGGCATCTCTTTTGGCAGCAGTATGTTAGGAGGCATGATCTGCAAACGTGAAACGCACGAATTAGAAAAGAGTTTCATAGAGTTAAACTCTATCGCACGAATTCAGTATACAAAATAAGTGTAACCATTCCTAATGTCCTATAGCCTTCTGTTTATGAAGTTTGGTGCACAACACACACATAAGCAAGACTCTACTAGACACGGTTTCATAGACTCCCTAAGTGAAAGGCCTCAGATCATGACGTCGCTTTGAGGCCCATAGTTTGCCCGGAAATCTGCAAGGTACCATCCCACGGAAGGACCTACACGACCAGTGTAAAGCCACACGGTCCGTGTGGCCTCCCGTGGGTTGACGCTTGGGAGGTGTGGGGGCAAACGGGCCACCACACGGTCCATGCGGAGGCACACGGTCCGTGTGGCATGTATACGGACGGGGTCACAGTCCGTGTGACCCCAGACGGTCCGTTTACCGAACCGTGTTGTGGAACTTAGTCCGAAAAATCTCGCCTCTGAAAAATATTTAAGTCTAGGGCCACGGCACCGTAAACGGTCCGTGTGATGCTAGATGGACCGTTTACTAGTCCGTATGCCCCAGACGAACCAAATTTCTAGTCCGTTTCAGTAATGGCATTTTTGAAATATTGGTTAATTCCAACGAAAATTTGGTCTTTTCCCACCCCTCCTAAGCCCCTATATAAGCTATACTTCACCATTTTCAGCCATTCCCTCTCATTTTCACACTTCTCTCTAAGAAAGTGTTCTCTCAAGCTCTCCAACCATCTCACAAGGATTCCTCAAGCTAAGGCCTTCAATTTGAGTCCATTTCCTCTTCAAGTTTGCCTTCTACCAGGTATGTAGGGTTTGATTCTTGGTTCCTTTCAACCAAAAAGACCCAAATAACTTGAGCCATGCATGTACTATTTAAGACTCCAAATCTTGGGTTATGTTAGTTTTATGGTAATGAACCATTTGGATCATGAAACTATGATCATCCATGTCCCTTTAAAGATGTTTTATGCATGGGTGATGTTACTACCATTTTTACTAATTTTATTATGAATTTTCTAGTTTTTACCTCTTATTGCTATGTTTGAATATACTCTACATTACCCATGTCATCCCTACATTGTGCATCATATCATACTCTTGACATTGGTACATGGAAATTTTGGAAACATGGGTTTAAGCCCAATTTTGTCCTAAAAAGGGAATTGTGATATGATTTTTGGTAAGATATGGGATTTGACAAGAAGGTGATCACCGATATGTCTATGATTTTGGCTTTTTGAGCATCTTGGGTGCTTGCACCATCTTGTACTTGTGGATGAGCTATTCCTTGCATGAATCATGTGATCTTGACCTTGTAATTTGGCATTGAGCCTACTTGTGCATTTAACGTTTTGAAACTTGCACTTGACTCTCTTGGAATCATATGTATATATATAAGTATTCTTGTGGGATGTGTAAGACTTAGCTCCGATGGATTGGGGGTCCCCTCCCTTTCCTTGAAGTATGTGCCTACATAGGGACGGATGTAATTCGTCTATCTATATATGGTTATGATTTGTCTTGCTTTGATTCTGTAAATCCTTCCGAAAAGCGGTCGTAAGGAAGGTGACCATCCACCGAAAAGCGGAGTCGTAAGATGCGATGTAGATTACCCTTGGCAAGTAATCTTCTCCCTACCGGTGGGAGGTCCAAATCGGTCCAATTCGTGTAATAGCTCGCATGGATTTGGTTTGTCGGTTATAGTCCATCCCCGTTATATATATAGGAGCACTATCGCATTGCACGCATCCCATGGCATCTTGTATATTGAATCCTATTGCTTATATGTTCTTGTACATTATGTGCCCTTGCCATCAAACATGGATATGCAGGTTCGGTAAGTCACGTGCATTGCATACTTGTATACTTAGTACATTCAAAAGTACTAACGCATACTCTATGCCTGCATGATCTTACCATGCAGGGACCGAGCGGTTTGAGCACTATCCGCAGGACGAGTAGTCCCCCGTTGCAGCTATTTTTATGTGGTGAGCCCCGTCTTCCGAGGGCTAACCTTATCCCTTGTATCCCTTATGTATGTATATATTTTGCTGAGGGTGAGCCCGGAACTTGTCCTGGCCCCCGTCCCTTCCTTAGAGGCATGTGTTGGATGTTTTGTAAAGACTTGTCATTTTGGTCTATCTATAAAATATGCTTTTCCCTTGAATTTGGAAATTTCCCCTTTTTATACTTGTCTTTAATTTCTGAAATTTTGAGGCTTGTTTGGGGGCTTTCGGGTCCCCATTCGCCGTGTCACATCTAGGCCCCGACCCCGGTCGTGACACTAAGACACTTGAACTCTGTGCTCTAATACCAAGTTTGTCACGCCCCGGGAGGGTATCCTAGACGTGGCCGACACTTAGAGACTATTGCTAGTCCCCAAGCGAACCACTAGGTCTCAAGCCAGTTATTCAATCATTAGATACAGCTAAAAATATTAGAAAAAGGAAAATAGGACAGTGGGCATCTCAGTTACTTCTACATCAATGAATAAGGGCCATAAGCAAATAAGAAACAATCTCGACATCTATGTCATAATAACAATTTTAAGAAACTCAATTGAAAGAGGAAAGAACCTCAATATCAAAACATCATCTTCGAGTCTATGAAGCCTCTACCTCTACAGGCTAGAATGGTGCCATGACAAGTCATGGCTACCCAGCTAAAAAAAATAACAATGATGGAGAAATAAAATAAGGCTCCTCAAAACAGCAAGGAGGGCTCACCAAGCTTGGAACTCAAGAACTTTGAACCTCAACGGTGCACCTGCTGAAGTCCTCTATCTCCTATATCTGCATCATGAAATGATGCAGCTTCGAGTGGCATTAGTACGTGGAATGTATGGCATGTAAAATAGTTGAACGAAATAGTACAGGCAGAATAATATATTATAACATCAACTCATAGGATACTCACTCAGAATGTCATATATCCATCTAAGGCAAGGATAAAGAGTAGACAATGACTCATCAACATCAATCTAGACTCATACCATCAACTCAACATCAGAGTACTATCAGTATGGCACCTATTTGGGAGTTTCTCTAATTGACAACTATCACCTATGAGCCGGTGATGATACAATGTAGCTATGTCGTTTCCGCATCCAACCAGTACCTTGCCGGGGTAAAGGACGTGACATCAGTGGATCCACAAATAAAGAACATCAAATCCTCTTTTGGGACTAAGGAAACATCCGACTTTGCGGTTCAATCCTCTCCATCACTGGCCACAGAGTTAATGAGTGCGAGTGGTACTTACTCTTACTCATTTCGGTGCTCAATACCCCTCCCATGACTCAATGTGCTCATAAGACATCAAACATCAGGATTTCTCTTCTTTTAGTCTCATTTGGACATAGTACATCAACTCGTTTCACCAACCATCAACTCTTAGATTAGGAACAAATCTTTTTAGAATTAATTCATGCTCTTTAGGACTCCATGAACATCAATTTTACTCAACATCTTCATCAACATTCTCAGAATCATAACCACAATCATAAACCACAACACATTCGTACCGTCAAGGCTCTAGACCCATCCCCTAAGTTCATTCTTGCAGTATTTAGTAAAATAACATATTGAGTTTTGAGAAATGATTCATGAAAACCATTTATGCAGTAAATCAAGTTTGTGATGATCATCAACCTAAGAAAATACATAAAATAGGTATAATTTCCAATAGAATACTCAAGAATTTCACATATAGAATTCTTTGCATTCAACTATCAACTTAATTCAATCAAGGGGCACATGGAAGAACAATTCCATGCTTTGAGTTAGTCTTACATACCTAGGATGAAGAAAACACCAATCTCTATGAGGAATTGCCCTCAATCCTCAAGACCTCTAAAATTTCCCTCTTCTTCTCTTAAGAACTCTCACTTTAGGGAGCAAAATATGGGTTTTGGAAGCCCTATTCTGAGAAAAATGACCCTTATACTCGTTTATGGATGTTGGGAAAGGTCCAAAATGCCCCTCATTAAATAAAATAAAAATTCCCACTTTGAAATACTGAGTCCGCATCGCGGACTGGGTGCGGAGTCGTACAATTTTCCCCAAAAATTCTCCGAATGAGTTTTTTCAATCTCCATCAAATAAGTTAAAAAAAGTATAAGTGCGGGTCCGCGCCCAGGGCGCGACGCGGGCCCTAACGTGCACCGATGCTGTTTTCGAGTTTTGCATCAAAAAATTATCTTTTGATCCAGTCGCTCTAAAAATCGACCAAGACTATTTTTCCACTTAATTTTTCATGTTGATTGCAAAATCCGGCCTCAGATTTGTCATCCGAGCATTAGAAGACGTGTTATGCATACATATCTCCTCAAGGGTATTTCGATAATTTCACTAGGCGTTACAGAGAAGGGATAAATAATAGGATTCGATGTGAGTACTCTCGTCTAATCAACTTGAATGGACCAATGGATGATTGTACTGGGACCTTGGTAAGGGTTAGGAATGTGACACTTGTAGACAGACCAAGTTGCATAGTGAAATTTGCCTATTTGCTAAACGAAGGACTTAATTTATTCTATTGTATTTGCATATTGACATGTGTTTTTGTCATATCTAGTTTATTCTACTTATGGGGTTTTGAGACGAGGGTTTCCAGGAAACAACCTCTCTACTTCTATGAGGTAGTGGTAAGGTCTGCTTACATTCTACCCTCCCCAGACCCCACTTGTAGGATTCCACTGGGTATGTTGTTGTTGTTGTTGCCAGACGAAGGACTTAGGTGAACATAACTTACCACTTTTTCATGTTACACACTAGAAAAGGTTACAATTATGAGGTTAAACTGCGTTAGGAATTCATGGGGAACACAATACCCTAATTATCTTCTCTCATTGAATTAGTATATTTGCATTCTAATTATTCTTAGTATCGGTTTTAGTTATTGCTCTTTACAACATAAACCCTCCCTTTGGAAATGAGTTGGTTAATTCCTCGCAATTGCTTTAATTATTCCAAGTTTAGACCATATTCCTCGTGGGATCGACCCTAACTAATGTTAGGTTCTATATTTGATACAACGATCGCTTATACCTTAATTGAAAGGTGTAATTTGGACGTGATCAAATATCCAGACGGGATGGAAAAATATCTCTCATGCCACAAGATGGATAGTTCATAAAGAGGATAATATAAAATTCAATGGAGATACGTGGATTCCCCATTTTAATGCAATCAGCCAAACACATTCATGGACCCATCTTGAAAGAAAAGGAACACTTGAAAGTGAAAGATATCATCAATAATGGACAATGGAATCTTGATAGACTCTCCATCCACTTCCCTGAGAACCTCCAAAATATCATAAAGAGTTTCTTTCTCCCGACTGAAGGGGTCAAGGATGACAAAATGATGTGGAATCTAACTGAGAATGGGCTATTCTCTACCTGCTCAGCCTATCACCACATCAAAGGTTCCATTCAGGAAGAGACTAGGCAAGCATCAACAATAAATTCAGCAGGATCTGGGCTGCTAAAGTCCCCAACAAAATCAAAATCTTCCTTTGGTTCCTCCACCGTGGTAAAACTCTTAGTAAACACAACCTCCACTCAAAGGGCATGAATGTTAATCATAAATGCCCTTTGTATGATTTTCATCAGAAGGACACCAATCATATCTTTTATCAACACACCAATGCGATCACCTTTTAGAATAATATCAAGAGTAGAATCACTACCCATAACCTTATTGACCTAGAAATCATGAATAAAGATAACTGGTTTGATATCAGGCATAACTTTTAAAAATGAAAATTTCAACTCCTAGATGAATTGGGATACTTTTCTCCCTTTTTTTCTTTTGGAATCTTTCGCTAACTAGGAAGGACAATATGTTTAATAATAAGAAAGAAACTATTAACAATATACCCGGCCACAGAATACCAATTGTCTAACTCCTAATAGTTAAAAACTAAGAAGGGAGGACTCTAACTCTAACTTTAAGTGTAAAATGGGAACCTGCTAATATAGGTACATTCTAGCTTAACATTGATAGATCAATTCCTCGCAACCCACCGCCAGGAGGTCTACGGCGGGTCTTAGGAAAAAATTTAGGCTATTGGCTTCCATGAATACACTCTCCACGTTAATCCAACTAGAGCAAAACTAAAGGCCCTCCGAAGAAGACTACAAATAGCTATTGAACACAATCTTTCTCCTCTCGAGATCAAAGGAAGTCATAAGAATATTCAAATTTAATTTATGATAACATTATTATTGAGTGCAGTTACTTAATGGAGAAACTAGAGATAAGGGGTCCACTTCACGTGTTCAAAGAGCAGAACAAAGTAACAAATGAAATAATCAAGGAAGGGGTGAAGAATCCAGTTTTCGCTTACCCAACTCTTTTGATAGTTTCTCTAGTGCTTGTGTGTAATGACCCGTTAGGTCATTTTGAGAACGAGTCCTCACTTTTTCATAAAAGACCCTTTCCGTAAATTTAAATTGAATATTTTGGACAATTGGTAATTACGATTATTTAATTGATGGATAATTAATTTAATTGGTAAGCTAAATAGTTGATTTAGTTAATATTTTATACTACTTGTTCCATATTTATTGAAAATAAGTTAATAGGATTTATCACTTTTAGTACATAAAAATAAATAAATAAATAAATAAATAAATAAGAAATTTAAAAAAAAAAGGAGTTGAGGGGCTGAAAGCCCAAAATAGAATTAAAATAAAAGGGAGCTGAACGCTGCCCCTAATTAACCAAAACAGAAAACAATCAAAACGAGAAAAAAATAAAAGAACAGAACGCGCACAGAGGAGAAAAAGAAAAGAAGAGAAGAAAAGAAAGGAAAAAGGGAAGAGAAAAATTGAGATTTTCATTCCAAAGTGTTACGGTAATTATTCTCATTCTTTCTATTAAATTTTCATGAGATTATGAATAAATTTTTAGGATAAAAACGTGTATAATTTATGTTAAATTAAGAAAATATAGCCCTAGGGTTCTTAAAATAAAATCTAGATTTGGGGATTGAATCATGATCCATTTTAGCTGAAATTTGGCATATGAGTTTATTTTAGTATGGGTAAATATAATTTGAAGAAGAATTTCAGATTTGAATTCGAGGACTCGTAGGTGACTTTTTGACCCAATTTTTTTACCCGAAAATAAATATAGCAATATGGATGTCATTGGATTCGTATTCTTATGTAGATTATGTATTTGAACAGATTCTGATCAACCGAAAGCATTACAAAAGGCTCAATTTTTGAAGTGATTGTGTGATGAAGTGAGGCAAGTGAACTATCAAAACTTTGTAATTCTTGTAGAATTCTCAAATTATCCTTTCTTTTATCTGTGATTCGTGAAATATTTTAATATTATAAAAATTGAGGTGATTAGATATAAATGTGAGTTGGTGTGGTGTTGTGACACTTGAATTTAAAAATGTGGCTAAGTGATGAGAATTCTATTTTTGAGATATATTGTTGTGGTTGGTGATTATGAGTGGATTTGTTGTGGACTTCATCTCATGTTCATTCATTCTATGTCACACACATTCGCATTGGTTCTAAATATTGATATAAGTGAGATGGTAAAAGTTGGGACCGAGGTCTTTACCGGTCGAGATGTGATGCCGAGGTCTTTGCGAGATTGTGATGTTGAGAAACTTTTACTAGTGATATTGTGATGCCGACAAAGACCTCGGCATCACATCTCGACTGGTAAAGACCTCGGTCCCAACTTTTACCATCTCACTCATATTAATATTCGAAATCAATGCAAATGTGTGTGACATAGAATGAATGAACATGAGATGAAGTCTACAACAAATCCACTCATAATCACCAACCACAACAATATATCTCAAAAATAAAATTCTCATCACTTAGTCACATTTTCAAATTCAATTGTCACAACACCACACCAACTCACATTTATATCTAATCACCTCAATATTTCACGAATCACAAATAGAAGAAAGGATAATTTGAGAATTCTACAAGAATTACAAAGTTTTGAAAGTTCACTTGCCTCAATTTATCACACAATCACTTCAAAAGTTGAGCCTTTTGTAATGCTTTTGGATGATCAAAATCTGTTCAAATACATAATCTACATAAGAATACGAATCCAATGACACCCATATTGCTATATTTATTTTAGAGTAAAAAAATCGAGTAAAAAAGTCACCTCCGAGCCCTCGAATTCAAATCTGAAATTCTTCTTCAAATTATATTTACCCATTACTAAAATAAACTCATATGCCAAATTTCAGCTAAAATGGATCGTGATTCAATCCCCAAATCTAGATTTTATTTTAAGAACCCTAGGGCTATATTTTCTTAATTTAACATAAATTATACATGTTTCTATCCTAAAAATTTATTCATAATCTCATGAAACTTTAATAGAAAGAATGAGAATAATTACCGTAACACTTTGGAATGAAAATCTCAATTTTTCTCTTCCCTTTTTCCTTTTTTTTCTTCTCTTCTTTTCTTTTCTCCTCTGTGTGCGTTCTGTTCTTTTATGTTTTTCTCATTTTGATTCTTTTCTATTTTGGTTAATTAGGGGCAGCGTTCAACTCCCTTTTATTTTAATTCTATTTTGGGCTTTCAGCCCCTCAACTCCTTTTCTTTCTTTTTTTTTTTAATTTCTTATTTATTTATTTTTGTGTACTAAAAGTGATAAATCTTATTAACTTATTTTCAATAAATATGGAATAAGTAGTATAAAATATTAACTAAATCAACTATTTAGCTTACCAATTAAATTAATTATCCATCAATTAAATAATCGTAATTACCAATTGTCCAAAATTTTAAATTTAAATTTACGGAAAGGGTCTTTTATGAAAAAATGAGGACTCGTTCTTAAAATGACCTAAGGGGTCATTACATTATCCACCACTAAAAATCATGTTCGTCCTCGAAGATAAAGAAGGAGAAGGAAGAATAATCGACATTACCAAAATCCAAAGTTATGATCTTCCAAAATCAGTATTTACCTCTCCAAGTAAGCTCCTCTTTAAGACCATTCCACCAAAATTCACTATTAAGAACTGAATTTTTCGAATCAAACCTTGATGGATTTACAATTCAGTAGTGATTTTCAAGCCACAGGCTAACTCATGAATTCGATAGGAGTAACAACCCACTAGTCCATAACTAAATAAATCTTTTCTCACATAATCATGATAAAATTTTAAATCAATACGAGTCATAATCAAAAGCTAATCTAAATCAACCATCTCACACTCTTGATGCACAAACCATCATAGATTTTGTCAAGATTTCATTCTCACAATCAAATCTTCCCACGATCTCAAGTTATAAAATGTTATCTTTAGACATTGGATACTCATCATAGAGAATCGGATTTTTCTGACCCAACGAAGAGACTGATCAAGTAACCACTTAGCGAACAATACATCAAAAGATACAAATACTCTAACAACACTATCAAAAATAGTAGAGGAATAGTTGTGATGACAATTAACCCTTAAGAACGGTAGCGCGAGACCCAACAGGCCTCATATTCAATCATACATAGCCAGAAGACAACCTCAATGACAAGATGAATCTTAAAACTGTTGGACAACTATAAATATTCATGGTAGCTCTTTTATAAATTCACATAAGCCAAGTTGTGTCTGTAAAACCACTTGTATACTTCAACTATCCCAAATAATACTAAATATGTCAAAATTGAAATAATCAAGTCCGCACAAGCATCCTATCTTAGTAAGAGAAAATTGCAGGATCGGTTCACCTGATCCACCACTAAGGATCCGTCTACAAAAGTGAAGACACGAGTGGAAATAGGTAAGTATTCCCATAATAAAGTAGGTAGTCATACCAGAATGCACGGAATCAAGGTCGAATGATACAAGGTACTCCTTTCATAGTGCTCCTGTCAAAAACGTTTTCATTCATCTCACCCCATCTTTTTTTTAATTATTTTTTTAATAAATAATATGGTAAGGTCGATAAAGACGCGATCAATAATACAGTTAAGATTGCTTTGTTCTATTTGAGAAGAAAGACAACATCAAACTTGTAATTCTTTTGATTGATGTATGTCTAGTGGCTTGTACACGTGACAACCAATCCTTGGGATTAAGTTTGTGAAGATTTTCAGCTTTAGTTACCTATCTTAGTTAGTTACTTCCACATGTTATTTCTGTTTCTCGTTAGATTTAGGCTGACTTGTTCTAGTGGGATTAAGCAAGTGTCATCACGTCCATTTTTTGTCGTGACATTGTGAGAAGTCAGAAAAAGCAAACACTTTAGGAATTAGCTGTATTAGAAGAACAAATTCCATTCTTACTATTTCACTGGGCCAGGATATGGCCCAAACTAATTTAAACGAGCCCTCCACATGGAGATCCAACTCCTTACAAGCATTAACGGCCATAGCATATATAGAATATATCCATCTAAGACCCCAAAAAAACGTTTGTACCACATATACATTAAGGGGTCGTTTAGTAGAGTATATTAGCAAAATTAATGTATGCATTAATTTGATGTATTAGTAGTACCATGTTTGATAATTTTTTCATGCTATGTATAACTAATGCATTAGTTATACACTCTAGCGTGTATTAAGGTGTGCACTACTAATACCGTGGATTTCTAAGTATTAGTGATGCAAAGGATTTAATGCATGCATTAGTACAGTTAAAGACCTAATTGCCCGTCAAATTATTTTTTTACATCTTTTTCACCATAAATGTAGTGGGTATTTTGTAATTAAATTTTTTTATGCAATGCATGTTATTTTTAATGAGTCAAACCAACCAATACATAAAAATATTCTATGTATTTAATACAAGTATAAGTAATACATACATTACTAATGCAAGCATTATTAATACACTCCATTTAGCATTACTCTTATAGACCGTACCAAAGGACCCCAAGGTATCCAAATGATATATTTTTATACGGATTGAAAAATTGAAAGAGAACAAATTTGTAACACATATATATAAAGTGCCCAAATGATATATTTTATAAGGATTGAAACATTGAAGAAAATTATGCCCAAATTACTCTTAATGATGTTTTCCTGTCTTTCACAAAAAGCCTACCAATGCAGAATTTCAATTCCTCATAGATAACGTGAGGAAAAGGTTAGCAGGATGGAAAGGTAAAGTCCATAACATGAAGGGCAAAATTAATCTTGCAAAAGCCATTCTCAGTGGCATCTTCTCTCATGTCATGCACTATATCTAGTTATTAGCAAAAATTTACTGACACTTTCACCAAAGTCCAAATAGATTTCATTTTGGGATCAACTGTTGAAAAAAGAAAATTGCATTTGATAAATTGAAACACCATAACTACTAGGAAGGAGCATAGTGGGATGAGAATCCATAAAAGCGAGATTAAAAATAGAGCCCTTCTTGTAGCCTAGCTTGGAGGATCTATCAGAACCCAAGCAAACTTTGGGGAAGGATCCTTACCAGTAAGTACATCAACAACCTTATGAGTAATGGAACTAGTAGAATTGTGTTTAGAAACTGAAGAAATATCCAGACAGGATGGACAAATATCTACAATGCACACAAGTTGGATAGTTCATAAACGGGATTAGATGAAATTCATTGGAGATACTTTGATTCCCCATTTTAATGCAATCAAGAAAAACATTCATGGACCTATCTCGAAAGAAGAAGAACACTTGAAAGTGAAAGATCTCATGACAATGGGATTTGGATAGACTCTCTTTCCACTTCCTGAGTACCTCCAAAATATCATTAAGAGTTTCTCCCTCCCCAATGAGAGGGTCAAGGATGACAAAATGGTGTGGAATCTAACTGAGAATGGGCTATTCTCTACCAACCTAGCCTATAACCTCATCAAAGATTCCATTCCAGGAAGAGACTAGGCACGCACCAATAATAAATTGAGTAGGATCTGGGCTGTTAAAGTCCCCAACAAAATCAAAACCTTCCTTTGGCTCCTCCATCATGGTAGAACTCTTAGTAACCACAACTGCCACTCAAAGGTCATGAAGGTTAATCCTAAATGCTCTTTGTGTAATTTTCATAAGGAAGACACCAATCATATCTTTTATTAATACACCAATGTGACCACCTTTTAGAATAGTAGCAGAAATAGTATCACTACCCGTAACCTTATCGACCTAGAAACCATGAATAAAGACAACCGGTTGGATATCAAGCACAACTTTAAAGATGAGAATTTCAACTCCTGAAACTGAGAAACTCTACTCCCTTCTTGCTTTTGGAATATTTGGCTAACAAGGAAGGAAAATATGTTTAATAACAAGAAAGAAACTATTAACATTATACTAGATCACAGAATACCAGTTCCTAATAGTTAAAACCTGAGAAGGGGGGACTCTCACTCTAACTTTAAGCGTAAAATGGGAACTTGCTAACATAGGTACTTTCTGGATCAACATTGATGGATCAATTCCTCGCAACCCAGGGCCAAGAAGTCTAGGGAGGGTCTTGGGAAAAACTTTGGGCAATAGGTCATTGGCTTCCACGAATACATTCTCCAAATTTATCCAACTGGAACAGAACTACATGCCCTCCAGAGAGGATTTCGAATAGTAATTGAGCACAACCTTTCCTCTCTCGAGATCAATACTCATTCACAGGATGTCATAAGAATGTTTGAATTTAATAATTTAATTTATGATAATATTCTTACTGAGTGCAAGTACTTAATGGAGAAGCTAGAGATAAGGGAGTCTACTTCACATGTTCAGAGAGCAGAACAAAGTAACAGATGCAATAACCAAGGAAGGGCTGAAGAACCCAATTTTCGCTGATACAACTCTTTTGATAGTTCCTCTAGTGCTTGTGAGATGTCAGATAAAAACAGACACTTAAAAAATTAGCTATATTAGAAGAACAAATTCCATTCTTACTATTTCAGAGGGCCAAGATGTGGCCCAAATTAATTTAAATGAGCCCTCCACATGGAGACCCAACTCTTTGCGCTTTAACGGCCAGTAGCATATGTAAAATATATCCATCTAGGACCCCCGAAAAAAGTTTGTACCACGTATACATTAGGGGGTCATTTTGTAGAGTGTATTAGCAAAATTAATATATGCATTAATTTGATGTACTAGTAGTACCATGTGTTGATAATTTTTTCATACTATGTATAACTAATGCATTAGTTATATACCCTCGTGTGTATTAAGGTGTGCATTACTAATACCATGAATTTCTAAGTATTAGTAATGCAAGGAATTTAATGCATGCATTAGCATAGTTAAAGACCTAATTGCCCCTCAAAATATGTTTTTACATCTTTTCCACCATAATTGTGGAGAGTATTTTTGTAAATAAATTTTTTTATGTAATGTGTGTTATTTTTAATGCATCAAACCAAAGAATACATAAAAATATTCTATACATAATTAATGCAAGTATAATACATACATTACTAATGCAAGCATTATTGATACAATCTATTTAACATTACTTTTACAGACCGTACCAAAAGACCCCAAAGTGTCCAATGATATATTTTCATACGGATTGAAAAATTGAAAGACAACAAATTTGTAGAATATATATATAAAGTGTCCAAATGATATTAGTTACATTTAATAAGTGACACTTTGGTTGGACGACCAAAGTGTCACTTTTGTAATTATTTTGTTATCCAAGGGCAACACGGAGGCATGGCATTTCCGTAATAATACTACTTCCCAGGGGCATTAGCCGCGGTGGCATTTTCGTAATAGGAACCTCTTCCTTGGGCATTTATCCACCGCACATTACGCCCAATCACCCCTTCCCTTACCCGCGTGTCCCCTGTCCCGTGTTCTTGCTTCAGAAATATATACGTTTGCTCTGGCCAGGATCCTTTCCCGCAGGTAGCTGGTGTTCTCCGCCCTTGGTTTCGAGCCGAATGTTTCCATTGAGTACATTGGCGTTTCAGCCGCGGCGGAGCCGGTGGTGGTCGGAGATGAGGATTTGGACTTCTTTCATGTATCTGCTGCTACTGTTAGTAGTACTACGTCTTCTTCTTCTCTAACGAAATCTCGTGAATTTCGCTCGGCTGATTTGGTTTCTGTTTCGGTAAGGTTTTCAGATTTGGTTCTCCTTTTATGTTTGTTGTTCTTCTTTTGGTAATTCTTTGAATTAGTTTTGAAGAATTTACCAAATTTTTTCATGTTGAGATTCGAGTGAGGGGCTTTTGAAACACCCTCTCTGCAAGTTCCTTCCACATGACTTACAACAACAGTGTGAGTGTCTTAAATTTGAATACTTCCTTGGTGCATGCAAGCTGTTTGTTAATATGCCTCATCGTAGTATGATTTCTGTATGTTGTTATTGTTCTAGAGTTCTTATATCTTCACGTTCGAGCTTCCCATCAAACTACTGTTCTATGTCGTTGTTGTTGTTTTATGTGTTTAACCAACTTGTTTCAACTTTTTTAAGACCAAGAAAATTTATGAGCCGTTTAGGCGAATCATTTAAATGAAGTTTCTCATTCCAATCCTCAAGAAAAGTTGCTATTGCCTCCTTGTACTTCAATATCTAGAGTTTAAATTTGGAGTTAATGGATTAAGATAAGTCTTTGAGATTAAAAGCATAGAGTCTTCTTTAAAACCATAGTTTTTTGCTAATCATTTGTAAGCTTTTGGAATGAATTAGCTTGGTAGTTCTTATGTCATCCTGACTTTGTCTTATTGTTCTGTCCAATTTGCAGCAACAACCTTAACTGGAATGCATTTTGCTACTACGATATTAACGACCTTTTTCATTAAATGGCTTGGGCATATCCAGAATTCCCAACTTACGTGGTCTGAACGATTGAAATTTGTTTTGTTTGCAAACTTCTCTATTGTTGGAATGAACGTGAGTTTGATGTGGAACTCTGTTGGATTCTATCAGGTAAGTGTGAAGAATCATCAGATATTTATGCTCCACTTGTCTTGAATTTTGATGTCACATCTCTTTTCTACTTGAACTCTCCTCAGATTGCAAAGCTAAGTATGATACCAGTGTCATGCTTTTTGGAAATTGTACTGGATAATGTGCGATACTCGAGAGACACCAAATTAAGCATTTTGTTAGTCCTACTAGGTGTTGGAATCTGTACTGTAACTGATGTAAGTGTATTGTAAATCTTGTAAACCAGTTTTCATAAATAGTTATAATAGAAAACTGTTGTCAATTGCCAAATAGAACTTTGATGATTGAAAGACAGCGAGTAACTTTATTTCATGGATACAATTCTTCAGTTCTTCAATAGGGAATTATCCCCAAGCTGACTATATCTATAGCAACAGTAATAGTGAAGAGATATGCCATTGCTTGGAACTGCATGTCAACTTATGCCAATTACTTTGCTCAAATTACTTGCAGGAGGCACATTGCTGTAGCCAGTGGGGACATAATTCCCGTCCAGATTACAACAATTTTGGTATATTGAAGACTCAGTTTCCTAATGTTCCTGCGGTTGCTTTAGCAGTATGTATTAACTCATAGCTTGAAGAGAAGAAATGACTTTGTTTAATTTGTCAACTAATAATTTTTGAACTGCAGCTGTGCTTGGATTTATTTTTAGGCAACCGCTACAAAGAAAGTACAGGATGATCTAATGGAGATGCTTCATATTCCAAGATGCATTAAGTTTGTTAGTTCAGTGAACAGACCCAATCTTTATTACATGGTATAAGCATACTCAAGGTAAATTAAAATTATAACATTTGCTGCAGTGGACTTCTTACGTTTCAAACTATTTGATCCATCTTGCAGGTACATGAGAAGTCATCTATAGCAAAGACAGTGCTTGATGAAATTGCTGAATATATACGAACATCATACCCAAATAATGAATCTGGGATAGTTTATTGCTTCTCCATGAAGGAGAGTGAACAGGTACAGCCCACTAGCTCAGTTGTGTAAGACTCCATCTTGTGTGTTAATTTTATCTGCAAACATGGTGTTAACTGCACTTGGGAACATACATGTAATAGTGCTTGATTGGATGTGCTATAGTTTTGCAGAGCATTCTGTGATAGAAGTTCCTTGCTTGAGTAACTAATGAGAATTCTTGTGATTTTGATATTGCTCAGATCAACTAATTATAGAGCATATAGCCACCCTGCGGAAACTCTTTATCATTTCTTCCATGGAAATAGGTCGGCCAATTGTGATATGTGATCAACTGTTGGTGGTTCAAGTTTGGCGAGATTTGTTCAGAATCTCTAATAGTTCAATATTGTATAATTTGGTCTAGCTTTCTTGATCATGGTGATGAGACCACTCTTGCAGTTGATATGTGTTGATTATTGTTATTTCCGTGCAACCTTTCAGGTATGCAGCAGTCTTAGGATCCTCTCCAGTTGATCGAACTCAAATGAATCCTCTAATCACTCACAAAGTGTACTTTTGCAAAATTTCAAGATATTGTTCTGCTTAAGGGTTTAGTTTTGACTTTTTTCCCCTTCCATTTGTGTAATTACTTCAGTAATATTAGTAAATAGGGTGTCAAATCATCTTTGAAAGTTGAGTTTTCCTTCTATAATTGCAGTTATGATGATCATCTATGATACAAAAGTATATGATTACCCTAATAAGTCAAAGTTTGGGGTATTTTTCTTCAGAGATCTGTTCTGATCCTGGTTTAGTTTGGGGGTCTATCTGGTTTAGTTTGGGGGTCTTTCTTCTGTTGTTTGTCCTGTTAAACCTGTTTTTATCCACGCTGCAGTATTCACTCTACCTGTATCATATAGATTATAAAGGACTATTTTGTTTAACTTGCAGAAAAAAATTTGACATTTCCCTGTCCATTATAACCTTGTTGTTTAGGTCCCCAAAATGGATTTCTTATATCTAGACAAGACCAATCTTAAGCGTATGATTAAGTAGATCTTATACTTGTCCAGCAGGCTGTTAATGTGGGTTTGATTCTGAATGAGTTCTTTTCATTGGATTAAAAAGCGGTACTCTGCATTAGTCATGTTTTTTCTACTCACATTGTTATTAATTGGTTTGTTTTTCAGTCCATTCTTTGTTTACCAGATTTATCTTCCAATGAGAGTGCAAATATTTTGGGCTCAGTCACCTTGGGAAAGTATACAAAGGTGTTGCATTTCTGTTTTCTTAAGGTTGTTGGTGACTGTAACCTTCTTAGTTGAACATTGGCTGATTTGAGACATGTTTTACAGTGGTTTAACGATGTTAGCTCGACCGATATATCTGATAAGTGTGAAGATGACCTAAACCAACTTTTTCATCTTTAAGGGTGCAAAGTACGTCCATATTACCCTTTATTACACACATGATCAGTTCAGTCAGACTCATGCTTTTTACATCAAGATTACTGACTATTTTCCAAAGACTTGATGTTTAAAGTTCAGGTTCACTCTTTGGACGTAACTTTGTTTATTCTATATTTCCTGCTCATCTCTTTGCAATCAAGACAGCAGAAATTGTCATACCAGAGCTTCATGAGCTGCGGGCAGCCCATACAGTTACTTTTGGATCTGAAGCAGCGTGCTTATTGAATCTTGATATCGAGGATGGGTATATCTATTTTCCATTATGCTATTAGTATGGCTGCTTGCTATCTTGTAGTTTAATATAAAATTTCTTTCATTTTTTTGTAGGAAAGGAATAAGACTGACTAATGATACTCGCATAAATGTGGTACTTTTCAGATCATTTGCACCATCTGACTATATTTCTACCCAGTGCCATAGGTAAAGAATAAGTCACTGAACTACTTTCATACATGTTGAAACAATTTGTTTGTTTTAGTATCAAATTAGGGATGTGAAAGTTGCTACTGTATTGCCAGTCAGTGACATATGCACATATGATTCTACATTTAGTAGGCATTCCTAGCTTTAACAACATAGAATCAAAAAGGATAATTGAAATGAAGAAGTAGTGGAGTGTTATTCAATAGGAGGACACCTACCAATGTAAAATGTAAATTTCATAGAACGGCTTTAACCCGACAATTTTATATGGGAGTAAATGTTGAACCTCAAAAGTCCATCATATCCATAAAGTGAATGTATTAAAGTTGTCTATGCTAAGATATATTACAGCCATACAAGATCAGACAAAATTAGAAATGACCACATTGGATAGAAGATACAAGTAACATACATATAGAATAAAGTGAGAGAAGGTCGCTTGAAATGGTTCGCTCACATCTCCTCTGTACTGGAAACATCACCTTGAATGGCACCACCAATAATTTCTACCTGTCCATCCTCTTTATTCCTCTTATCCTTTTTCAATTTTGAACTTTCTTTCTTCTCTGCTTGAGTTGATTTGTGTCTCATCTACAATATTCACTTGTAAAGGTTCCATCTTTTTGGTCTATGTTAAAACCTTATTTGTTTGTTGTACTTAATGAGGATTGTTTCTTTAGAAAGTTTGTTACTTCTCTTTTTTGGTTATATAAACTTTTACTGAAAGAGTTGTTGTGATCTTTCTTCTTTTTGGGTAAAATCTGCCATCAATTCTTTTGGATACTGCAGTGGCTCTCTGCTACTATTTCCCTTCTTCGAGCCTCTCTTTAACTCGCTGCGTCCATGGAATATGATCTACCTTGTGGATGTTAAATCATGCCGCCTGTTATTCCAAAATATTACCTTTATACTTCATGAAAAACACCTGCTAAAACATCATGAAATTTGTTTGCGTTTCTTCTGCTCTGGTGGATTGTACCTGCTACTGGATAGAGTATTCCCTATCCTTTGGAATCTTCCTTTATGCATATATGAAAACACAACATTAGCACTATCGGCGTCTTTGGTGCTCATTTTACTTTTAAAAATTATGAACCACGATTGAAATCATAAACTTTATTGAATGTTCAGATTCTCCTCTTGCGCAACCGATTAACCATCATATAATTTAATATCATACTCCGCTGTAGACAACTATGAGAGGTAGTCCTCCTGGCAAACTCCTTCAAGAACAGATTCTCCGTTTTCATTTTGAAAAAAGTGACAGACCTGTTACTGAGTCCTAGACAAACTATATGACTTCTCAAGTTGGATGTCCTCCAAATAGGATGTACCGATGGTTAGTTCCCATTCTCAAATTGGCCGTACATCATTTCCACCGCCTGTGTCCTATCAACGTTCCATCACAAATCCAAAAAGACTCTTGACAGAAAAGCTAATAAGTTCAGAAACGAAAATTCGAGTCACGAAAAAACTGTGAAAAATATGAGAATCCCAAATTTTAATACCTTCCAATTTAGAAAGTTGGAAGGCACGGAAGAAGGTGAATATCCAGATTCATCTGTAAGGTGGTAGAATCAAACCTAGGCAATATCATTTTTCCTCAATTTTTAATTTCATGTCATCAACATCCTCCTCATCATTGTGTCTGCAATGTTGAAAATTTTGTCACTAAAACTCTGGCCAATCTTGCCCCTTCGAGATTTGGCAAGTGCTGACATTACACACTTAGGACTTTGTTCCATCTTCTCCTTATCAAATTTGAGAGGTGCTAAAATAGTGCCCTCATAATTCAAGGCGGAACTTTTTCTTGAGGATGGTGAGAGCACTACACGAATAGGGTGCACGAGTCATTGTTCTACCAACAACTGGAGAATGAGAATCAACATTTTCCTTTCTCATGTCACTCAAGTTTGGAACAGAATGCCTACATAGGATTTAACAACAAACTGAAATGCCTACATACCGTCTTTGAAATTGCTACATCTACACAACAGAAGCAAACAGCAACATATGTAATTCCATGAATGGGTTCTGGAGAGGAATTTGAGAAGCGTAGAGTGTAGATAGACATGAAAGATAGACTTGAGGCTCGATGCTAGGTTACTGGCAGCAAATGCTCTGTCGACGACATTGTTAGCATTGAAAAGCTTCTTACCTTGAGAGACAATAATGTTAACATTAGCACAAGTCGTGACCTTAGAAATAAAGACAACCAATTTCTCAAGATAAAGTATCGAAGTTACTTGTAAGGAAAGGAAATTATACTTAATTTTCTTTTCCTCAGAGTTCACTAATGTCAAGTAATAAAGACCAACAGTCACTAATGTCCATAAACTGGCCACTACAAGATCTGGATAGACTTTTGTGTGATCATACTTGCGATATTTCGTTAATTGTTGCCTCTTGTGTGATTTTGTTATAGATCGTCTGGCATTTTTGAAAGTTTGCTCCAACTTTACTCATAACTCTCACTACTTTTCGACAAAAAATCGATTTACTTTTACATCGGTACCTTCATATATATTCTCACAATTGTTATTTTACAGGAAAAAAGACTGCAGACTTTTGACTTTCTACATAGAAGCTCCAAGATCCTTGTACATATAACAACGACAGAATCGTGCAACTCACGCTAAAAAGGTACACAAACGCTATCCAAAATTTGTGACCTTATATTTATCCTCCAAAATCTATATTAAATACACTCTGTATCTTCTTCAATTTTCCCCACGCAGATAGCAAAGGCCAACATGGAGCAACTACATTTCGCAGCCTCGCCATCAAAAGCCGACTCTAAAAACTTTATTATATTTACTTTATTTCCTTTGTAACGAACTTTCTCTATAACAGTTCCATATAATAGTTTATGTTAATGTCTTACCTAATGATACAAACTTCACTTGCATCTTAACGCAACAATTTGCCCTTATTGCTGATTTACCAAGAGAATAGCATGACTTCGGGAAGATTCAGTATTCAACTTTGTGTTAGCACATTAGCTTCCCCGACCCGTAGCAGTTCAAGAAAACTTTGTTGGTCCCGGACATCCACTACAGTTGCCCTTGGTAAAGACACATCACCAGTTTTTTGGTCTTCAACTATGGTGATATTGTCATTATCAGGATTTAGAAAGTCCTGGATTGTTTCCATATAAAGCTGCACGCAAACAAGGATATTTAGATAAAACTTGGCAAATCTTCTGGTTTCACAGTGATTGTGGTCAAGAGAGCAATTGTTGGCAAGCTACCCAAATTTGCACAATGACATGTATTTAAATTCACGAATGGAAGTTTCAATGGACCACCCAAAAAGGTACGTTCAAATTTATGCACGCATCCTTCCCCTAAAATACATGCACACAATGGCTTATCCGTTGAAGATATCTATATGTCTTCCAACTACTTTTACTTAAACGCAGGATCAAATGCAGCTGCAGAGGAGCACAAATTCTCTAGCTGGCACGCAGCCAACTTCACCTGCCCCATCCACAAGTCTACCATAGACTCCTCTTGCCAACCTAGGACTTTATCATTGCATATATAAGTTGTAAAAAAATGTTAAATCATTCAAATGAGCTTTATCGTTGTATTAACAATATATAACACATTATCATGCTGCATTTAGCAATTCCATCATCCAATCCTGTTTTCCCGAACAAGAACTAACCGTAATATTTTCGTCGCCCGTGCTTTGCACGGGCACACACCATCTAGTATTTTAATAAGGATTGAAACATTGAAGGAAATTATACCCAAATTTAAAAATTTATCCATGTTTTTTATTAAAAAAAAAGGTTCGCGTGAATTAAATAAAATATCATATCATTTTTATTAGCCAAATTTATACAAGTTATGATACAGTAACTTTTGAAGTGATATAAACACAATTATGGAACAATGTGATATATGGATGGAGTTATTTTTTATTAATCATGATAAAAAAAAAATTCTCTAAAATACAATATTATATAATACAAATTCAAATACAATTGAAAATAAAAAATGAAAAAAGAAATACTATTTTTGTCCCATTTTAGGGGCACTCTTTTCCCAAAAAAAAATCACTTTGCTCTTATTCAAAATAATAATTTTCCTTTTGTTGAGTATGAATTCTCCATTGCAAAGTCCACATAGTGGTACAATGCAATTTCCAAGGCTTTTCATGCTACAATCCTCAAGACCTTTGGTAGTCCACAATAGTGGCTACCAAGGGCCTATATATATGCTTTCAAGTTTCAATTATGTTTGCAGACAGAACAGTGAAAAGAAAAAATACACTGCAATATATTATTCTCCCTTCTTCTCAGTTTTAAGCTTTTGATTCCCCTTACATATATTCTAGTTAATTCTAGATTTATTTTATAACACGTTATCAGCACGAAGCTCTGCCCATTTCAAGCTATTGCAAACAGGTAAAAGGGGTAAGAATTTATTTTATCAAAATGTCTAATATTTCAAAAGTTGAATTTACTGTACTTAATATTTCTGGATCTAATTATTCATCATGGGCACTAGATGCTGAACTACATTTAGAATCAATGGGTCTGGCAGACACCATTAAAGATGAAAATAAGGCATCCAGTCAAAACCGTGCCAAAGCTTTAATTTTTCTCCGCCACCATCTTGACGAGGGACTAAAATTACAATATTTGACAATAAAAGATCCCTTGAAATTGTGGAAGAATCTAAAAGATAGATACGACCACCTGAAGTTGGTCGTCCTTCCACAAGCGCGTTATGATTGGTTAAATCTAAGATTATTAGATTTTAAAAATATAACTGAGTATAATTCAGCAATGTTTAGAATTATATCACAGTTAAATTTATGCGGAGAAGAAATAACTGAAGTTGACAAGCTTGAAAAAACATACTCCACATTTCCACCCGCGAATATGCTCCTGCAGCAGCAATATCGCAGTATGGGTTTTACAAAATATTCTGAATTACTTTCACACCTTCTTATTGCTGAAAGACATAATGAATTATTGATGAAAAATCATGATAGTCGGCCCGGTGGTTCTTCGCCACTCCCTGAAGTGAATCAGGCGAATTATAACCAACGAGAAAGAAATTATGGCCCCAGAAGTGGTCGTGGCTGTGGCCGAGGTCAAAGAAGAAATCATGATAGTCGTCTCGCACCGAGGCATGACCAGCAATCTAAAAAGAAGGAAGAAAAGCCAGAAGCTTTTCCAAAGAAAAATTCAGAAAGTATATGTCACAGATGTGGAGGCAAAGGGCACTGGTCAAGGACATGCCGGTCATCTAAACGCCTTGTTCAACTATATCAGGCATCATTAAAAAGAGCCGAAAATCCAGAGACAAATTTTTTGTCTGAAAATAATATGGAACATATGTATCTGGATGTAGCGGACTACTTAAATTTTCCAGAAGAAAATTTAAATATTAATGAAAATGTGAACGATAATGAGCATGGTAATATATAAAATAATGTTCTTTATTTATATGTACGCTTATGTTTTTATATCCCGTGAAAAATAATAATAATAATAATAATTTGTATCTTGTCTTCTTTATTCTTATATATTTAGCTTATGCAAGGCTTTTTATTAAATACACATGACGTCCAAATAAATATTTACTTTATTATTTTTCTCTTTGAAGAATGGATATCATGTTGAGACACTAAATGAAATGAATATTGAATACCTTGGTATAACCAAGAGTGTCTCAGGCCAGAAATATATTTTAGAAAAATTACCAACTTTATCATCTGGCCTATATTATGCAGAAATTAGTGCAATTGAAGCACATTCGATCGTAAACCAGAAGTTTACTGATCCAAAAACTTTTGTGCTATGGCATGATCGAGTGGGCCATCCTGGATCAATAATGATGAGACGAATTCTTGAAAATTCAAGCGGTCATCCATTAAAGAACCTGAAGATTCTTATGAATGACGAATTTTCATGTGCTGCTTGTCATCAAGGCAAATTAATTGCCAGACCATCAACCCTGAAGGTTGGCATTGAATCCCCAAAATTTTTGGAACGTATACATGGGGACATATGTGGACCTATTCACCCACCTAGTGGAGTGTTTAGATATTTTATGGTCCTAATTGATGCATCATCAAGATGGTCTCACGTGTGCCTTTTATCATCCCGCAACCTGGCGTTTGCGAGGCTACTGGCACAAATAATAAGATTAAGGGCGCAATTCCCAGATTATCCAATTAAATCCATTCGTCTAGATAATGCTGGAGAATTTACATCCCAAGCTTTTGATGATTATTGCATATCAATTGGGATAAAAATTGAACATCCGGTAGCTCATGTTCATACTCAAAATGGCCTTGCAGAGTCATTTATTAAGCGCCTGCAATTGATAGCTAGACCACTACTCATGAAATCAAGATTACCCATTGACGTGTGGGGTCATGCTATCTTACATGCAGCAGCACTTGTACGTCTCAGACCGACTAATTATCATAAATATTCTCCATCACAATTGGTATTTGGTCATGAACCAAATATAGCTCATCTACGAATTTTTGGTTGTGCGGTATACGTGCCTGTAGCACCACCGCAACGCACTAAGATGGGCCCTCAACGGAGGTTAGGTATATATGTTGGGTTTGACTCACCCTCCATAATTCGCTACCTCGAACCGTTGACAGGAGATTTATTTACTGCCAGATTTGCAGATTGTCGGTTTGATGAAACAATTTTCTCGCAATTAGGGGGAGAGAAAAAGGAACCCCAGAGAGAAATTGCGTGGAAAGCTTCATCACTATCTCATTTTGATCCACGAACACGCACATGTGAACAGGAGGTCCAGAAGATCATCCATTTGCAGACAATAGCAAATCAAATGCCAGATGCATTTACTGATTTGAAACCGATAACTAAGTCACATATCCCTGCAGTGAATGTGCCTATCCGGATCGAAGTCCCAAAGGGACCATCTGCTAGTATCACAGCTTCTGAATCCCAAACACGCCTGAAGCGTGGTAGACCAGTGGGTTCAAAGGATAAAAATCCTAGAAAGAGAAGCATAAGGAATGATAAAAATGATACTACAAAAGGACTTCCTGAAGAAGATCCAGACTTGAGAAATCCTGATATTCCTGAAGAAATCAGTGAAACCGAGACTCAAGTGAATAAAGAACTTCCAATAAGTTCTATTAGTGATGAGATAAGTTTAGATCGATCAAAAATTACAGTGGATAATGTTTTTGCATATAATGTTGCACTTAGCCTCATGCAAGACAATGAAAGTCTTGAGCCTAAATCTGTCGAAGAATGTCGACACAGAGATGATTGGCCAAAATGGAGAGAAGCTATTCAATCTGAATTGGATTCACTCTCTAATCGTGAGGTATTTGGACCTGTAGTCCAAACCCCTGACGGTGTAAGACCAGTTGGCTATAAATGGGTTTTTGTGCGAAAGCGAAACGAGAGAAATGATATTGTAAGATACAAGGCACGCCTTGTTGCACAAGGATTCTCTCAGAAACCCGGTGTCAACTATGAGGAAACATATTCACCTGTTATGGATGGAATAACCTTTCGATATCTCATCAGTTTAGCTGTACATGAAAATCTTGAAATACATCTAATGGATGTAGTTACAGCTTACCTCTATGGTTCACTTGACAGTGAAATTTACATGAAAATCCCAGAAGGATTCAAATTGCCCGAAGCATATACTAAGTCTCCGGAAATGTTCTCAGTCAAACTACAAAGATCATTATATGGTCTAAAACAATCAGGGCGTATGTGGTATAATCGCCTTAGTGAGTACTTGATAAATAAAGGATATATAAATAATGTCATTTGTCCATGTGTTTTCATTAAGAAAACAGGATCAGAGTTTGTAATACTCGCTGTTTATGTTGATGATATAAATCTCATTGGAACTCCTGAAGAGGTCCAAAAGGCAATTGAATATTTAAAGAAAGAATTTGAGATGAAAGATCTTGGAAGGACAAAACTTTGTCTGGGTCTGCAAATTGAACATTTAGCAGACGGGATCTTTGTTCATCAATCTGCCTATACTGAGAAAATCTTAAAGCGATTCTATATGGACAAAGCACATCCGTTAAGTACTCCAATGGTTGTTAGATCACTTGAAGTGAATAAAGATCCATTCCGTCCTCCAGAAGAGGATGAAGAACTTCTTGGTCCAGAAGTACCATACCTCAGTGCCATTGGTGCACTCATGTATCTTGCTAACTCAACCAGACCTGATATAACATTTTCTGTTAATGTGCTAGCAAGGTATAGTTCTTCCCCAACGCGAAGGCACTGGAATGGTATCAAGCATATTTTGCGATACCTAAAAGGTACAATTGATATGGGTTTGTTTTATACTAACAAAGGTTGTGCAGACCTTGTTGGTTATGCAGATGCAGGTTATTTATCAGATCCACATAAAGCCCGATCTCAAACCGGCTATCTCTTTGCATATGGAGGAACTGCTATATCATGGCGATCTACAAAGCAGTCAGTTGTTGCTACTTCTTCAAATCATGCTGAAATAATTGCAATTCATGAAGCAAGTAGAGAATGTGTGTGGTTGAGATCAATGATACATTTCATCGAAGGAAAATGTGGACTGAAAAAGGATGTCATAGTACCCACGGTCATATTTGAAGACAATGCTGCGTGCATAGCTCAATTAAAAGGTGGCTTCATAAAAGGAGACAGAACGAAACACATTTCACCGAAATTATTCTTCACACATGATCTTCAGAAGAAAGGTGATATTGATGTACAACAAATTCGTTCGAGTGATAATCTTGCAGATTTATTCACTAAGGCATTGCCAACGTCAACATTTGAAAAGCTAAGATATAAGATTGGAATGCACCGTCTCCAAAATATCAAATGAAGTCTTCATCAGGGGGAGTAAAATACGCGCTGTACTCTTTTTTTCCTTAACCAAGGTTTTATCCCACTGGGTTTTCCTGGTAAGGTTTTTAATGAGGCAGCTAATGATGCGTATTAAGGTCACCTAAAACTTTCCTTTACATGGACAATTCAGGGGGAGTGTTGAGTATGAATTCTCCGTTGCAAAGTCCACATAGTGGTACAATGCAATTTCCAAGGCTTTTCATGCTACAATCCTCAAGACCTTTGGTAGTCCACAATAGTGGCTACCAAGGGCCTATATATATGCTTTCAAGTTTCAATTATGTTTGCAGACAGAACAGTGAAAAGAAAAAATACACTGCAATATATTATTCTCCCTTCTTCTCAGTTTTAAGTTTTTGATTCCCCTTACATATATTCTAGTTAATTCTAGATTTATTTTATAACACCTTTAAATTTTTTTTTTTCTTAATGAAATAATTTTTAATCGTATAAATATCAAAAAGATTTTTTTATGAAATGAGAGAGCCGGAATACAAACTAAGAAAAATAGAAGACTTTATATAAATTATTTAAATTAGTTGAGTGAATCAAAGGGTTAAGATTCGAGTGTGTCATTTTGAGGTACATCAGAGGAAGAGTAGTAATCAAAAATGGAGCACAACAGAACTTCTAAGCGTCTCCGCTGCATCGTTAAACTCGGTGAACTATACTTTTTCCTTACTCTGGGGATTGGGATTCATCAAAGCTTCTTCTTTTGCTTTTATATTTCTGTTTGTTCAACTTCCTTTTCATCTGATATCTGTGTATTTAACTGGAAAAAATATATATCTCATGTTGAGCATTTATCTGTTAATTTATCCTCTACGTCCTGATGATTTTCAAGTGGGTATAACAAATCTTAGAAATTGTCCTCCGCCGTCGAAAATTATACTGTTTATTCAACCCTCTTTGGATCAAAATAGGTCTAAAAAGTTGTGTTACTTTTCAATTGGTACTAATTTTGTGACAAGATTTTACTTATAGAAAGGGTTATAGCAGGTGTAAAATAGTCAAGCTAGATGAATCATTTGACTTAACAGAGGATATGTGTAGACGAGCTCAACTAGTTTAGGATTGATGCATAGTTGACTGACTTCACCTACAACAGCAGCAACACATCCGGTATAGTCCTAGTTGGTTTGGAGAGCCTAGAGTGTACGCGTGGACCTTACTTCTACCTCAGAGGTGAAATAGGGAGGTTGTTTCCGGTATACCCTTGGCTCAAGACAAAATCAGTTTACACAAAAAAGTAATGTATGTACTAGTGACGATAGAAAATAACAAAAACAACAAATAGTAGCAGAGCATGCTGGTTGATTGATTTTATCTATAGAGAAAAATAGAAACAAAAATATGCTGGTTGATGCTTTCTTCTGAGTTTGTATTTAACTATTTTAGGTTATTCTTAACAATGTATCAGGTGCATGGGTAGTGACATCAAGTTGGTGTGAACAAGGGGATAGAAAATTTTCCCTACTTATTAGCATGTGTTTTTTTTTAGTTTTGAGATTTCGGATAAATTATTTGTTTACTTTTTAGTTCAGGAGGTGCAGCCATTACGTGTAAAAATAAATTGGAGACTATAGATGAGGAGAATCTTAAGGAAGTCTCATCCCAGCTTCGTCAAGCATTTGTACCAGATTCTACTTCTGCAACTGTTCTTGGAATGGATTGGAGTAAAAGGCTGGGACAGTCTGAAGCTCCAAGTTTCATTAATGATTTTGGTGATCAACCAGTTTCGGATTCAGAAAGTTTTATTGTTGTTCATGGAGCAGGTTGATATTAATTGACTGTGCTGGTCATTAGCAGGATTTTTATGGTTTTAGAAAAATTCTTTGAATTATGAAATGAATAAATATAAATCAACCCAATTTTGGTACTCTAGATGGACAATTTGGATTTTAATTTTGAGTAAATTTGTGGGCCTTTGATATTTGCCATCATTGCCGTCAGGTTCCTTTGGACACTTTCAAGCTAGCAAGTCAGGGGTTCATAAGGGTGGACTAAGTCGATCTCTTGTCAAGGCCGGTTTTGTTGCCACAAGAATTTCAGTAAGGGTCCACCCTTTCCATTTTCAAGCAAATATCTTTGTTCTTCCGGACACATATTTCAACTCTATTATGTAGCTGACGTTTTGTTTCTGTTCCTTTTCTACCTTCTGCGTGTAACTTAGGACTAGCAGTACTGCTGCTGAAACCAGTGATTCTTTTGCATTCCTGCATTCCATGGCCTTTTCATTTGAGTGACAATCATTATATGAAATAGTTCATGCATGCGTCTTTGTCCTCCTCTTGTTTTGGAAATAATTCAAGCATCTTATGTAGGCTAAACTTCCATCCTTAGTTTCTTATCTGCTTAACCTTATTCACTATATTCCTGAGAGATGTCTATTTACAGCATAGAGGGCATGACGGGTTTGGTGTTTACTGCACAAATTAAGTGATTATAATCTAATTATTTGCTACACTTATTCATCTCTATGCAATGGTCCCCTTTTTATGTTTTCTTCGACTCTCTGGTGCTATGTGACAGATTCACATTTTTTTTATTGCAGGTCACATCCCTCAATCTTGAAATCGTGAGAGCCCTAGCAAGAGGTACTTATAAAAATTTCATTTCCACGTCACTAGTCTCTAAGATTATCTAGAAATAGAAACTATTATGATTAAATGTAACTGGTACCATAATATGTAACATTTTCCTATCTTCGCTCCATTGGGTCTCACTGTGGGCAGGGTTGGGAATTGAAATGATATTGGATCTTTAAGTCTAAGAATCTCTCTAAAAGCCCAACTGCTTTATTGCATGACAAGAAATAGGATTTGAATAGACACTGTGAAAGCCATAGGCAATTATGATGTCAGATTGGACGGGCTATGTGCTCTGCAGAAGATGCTACGAGGGCCTAAATTGATTTGGTATCCTCTTTAAGTTCCCACATCACTCTTTAAGAAGCTAACATCCTAATTAGTCTAGTCATGTTGTTGATATCCATAGTACTTGATAACTGTCCACCTAGTCAACCCACAAACATTTGACAGCTCTTCACGTACAAGGCTTGTTAATGATTCATCGCAGATGCATATTTTCACCGCGAAGGACTTACTAGATTTCACCCTTCATTGATTACTTAGTCATGTTCTAGATCAGAAATTTTATGTGTATTTCTTATCAGTGGATCCCTAAAAAAAAATTTTTGTTGTTGCAGAGGGTATTCCATCCATCGGAATGTCTCCATTCTCATGTGGTTGGTCCACATGTCAAAGAAATGTTAGAAGGCGAAATGAAGATCATTTTATTAAATGGATATATTGCTATATTGTTAAGCTCTTTCAAGAAAACAAAATTGTTCCTTGCTGTGAAATTGTTTGAAATTCTGCAACTTGTGCTTTTACAGATGACGGAAGCTGACATTTCCATGGTCATTAAAGCTATTGATACTGGTTTTATACCTGTAAGTTTGAACTCTTTGGGTCTAGCCTGAAATCTCATAACTATTTGCACACATAAATATCTTCTTGGCAACAACCAGTTCCGTTTTTCATAAAAAAGGCTTTTTCTAAAAATTCATCTATAATTTCTTTGATCTTAGATAGGAACCGAACGGTCTCACGACGTTCTAAACCCAACTCATGTGCCACGTGATGCAGGGACTATCAGACCAAATTCTTACCTTTCCTTTGATATCCTCCCTGTCCATTTTCTTAGGCAAGCATATCATCAGGAATGTGCAATGTGTAGGTAGGTTCTCATGATTTTAGGCTTTTCATGTCAAGGATGTGCTAACTGTTAGCACTATTTGATGTGTATTTATAAGCTTGATGTTCAAATATCTAGAAGAATATTATAGATAGTACAAAATCTCATGATTATATGGTTTTTGACATAAACACCATAGGCTCAAAAAATCCCATAAAATTTCTACTACTCAGAGCTCTTTCTAGTGTGTAATTTTGGATGATTCTTTGGGGAAGGAGGTGGAGGGTGGAGAGTGTTGTTGGTAATAATGAATCACTGTCTTAATCTCTTTGACATGTTGATCAAGAATCTCATAATCATTCTTGGAGGAGGGCGCTGCTGTTGAACAACAACAACAACAGTAAGGGGTTCCAAAGGCATTGCTGCAGGCATCATTACTTGCTAAAAGATGCAGAGCTCTTAAAACAACAGAATATATGCATAAGGAAAGGAACCCTGGTGATCTGTGAGATTACTTCGGGATTGGTTATTTCCGGGTGGAATGAGTACATAGATCCTGGCAGTAGAAGAGTTGAGAAAGATGTGTGGATGACTAAGTTATTAGAGACGAATGAGTACTGGGCTGACGGATTAAACATGAGGTTCAAGTCTGGGATTGAAAAAAATCTCTCGCATCCCTTGTTACTTAAAGGTGTATCTGCCACTCCTTTTCATTGGATTGGACTGCTCTTAAAAGTGTATCTGACACTCCTTTTCATTGGATTGGACTGCTCTTAAAAGTGTATCTGACACTCCTTTTCATTGGATTGGACTGCTCTTAAATTGTTACTCGTAAGCTCTCTTTATCTAAACCAAAGGCTGACCATGTAAAAAAATGTGATGGAATCTGCGCATCCAATTCAAATCTTCAATATAATGGATGGAGTAGCCTATGACAACGATAAAGCTTTTCTGAAACTCCTATCAAGGTGCGGGATGTTGTAGCACTGTAAGACTTTAACGTCATTTTGCATGTGTAACCAACTTTGGGGTTTAGATATGTGTATTGTGCTTTGTTTCATTTTCTACTTCTTCTAAATATATGAGTGTTAAGGTAGCTTGTAGGTAGAAGAGTAAGTAGAGCAAAGAGATTAGGCTCAACAAGTTGATGAAGGGATCTGGAAGATCAAATAGTAGAGACTGGGTTCACGAGTTTCGAAAAGATCCTACAGTTCACCTTGTGGCTCATTGAGCTGAGTGGACGTTCAAAGTGACAGATAAGGTAGAGACAATATACTATTGGACTAGAAGTAGAAAGAAAACAGTTGTGGGAACAAATTTACATAGAGAACGCTTTGTAAGATTAGCCCTGTTACCTTGTAAAAGAACAGGAACATTGAACCCAAAACCTGTAGGATCACGTGTGAAGCAGCCTAAGGTCATAATTAGGGTTGTTCATGTGATGGTTAAAAAACCAAACCGAACTGCAATTCGAATCAAACCGATTAAAAAAATCTGACATTTGATTTGATTTGGTTAGGTTTGGCTTTTATATTTTGAAAACCGATACTATTTGGTTTGGTTTTGGTTTTACTAAAAATAACCGCAAAAATAACCAAACCAGACCGAATAATTATAGATATAAATTTTATAATTATTTATAGAGTATTTATAAATAATATATTTTTAGATTTTGATTAACTTAAATTTTTAACTTTAACATTTATATTTGAAAACTCTCGTGTTAGTGTTTTGGTATATAATTTTCTTGTACCCCCTCCCCCAGATAGTTATTTGATTATTGAGCTTGGTTTTTTTTTCCTATAAAGATTTGATTTTTGGTGTATAATGACTTTAGTATTGCTTAACTAAATTGACTTCTTCATGTATAATAATTTTAGTATTGTTTAACTTAATCACTCTGGTCGTGTAATAATAACTCTAGTACTATTGCTTAATTGAATCCATAGTAGCTTTCTATGGATTGTTCATGTACTAGGTGTCTGTGTCTATTGAGACGCGTATGCCCTCAACAAACTTAACAAAAAAATTAAACCAAACTGAACCAAATCGACAATAACCAAACCGATGGTTTTTTTTTTTAATTTGGTTTGGTTTTAGAAATTTAAAAACCGACTAAATTGGTTTGGTTATGATTTTAACTAATAACCGATCCAAACTGAACCATGAACACCCCTAGCCATAATAGAACTCTTTGAAAACTTCAAATGGATGTATGAGTTGTATTTTAACAAACTATAACAAAATCCACAGAAAAGAAAATTACATAATTTGGGGGTTGGAGCTACAATCTTTTGGATGAGGGCACTCACACAAGGACCACCACCACCAATATTTCCCAGTGTAATCCCACATGCGGGGTGTAAAGATGGTGGTGTATACGCAACCTGATTCCTACCTTGTGAAGGTAGAAAGATTGTTTCTGATAGACCCTTGGCTCAAGTTCGACACATCACAAGCAAGACGTTATTTTTCACTTTAAGGGGGAAAGTTAATGGTGTTGATGTGATCGAATGTACCCACTGTTACTCGTGATTTAAGCTGGTTTTCATGTGCTGGAGTAAAGTATTTTCCATCTATGAATATAACTTGAGCGAAGTGTTAACTATCTGCTATACCACTACTATAGGTACAAAGGATCACATTTTCATTATAATGTAGGAGCAGATTTCTGTTGGGAGTTAAAGCTCTGAAGGCACATAAAGTGCTTTTTCCCCCCCTTTTGGCCCAAAAAGATTTGATTCATGATATTTAAACATTACCTAGAAATTTTAAGAGGTGGATAAGATACTCCTTCCTCATAGTAATTCATCCTTCTTCTGAGGAAAAATACCAGTGATGATTGTCTCTCTTGCAATCGTATATACACATGAAACCTGCCGATACTTAGCCATATGGGTTATATCAAGAGTTAAAGCCAATACATTTAATAACACATTATATTAACTATATGTGTGTTTTTAGCTTATTTTTATATCCAAAGACCACACTTCACAATCAGATACTTTTGTATTCAAGCATAACCTGAGTAGGTCGTAGTACAATTGTGAACTTGAGATTATTTAATGCGTATGCTAGTTCATCACTGAATTATTTATGAATGGAACTACCAAATACTCCCTCCGTCCCATTTCTCTTTGACTTGCACAGGAAAAAAATGAAGACTTTTAAAACTTGTGGTCTAAAATAATTCTTCGATATTTGTGTGATCGAGAATCATTTCATTAACTTTAAAATGGAAATTTTAAAGTTAAATATTTCCAATTAGAGTAAGGTGACATTGTTTTTGGAACGGACCAAAAAGGAAAGGGTGCCACATAAAATTAGACAGAAGGAGCACCAATTAAGTTTATCTCTGCAGTCGGAGTGCTTGTCAAAATAATTTTTTACTCGAATTAATGTCATATTTATTATAAACAATGTTAATCTGTGTGAAATAACCAAAGCTATGTTAGCAAATAGATTAGTTTTCCGCTCTGCCTTGACCAAACAGTTTTGAGTCTTTTTCTTGATTGCAAGGCAACCTTCTATTAAATTGTTCTTCATGAAACATTTCTTCACTATTCTTTCATAAGATATCAGATCAGTGAAATAAAATATTGTGACATAGTGAAGAACTGTAATTTGGTCACCTTGTTATTGCAATCGCTTCAATTTTCTGATTAGTGACAGAATGCTGTAACACTATTTCTTTTGAATTCCAGGTTCTGCATGGGGATGCAGTCCTGGATACAGCACAGGTGTGTTTTTCAAGTATAATTGAACATCAACTTGGTGATCATGTACTTATCCTTTCACTTGTTCAGGATTGCACTATTCTGAGTGGAGACGTGATAATACGTCATTTGGCAGCTGAACTAAAGCCAGACTTTGTCGTTTTTCTTGTATCCAACACCATCGCTATATCGATAGTGCATTTGGATACAACTTTTACTTTATCAGAATAAAAAGAGAATGCATTTTGACATCGTTCATGCGGGAGATTTGCAAATAAAAATATCTTCAATAAATATAATTTTGAAGTAGTTGCTCCATAAAACTTTCTAGATTCCTCATTTGTACACAAATGTACTAACTATGTTCAAGACTTGAATGTTACATTGAGAAAACACTCTAAAGTGGGTCCAAGTGCTCTTTTTACCAGAATATCTCTCTCAAGTTATAAAACATCATCCCTGTTTATTGCGTGACTTGTGGGATTACATTGGGTATGTTATTGTATCCCTGTGTAGTATGTAAAGGTCCATTTACATTCTTTTTGGAAACATTGCATTAAAACCTGCAATCTATTTGCATATTATAAAATACGATTCTATTTCTAGGTTCATCTCAAGATAACGTATTTGCATCTAGGTGCTTTTCAGTCGTGCACACAATGAATACAGAACCCCCTAACTAGGCCTGACACATAAGCTGTTAGTGATCATAGATCATATCATCTTTTTGATGCATTATCTTTGATCAACATGAGATTGTGTTCCATAAATATTATCCTATACATGTTGAGCAAAGACAGATGTTCTTGGTGTATATGATCGTCCACCAGTAGAACCTGGCTCTGTACTTATCCGGGAAATTGGTAAATGCTCCATTTTATCCCTAGAGTTGATTTTATTGTTTTGAGTGTATTATTTTTACCATAAAGCACCTACAGTAAGCTAGTTGCGTCTTATTGTTACGATGTTTACTTGTTGCAGCTGTATGTGAAGATGGAAGCTGGTCAGTAGTGAATCCTAAATTAGAGGACACAACCAAGCCTGGTCAGTATAGGACAACTTTAACTTGCATTGAACTATCTGAGAGACAATTTACTTACTTGGTACTCCTATCTTTCATCAACAGTTGAATTCACCGTAGCTGCCCATGACACAACTGGTGGGATGGTGACAAAAATAACTGAAGCTGCGATGATTGCCAAGCTTGGGATTGATGTCTACATAACAAAGGTAATGGTTATACTGGAAACTAAAGCGAGAGTTAGGAAATAATATAACTCATCCAACTAGTTCGTCATTTATTTGAACTGATTCAGGCAGGAACAGATCACTCAGCGAAAGCCCTTAGTGGAGTCTTGAAGGGTGGCATACCTGATGACTGGCTCGGAACAGTCATTCGTTATATGAGCTGAGCTGAGCTAAATCATAGTTTGCTTGTGCTGAATGGGAGAAGTTCGAATCATTTGAAGACGGACATTCCCAGACAGTAAATTTTCGTTTTATAATGTCTAACCCCCTCCTTCCTCTCCGCTGCCTCGCTGAACCTTGCTTCTTTCACCAAAGCAGCAAATATGAACCATTACACATTTTTTTTTACAGGGGCAGGCAGGGCTTGTAACTTTACCTTCTCTGGTTGATTTTTGTTGTGGTCTCTTTATTCTTCCTTTTCCTTTTCATTTCTCAGATTTTCTACATTATAGGGCTTAGAAGTTCACTGTTAAGTACAATTTTAGCTGATAACAAAACAAAACTTGTTTATATTTGTGCCTACATTGTTTATTTGTTAAATTATATTTTATTTGTGATTGCAATTTATTTTTTATATGATACTAACATCACTAATCTTGTATGGGGCATGGATACTGCAGACTATAAATATTTACTAAGACCTCGAAATTTTTAGTTTGGCTTCAAATTATAAGTTGGAAATAGTGGTGAAGAGTTGGATGAGCTACATCTGCTTATTAACCTGCCTGAGAAGACTCATCTATTGGAAACCTCAGGTCATCCTTAGTAGTACCATTTGTAAATGAGGAGACTCACCTATATTAATATTAAATTAATTAATAATACACAAATTAGGCACTTTAATCAAAGTTAACAAAAAAGAATCTGACCAGAGAATAGAGATATTCAAATCCTATTGTTGAATCTCTATTAGACAGAAAATCATTTAGAATAAAAAATTTGTAGAGTAAAATTTTGTGGAAGTAATAAACATAAAGTTTTTAATAAGTTTTCAAAATTAAAAAATTAAACTAGTAATGAAAACAGAATATATAAGAAAAAGTAGAAATCATATTGGAAAGAAAGAAAACATTCAAATCTACAGAAGTCATTACATATCCTTAAGGAATTTAATTTTCTCGCTGTATTTGAGGTTGTGGATTATTTTCTCCTAAGATAAAATAGATAAAAAAGTAACTATATCTCAAACATTAATAACTTCAACTAAGCAGTAACGAAATCACACAAAAACTTTACTTTGTTTATAAAAAAGAAGTATGTAGGAGGAGGAAACTCAATGCTAAAAAATAAGCAAAAATCTCTCTATTTATAGCCAACAGAGGGTCCTTATTATGCCTTATGAAAAGATCACAGTTATTTGAAAAAGGAACAATCTTTTGAAAAGTTAACAATTGCTTAGAAAAGGCGCATTCTTTCAAAAAGATCATAACTTTTGAGAAAAGTCACATTTTTTCAAAAAAATCTCAACCCTTCATTTTCATTCACCCGTTTAAAAATCAAACAAGCCCCAACTTGAATAAAAATGACTACTTTGTTTATGATTTTCTTTATGAACGGACTTATATTGTGACTCCTTACTACAATTGGTTAATTGGTCATTTAAAAATAAAGATTTGAAAGATCCGTATGAAGAAAAATCATAATAGCTTGAGCAATTCTTCAATTGCGTATGGTTGTAGAGATTTATTGGATAAACCGACATGCATTTAGTTTTGTGGCTATACATTACTTTCTTTGTTCATTTTTTCTTGTCTACTTTGAACTTTACATGCCTTTTAAAAAAAATTGACGAATATGATTATCATATCAAAATTTTATATTAATTAATGTATAGTCTTAGGTCTTGGAAAATCGTTTGGTGAATAAGCAATTGGTGCTGAGAGTAAAATGAAGAAAAAATTATGTAAAATTTTATTGATTCACGTAAAATACATGTAAAACATGTACAGTTGATTAAAATATCTCTCCGTTGAATTAGAGACTAATTAATCTCTAATAACTTTTCATTAGTCAATAAGAGCAAATATAAGTTAATTTTGTAATAATAACGATAATTTTGACCTCAATTATCAACAAATAGACATATTTAAATCTTTCTGCATAATTCATAAACAAATTTGAACATTTTCCCCCAGAATCTAATTAATGTTTGGGGAAAGGGAAAAATGAATTATCCAATTGGATTAAACTATTTGAATTGCATGTCAGCATTGAGTACATGTGAAAATAGTAATGTGGTATCATATTAACACTTTATTTAGATAGTTACTGTGTATTGTTTTATGACGTATTGTATCGTAGCATACTGTATTGTTTTAATGAAATACAATATTTGAATAGATTTTATTGCTTTTCATCGCTATATAATTTGAATAATAAACATACAAGAAATTGTAATGAAGGGGTTGGGACGAACACTCTACCACATAGTGGAGTGGATAGCTAGCTAGGACTACTAAAATGATTAAAGTAACACAACCAGACAAAAAGTGGGAATTCGATGTCTCATAAAATGAGTCTTTTCATCATCACTTAATAATTGATTTAAAAAATACGATACAATGAAATCTACGTAAAAATCAAAGTAAACATTATATTTAAAAAAAGTACAATATAATACAATTGGTAACAACCACCCACAGGGGTCAGTACACTCTATTATTTATTTTTTATTATTACATAAATGTGAACTAGTTTGGCTCACACTACTAGCATCTAGTTATAATTAGCAACAAATAATAATTCAACTAGCTACTACTTATTTTCATTTAAGTTAATTCAGATCTTGTATTTAAAATCCAATCGAACATTTTGTAATTATGAAAATAATATAATTTACTTATAAATATTATATTTAATCTATTTATATCTATACTATATTAAAATCATGAAGACTTTTAAAAAGGGGATTTTTCATGAATATACATCTAAAAATCATTTTTTCAATTACCCTACCAAGCCAAAAAAATTACAACTAGAATACCAATTTTTATTACAAAAGTAGGAGAGAGGATGTTTGTGGTATAATTAATATAGTATTTGATGTGATGTAATGTCTTGGGATTTGGAAGAAAGTAGTGAATGGGAAATTTTTTAGTGTTTGATGTGATATATTAGTATTGGGAAATGGAAAAAAAAATGGAGATGATATTATAAACATTGTGTATTAGTTTCAAAGCTGCGTGGAAACCATACAGAAACCATACATGAAACCATACATGAAACCATTAACCCCTGCTGACCTTCAACCAAATCTGCACAACCCCCAAAAACCAAAAAAAAAAATTAATTAATATATATATTCATGGTTTCCTCCTTCCAAAAAAAAGTCTAGCCCGATGAAAAACCATGCAGAAAACCATTAAAACTGTTGACCTTTAAGTAAGTTTGCACCAAAAATATATATGCATAAAATGATGCAAGTACCCTACATGGAAAACCATGAAAAACCATGAAAACCATGAAAAACCATAAAAAAAAATTATGTTTTTTTTTATTAATTAAAAAAACAAAATGTTTATGGTTCTATGTTGATATTACAGTTATTAACCATAAAAAGAACCGTAGAGAACACCCGAAAAATTGTGGACCTTAATACCAAATATGCACACAATAATTTTTTTTATATATATATATATATATATGAAATTATGCTATTAAATAAGGTAATACAAAGTCCATATGTTCAAATATATTTGTGTTGACCTCAAAAATATAAAAATCAATTTATGTGATGTGACTTGGATGATTTGAAAAAGGTACTTTTACTATAATTTTTTTGGGGTGGTGTACTTTGTATACTTGTGGGAAAATAGGCATGATGGTGAGTTTATCATATTTTATGGGGAGTTTGTATGTAATAAGATTTCACGGACAAAAACCCCATCAAAACCACCATACATGAGTGGGTCCCTGGGCGCCGTAGCCACATATACATGTAAAAAGGGAAATTAAGAATGTTTAATATTGTTAAAAAAATATTATCTATTGTGTACATTTTTAAATAAATAAAAAACTCTTGGCCTAGAAATGGAGAACATTTAATGTGACGTGATAGGAATACTTTTGGTAGGACCTAGTGTTTCCTAGGTTATGATATTATAAACACTGTGTAGTAATTTCAAAGCTGCCTGAAACCATACAGAATACCATACAGAAACCATAAATCCCCTGTGTTGACACCCAATTTTTACCCTCCACGGTACAAATTAGTCATCGAGCTTTTAATTTTAACAAATTGAAATAATTAGCTTTCAAAATGCAAAAAATAGTTTTTGAGTGATTTTAGGCTTAAATCTTTTAATTTTAATTATGTTTATATATTGCATATTATATATATTTATTTCAAGTATTAATAGTTAAGTATTTTTGTTAATTTTTCAAAAAAAAAAAAAGATTCTCGAATAGATTTTATCTCTAATTACTTTACTTTAACTATTTCAAAATTAATTATCCTGTAATTAATTTAATTATTTTTAAGTTGTTAATATTCAAAAGCTCCTTAATTAATTTATATCAATCCATTTCGTGGTCGAATTAATCGATTAATTTCAAATTGGTCAAGTTTGTAATTTAATTAGCTTTTTTAAATCACTTCTTAATTTTCCTAAATCTAGAACCCATTTCTTTTTTTAAATTTTTAATCCCAACCCAATTAATTTCCTACCCAACCCAATCCTAATTCCCAACTACCCAGCCCAATATTTTCCCAAACCCGACTGGCCCAACTTCCCTTTTAAAATCCTTAATCCCAATTCTTTTAAAAACCCCTACCCGACCCACTACCCAATCCCCGACCCGACCCGCTTCTTTTAAAAACCCTTGACCCGCCCCCTCCCCTTTGTCCTCTTCCGCGACCCCCACCTCCCTTCCCCATTCCCGTCTGAAACGCAGACCAGAAGGGACAGCCACCACACCAGTCCCCGCCAGTGCTCTTTTATGGCAAAATGCCAAGAGCAATTACTCCCCTTCACGCGTTCCCTCTCCCCAACCCATCTCTCTCTCACAGAAGCGGAAAACACAAGAGTAGCAGCCCAAAACCAGAAGTAGCAGCGGCTGCCAGTGGCCATTTTCGGCCAAAAAACGAGTCAGTAATTCGTACATGTTCTCCCCTCTAGCTTATTCTTCATCTATAATTCAAAATTTGAATTCGATTGGACCCTAAATTCCCTTTTTACCCACTTGTTTTCCCCCTTTTTTTGCCCGAATTTTGGGGTTATAAAATCATCTTTGTTGACTGTTAGAAAGGGAATTTTCTCTCTTTTTTCTTGAAAATTAGCTTGCAACTCTCGCCTCTCGAAAAAGAACTCTTAGAAAGTTGAAAGAGAAACTAAAACGAAGGCGTCTAGATTCGGGTTTAAGAATACTCCGTAATAGTTGTCGTTGTGGTGTTGAAGTTCGTTGTTTGGCTTGTCTCGTTCCAGTTCTGCTGCCCCGACAAAGGTAATAATCTCGTTCTTCCCCATTCTGTTTGAGTTGCATACATGACATTTGGATTGTGAGATAAATCTTGACATTATGTTCAAAATCTTTATGTTGATGTTATGTTGTGATGAGTTGATATTGTGAACCATTATTAAGTTTTGTTAATTTGTTCTTAGAAAGAATGCAATCTGTGATTTCCTTGGTTCATTTTATTTTGGAACTCTTTGTATAGAAATGATTTGAGTATTGTTCACGTGTTGTTGAGTTTGTTGGCCTTTTGCTATCGACTTGTATCTCTCGACATTTTAAGCTTTAAGTTGTAAACTTTTATACGAGTTCTCAATTGTTTTGAACCGTGGTTTTACTTAAACTTGTCTATTTGAGGTTAAAGACCATGTTCAAGTTATGTCAAGTGTACTTCTCCTTTTACTAAAATTATTATGGTTTTTTTTGGAAATATTTTTAATTTTTTGGGTTCATGAAGTTGAGAGATAAAAAAAAAATCTCCTTGTTTGAATGTACTGTTGTGTTGTTATAAAGGTTACTCTTCATAGAAGAAATTTGATGTTATTGCCTCTCATCTCATAAATTAGCCCTTTTCTCATCGATATAACGTTATTACTTTATTTGGGTTTAGTAGGTTTTAGAATATCAATACTTTGGAATATGGCCTCTTTGCAATGCTGTAAATGATTTAACATAGTTCAGTTTAGTTATTTTGCTACCATGAGTGTTCACTAATTCTTTATTCGTTTTTGGGCTGCCTTTGAATGACGAGCCTAGCGACTTAATAGGGGTTTTATTTTATTAAAAATTAAACATGCCCTCCATGTGTTCGGTGAAATGCTCCTTTGAATCTTTGAATGTTATGCTTAATTTATTCATCTTTGGGCATTTTAATTTCCTATTTTATGTTTGTTTGGGATGAAATAGGGGTGTTATTTTCATTAAAAACCATGATTAAGCTATATGTTTTCCACGTGTTTGATGAATTTTGAATATAATAAAGTGGTAATAATAATGCTTATATGCTTGTTTAATCTCGAATTGATGAGTTTGATTCTTAGTTTTATAGGCTTGATTTATATGGGTGAATATTTGTTTGGGTGAATATTTTGTTTTTTTTTTTGGGTTTCAAGATTATTGAGTTGTGGGTTAAAATAATTTTTAGATTCCTAATCCCTTTTTTTATTTTATTTCTTATGCATCCGTCCGAGTCTTTCGGGACACCCACCTTGCATTTTCGGGGTCGCGAAGGCTTAAACAGGTCTTAAGGAGCGATCTCAAATTTTTCGGAAGTCGGAGAAGGCCGATATACACTGATATACAGTGTATATACAGCCAGTGTATACCAGGGATAAAAGTGCCAAAGGCCCCAAATGTTTTTGCAGCAAAATGATACTGGGCTTGGGCCCAATCGACAGCAACAAATTCAAAGGGCTTGGCAGGCCCAACATTTAAATTCAAGCAGGCTTTTGAGAATTGGGCCTGCCAAAGCCCAATTCTATTTATCTATCTACTCTTTGTCTACATTATTAGTTTGTGAATATTATTTGATCATCCTTAACACTAATTTTGATTTATGTTATTTTTTGTGTGTTTTAATCTAATTAAAATTCCCCAAAGAGTTGACCTTTTATGTTGTTTTAATGTCTTTGAATAGTTTTAACGACAAAAACTATTTTTTAAGAAATCTAAATCTATAAATTTCCTTTGAAATAATTTATGAATTGTCCTCTTTTTAACACTTAGATAATTTAAGGGATCTTTAAAACTATAGTCGCTAAGCCTAATTCATGAATTCCATTAATTAAATAATTTGATTAGATTTTTAATGTCATGTTTCTTGATTATTTTTTAAATGGTTCATTTAAATTAATATTAATATTAATTGAATAAAGTGTGATTAAATTTTAAATATTCTATTTTTCTAACTTTAATTATCTACTTAAACTTTTTTTTTTTTTTCTATTTAATGATATAAATTAATATTTTTAAAGTTAGTCAAAATTATTTAATCGTCGGATAATCGCGCGTTAGCGGACATTTCGAGTGCGTAAAACCTTCTCGAAATGGAAATATGAACCCGAACCCTTTTCTTTGGATTTTAAAAGATTTTTTCTGTTAGAGTCTTTTAAAATAATTTAATCGGTTTTCTTGATTTTTCCTTTAAAAAATTAAGTGGCGACTCTAAAATTTTGAAGATTCGATTTTACTTAAATTAATTAAGTCCTAAATCGAGTTTTTAAACCCGAAGTCATTTTCCGACGTAACACCCTGTTGACCCCAAAAATAAATAAATAAATAAATAAATAAATAAATAAATAATATATATATATATATATATATATATATATATATATATATATATATATATATATATATATATATATATATGCATAAAATGATGAAAGTACCCTACATGAAAAACCATGCAAAAACCATGGAAAACCATGCAAAGGCATGAAAAACGGGGGAGAAAATTATTTTACCGGTTTACTTATATATATAATTCTGTGCACATTTGGTATTAAGGTCCACAGTTTTTACGGCGTTCTTTATGGTTATTCACACAGCTCAGCGGTTATTACACTGTGGCTAAAAAAAACACGAAGGCGTTTAAAAAAATATTTTAAAATTTTTTCATATGTTATAGATTATTCGTGAAGGATTAAAGTGTGTAAAATAATTTAGTGAGCAAAAAAAAATTTAAAAATAATTCGAGGGAAATCTATATAATATAAACAAGAAGATCCAAAAAAAGATAATGAGAAATAATAGTGTTTGGTATTGTATAAAAAATATTTTAATTTGTGTCTATTTTTTAAAGTAGTGCATTTAATGTGATTTGATGAGAAACTCTTTTCAACAACCTAGATATCCTAGGTTATTATTAAGTTGGTGTACTTCATTGACATATGAAAAATGTCATAATAGTGATATTGTACTAGTTGGAGGGAAATTGTTTGAGTGTCATAATAGTGTTGTTTGATTTCAATGGTGTGTATGTGTATCTTTTTTTTAAAAAATTCATGGTATACCATGTTGATACTTTGGTTTCTGGTATTTTTAAGTGGTTAACTCGCCCAGTTGTTTGGTGTCTTGTTTGGTGTTTAATCTGGTTGTGTTCATGGTTTATTGATATTTATGTAACTTTCCTAAAAGGTAAGGGAACTTGGAAAAACAAAAAACACGTCAGGTGGTTTGTGTAAAACTAGTTTCAAAATGGTATAACAACCTTGTGGTGTATATGTTATTTGTTTTTTGGTAAAATTCTTGGGATGACATGTTACTTGTTTAAATTTGGGTATGTGATTTGGTTCTGTAAATACAGGTATGAAATGTTTTATGCAAAATTCATGGTATACCATGCCGGTACTTTGGTTTCTGGTATTTTTAAGTGGTTAACTCGGCCAGTTGTTTGGTTTCTGTTTTGGTGTTTCATTTGGTTTTATTCATGGTTTATTGATGTTTATGTAACTTTTTAAAAAAGTTGAATTTCTGGTATGTAGTTAAAATTCATGGTTTTACTTGAATTTACATATATTTTAAAAAGGGGAAAGGGAATTTGGAACCGAACATTTTATGGAATGTAGTTAAAATTATAAATTTAACAAATCTTGCTTGTTGGCACATAATAGTAATTCAACGTAATCCATGAGTTGATTAAAGGTTAATTAGGGGTGTTACCAAAATGACACCAGAATAAATGGGCATTAAAAAAAAAATTTATCACGTGATAACAATTACCGCAAGGGAATTAAAAAATTAACAAAAAATATCTGAAACAAAAATTACACCACAAAAGGACACACTAATGTACAAAATTTTTTTGTCCAACTTTATATTAAAACTATGACTTCCTCCTAGGAACATACTTAGACACCAAGACCATTTTGCTTTCACCTACGTGCACAGCTTGCCTCGTTGGACCACCAAACCTGCTGACGATCCCTTTTCAGATTTGAAAGCCTTGGGCTTTTCCTTCGTGGGTGTAACGTCCATGATTTAATGCTATGCACTACAATTCTTTGAAAAAATAAAACCAAAATGAATATAAAATAGGGCTAAAAAAAAAGGGGACCATCTACCATGGGTATCAACAAAATACAAACATTGGAATAACATTCCTTTCGGTATATGTAATGGTAAAATTTCAGTAATTACGAGCGAAAAATTGCAAAACAACCATTTCAAACATTCGCGCACGGGTAGAGATTCACACATTGGCACACCCCCAAAAGAAAAGTAAAAACAGACCCAAACAAAAAAAGGGCATATGGCCTACCAATAATTATGAAATTTCCCAATTTAAAACAAGAAACATTAAAAATCACAAAAAAAAGGGGGACCTACCCCATTTCAAACCCAAAAACATCAACATTATAGAAACCCAACAAAACACAGTTGATAATCCACTTGACAATATGCATATCATATAACCATTATAAAGCATAAAAGATTAGAAAAAACCAAATTTCAGTTATATCCAAGACAAAAATGCCAAAAAAAAGCATTTCAAAATGTTGGCACAAGGATAGATATTCACACATTGACACCCCCAAAACCCTAAAAACAGCATCAAAATTTAAAAAAAAAAACATACGGCCTACCAATAAAGTATAAGATTTCACCATTTCAAACAATAAACATTAAAATCACAAAAAGAAAATGTGATCTAGCCATTTCGCATCCCAACCCGCACACCAACATACAACCCAAAAAAACAAGGTTGATAATCCACTTAACAAATATGCATACCATGTAACCATTACAAAGCATAAAGATTAGAAAAAAACAACAAAAATAGAAGAATATACCTATAGATCGCAGGAGAGAAATGGAAGCCAAAACACCAACAAAAATGAAAATGATATGAAATGGTGTATGGAATGGTATATATGAAGGCATGGGGGGACGCGCCGGGTGATTTAACCGGCGCGTCAGTCGAGGCTGACACACGTCCAGTCACATTAAATTATGCCTCTTCAAATATTTAGAAAAAAAATATTATATATATATATATATATATATATATATATATATTGTATTTGACCGGACAACAATTAAATACCACGTCGGACACCATTAAATGCACCATCGCGCTGAGGTCACGTCAGCAATTAATGCTGACGGCGCACCTGCACTCATTTAAAAAAAAAAAAAAGGACATGTATATTATGGTAATTTCGGTGCTATTGTTGTAAATAAATGGAAGTGTGTAAATTTGGTACAAATGATGTATATTTTTGTAATAAATCCTTTTAAAAATGCTGAACTTTTTACCTTCATTAAAAATCTAGATTGTTTTTTCACTATTTTTTAAAAATTATTTATTTAATTATATTTATAATATTGACTTTTAAAAAATATGAAAAGAAGTGATAAAATTAATAAGGAGTTCTAGCCATGGAAAAACCCCTAAATCTTCCGACTTCTACTTCTTCCTTATTTGAAAAAAAAAATACTCTAAGCTAAAGAAAATTTTAATTTACTATGGATACTAATTAGTGAATCTTTATATATATAGAATATTTATAAATAAATAAGTTCATAATTAAATTAAGTTTTTCTAAATAATATTTGTTTGTTATCAAATGAGATATATGTTTTGATCACGCTGAATAAGATTAGTATGATAGATTATGAAATAATAAATAAGAAATAAAGTGTAAGGAGAGGATAGACAACTAATGATGTTACCAAGACCTGCTGAATAGCGATATTTTCTGAGTCGGGGGCCTATTTTAGGATATAAAAGGAATTCGACAAATTAATCATGCCGGTTATGTAATTTTCTCAAATTTAAAACTTCAATTAGCAATAAATTATAATCTTTTTTTTTATGAGATAATTACATGTATTATTAATTGAGGGTAACAAAGCTATAAAATTAGCTTATATTTTCTTTTCTTACCTAATTTAACCCAGTTTTTTATATATGTAAAGTAAAATGTATTTTTTATGTACCAGTTTAATGTACGTGTTCTGCATGTGTTTATCGCGTCAATCAATTAAAAAATATATAAAGAAAAATATTGTATATGTAACTTACATTATTGAGCACACGACTATAAATAATTACGTAAATGTTATTATTTCATATCATCCATCAAATTTATAAATACGTCATTTTTTTAATTTCTATCGTGTGATGCAAATCAACTTCCTAAAAAGATTTTTTTTTTTATAAGGGCTATATAGCTTACAGAAACTTCATAGTTAGCCATTGTAGTAGCTCAAATTCTTGATATTGAATGCTTTTACCTAATGAGATTTTATACGACACGAATTTAAAGCAATTGAATTTCAATATCAATAGATACCGAATGATTTTTTTTAAAAGAAAATTATAAAATAATATTTTTCTTTTTTTTAAAAAAAGGAAAATGTTTGTGCTGCCCCAAGTACCACGTTGGTACATGACAAATCTAATTACTTACATGCTTTTATGACAGTACCCCACAACATTATACTATATACTTTCTCTGTCAGAGTATCAACTTTATTCACAAATCATACTTTCACTATTTTTTTTTAAGATAAAATATTTATATTAATTATTATTTTTAAGAAACATATAGTAAAATTTAAAATGAAATGTTCATCCAAACCTATAGTCTCAGTGGGTCCAGCTTTTTTGTCTATTGTCAATTTGTCCTATAATTCTAGCAGTAGTATTGTACTTCTTCAACTGTCTTAATTTATGTAAATATGAAGTTTTTCATTTAAAAGAAAAAAAATATTTATGATTTAAAATAAATTATTATTATATAAATAATTTTATTAAGAGATAAATTAAATTATTATTAAATATAAAAAGATATTATATTTTAGAATTGATGAAAAAAGGGAAAAAGAATATCACACTAGTTAAAATGGACAGAGTGTTACGCATTTAGCCAATTAACATATTAATGCTCCCCCACTTTCACTTCAAAATACACTTTTTAATTGCACATAAAAAAATATTTTATCATATATTTATCGACATCGATTATATACATAAGAAAACATTTTAATTTTATAAAATCATCACAATTTTTTAGTGAAGGGAAAACAGATGAACTCCCTGGACCACTAATAGCTCCGCTGTTGCCTCACCTTACACGCACATTTTAATGAAACTTTTATCTTTCTAGATGTCCCTCAACAAGTTATCACAAATATTTTATTATATATTCAGTTAGATATTTCTGGAAGAAGTTATAATCTACAAAAATAATAAAAACCTTCAGTAATTTAGTTATGAAATTCAAAAAATAATGATAGTAATTATAAAATTTTACTAACGTATTCACTCTTTCCAAAAAGAAGCTACAACAATTCACTTGTAGAATAATTTAACTTGACTTGATACCAAAATTTTAAAAAATAAAGTAAATTTTTTTAAAGTTATAGTCTTAAATTAAAATTATGTACAATGTATCAAAATGTGACTTTAAACATTACATGCAAAACGTTAAAATTAAAGTGTATCAAAAAAGAAAAATATATTCTTTTTACACGGACTGTAAAATTAAGTCTTGAGCCTACCTCATGCTCCAAAAGCTAGCTTAAAGGAAAGAAGATTGTTCAAGCCTTATAGAGAGTCCACTTATTTCATTAATCAATGTGAGATTTTTATCATTCTTCAACATGGACTCAAAGAAAAATTAATCATTTTTTTAAACGAAAATAATATTAAATGAGAGAGAGAGAGAAGTAAAGAAAGGGGAAAAAAATGAATAGAGATGTTGACAATTTTCATGTCACTGTTGGTTTGTTTGTGTAATAGATTTCTTATCTGGGATCTCTCTCTATACAGAATATAGGTCTATACATTTAGAAGACCCCCACCCCCACCCCCACCCCCCACACACCTAAAAAACACACACACAAAACACTTTCTTTTTCTGTCTTAAAGAACCTTTCTTTCAGTGAGGCTTTGGCCCTCATAACAAAGCTCTAATCTTTTTATGAAGATCTCACCTTCTTCAGTGTTCTTACCAAACTAACCATGTTTGTGTTTCATTATAATTATTCACTAATATCAACATTTCTATTCTTTTGTTTTGGCCAATTGTCCATGATTCTTGAGATGCTGTAAATTGTAATACTCCAAGAAGAAGAAATGTAGGTCTGAGGTAAAATCTTAAATTTTAGATTTAAGACCTAGGACCATATCAATTCTTTCTATATATATATATATGTTTGCTTTATATTATATTAGATTAATCATTTTTGTGTTAATTTATTCAAGTTTATATTATTTAACAGTTGTGGGGTTCTAAATTTATTGTTTCTGTTGTTCTCATTTTCATACATTTCTCATATTATATGAAGTGTAGTCTAGTTATTACTAATTTGGTTATGTTCTTGGATTTGACAACTGATCTTTTTTTTTATTTGAGATCTTTCTAGCTTCATTAACTAGTGCTAATCACTAGTATAAGTTGGTTTCTTAGCCAAATTAATGGGGGCATTAACAATGAAATGCCTTCTAATTCTTTGTTTTGGTTGAAGGATTTAAATTGCACCAGTTAATGTTGACGTTTTATTAGCAGAAGCAGCGTTGGCCTCTTTAGAAGGTTACTTGGGATTGACCCTAACCTTGGTTAGGTTATATAACATGACAACGACCGCTTTAACCTTTAAAAAGGAGGTGTAGCTTGGGCGACATCAAGATTTTGGCGCCATTGCCGGGGAATACAGCTAGACTTGTTTAATTTGAGTAATTCGAGAATTAATCCTTATTTCCCTCATTTTATGTTTTTGTTGTTTTTGTTTTGTACCTTTTTTTTTTATGACCTTCAAATACATTTACTGATGCAAGATTATCCATACTTCATTATGATACACCAATAATTGAAGAGCTTTGGATCAAAATGTTGTTGGTGGAAAAATGTCTAGATTGTCATTCAAGGGTGTGGCCTAGTGGTCAGTGACGCGCATTCAGAATCATGAGGTCTCAGGTTTAAATTCTAACAGAAGCCAAAAAAACAACAACTAGGTGATTTCTTCCCATCTGTCCTTGCCTTGGTGGACAGAGTTACTTAGTACATGTTGCTGGCGGGTGATGGTAGGAATCTTTGTCTTTAGTCGAGATGCACGAAATCTGGCCCGGACACCACTGTTAGCTGCAATATTGGTTGTTTTCTGTTACTGTCTTGCTTGTTTCCTCTGCTATTCTTGGTGATTCAAGTGAAGTATGCTGGACTGTTGAGGTGGTTGCCCGAAACCCTGTTCTATATCGAGGAGTAACTCAATTAAAGCTATAGGAAGAGTGATCATAAACAGTGTACTCCATTAGGATGTAACTTAGCTTGTCCCTGTAGAGAAAAATGCCCCTTCTTGTCCCATTTGGTTGGTGAAAAACAGTATGGTGCAAGTTTACTTGGTAAAGATACCATTATCTACCCATCCTTCCGCGTCTAATTGATCACAATTAATCTAAGAGATTCAGGAGTCATAGCAAAGTGTTTAACGATTGAAAGGTCATCTTAAAATCTCCATTGATATAATCTTGTGTGTTCTTACCTGGCATTATCAGTTCATCATCCAAAATCACTCATATGAGTCTTTACAAAGCTTTTGGAAAGACTAATACAAAGTGAAAGTTGCAGTTAATGTTTGAAACATACACTTGAGGCAGAAAACGGTGTTTTCTTTTATCTTGTGCTGGTGAAAAATAAAGTAAAATCTTCAGAGAGAGTACAATATGTTTAAAATGCTAAGTTGATATTTAGAGGTTGGCACCTAAACTGTGTGAGATTTGAATGGCAGTGTGCCAATGATATAATAATATTAAGTGCAACATAAATATTGCATATTCCGCCAGGTAACGTATGTTGTCTTACACTTCCCATCAGTTCTCTATACCTGGCAGGTAATGCTGATTGCGATTACTGATGCTATTCAGCTTGTTAAATGTTTGAAGGATGTACTGGTCTATAAAATAGTCTGACTATTGGATGTGTTGCGGCTCCTTGCGGCTCCTTCATTATTAATAATGGTTATTTTGCATAATCCCTTACACTGTTTGGTTTTATTTATATGATTTGGTTCCTACTGTCGGCAGGAATGGAAACACAAGTGCATTGTAAAGGTTACTTACCAGCTTATTACTCCATGAGTTACCTTAGTGAGGATTTAAACCATAGATGGCCCCTACATCATGGAGAGAGAATCTTCACAAACGCGCAATACTGTAAAGGTTTCATGTCAAGGACTACAATAGATTCAGATCCTGGATATGATAAGGATGTTCTGAAGCAGAAAATACTTGAACACGAGGAAACATTCAAGAATCAGGTAATTCTATCAATAGTGGTCAACGTTCATTTTTCTGTTAAGTTGAGGAAATTATAAGTTTTAAATTTAATTTTGTACTGGTCCTCTGGCATTTTCCAGCAGCACTACAAAATGTTTACTTATGTAAATCTTTGCTCGTAGGTATATGAACTTCATCGCCTTTACAGAACTCAGAGGGACATGATGTATGAAATTAAAAGGACGGAATTGCATAAACCTTGGACATCAATGGAGCCATCATCTTCATCAAGCATTCTTGGATCCCATCTACTACCTAAAGATGCTTGGAAATGCCATACCATTAGCTTCCCATTAGCAAATTCAAGTTATGCTAGACCATCTATGTCTGGTACTGCAATTGCAAATTCTCCGTTCAGTTCTTCAAAAGTGAACGATGTACTGTCTGGTCAAGTTCAAATGCAAAGTGGTTGCTCTTCAAAGATCTGTGAATCTTTGGAGGCTAGGCCCTCAAAATTACGGAAAAAGATGTTCGATCTTCAACTTCCAGCTGATGAGTACATAGATACAGATGAAGTTGAGCAGTTGCGAGATGATGAAGGATCGTTCTGTCCAAGTTCCTGTGCTAATGGAAATCATAAAGTTTCCCAAGACAGTTGTACAAGACTATTGCCTGGTGCTGGTACAAGGAGTGATCAAAAAGATGCTTCAGCATCCCATTCGTGTTTGAGAAGTTCAGTTGGATTGGCTGATCTCAATGAACCAGCTCAGCTTGAAGAAACAATATTATTGCCTGTGGATTTTCTTGGATATGGTGATAGTCATAAGGAGATTAGAAAGCTAAATGTTTCCACTAAATCAACGTTGCCTAGAGAAACCACACGGAACTCCCGTTATACAAGCTCTAGTAAAGGCAAAGAGAGGGACTGGTTCTCTTCTACATATGAGACAGGTAAAAAATACCCGTGAAACATTGTATATACAACCGCCAGAGTTTCAGTTGTCTACGCCTATCTTGACTTTGTTGCGTCCACATTAAAGTTTCTTTACTTTTTGGATTTTCGTGATGGTATGTAAGATGTTCCCTTCCTTTTGCAGGTAAAGTCAATGGTAGCTCCACTCAAGTTCCTCATAGTCTTTCACACAACAATTTCCCTACACCACACCACCTGGCACAAGTAATGCTTGACAAAGCCTTTCAACATCCTGGGGTTCAATCACCTCACTGTAACAGGGATGACCAATGGAAAGAGAGAGGAGGACATGGTCTAGAGACCTTCCACGGAAATCATGAAAAGTCCGACTATACCTATGGGAGACCATTTATCACTTCTCGGACAGCTAGTCCATATTCATTCTATAATTCCTCAGAGGTTAACAAATCATTGTCACACACACTCTCTTCTTGGGGTAAACCAAGTGGCTTTTCTGCAAAACTATCATCAGGACGTACAAACCCATTATTTAATTCATGTGCCATGGTTGGTAAGAGTCTGAAGTCACCTCAATGCCATGACAGTTTTGGAGACAAGTGGCATATTGATGGCAGTTCTAGGCCAAATCTAGGTGACGCTACTAATCTCTTCATCGGGAATGGGTTTTATTATGGGTCCTCATCAGGGCCCAAAGAATCACCCTGTTGCTTCTCTGTTGCTTGCCACTCTCAGAAGCAAAACAAGAGTGACAATTTGACATCTAACCGCTCCGAAAAAGGTTTTGATTTGAATGTAGTATCAAATGATTCAGTAAATGAGGAGCTTTCCGGCAGAGATCTTGAGTTGGTTGATGAAAAAAGAGAGGCTCAAGACTGTAAACCAGTTTTGCCGTGGCTTAAAGCTAAACCAAATTTGAAAAATGAGAATACAGATACCGTGAATGATGGAAACTCAACCGAATCTGGCTTCATTGAAGGCTATACAAACTCACCTATCTGTGGAAATGGCCCATTGAAAAAATTCAGCGATGTCTGCTTTGCGCAGAATGTTGCATCAGCTGTGGAAGATCACAACATGAAGGCCACAAAAGAGTTGGGGGAAACCCCCAGTGTCAGGAAAATTCTGGGGATTCCAGTTCCTGAAATTCCATGTGCTTCCAAAAATGGGTCATCTTCATTTGTTTCCACATCTGCTGCTCTTTGTTCCTCACCTGAGGAAGAAAACAGCAGACATGAAGGGAGGAGAATAGTGATTGACATTAACATAGCTTGTGACCTTTCTATGGTTGAGCCCGAGAAACAGTCTGTCATGGAAGCAGTTGTTGCTGAGACAGCAACAGAAACAAAAGCTACCATTATCAGAAATTCCTTCGATTTGAACTCATGTATTACTGAAGACAATGATCCATTGTTTGTCGAAAGCAATAATGTCAATGTGAGGACTGTCGTTGAGATAGATCTGGAAGCTCCTCTTGTTCTGGAAACTGAGCTAGATAATTTGCTTGAAGAAAAAGACAAACAAAATGAAGCATCTTTGCAGTTGTCTGAACACAAACCTGAGAAAACGCAGGATGAAGTGGTCAGGGTCGCAGCGGAAGCAATAGTTGCCATTTCATCATCCAGTCAAATAGACAGCGTCTCCAGCGATCCATCTGATGATCCTCTGGGGTCCCTAGGTTGGTTTGTCAGCTTAATTGTTTCTTTTGAGAATGAACTTATGAGCAAGTCTAAAGAAATAATAGTTGAGGACGCTATGATTGTTGCACGGCCTACTATGACCATGGAGATGGATTACTTTGAGGCAATGACATTGCAGCTAGAAGAGACTAAGGAACAAGACTACCTACCCAAGCCTTTTGTTCCTGAAGTCCAACCAGTGGAAGATGCAGGAGCCACTTCACTAACAAATCGAACCCGAAGAGGACACGGAAGATGGGGAAGACAACGGAAGAACTTTCAAAGGGATATCCTTCCTGGACTAACTTCCTTGTCAAGACATGAAGTGACCGAAGACATGCAGACCTTTGGAGAGTTGATGAGAGCTACAGGAGATTCTTGGAACTCAGGATCAAAGAGAAGGAATGGAGGTACGAGGGGAAGGCGAAAGGTGGTCATTGAAACCACCCCCATCCCAGTGTCAACTCCATTAAGCCCTCCTCTAAAACAGAAATTGAGTGACATTGTATCCAGTTTGGAGGATAAAAGCCTAACAGGATGGGGGGGCAAGACGACTAGACGTCCAAGGAGGCAAAGATGCCCTGCAGGTCATCCTCCTGCTGCACTATTAACTAAAACTATGTGAATGGGTTAGTAATTTATCAACTTCATGACTTATAACACATTAGGGAGTTTATTTATGAATTTTAGGTGTGAAGTTGTCAGCTATGGATTTCCTTGTACATGTCTTTGTAGCACATAATTTGAGACACCATCATGATGTGATGTCCATTGAGTTATTGATTCTGCATTCAGCATTATGTCTTCTGGATCAACAGCATTCCCAAATGCATTTTTTGGATGTATTTAGACAAGAATCATGATTTTATATCAACGAACATTGAATTCCACTGGGTATGGGTATGTTGTTGTTGAAGTAACATCCAATCCGGTTTTTTTTTTGGCGGCAATGGAGACAGACTAAGGGTGTGTTTGGTAAAAGGAAAATAATACATATTTGGGCAATCGTTCATAATAAATATTTTTCATTAAAATAGGAAAAAGAAATTTCTTTTGCTTATGTTTTTATCCGTTAGTCCCTTACAAGTATAAACATTTGTTTACTGTTTTAACCATATACAATATATAATTTTATGTCAACAACGAGTTTGCAAGTTCAACAGAATTCGATGCTTTGAAATGAAATTTTTTATGCGTGTATCGAAAAGCTAGTATAAATAGAGTATGATATAACATTAAAAGTGACTTCCTTTATTCAGAATCTACAACATCTAAATTTGATATTAACGACTATGTATAATTTTTTGTAGTTAATACGCTCAAGTTACACACTCAGATAATGTTTCTTTGCTCCGGTTGAACGAAACCTGTTGGGGTTTTTTAAAGGATGGGCCAGAAAAAAGATTGAAAGTATTTCTCAATATTTTTTTAAAACATAAAAGCCAACTTAAAACAAATATTTGCATAATTTGAAATCTAAAACTAACTAAAATATCTCAACAAACTAATCTATCTAATAGAAATTTAAAATTCAAATTATTCTAAACTTCAGCAATTTATTAAACTAAAAATTACTGCAATAACTAAAATAAATTTTGAAAAGTTCTCTTTTACTTTAGTTATTGCAATTTAAAAACTGTTCCTCCTCAATTCTACTTTAATTGTTGGCGCGAAACTATTTTGATTATTTTTATCTTGCAAAATTTCTTCTTCTTTCTTTTTCTTCTTTTGGTTTTGTGCTTAAGAAACACGATCAATAAACTTCTCTTGTTTGAAAGTACTTTCATCTGAAAATTCATAGGATTTGCGGAGTTGTTCTGATGATTTTCTTCTATCACAATATCATATAAATATAGATTTCAAAATGAGATTTCATTATTACTATTTAAAATTTGATAATTTTCACCTGTGAAAATTTATGGGGCATTTAAAAAGAGACTATTGCTTGGCATGGCTGATAAGAGGGTTAAAAATTGATATGGATTGAGAATAGCCTATACATTGATAAAAATATAGTTGAAAATATCTTCGATGGGTTAAAAATGGCCCTAACAGGTTAAAATGGGTTGAAAAATAACCCTACACTTTGAAAATAAGCAGGGTTGAAAAAGGTATCCAATGAGTTAAAAGGATAGACCTTACGAGTCTAAAATGGTATGATAATTCTTTGGAAGAACTTACAAATCCCGTAAGATCGATAAAGCTTTGATACCATTGTTAATTTTTTTAAAGGAGAGATGTTATTTGGCCACAAAAATTTGGCCCAAAATGACCACAAACATAAAAAGTCTATAATAACTTTATTTCAAATTTTGCATTGGTTTTCCAATATTTTTTCCTCCAAAATAAAACTTTTTTTCTATTTCCCAAACTCTTTGAATTACTAAAATACAAACTCTTTGACTGCAAAGGAGGATGAAAAATCTCTTCATGTATTTTCTTTTTTGTGTTACATAATTCATATGATTAATAAAAAATATATGCTTTATTTTAAAAAATAAATATTGTTTAGTTATTTTAAAAAAGTTATATAGTTTAGTCAAAAAAATATTTTTTTAATTTCATTTTTACATATTTATAACTGTTTTTAATTACTAGGTATAAATTATGTTCTACGCATACATAATGTCACGATCTTGACTCGCTGTGATTGGCACCCATGCTAACTTTGGTGGGAGAATCATTACTACAATCCAACTAAGACAATTAACACAAGATAGTCATCTAAGAAGTAGAAACAAGTTAAATTAGCAGATCAAATATTGAGTTCCCATAAATTCAAATAAAACAATCTAAAGCAGTGTCGAAAATCACCCATAAAACCTGAAAGTCATTACTAAAACTCTTTTAATAATCTAAAATGAGGAGATGCAACTCCCGCAAAACATAATAAAATAATATCTAAAAATATCTAAGTTCGAAAGGAATGAACTAGGATTCCAGATGAATCCACAATAGCCTAAAAGAGCTGGCTCACCCTTGAATTTGACGTGTCAACAATCGCCTAAATGAGATCTATTAATAGCTATCTGAATATGTCCTGTACTCAACAAAGGAAGAGCAAGTGCAGTATTAGTACACACAACAACAGTGTACTTGTGGGATCATGCGACTAGTCTAATAAGCAAAATATATACAAGTAACCACAACATAGTAAACCATATATATACAAAAAGAGTAACAATTTACCAAATCATGTTCAATACATCAATTCCACAATATCAAGCTAAAATGCACAGTCAATGATAGTTCTCTCATGGAACCTGTACTCAAACATTTAATATGCCGAGACGTGAGACCTGGTCCAAATGTATAGAAGCATGATACTCAATCTAATAATGTGTCGAACATGACATCTAATCTAAGTATGTGTCAAAGCATGACATTCGATCCTACAACCACAATTACAATCACAACCACAATAAATGTTTTTAAACTTGCACAATAAAGTAGCAGGTTCATTGCATGCAATTTGATCATAAATTGTTATTTCATTGGTTCGATCCATCATTTCTTATTCACATATATGTAGTAATATTAACAACGTAATTAACAAGCACATATAACACAAATGAAAATTCAAACAATCACGTACCTCGAAACAAGCTTTGGTATCTCTAAAGAACTAGAGTTTTCTCTTTTCCAAAGCATTGGCTCATTCTTGGTCTAAAACAAACAAGAAATACAAAGAATCAACGAACAATATCCTACAATACCCGAATTACATCAAAATCCTAACCCTCGTCCACTTTTATGGTCATATATCCCCAACTAGGGCTTTTTTCATCATTAATTTCAGGTCAAAACCTTCCCCTAGGAGAATTCCAATAGATTCTAAAGGCTAGGAATCAAATTATAAGTTAGACTCAAGGAAACATGTCAAAAACTGAAGGAAACTAGGTCGCTTCTGTCACTCAAGAATGAAGTAGAAGAAATAAGAATGATTTTGGAACTTTTCTATCTTAAACCTACGACTATCCTGTCATGGCGGTCACTTATCTTGCTATGGCGACCCCATCATAGTGGGAATAATCCCATGATGGCGGGATGCATGGAGACAAAATCTCTAATTTGCATGCCAAACCTCCATTTTGCAATATACCATCAAACCATGACATTCTAAAATCAACCTTTTGCGCCAAGGTCAATTTTAGGAGTTCAACTCACCCGAATTCAATTGTGTAAAGTTGTACTGACTCTTTAGTGTCTTGGCTATCAACTCAAGGTATCAAACTCATAAATTAAACCTCAATCCATTTTCGACTTGTCCTAGACTTTATAACGACAATGATAGGTCATTATAATAGATGCCAAATTGGGCTATGGTAAGAGTAGAATAGCCCCTAAATTATGAAATAATTAAGAATATTTGTCTCGCATGTCCTTGATTTTCCCGATCATTTTCTCAACTGAATGATATTTTCATTGGACCTTTACCAACTTAATCTCTTTGGTCCTCAACCGTCGGACGTCACAATCAAGAATTACAATTGGCTCATCCTACTATTGAAGATACTAATCCAATAATACTGAGTCCCACTTAATGGTATAATCTTTATCCCCGTGATTCTTTTATTCAACATGAACACAAAAAACTGGATAGACTCTGAAAAGGAGAGGTTATAAGGAACATAAGCCACTGGCCCTACATAATGAAGGATTTTAAATGGGCTAATGTAGTTAGGCCTGAGATTGCCCTTTTTACTGAATCTCATAACAGCTTTAGATGAACCTGCTCACCCATATGAAATGTCATATTCCTAACTTTGTGATTTATATATTCCAATACCTCTTGCCTTATCCCGTGCATCTTTTACCAAATCAACCCCCCAAAGGTCTCACATCTCCAGCCTCAAATTACCATATGGACGATCTACTTCCCCTCTTATAAAAGGTTTCAAATGGCACCATATCAATGTTGGAGTGATAACTATTATTGTAAGAGAACTCATATAGTGATAATAACTTGTCCTAATGGCCTTCAAAATCAATCACACAAGCCCTCAACATGTCTTCCAGCACTTGAATCATCCTTTCTGACTGCCCAGCAGTTTGTGGCTGAAATATTTTGCTGAAAGTGTGTTGTGCGCACACCTTTTTATGCAACTTCCCCTAAAACTTCAATATAAACTACGTACCATGATTTGAGATGACAAAAAGGAGCACTGCATGCAGTGTTACTATCTCTTTTACATAAATCTTTGCCTAGTTAAGTCTTCTCTGATCGGGATGGCTTCATTAGCCTGTCAACCATAACATAGATCGAACTATAACATAGGTTTGTACACTTTTCCCCCATAACCTTTCCCTACCCGGAATCTCTAGAGTCATAGTCTTAGTATTATAGTTGAGCATTGCATGATAAGAAACAACCAATTCATGCCTAAGATTAAATCAAAGTCAGTCATATCCAGAATCACTAAATCAACCCAAATCTAAAAATGCATAAATAGAACAAAACAAGCATAATAGACATGGGTGATTATAACAGACTCTCCAATTACAGTAGAAATATGGAAAGAGGCATCAAGCATATCACAAATCAAATAAAAAAACCAAGCAAAATTTACTAACACAAAAGAATAAGTAGAGCCCAAGTCACACAACATAGCAATCATCCGTTTGCATATAAAATTCGTACTTATGGTCACTGCATCACATGCCTCAGCCTTTGTCCTTCCCTAGAACACATAGAATTCAACCCTATCATTCTAACGGGAAACCTCTTTTCTTGTCCATGTTTTCTCCACGACCTCTATGATTTCCTCATCATCTATCTTATGGACATCCTCTACCATTATTACCTTCGCCTATCAAAACTATGACTCTGGTCTGTTGTGTGGGATTAGCCATACAGGGGTGGGGACACTCTCTCTTCATGTGTCTTGGATCTCCAGAATTATAATAACTATGGTCAAGAAAAAGTCGAGTATCTGATGTGGAAGAAGATCCTTGACCATCCTGAGTGGGATTCTGCTATGAAGTCCTAGAGTAAAAACCTGTAGAAGCGGGCATGCTAACTCCACTTGTGGGGCTGCAATTGTCGGCCTGCCTAAATCTCTAGAGTAAGAGCCATGAAAATTACCTACACTCTTAGGCCTCTTAGCCAAAGCCTTGGCATTCCCAAACTTTTGAACTCCTTTTACCTTCTTCATAAAATATGTCACTTCATTAAGGCTTTTACCTGCAGAGGTTATGTGAACATGCAAAACTTGTAACTCAAGATTCAAACCTTTGACGAACAACTAGATCCTTTTCTCCTCTAAAATAATCAATTGTGTAGCATATATGGACAAGGCATGAAACTTAGCCTCATAATCGATTAGCATCGTGCTACCCTGCTCAAGTGCCATGAACTCATCCTTCTTATGATCAATTAGAGTTTGAGGTACATACTTTTCAAAAATATAAGGCATAGAACTAACCTAGTTGAGTAGCAATAAGACTGGTGATCGATATTCCACCAAGTCTCTCTACCACTGCTTAGACTCTCCTTAAAGCTGAAACTTCAGGAACTTAACCCCATGCTAATGTACAATACCCAATTTGTGAAGTCTCTCAGAACAATCCAAGATGAACTCATAAACATCCTTACTCTTTGAACCTTGAAACACTAGAGGCTTCATTTTCAGAAATTTAATCAGCATCTCATGCCCCATACCAATCATCTTGGACCCAAAAAGGGATTGAAGAAGGCATTAGTACCCAGTGTTCCCTCAATGGGCACTGTAGGAATGGCTCTAGAACAAATTAACCCACTTAGAAAAGCCACACTCTGTTGGGAAATTGTTGGGTCTAATGGGGGAAGTCCTACAGTCCCAACCCTACATCTTTCTCGACTCAACATTTTCCTCGAACTCTATTTTTACATTCTCTTCTATCTTAACTTGGGGTGCAGAAGGGATCTCTCCTGATGGGGTAAATCCTACTTCTTGTTCAAAAAATTTATGAAAATAATCATCTTCTAACTCAAGGTAATGCATGAAATAATTAAATATGAAAATACTTGAACCCACTTAACTCTGAAAACTATGTATTATAAATAGTCATGTAAAGTACTTTAATTGACCGCTACTTCGCTTCTAAAACTGATATGCTATGCTTTCTCTTTTGGAAAATAATCATGAAAACTATGTAGCAATGAGAATTCCTCCACTCAACTCAACAAGGGTTCATGTGAAAATAAGCACGAACAAATAATCAAGAACCAGAAACATATAAGGGAACACAATCTCAATAAATTTACATAGAATTCAATAGGAAGAATCAAGATCAAATTTGAAATTTCAAGAAACTTGGGTTGAAAACCTAGATTAAGCTTTTGTTAACTAAGATTAGATGAGGGATGTGAGGACGAACTTAGTCCAACATTCTGAGTAGCCTTGTACATCTGTAGTGTGACAATTTCTTGAAAAACTTGAAAGATATGCTCAAACCCTAGCCCTTCTTCCCTAATTTCGTTCTAAAATATTCTTGAACGTTTATGAAAGAAACTGGTGTGCGACAGTGATATAAGGCTTGTTTTAATCTCAAAATGGCGTGGTTTAAGTCTAGAAAGGATAGGAAAAGACTGGAATACCCTTCACTTAAAATTGAAAAATGGGTACTGAGATTGAGCAAGTCCGCGACGCGGACTTATTCCATTTCAATTCATTTCAGAACACATTAAATGCATTGGAGACACACGATTTATGAACAACTCATAAATCGCATTCAAGAAATGTGATTTATAGCCAAGTTCGTGATGCGCACTCTTCTAGTCCGTAAACCCACACACAATTTCTATCTAGGTTCGCGTCGCAGACTTGGCTTACCCTAGTACATTTTTAAATTTTTCTCCTGAATGTTGGTGCAGTCTTAGCTAAAATAACCATGGGGTGTTACAAAGCATAGATTCAAAAATTTATAATTGATTTTTTTAAAATATAGCCAACTATATCCGGTTCTTTGGTGATTACTAAAGGGTCACCACATCATGCAAATTCCTAATAATGGGAAGTGCTATTGTTATTACATTTTGCTTGTTAGTTGTGTCAAAATGACAGTCTATGTACCCTCTCCATTGCTATGAAATGATGACAAGGCTAGTTCCTTATCTGTCTATTTTCCCCCTTTTGCTTGTAATCTTTATCACTGTTGTGATTCTCTTTCTTCTTTCCTTTATTCTATGTTTGTCAAATTTGTTTTGTCCCTCTTCCCTTGTTTTCTTTCACATTGTTCCAGTTTGCTGATTCCCTATCAACTTCTGCTTCTTTGATGGGATGTCCATTTTGGGAATGGGAGCAATTACCTTATGTAGCTTATTATTGAAAAAGTACCTAATAGGAATGGTAAACGTGTTAAATAGAAACAAATCTAAGATAAGTGTAAATTGCGAACAACTCTAAGAAACCGCTAATTAAAAGCTGGTCGTTCTTGGACAAATATTCACAAGGTCAAGTCTTCATTTTGGACTCAAAATGGCATCTCTAGAAAAGGAAAACGTAACAGAAATAAAGAAATTTATTGCCGTTTGCTAGCACAGGGACTGGTTGCATAAATAAATCCAATTACAATAAGTAACTGCTAATATTGCACAAGACAATTACAGCCACTGTACAAAAAAATGAAAAACAAATTTCAAGACTCTTACTACTACTTTCTTTTTCTTTTTATCAGATGAAATTCAAGACTAGGGTCTCTGATAAACATACTTTGTTCTAGGATCCACAATCAGACCTTTCCCTCCATTGACTTCCAAATCATGCCTGCAACAGAAACATGATTATTAGCCCCAAGTTTTCTACTCAATTCTTTTCCTTACATTACAGAAATGACAGCTCTACACGTAAAGGACTGGACAAGATTCAGAAAGATGAATTCAGACAATAAACAGACTCTACTCTGTTTGAGCTGCTCCAGCCTCCCACTCCAAGGATCTCATTTGTCTTGGACAAAATCATAGACTTCTTTGTGGGACCATTGAGAGAGTCTCGTCTTTTCTACGAGTCCTTAACACAAATTCCCCCCTACGCAGGGGCGAGTTTCATGAATAAAATATCAAAGAAACAGGGATACTAAGTGCGGTACTTCCCTTGTAGGAGTATGAAAATCTATTTCTGAAACAGGGATACTGTGCGGTACTTCCCTTGTGGGAGTATGAATATCTATTTCTGTGCCTTAAAGATACTATTTCAAATTAAATATCAATGACTTGCACCTTTCTCAATGGAGCAACATTACTGACAATATGTAAAACTTCAGTACTTGAAATTCGTAATCATGATCAGCAAAATGAATGATTAGTAGATTGATAACTTAACTGGAATACAAAATCTGGAATAGTTAGCTGCTCACGAGGAACATAGCGGAATAGTTGCAGAAGACGATCTACATATATTACTTTCTTCCATACCTGAGAATTAGTGCAAAAGGAAACAAGCCTTCAGAAAAAAGAATGAAATCCAGATTATAATGCAGGAATGACATTAGAGAGAAGAAAGAGAGAAGATAATAGGGACCAAAAGTACCACATTATCCACACAGAGTTGTAATGCAAAAACTGCACTCTTCAGTCCAAAAGTAGGGTGAAGAACATATATCGCCTGCCCAGAGAAAAATTAGATTTAGATTATAGAAAGTCAACTACTTGTATAATAGCAAGTAAAACCATTGATGAACCAGCATTGCATACATGAAGGTTGCGCTGGTGCTTGCGACCAAGTATTTGTTGTATTCTCTTCATTAATCCTAGATCTGGTTGCCTGTTTTGGTACAACAAAACAAAATATAGAAACATCACAAAACAAAACAAAACTTAGAACCTTAATTACCCCCACCCCCCAATGGAAGTATTAAAAATATGTATGCCAAGTGTTGAAACTTGCTTTTAGCTACTGCACTAGTTTTTAGCAAAATAAATTATTTAGTTTAAGATAAATTTGAATTTAGAATTTTAGTTAAGTCATTGAGATATTTTAGGTTATTTTAAATTTTAAATCATGCAGATTTTGTATTTTATGTTGGCTATTTAAAGCCCCTCAATACTTAATAAAATTATTGAAAGCTTCAATCCATTGGGAGAATTTTTCAATCCTTTTTTGCTGCCCCATTCTTCCTATTAAAAAAATCAACACCGCGTAACCTTCAAAGGAAGAAACACAATTTCCATGTTCACCCATTACAGAAAACTAACTTGACAAAGCAAAAGGGAGCATAAATTTGTATATGTGCTCTAGAAAGGATTACCACAATAGGTATCTCAAAAGCAAGGAGGTCAGAAATAACACATTGTATTTAGGAATTTTTAACACTAAACAGCAGACCATATTATCATGGAAGCCATTTCTCTATGAAAAAGGATCCCGAAAACTAGAATTAAAAAATGGAGAAATTTTTATAGTACTGATGTACCACTTTGTACTTTTTGTTAAAGGGAGGAGGTAAGAAAGAGCACATATTATATAATATTACCATTAAAGGAAAGAACAAAATACTCATTCGATGTTTAACCTTTAACTTTTATTAATTGGACAAGTCCATAAAGAGAAACAACATAAAGAGTATATGAAAAACTGTATTCATTGAACTGAGTAAGGGCACAGGCCAATGTGAGAAACGATGATACTCACATTTGTAGAGTTGCAGCAGAATGGAAGTACACAATAGAGTAAGGCTTCTGTATCAATGGTTCAAACTCCTGCAAGTTGACAAATAATGAAATCTTTTTCAGAAAAATCATGCAGTAACTACATCAAAGATGACAAGCTATTTTACTTCTCAATAGGAAAATAGCTATGAAAAATAGATCGTATCTAACCTATTTTCAGCGGCAGGGGAGAGGGAAACAAGTATCACGTACCTTAACAACGTGGAGAATAAATCTCTCAAGATCAAGACATCTTAGCAGGAAATGCGCCCCCACAACAACCATTACTGGACGACCTTCACTGTCAACCCCTCCTCGGTAGCTGAAACAAAGTCAATGGTGACATGGAAGTTAAGCAATATAAAACTAGTTCATCCGAACTTGCTCCTAACTATGTCAACGAGACTTTGCCAGTTGTTCGTAAGATGAAAAATCAATTAAAACACTTTGTACCCAAACAAGTAAATATTTGGACAATTGGACACAGATTTTTCATGCATTTTAGAAACCAAGGACTAATAGAAAAAGTCTGCAGAGACATAGATATAGCAAAGGTGCTTACACAATTTTCATTTCTGCAATTTCTGAAAGATTCAGAGTATTTGCTTTTGCAAGATATCTAGAATGAAGCGAATATTCTTCTGCAGCTGACAAAGGAGGTCCTGCGACATCACCATATCCAAACATTTTAAAGAAGTTCCAGCTAGTTTGAGCTTGGGCAGTTTTTTCCCATTGTTCTCTCCGTCGCTGATCTGGGTCCTTGATCAGGGACATAAAAGCAGGGTCGAGAAAAGCATCCAAATAGGATGAGCTCCTACGTAAGAAAAATCAGTTCAGTAAGCCTGATGATTTTAAAAAATGGCATATCCTTAACAAAAAAGACTAGAATGTAGAAAGAAGACAAATCCATCAAGCATGAACATGTTCGTCCAAGTAATATTCCACCGTGAAAGTAACAAGAAGTTTCCCATATTAATGACATCTGGTTTTGTAATGTACCACCAAATTTCACTTTGATTTCAGTTTTCTAACATACTTGTTAAAATTGTACAACATCAGTCTTGTTTTTAATTTGACCCAATCTGCAGTATAGCTATTTTTTAACTTTAAGTTGTTCGTTTGTTATTTCTTTTAGTACTGATAGTCTCCTAGTTTATAGAGATGCAGATAGTTTTCCTTAAGTTTAGGAGAGTTTAGTTAGTAGAATATTTTAGTAGTTTAATGGGATTATGAGTCTATCAATTATGTAAGTCTCTATAATGACATTAACTGATTGAATAAAATAGAGTCCATCTTTTTCTCTGCAAACAATATCTCTGATTCTTCCGCCTCAATTCTTTTTTATTGAAATTATTTTGTTAAGTTGTTCATCTAGTATCAGAGCGAGGCTTTTCTGTGAAAAATCATTTACTGCGGTTTTTCCTTTTCTTTAGATTTCTTTTGTCGACGCAATGACGGACCTACAAGCTATTGGCGGAATGAAAAACCTCAACAACAACTACCCAGCCTAATCCCATAAGTGGGGTCTTGGAAGGGTAGTGTGGTATGTAAACCTTATCCATACCTAGAAAGGTGAAGAGGTTGTTTATGATAGACTGTCGGCTCAAGGAAAAACAATTAAAAGCAGTTAAGAAAAAGAAATGACGGTAGGCTTTGGATTAGAGTAGTTAATAGACTTTGGATTTTCCATTTCTAGATGTATAAGAATAATGTGCTTATCTAGAAATATTTTTGTATGTCTGATAGTTTTGTACCAACATGGTCTCTAAAGCTCAAACCTTAACCTAAATTTCATATATGAGTTTGGGAAGACTATCCTCCTTACATAAGCCATAGACTATAACTTCACTCATAGGATGAAGTTCCTTTTTTGTTGGAAAAGTATAAAGTTGCATCGTTCTATTGAGAATTGCTCAAACCCTTAGTTATACTTTGGTCTATTTATATACTTGTTAAACAAAGCTCTAACATGAAATGAGTGAACTCTACGTATCAAAATATTTTGAGAAAAGCAAATCTTTATTTACTTATTTACTTTCGACTATGACTTAAAATTAATTATATACTTCAGTTGAAGCTACATTAAAGATTAAGAGTCTATTTGGATTGGCTTTTGGCTTATGACGTATGACTTATAAGCCAAAACCCATAAGTTAGGATTTCCAACTTATGACTTTTGGCTCATTTTTAATATTTTACGTTGAAAATAAGTGCTTATAAGCACTTTTTAACTTTACCCAAACACTTCAAAATTGCTTAAATGATATTTTAGCTTAAAAGCACAAGCACAGTGCTTATTTTAGGTGCTTTTAAGCCAAAATAGCTTTTAAGCAGTTTTGAAGTGTTCGGGTAAAGTTAACAAGTGCTTATAAGCACTTATTTTTATGGAAAATACTAAAAATGAGCCAAAAGCCATTAGTTAGGATTTTAACGAGCTTATAAGTCATAAACCAAAAGTCAATCCAAATGGGCTCTAAGATTGAAAGTAAGATTTTTTCCTACCGCCATGGGTAAGACTTGAAAAATATAATGGAGGACAAAATTATTCAATTTTGCATAATATATGAGCAATTGGTCTCCTAGTTAATATAGTGTGGATGCACAATTCGTCACTAACCTGGTCAAACCAACATTACTGACTGACAAATCAACAGAGTCCCGGGGAATCTTTGGATTGGACATTTTTGCATTTGGTAATGGTTTTATCCGAATTTTACGTTCATCTATAGTTGTCTCCCCATTTTCATCCCCAACATCTGCAGGAAGTTTTAAAAGGGCAAATTCCTCCTCGTGTTTATCCCGAGGAAAATAGAGCGGAAGCAATCTGCAAAGTAAAGGTACGTATGAATTAATACCACTCAAGAGATGGATAGTTGGACTTCCCAAAGAAATAGGAGCTGAAGGAATTCCTTCCCAGTGCTATCTACTAGAAAATTGATGTACTAAAAATACCTTTTATAAATCTCTGTATCTTGTGATGTAGTTATACAGAAAACAACGGCCTCTACTTTATCTTTCTGTTTCTCAATGAACCGCCTTACAGTTCCTAATCAAAGTGAAATAAAGATGTCATCAGGAAGCCATGAAGCAAAAGATTGAAAGTTAAAACATTGTAATACATGTTAAAAACATATTTATAGTGGAGATACAATAGCATTAATGTAACAGAAAAAACAGAGTTATGTATATCTCCAACTTGAACACCAATTATGAAACATTAATAGAGAAATTATGGAAATAGCAAACAGAGATATCTCACTTATTGCCACATGAGCAGCTGGTTCTCGTGGGTAATTTTTCGCTTCTGTATATATACAGCCCATAGCAATGCTGCATCCACATGATACAACGTAGTTACATCAGCTTTCAAATGTTGAAACCATGACTCAAGATCAGTTTTTCTTTTCTTTTTTTCTTTTGATACAAAGAAATGCCCAAGGACTAGTGGCGCCATGGTTTAAAGATTGGTGATTAATGAGTCTGCTCCTCTATCCTCTGCAATCAATTCCTGGACCCTTTCACTGCGACATAGCTCAAGCTCATGACATGTGCCTAACTCACACATCACGTGTTGTGCTCTACTGCTCTTACTACTAGACCAAAGTCCTAGTTACAAGATAAGTTTTTTATACTTTCACTTCATTTTTTCTTTTCCTTTTATAATCAACATCTGGAAACTAAAATGTAATGGATGAAATTACAAAAATCAGATAACCTCTTGAGCCCATTTTCTATTAGAAGTTCAAGGCAAGAGCGATAGCAGTGGCTTAGTGCATTCTCCGCAGCAGTATGGTATTTTATAGCATACTTGGGACCAACAGTATGTATGACCCTCCTGCACAATGCAAGAATAAAATGAACACGGGGTCAGTAGTTAGAAAATGCTGCACGACTTCCACTAATGCTAGTATCGTGATAAATGACAATAAAACAAAATTCAACACTTACTGTTTCTTGCTTTTAACTTAAACAGAACATAATCTATTGGCAGTTTAAAGCAGTGATACAAGAATATAGCTACTCCACTGAACAACCATGATGTGGATCTTGGAAATTAATGCATAAAGTGAAGTCACTCTTCCTTTATTTTTTTGGCAGGCAATGTAAGTGTGAATCACCATGCTCTGATCAGCAATAAGGTGCCAAGATTGCTTCAATTTTCATCAATAGTTCAGGTGTGAAAAATTAAAGCAAGATATAGTGGGCTGGCATTGACTGTTGAAATAGGCAGTAATAGCAGCCTACTGATTTCAATGAATGGATAAGCACTTCAAAAGTACAGTTGAAATAAGACTGATTATATTAAACTAATACTATACTGGATTCTTAATTTCAGAAAATCCAAAGTGTCAAACTGTTTGTGCATACTGAAATTTCTTGTGAATATGTCAAATATTAGGGACAACTTAGCTGTCATGCAGGATTTTCCTAACCAGCCCACCTACTGTTGTTCTACGACAACTCCATAGAGCATAAGATTATGGATCTCTTTACATGTTCAACTAGTGCAGTAACTATCCAATGGAGAATCACCAAGCTTCATCTGAGAAGTATATTTCTCAGAGTTTCGTGCCCCATTTATGAATAGCCAGCTTATATGGGTTCACAGTGTTCTCCCTTGTACTCTCTTTCTTTTAGTATAATATGATATTTATACTGGAAAAAACGGATATCTTAAGGAAACAGCTAATTTTTTCCTAATTTGAACTTAAAGAGAAATATATTTCACATTAACAAATAGAAGAATTAAGTTACAGATTTAACAAAGAAAAACAAAAGATAATGCGTAGGATGGATATCTGTTACAAGTGAGAGCATTGTATGCATTTCTTTACTTCTAGAACAAGCAGAAGTATGAAGATAATGGAAAAGCTTGTTGCACAACTTCGGAGAAAATAACCCAGTATACCCACCTAGCAGGAAGATCATAAGCATTTGTAACTTTTGCCATTCCTGTTCGGCATCCTCCCTATGAAGGAAAAGTAAACCATATATTAGTCTTTCCAACATCACTGTGATCAGTTGAATAGAGCAGTATTAATTTAAAAAGTGGGAGATAACTTCGTTAAGTTAGAAGAAGGAATATACTAACTGGAACTTCAACAGTTCGCCGCAAGTCAGACTCCAACTTCTACTTTACAAACCAGCTCCAAAAATAAGCAAATCAAAATTAATTCCTAAACACATATATATGCACAAAAGGACCTACCAACATGGTACATTCTTCTGCAAGACCAGGTCCAGCTGAGGCATGCAATCCTGGGCTGCTGTGAGCTTCATCTAAGTTCTTTTGACCACCAAAATAGAGGTGTGAATCTCATGTTGAAGAATATAGATCAATAAACGATACACCATATAATGCAGAATGTCTACATAAAAGTATAAAAATAGGTGAAACCATATCTTATATCTTAAACAGATAATAGTTTTAGACAATTCCATCACATACTTTGTCCAGATAATGTTCAGGAAAGTGAGCAAGACATGTATGGGACAATGAAAAACTACATGTTTCAATTTCTAGACAGTTCTAAACTTGAAAACCCGAAAAGAACACAGATTCCTCATGTCTTTGCTACCAAAATCAACATGTTCACACTTATCAACTTTTACGCTAACCCATTCCTACCTACCCCATTCTTTCAGAGGAAAGAAAAGAAAATTTAAGATTATGTTTTGGACCTCAATGTCTCAGTTCAAGAACAAGTGTACAATTGCAGATATCCCCTTGCTTAATAAAGTTAGCCAAAGTTCACTTAAATCAGAGATACACAGATGAGATAATTTGTTGGCTATAAGGAACTGAAAACCTTCCAAAAAAAAGGAATGGAAGTGTAACTAATTTGTTGGCTACAACTTTCCTTTATGCTGTCATCTCAAATGAAACAATCACGCAGACTAGATGTTCAATAATAAACAACAAAATGAGGCTCATATTGGTGATAAACATGCAAACCAAATACTGCTATGTAACTCTTACCTCATTAGTAGAGTTAACAACAGCATCTACCTCAAGATTCCAGGGGTCTCCTCTCCACAAGTATATTTTGGAGTTAATCTCATGATCCAAGGGAAACTTGGAAACCATGCCACTAGCATTGCATTCAGACCCAGAAGCAGATGCCAAAGGATCCGGAAAGTATGAACTAGTAGGATCTTCATTCTCGTGTGCATACCTAAATTCAGCATTACTCCAACATGGAACTTGGTCCAACGTCACCATAGGATCTCCACTATCTGTAGGTACTCCACCTCGGATAGTAGTAGGTACAGGGCGATACATGCTGTGCTACACTTTTTCAAATCTCTCTTTTAATTGTTTGGAAAAGACCTGACATTCCCCCTCATTTGATTATTGCTAAAGTCAAACTCATACTGATATCTTAATAACCCAACAAGGATTACACCAAAACAACTCAAATCTCCTTGAGAAAAGAACAAAATATTTGGTATTAGAATATAAGGATAACATGAGTCTCTGACTAATTATCCCTGACAGTAGTAGCATTTCAAAGAAAAATAGGATCTTTAGATTCAAATAGCTCCTCATATTTAAGCCGGAACTTTAGAAGCAGAAATCCCAAAGAAGAAACAATGGCCATGGAGCTTGAAGCGGAAAGAGAACATGAAGCGCGCGTTGCTTTGAAGAGAAGTGCACAATTTAAGGAAAATTTTAAAATACTAAGTATATATGAACTCAGTACTACAATAATCAAATTTCAATCAAAATTAATAATTTCAACATCCAATACAATAATGTCGATATTACGCAAACTTAACAAAGTTGAGATTCAAAGAATCCATTGCTTCTACTTGAGAGATCACTTTGGACGTCATTATCTGAAGCACACTACTCTCTGGAGGCATAGCTTCTCTCATGAAACGATAACCGCTCACTTCATCTTTATCTCACTATATGGGTTTTGATAGCTCTGATTTAACTGATGCTCAATCATGAAATACTTGCTACGACGCATTTGATATCTGTCTGTTCCGTATTTATACGACTGGACAGTGCTTAAGATGTCAATTTGATTTAAATATCACAATAGAGGAAAACATTTAAGTAACATTCAACAGGCTAGTATAATGGAAAAACCATGGGATCTAAGCCTAAAATTTGGACTGCTTTAATGAATCTGAATTCTGGGAAATTGCACACAGATTAAATGGTTTCTAACATTTTGGGATATGCCAAAGATAAATTGGGACAGAGAGAATACATAACTGTATGTCAAAAAATCAACAACCCATGATTGTAACTCTTTCTTAAAACCTTAAAAATCATCAATCTAAATCAACCACATATAAGTTTCTATCAAGAAGTCTAAAATTGACTATACACAGAAAGTTAGAACCAACCTGAAGCATGTACTTAAAAGGTCCCAATTCAAAAGTTATTCCAAAGGTTCAAAAAAAGAGAAAAGACCCACAAATATATACATAACAGGGTTTCACATAGACGCATAAATACATGTAAACTAAAAAAAAACATTTGTAGCTACCTGCAGAAATCTCTGTGGGGTTTCTTGAGTATAGCAAGAACCAAGGTAAATACAGAAACTTCTGGGAGGAATTATTCTGGAGGAGGAAAGATGAACTCGCCCAAACAAAAACTTTCTTCTCAAACAGGGAGTGTATTGCTGTTTTGCAGAATCTATTTCCTTTGACTCAACATTTTGGGGGGTGTTTTGGCATTTTCTGCATAGAGTGGGTTTTGGACTTTGGCAAGTAAAAAACAGAGTTAATTATCTAAATAATACAATTGCCTATAAAAATTACTTTTATTTATTTTAGCAGAACTTTCATTATTTTACTTAAAATGTAGTCATAAAAATATGCTTCTCTCCTAATTGGCATATGATATCACATTAAGTAAGTAGTCTTCATGATTTCAAATCACGAGATTTATTATCATGATTTCATTTTTTTTTAAAAAATATAAAGATTAATCCATAAATTTATATTTTGTAAAAAATAAACCACCATGTAATATGTATCAACCATTTATTTTGTATGTAATAATAGTTGATATTATTACTCTTATTGTAATACCTCGTAAGTTGAAAAATCAAAATAAAAAAAAAACTACAGAAAAAGTTGAACTATTCAGGTCCCACGAAGCCCAACTACAGCTCGTAAATAGAACCACGAGTCATAGATGGCTATTGAACTTTGGAAAAATTTGGAGAAAATCGGTCAATGTGTGAGTGGGAACCATGGGCCGTAAAATGAACTAGGACTATAGATGAGGTTAGAAAAGTAAAAAAAAAAAAAACAAGCTTCAACATCTAAACGACAAACAAGCAAGACGGACCGTAAAAGGATGTACGAACTTAGGTCGTAGAATCCATTAGGGCTTAGAATTATTTTGGAGAAAAATGAGAGAAGTACAATTGGGTCTTACGATCCGTAGAAGCTTTGACGAGCCGTAGAAAATAGCTAGTGGAAGTGAGACCTGAGTGATCCAAAAAAGGGAGTTGCAGGATCTATATGACGGACCAATAGGATGGTTATACAGAGAATTATGGCTCGTAAAACATTGGCCATAGGCCTCAACTTCAGATATTTAATTTTGAGAGAATTTTCACGAGGCCAATTGTACAGCACGTACAAGGATCTACGATATATAGATCCCTGTTCTTGGTTCACCCTAGCAAAGTTTAACAAAATGTATTTTGGACATTCACTACCCACCTAATTATTAAACTATGTTGTTTTGGTCCAATAATTATCCATATCCACTTTTATACTACCCAATACACCCTAATCCCACTTTTATTTATTCAAACTCATAATTCTCTCAAAGATTTTTCTTCTCCAAGTTCTCTCAAGCTCAAGAAAGGTCAAGTTAGCGTTATTCCCAATTCCTCTATTAATTCTTAGGTTTCCTTCAAGGATTTCTCTCAAGGTATATGAGTATGTGTTCATGGAATCCTTTCATCCATGAAACTCAAAGAATTCTCAACTTTTGTATCATTTTAAGTATGAAATTGTAACATTCCTTAAATTATTCTACCTTGTACGACCTTAAAAGTCCTAGAATGTCGAAGAACAGTGTCACCATTGGTGACCACAAAACATTTTCTATGGATCGTAGATGGTTCTACAATTCGTAGATTAGCCTCATGGTTATCCTTGACATTTTGTAAAAGTCCATGTTTGAAGTTGAGTCTACGAGTTGGGTCCATGACCCATAACTCTTTTCATGAGCTGCAAAAAAAGAGTTTTGTAGAACCCCAGTATTGAAATCATAAAAGAATCCTCTAAGTATTGGGTTGTCTTCATGTTAACCCATTTAATAAATATGTTGTTGCACTTTGTTTACTCCCTGGTATAATGACGAAATGGTGTGCTTATTGCTATTCACTTGTGTTATAGGATAGTAGGAAATCGGGACTTATTCACCATGTCCTATCTTGTTTACTTAGCCTTTAATTTCCCTAAAAATGATATTTAACATGCTTAAATCCTCATCACTATTATGAGTTCTCTGGTTGCTTTATGCAGTGGGACAACCATTAATGGAGTTCCTTAAAGTATTTTGATGTATTCCTTTGATCTATTTCGAATGAATACACTTACATGTTATCAGAGCTGCCAACCATTCTGTATACTGGTTCACGTATCAGCGGCCTTCAATTTTGCATGAAAAGAACTCTAAGAAGCAGAAAATTCTACGAATGTTGATTTTGTCCATCATGACATTTTCCATCTTTTTAAATGCTCAAATGTTGGGCAAGTTATGTAAACATGTCTTTGATTAATCGTGTGTGTGCAAATTTTTTTTTTAATTTTTTTGTTAGCTTCAAATTATAGCAAAATTATATGGGTTTGAACTTTGGTGCCTTGTTTGCAGTTTCTTATTTCGATTCCAATATAGATATCATGTTTTAAAAAGAGAATTCCCCAGACCCCACTTGTGGGATTTCACTGGGTATGTTGTTGTTGTTGTTGTTGTTTTAAAAAGAGAGAATGTTTTCAATCATTTTTGAATTTGTGAATAACAATCTGTTCAATTAACCTGTGGTAAATTTGTGAATCGTAATATGTTCAACTAATCACTTGTGAATTTGTGAATCCCTCTTAAAAGAGGTAATCCGTTCACTTGATCAACTGCGCACTTTGGTTGCTCTATTTCTTATTTAATCAAAACTTTTCGGTTCCCATTAATACATATGTTATTCCACTATATTTATCGTCGAGTAATTCCTATTTTTTTTCCTTCTCTTTTATGTTTCATGTACAATCGGAGAGCTGGAGTTACTACTTTGGGACTTGTTTTGGCCAAAAATATGGGCCAACAATCACTACGATCGCCACTCGGAGTCTCAAAATTAGGAGTTGACACTCCCCAGCCGTTCCCGTTATTACTTAGATTGCATTTCTTATGATACTAATCGATAAATATATTGTTACGTCGAAAAATGACTTCCGGTTTCGAAAAATTTGATTTATGACTTAATTGATCTAAGTAAAACCGAATCTTCAAAATTTTAGAGTCGCCACTTAATTTTTAGGAAAAACCAAGAAAACCGATTAAATTATTTTTTTAAAAGAATTAACAGAAAAATCCTTTTAAAAATTCAAAGAAAGGTTCGGGTTCATATTTCTATTTCGGGAAGGTTTTACGCACCCGAAATATCCGCTAACGCGCGGTTATCCGACGATTAAATATTTTGACTAACTTTAAAAATATTAATTTTATATTATTAAATAGAAAGCTAAGTTTCAAAGATCAAAAAATAGATCATTTAAAATCTTAACTACATTTTATTCGATTAATATTAATATTAATTTAAATGAACCATTTAAAAAATAATCAAGAAAACATAACATTAAAAATTTAACCAAATTTTATTCAATTAATATTGATTTAAGTGAACTACTTAAAAATAATCAAGAAAACATAATATTAAAATCTAATCAAATTTTATTTAATTAATATAGTTAGTGAATTAAACTAGGTAATTATGATTTTAAAATCTACTAAAATGTCTAAGTGTTTAAAGAAAAGAGAAAGATAATCATAAATTATTTTAAAGGAAATTTATAGATTTAGATTTCTTAAAAACATGGTTTTGTCACTAAAACTATTCAAAGACATTAAAATAACATAAAAAGTCAACTCTTTGGGGAATTTTAATTAGATTAAAACACACAAAAACAACATGAACCAAAATTAGTGTTAAAGATAATCAAATAATATTCACAAAACTAATAATGTAGACCAAGAGTAGATAAATAAATAGAATTGGGCTTTGGCAGGCCCAATTCTCAAAAGCCTGCAATAATTTAAATGTTGGGCCTGCCAAGTCTTTTAAATTTGTTGCTGCCAATTGGGCTCAGGCCCAATATTTTCTGCTGCAAGACATTAGGGCTTTTGGCCCATTTTCCCCTTGGCTGCAATTGGGCTTGTGGCCCCTTTTATCCTTGCATATACACTAGGTGTATATCGGTGTATATCAGTGTATACATACTCATTTTTTGCTTCCAAAACCTGTAAGTTGATTCTTCCGGTTTGTAATTGCTCTCCGAAGCCAAGGAATGGACGGGTTGACTCGAAAGAGAGGAGACTTGGGCCTCCATGGCCCAAGATATGCAAACGGAGGTCCAAAATGGATCCGGGGGGTATCACATGCAAAAGAGAACTAGAAAATAAAACTTAGTAATTTCACATTGAAAAATTTAAAAGTAAATACTATTAATTAACTAGTCAAACCAAAACTCCTAATGCACAAGTAATGTAGGAACAAAACATAGTATACTTGTCAAAGATTTCGACACAAAATAAAGTGGTCAATTCACTCATAAAATTTTTATGAAATTAGAATACCTAGAGATAAACAGATTAACTACAACGTTCAAAATTCAAAAGGGGACATTTCACCGAACACATGGAGGGCATGCCATTAAATCGCGATTTTAAAAAAATAACTCCCTCATTTTATCCCCAACAACTTACAATAAGAAATCAAAATGCCCAGGGATAAACAAATCAACCATAACATTCAAAATTTGAATGAGGCATTTCATCGAACACATGAAGGGCGTGGGGTTTTCTTGTGATTTTAAGAAAATGCATGACATATATTTAGATACATAGATACTACAACACAACATTATAACCAAACTATCCTCAAGTTATAATATATATATATATATATATATATATATATATATATATATATATATATATATATATTAGGAACATTAATAAGTGACACTTTGGTTGGACTACCAAAGTGTCATTCTCGTAATTCTTTCGTTCTCCAGGGGTAATACATAGGCATGACATTTATGTAATAACTTTGGTTTCTGGGGCCATTATGTGCAGCGGCAAATTCGTAATAAGCAGGTATTCCAAGGTCATTTCGTGGCCGGCCTAAATGCCCAATCACTGCTTTTCTTCTCCACATGTTTCTTCATGCCCAGCTTTCTCCACCCGCTCACATATACATGCCGAATCACATATACATGCATTTGTTCTTGTCCTGAAGCTGGAAATTTCCGTCTCTCTTCGTGCTTCCCGACTAACGATCACTGAATTTGCAGGTTTCCTTCTCTTCTCTTCTTTGGTTGTTTCTTTAATTTTGTTGGCCTGTTGTGTTGAGGAATTAAAATAGGAGAACTGATTTCTCTGCTTTTCATATGTATATGGTTTTTCCCCTTTCCCCCCTCATTCGATGATTAAAATTGGGTTACTCCTTCAATGGTAGCTTAGAATCCGGAGATTGGCAAGTATTTCTTCGTTATGTATGGGTATTCGTGTTCTTACGCGTCTCCCATTATTTAACAAGTTCTTCGGGGTCCTTAATTTTGTTGTTTTGCGTCGAAAATCTGTAGTGGCCTTTGGTTCCCCGCTGCAATTTCCCCGTGCATGTTAGAATTTACCATGTATGAGGTCACCTGTTAATGTTCTTTCTAATGCATTGACTTAACTTTGTTGGTCTTCCAACTTTGGTGGCTGCGCTTTCGCTTTTGGGTAACTCTTCCTGCCTCACTTATTAATGTTCTTAATTAGACAGTGTGGGTTGTCCCTTGGGTTAAAAGGTTGGAATCCCGTGGGTTCATTTACGGGGTGCTGTTGTTGGTTCAATTTTCGTTTGTGCATGTAAGTTGTTTGGCAATATGACTGAGTGGTTGTTGTTGTGTTCTGTTTCTTATTTTTTGACACCCCTTTCCATTTACGTTTTACTCTCGCTTTATTCTTTCTGATGATTGTTGTCCTAATGGTATTATGTGCTTAGGAATTTCCATTTTCCTGTTTGTTCGCTTGGAATTTGGTTGAACTGAACTACGGTTTTGAAAGGTCACACAAAAATCGGCAACTACTTGTTGTACAATCTTCGGACTTTATTACTTTGTCGCTGTATTAAACTTTATTACTCTTCCGACTTTAATGGCTGTGGTTTTCCGTCTTGCAAACTCTTAATGTTTCCCTTGTTGTTGTCCTTATTTAGAAGGTGTCAGGTGTTCCCTTTGACTGAGAAACATACGTCTGTGAAGGAGAAGGGGTTGGTTTATCTGGATAACGGAATGAGAGCAATTAGTATTTACACGGGAAAAAAATTCCCTTTAAAGTTTAGCTAATTTGAGTGCAGATATACCTGTGTTTTGCCCCCGTAATGCACAAATTAAAATCTTCGGAACATGTTGAAGGCTTGTAAATTTTCCAAATTCATGTGCTGGCCTCCATGTTCTGCTGCCTCCTTTTCCTTGCATGTAATTTTACGCTCATGAAAAAATTCTTCTGATGGTATGCTCAATTTTATGTTCTATCTGTATCGTGTTTCTAAAATATGAGATGATGTCAGTCTCGTGGATGTTTCTATGGATTAGGGGTTTCTTTTTGGTTGGCAAGTCTTCTGCTTTTAGGAAAGGAGGTGGATGAGAATTTTACATTAAATTTCATACTTTTTGAGCTGTTATAATAATTGAGCTCTTTCCTTTTGTTGGATCTTCTGATTCTATATCGCAGAAAAGTTAACTTCGTCAAGCTTTGCTGGCATCTTTCTTTTTTCATCTTTTAGCTGTTGACTGTGGAGATATATTTAATTTGTGTATTGGTAATGATACGAGTATGTGGCTGAAAAAGTAAGCAGCTAATGAGAAGTCGAGTAGGTACTGATGACATTGAACCTTTGCTTGATTTTGTCTCTTCTTGCATCTTGTTTTCATCTAGTCCCGATGCAGAATTCTCCTGTTTTACTGGACGTTAGCAATCATTTTATGTCATACAAACTATTGCTTCGAATTCCATGTGCTGGAAATTATGAAGAATGGGAGGTTTTATGAAGCTGTAAACATATGAGCAGATTAGTGGAAAAAAATTGAATTTGCCACCTCTAAAATTAGTTAGGATGCAAAAGATTTGAAGTTGTATAATACTTTAGGTCGACTAAAATTTGTATACTACTTTAAATTGGAGCAATGATAAAGTTGTTTCTGTGTAACATATAGGTCACGCATTCAAGTCATGGATTCAACCACTATGCTTATGTAAGGGCAGGTTGCTTATTTACACCCCGTTTCTTACTCCAATCCAGCATGAACACAGAGTACTTTGTTTCCCGGGCTGCCCTTTTTATAATTTGACTTAAAAGAGTTTAATAATTTGTGCGTTCTTACTTCATATTCTTACAGAATCCTTACGTAGCAAGTGCTGATCCATCAGGATCAAGTACTGGTTCTGCAACACCAGCATCAGCAAACATGGCATCAGTAGCATTGGAAAAAAGGATCCTAATTCTCAAAGTACAATTGAAAATCTTGGTAATTTACCGTTTAGGCTGCGAAGAGGAACAAAAATAACTATTTTATAAGTGCTCCTTGTTCATAGTTACTGTTTTCTCCATAAGTTTATTCCAACTTATGACAATATTAATCATTTAAAGACTCATCAGGCCTTGCTACGAAGTTTGAAGCTTTACGGATTGTCAGCCTTTTAGTGTTCACTTTCATTTTTTGCTGAATTCCATGACCAAATCCCTAAGGAACTCAAGAGGAATCCTATTATTCTCACTATTGGTCAGGTTGGTGCATTCTAGACTTTTTTAAAGTTTTCCTCCGCCTATGCATCTAGCTCAACAGAAAAATAGCTGCATATATATTGCTCAAATTTCAAGATGTTATCCTAAAGTTGAGGCTTTACTATTAAATTAGCTCAGAGTGAGAGTATTTTACTTTTAAGTCCCTTTTTATTGTTGATACAAGATTTTGTTGACGTGCAATCGAGATCACCTGTGAGGATATCAATACTTAGTTACAGATCTGTGTCGCAGATAAATTTAACACGGCTTGCAATTCAGTTCGTGAGATACTGGGTTGTTGCTAATATACTCAATATCCAAATTATCATGCACACTATAGACAAAGAAAAGGTAATTTTTTACCCTACTATTCAATTTATCTTCCTACTTATCTATGTGTTGCAACTAGATTATACTTCAGGATTCTTTAGTATGTTTATGGATCTTTCTTTGTTTTGTGTCTTTCCTTTGATAAATTAAGTTTATTCGAATTTTTTGAGAGTTATTCTCTAACTATGCTCATAGTTCTTTGGTTATTATGTTCCTTAATTCTCTCGCTGGGAGCTCACCACATTTACAATCCTTTGAGTTTATACCCGGCCACCTGACACCATCTCAATTGTTTTTGCAAGAGAATTAACCTATATTAAGAAGTTTAGAACCCGTTGTTTAACTCAAAATCACATAATGAAAAAGCCACATCATCAACACAAGAGTTATCTTGTTATTTGAGATTTTGATACCTTTATTTACTAAGAATATAGGTATTTTCTAATGAATGCAAAGCTTTCGAAAAAAGGACAGATCTAAGTCAAGATCACTGAAAGAACAAGAAAGTGCATCTTCAAATTCATGCCGCAGAACGAATTATGGGAGTTCAACTTAACTGCTTTGTATGTCCGTAATGACATGGATGAACATAATTCTCCCTTTGTGTGCAAGTCTCTGCAACTCACAAGAAAATTATGATTAATACTTAATCCATATACAAGAACTACTTTGGTAGATTTTGTTATTTAAACATTTCACGAGAGATAATTCAGTCTCTTACTTGCTGAGGTTTCCTTCTGCTTCATTTTGACTCTGAAGTGTGGAAAGAAAACAGATCCATCTTTGTTTGACAGAGGTAATCAAGTTGTGAAACTACAGTGGGTATGTTATTGGTGTTGTTAACAAATGTGATCATGTTGAAGAATGAACATATCGGTAGAGTTTTTTCTAAAAATACTAGATGTAAGTTTGCCTCCCTACAATTTCATGGCAGTTATCTTTGTCTGTATCTTTGCTATTAGGTTTCTGTGTTGTCTCTCGAACTGCATAAATTTTACTTGATTTATACACCTTTTCTTGCATCAGCTTTTCCTGGAATATTAGTGTCGTACATATGAGGCATGCCATTGAAAATTTCATATTTGAAATTTATTGCTTTTCCAAATTTAACATTCGTACGCTTCCTTTTCAACAGTCAATGAAATAGGTACAGAAGAAGCTAACGATTTCTCAACTTTCCTTTACAACTATAGTGTACAAAAACATGGAAGAAAGTTCACCATCGAAAGTATCAGCTGCCATTGTTAAATCTATCAACTGTGGTTTGGGTACACCACAAGAAAGAGTAAGCACTATACTATGCAAACCTTCAGTATTTGTTCGCTACAACAGCTTCAACAGAGGCGAAGTACGCTTCACTACATAGTGGCATAACTTCCCAATATTTGCACCTAAATGCAGGCTCAATGAAGATCGCTACGGCCTCCTCAGAATACACACATCTGTTACGCAGAATTCACACCGAGTAAACATTTCACTCCTTCTCCCGTAGCTACATCCGGCTACAAAGGAAACACTTGCAGCTCCCATCTTCAGCACTTCTGCCAAAGCAACACCATATTAGTATAGGTTGTACCAAACAGTCGTATTCCAAACACAATTTCTCAACTTCCCTTCACAGCTACAGTGTAGAAAAGCATGGAAGAAAGTTCTCGGGTATGTCGTACGTACTGTTGATACCACATGATCTTTGTGGGATTAAATGTTGGTGACTCGGCCCACAGTCAATTCACTGCTGCTATACTTTGTTGTAGACACTTGTCATAGCCTTCTGAATAGAGGAGTGCTTTACACTTACTTTGACCTGGGTTAAAATTACTTATTTTCACTGGATCATGAACTATTGTCCCCAGACTCCTCCTTCCCACTTACAAAGGTCAGTCACTCAGTTAATTACACGTTTCCCCTGCGCTTGAGATTTGCCACTCTTATTACTTCCCCTCCTCTTACTTCATTCTCACAATACATTTTGTGTGGTTCCCCCATAATAAGTTACCACTGAATCAATCGTAAACTACTAGCGCCGCTGGTAATAGTGGGTTGCTGAGTACGCTGTCAAAGTTCCTTTTTCTTAATTGGTGTTGAATTTGTGTATTCTCAGCTTAGTTTCATAGTATTCTCAGCTACATATTATTCTCAGCTTAGTATTCAAGGTTCCTTAGTTTCATAGTATTCTCAGTTGCATATTGAAGTAAAGGTGGCCTCTTGATGTGCATTTTGCCTTTTAATATGCAACTTGCAAGATTGTGTTTGGTTGTCAATTCTATTCTTTTCTTCAGCTTATAATAACTTGGTTGATGATATTGTTTTATAGAATTGTACTTGCTTTGAGAAGGAACATATGCAAAGTTGAGGTTTATTAGCGTGTTCTGTTAGATGTGGAGATTTTAGTTGGTGTTTTGGAGGAGATGAGGTAAGTAAACATGTAGTACTCTAGAGGCACAGTAGCTCTTTTTGGTGAATTTATTATGTTAACTTCCGTGGACAATATTTGTATTGTTTTAGAGCCTCTAGGTTTTCACTCAATCACTTGGCTCAAATGTGCAGGATTTACGTCTGAGCAGTAAGCTATGTCTGTGGAGGTGATCCGGAAGGCATTTCAAGCAACAAAAGAGGGTTTCCTCTCTGTTTTCACAAGGCGATGGCCCATGCAACCTCAGATTGCTGCTGTTGGATCGTGCTGTCTTGTTGGAATTATCTGCAGTGGGATATTATATATTGCCAACCTTGGCGACTCTCGAGCAGTCCTGGGGAGACTTGTCAAGGCAACAGGAGAGATTCTTGCTATTCAGCTTTCAGCAGAACACAATGCAAGTATTGAATCTGTAAGGCAAGAAATGCAATCTTTGCATCTAGATGACTCGCAAGTCGTAGTTTTAAAGCACAATATTTGGCGCGTGAAGGGTATTATACAGGTAGGATCGTCTTTGCATTCTAAGCTGCTTATGTTTTCCCAGATCAAAGTATTCTTTATGCTTTTATGACTTATTATTCTTTAAATAGCACTTGACAAATTCTGTTAGCAAAGAGGATCATCGTAGAAATTAGTTGTGAATTCTCTTAATACTTCAATATAAGCTTGTGATGTTCTGCTTTTGACATTACTAGCCTTTGTTGTTACCTACTACATCGATGGAATAATGTTTAAAAGTTTCTACCAGAACTGAATAGCATTTCAAAGTTGCAGATCTTTTCTTCCTTTTTGGAGACTGCAATGGCTTCAACAGACACAAACTACACTTTACTACATATTTGCATAGCCTCACAACATTGTCCCGTAAATGCAGGTTCCAAGGATGACCAGCCCTGCCTCAACTAAACACACACAGCCCCTACGCAGAATTTACACCAAGTGCACATCTCACTCCTCCAGAAGCTACATCGTGGTAGAAAGACAACACCTGCAGCTCCCACCACCAGGCCATCCATCGAAGAATGGACATATTAGTATTATTAGTAGTATAAAGTTGTACCAAGAAGTCGTACTCCAAAAACAAGCCTTATCAATATATGTAATCATATTTTGTAAATTGCTTTCGCATTTACCCCTAGGTTATATGTAGATAGATACATATATATATATATATATATGTATATATATATATATAGATAGATAGATAGATACATACCCACTGCAAACAGCATAACCAAACGACTTCTTAAGTTAAATGGTGATTTATTTCTACATGTTTACATGGAAATGGCAATCAATGGCTAACAGAGAGAGAGAGCAACAGCCATTGAAACTCCCCAAACCTCACTGTTGCTTTAATTTTTTTTTAAAAAAAAATTCATAAAAGAAACTAAATCGAGATTGAGAACGATTTAATGATAATCAACAACACACTACGGTGTCGACTTGCCATAACGGAGCATTCACAGTTGAAAACAAATTCAGAACAATCATAAAGATTTCGATATAACTTCAACACTCCATTCAAACATCGTATATGAAATTCGAGACTAAGAATAACATCGAGTTACTACCTGTTTAGGAGCAGCGAACTGAGACTACGAGCTTGACAACGAACTCCGACACCACCCGAACTCGTTTGCGACCCGACGACTTCAAAAACTATATGGTTTCGAAACTCTTTTGAACAGTAAACTGTTCTTAAATGTGAGATATATTTTTTTGGTTCTCTTTTTTCCTTTTTTTCGGTCTCTTTTTTTCTTTTTGCCCCTTTTTCATGGAGAAAGAGAGGTATTTATAGGAGAGATTAGGGTAAGAATTGGAGGGAAAACTCAAGGTCAATTCAGGAATTTGGATTTAATTCATTTTGAAATTTGAAAAATGAACGTTGGGGTGTCGTTTTCTTCTTGGTGTCCGTTTTGCTGGCTGACTTTTTGAAAAAGAAGAAGAGTAACAGGGGTCGGGGAAGTGCGTACAGAGGGGAGTGTATGGGAGTTGGGCCGGAATTAAAAAAAGAATTGGAAGAATGTGCTGGGGGATAATATTGGGCTAGGAATTGGAGTTGGGCTGGCCAGGGAGAAAAACTTGGGCTGGAATTAAAGAAAAAAAAAAAGATTGGGTTTGGAATAGAATTGGGCCTGGAAAAAGGGAATTGGGTTTTAGGATTAATTGGGTAGAAATTAAAGAATGGTTAAGGGAGAGTAAAAAAATTTGTCACTTTAATTGCAAATGCGACTAATTAAAATGTGATCAATTCAAAATCAATTAATTAATTTGACCACGAAATGAATTAATATAAATTAATTAAAGAACTTTTAAATATTAACAACTTGAATTAATTAAATTAACTACAGGGTAATTAATCCTAAAATGATTAAAATAAAAGCGATTAAAAATAAAATCTATTTGAGAGATTTTGAAAAATCCTCGAATCTAATACTTAACTATTGATACTTGAAACAAATATAATATGCGATATATAAACATAATTAAAAATTAAAATATTTGAACCTAAAAATCACTTGAAAAATCTTTTTGCGTTTTTGAAAGCTCATTATTTCAAATTGTTAAAATTAAAAGCTCGATGATTAATTTATACTGTGGAGGGTCAAAATTGGGTGTCAACAGCTGCCCCTTTCTTTGGATAGGGTCGATGAAAGAGACCATGAACAAAGAAATTTGACAAACCCAAATTTGACTGACCACCACTTCATCTCTTTAAAAGAAAGGTACGGACTTTGAGAAATTGTGCCGGACCCCGGTCTCAAGTTTCCTACATATCTCAGGTTATATGAGAATTCAGGCCACTTGTAGTTCGAGATGCTTGATTTAACGCACGATTATGAAAGAACGCAAGAGCTATTTCGGAGTCGAATTATGGAGAAACCGAAAAGCTATGGAATAGAGTGATGGGAGATTGGAGTACAGTCGAGTTTCCAACATCGATCCTGCCTACATATCCCGAATATGGGAATCAGACTGCTTGTAGTTCGACTCGATCGGTTGAAAGGGAAATCTTCTTATGCGAAGATAACCTTCTGTTGGGAGGAGCGACAAATGATTGAATATGAAAAAGAGGCTTGCAACCTCTTATCCATGAATGTGGAGCTCTTCACATCCATAAATAAGAACTCACACGGACATAATTTCCAGAACCTTGGTGCATTGTCACTCGGATTAGAAAGATTGCTTCCAATGAGGGTTAAATTTCATCGGATGCGAAACTGAAATTAGCAAACTCAAGAAAATACCCGCATGCCTCTGACAGGGGTGTGGTTGGACTGTGGTGGAAGTCGGTTTTCAGCTCGTGTCCAAAGAGTGTGACATTCCTCTTCAGACTATGTCCCAGTTTGCTGCTAAGAAAAAGTTCCATGTTGTGCCGCCTCCGATATGATGACGTCCACACCTGTGATTTGTTTTGAGGATTCATCCTTTTGGATGCTCCCGATACAACTTAGACAAAATTGTTAGTAAATAATCGTAAATACAAAGATGATGTCTTTTACCATGTTTGGCATGTTCTTTTTTTCAATGTGATAGATAATGAGCTGATACAGCGTGGTATGATAATGGCCTTCTCGGCGATAAATAATGTAATCGCCCTCTCGGCGATGAGCATGTGATGGCCTTCTCGGCGATAAATATGCGATGGCCCTCTCGGCAACTTGAAAAATAAAATAGCATTCTTGGTGACGAATATGCAATGGCCCTCTCGGCAACTTGAAAAATAAAATAGCCCTCTCGGCGATGAATATGCAATGGCCCTCTCGGCAGCTTGAAAAATGAAATGGCCCTCTCGGTGATGAATATGCAGTGGCCCTCTTGGCGATAAATATGTGATGGCCCTCTCGGCGATGAATATGTGATGGCCCTCTCGGCGATGAATATGTGATGGCCCTCTCGGCGATGAATATGCAATGGCCCTCTCGGTGATGAATATGTAATGGCCCTCTCGGCGATGAATATGTGATGGCCCTCTCGGCAGCTTGAAAATAAGATGGCCTTCTCGGCGATAAATATGCGATGGCCCTCTCGGCAACTTGAAAATAAGATGGCTTTCTCAACGATAAATATACAATGGCCCTCTCGGCAATAAATGATGGTTTGATAATTTCCCAACTGTAACGATGGGATGGCCCGATAATCATCTTGGCAATAATATAAATATGATGTCATTCTTGACGATGATATGCGCATTATGCTCCTCTTGACAATAACATAACTGTGATAACAGTCTTGGAAATAAATTGACGACGATGATATGCATAGATGTTCCTCTTGGCGACAATAAAATATGATGATAATTCTGGAAATAAATTGACGACAATACGCATAGATGTTCCTCTTGGCAATGACATAAATATGATACTAATTCTCAATACGCATAGATGTTCCTTTTGGTAATAATGTAGCTGTAATAATAGCACAACTGTAATGAGGTGGACGACTCGATAATAATCCAACTGTGACGAGGTGGATGACTCGATAATCATCCAACTTAGTGTAATGTAAAGTCCCTGAAATAGACAAACAAACTACACAAACCACTTATGGGGTGGTCGACCCAACAAAATCATATATCGAGGCTCTCGAATAGACAAGTAAAATTCATAAACCACTTATGGGGTGGGTAACCCAAAAATTCTAAAACATTAACCCTCACATGGTAAAAAAAACACGTATGCTTATATAGATACGTGAAGATCATCCTAATGGGCGAAGCAAAAACCATATTGACATGTACATTTGTCATGGTTACGAATACCTCTTCCTTAAGAGGCAAAACGATTGAGGTGAGATGGCTGAATTCTTTTGCACAAAGATTAAAGCCTCTCTCGTTCTCTTCTGAAAAAAAACTCAATAAACTTTCAGTTTATTGCACAACATCTTTAGCCATTGCTGAAGACTTGAATTGGCTTGTAATCTTAATTTTTGTGAAGATATGCAATTTTCAGCGCCTATTGATTTGATAGACATAACATCATATCTAGCTTCGATACTGATTTCAGTATTGTCCCAACTTTACTAGCATAGCCAACCTGCAAAACTTGAGATCAAACATTAACAATCATAATAAAGTAAAGTATACACTTAAGATAAAGTGTGAAGTTATGCCATTCAGCTATAAAGATCAGGCCACGGTAAACGTAGCGGTGATCTCAATCATGACTTATCACTACTTGATGTTTGCTCCTTTGCAATCTTGTAGCCCTTGCACGTGCTCCGTATCCGGCGATGCAAACTTGATTCTTTTGAACTTTGAGAGAATCTGTCAAACTTGTTTCTACTTACTGCAAAATATTGTGAAAGTAATTAGAAATCATCTTGACATAATATGATAAATTGAAGATAAGATGAGATAAAAAGATATTTGATTGCTTATGTTGAGGCCATGGTATGTGTAAATGGCGCCTTATGCTTGAAGATATGACATCGTCATTCCTGTGATTTCAAGTGTTCCTGCATCCAAAGAAAAATTCTTAGTTTGAGAGACTGATTTGTGTTGGCGTTGTCCTCGTGCTCCTTCATGCAATTGACTTGCGCACTTATCCACTCTTTGAAATGCAGGTTTAGTGGAATTTTGAGGACTCTCCTCAAAATTCTGCCCCAGTTTGCTTGAATGTAGCAAATGACATATTTGTTATCTCAAAAGTTTGTCTCCAGTTATGCACTTCAATAAAATTCCAAACTTGATTCGTTGAAGCAACATCTTTTGGAGGAATTTTTTAGACCTTCTCAAAAATTTTGCCCCAGTTGTATATTGTGATCCCCAATCCTGTTGGAGAAACTTGTCTTCTACTGAATTTTTGAGATCCTCTCAAAAATTCTGCCCCAGTTTTCATTATAAGAACAAATGAAAATCTTATGGGGGATATGACCGAGCCGTTGTGGCGCCTACCTATCCTGTTGAGGCAGGAATCAGGTCAAACGTAGTTCCGATTTGTCCACTGATGGCGAATGTCTTCAAGCGATCGTACTCAAACCATCTTGCATTTACTGTCAAGCATGAAATATATTGCCATTTGGGGAAGTTTAATCAATTGTGATTAACTTCTGGTCAAGCATGTTCTGAATCTTATGCTTGAGGGTCGAACAATCTTCTGTATCATGTCTAATAGCTCCCGAATGATAAGCACGTGTATGGTCTGCCCTGTAGAATTTTCCTGAAGGATTAACTTGTCCTCCTTTTATAGGATGGATCATACCCGCTTCTTTCGCCCTTTCATAAAGCTGAGTTTGAGACTCCTTCAGTGGTGTAAATACTCTAGGAGGCTTTCCAAAACTCGAACGAAAGAATTTTCCTTGATTGACATGTCGGTCTTGACATCTCTTTGATGGAATAGCTCAGACAACAACTACATCTTCTTCTTTCTTCTTTGATATTTTCACATCACCAGTTCTGATGATTCCTTCATTAACTTGTAATGTGATTCTTCCGGTCTTGAAGCCTTCTTCTAAAGCTTCTCCTACCTTGACGACATCGATGAATTCTCTTCCTATCATACACAACATTCTCTCATAGTATTCAGGCTTTTGAATACGAATAAATATGTCATTGATTTCACATTCAGGCATTGGAGGTTGAACTCTTGCAGCCTCTCTTCTCCAACGAAGAGCATATTTTCGATAGTTTTCCATAATTTCTTGCTTGATTTTCTCCAAATGGTAGCGATCAGGGGCGATTTCTATGTGATGTCCAAATATTTCAACAAAGCCTTTGCGAGCGCCTTCCAACTCTGCCATTGCTTTGGCTCTTGTGAGGTAAACCATTCCAAGGCTTTTTCCTTAAGACTTCGACTAAGAGGCGCGTCAAAAGTAGTTCATTTTTTCCAACCCCTACGAGTTGATCGCAATAAACTCTCAAATGAGTCAGAGGATTGTCAGTTCCATCAAAAGTGTGAAATTTGGAATCTTAAACCTTTTTGGAAGGTCCAAATCAGGGTGAATACACAGATCTTCATAGTTCAGGCTTATGATGTCCGGTGTATAGTAATTCCGTTTCATGGCCTTCACGATTTCTTCCTTTATGATCATTTCTTCCTTGGGCCTCCACTTATTCTCTTTCTCCTTATAATGATTGGATTTGGTCTATGTGGGATAAGGAAGGCATAACTCGTGAAAAGCAGCCTTTAAAGGCATTGGTCGAATGACAAATAGATTTTGAGAATTTTGAATATGGGTATGATATGCGATGGACAATGTTTGAGAACTATTAGGATTTGAATTCTGAGGAGAAGGTAGTGTTTGATATGAAAAGCTAACATGGCAAGGGTTAGGGACAGTTAAGTCAATGGTAGACGATTTCTGGATAGGAGTGATATAAGGATTAGTCGGGACGTTTTCTGGAGGGTTTAGAGAATGAGAATAAAGTGGAGGCCTTTTTTTTTGGAAAGGGAGCGCTGGTAGTGATAACAACATTTTCCGACTCTCTAATATGTTGTAACTCAGTTTTCCTCACAGCTATCTGTTGCATCGCTTGTGCAACTGCTTCATTTTGTTCATCAATAATCGGACCTCTTGTAGAAACGTCGGCCAAACCAATATTTTTCACTATTTTCGGTCATTCCCTGTGCTGTTTGAAAACTTTAATCGAAGGAGAAATCTTTGGAGACTAAACTCTGGAAGTATGGATGTTTTGTAAGTTCCCTCAACACAAATCAGTTCTAATTACCTGATACAGAAAAATAACTCAAGAGATGAATGTGTTAGTCCCTGTTCATAATAAATAATGCAAAATATCATATGAAAAATTAAGCACATAATAGTTGCGTTGTTCGAAGACATACTAGCCCTTAGACATAGGAAAATAGGCAAAATTTTGCCTATTTGATTTGAGGTTGGTAAATCGAGGAGGCATTGATCCATGATTTTCATTGATCCAGCGAAATTGAGGATAATTTTGTAAGGATGAGGGGAAAAATATGTTTTTTCTCAAAAATAAGGGACCGAGCCATTGAAGGCTGCCTACGTATCTCACAAATGAGAAATCAGGTCCTATGTAGTTCGACCAACTTGAATATTCAATTGAAAAATTTACCTCCTGTCAGATAAGATAGCAAAATTTAGAATTTTGAGAGTGGAGTTCAAATTTTGTTGAGAAACTCAAGACTCGAAAAGTATTTTGGACGAACTTTTGATAGTGACTAGGATTTTATTCTTAGGAGGCACTAAAGTTTTTTTTTTAAAGGAATAGGCTAGAATATCTCCGAACAAATCAACATAATCACGTAAACAATTATAGCAGGTAGCACAGAAACAGTTATTGCGCGTCCTAGAAAATATGTGACCCTTTTATGCCAAGGGTTGGCCTATCGATTTGAAGGATGTATCTTGTCATTTTAAATAGTTCATCGTTCCCAAAAAACAATTTTATAAATAAATAAAATATATTACAAAGCGTCAATAATAAGGGATACATTTTTAAGGAAAGGGAAAAATGTAAATACAAAGAAAACATTCTCACACAGGGGATAAACTAACTAGAGGACCCCGCTTCATTTCTAGCTTTCTCCATCTCTTCTCGGATGTGGTGTCGGTACCGCTAACAAGGCTTCACATTCCCATGCATGTTAATCGATTACCCGTCTACAAAAACGAAATGTGTTAGAAAAAGAAAAAAAAACCCGAACCCGCGAATGATGATTTATTTAAAAGACATATACATCCTTCAAATTAAACAAACAATATGATCGTCCAATTGGGCCGGAGGCCACTTTGGACTCAAGGTGGGCTACTAATGGGCCCATTACGCGTTACGCATTGGGTCATCTTAGGTCAATGCACCTACAGGGTTTTGGTTTCGCTCTACCCTAGGTATCTAAGAGTGGGTTTATTTTTTGACTGTGAAAAGGTGACCCGAGCGGACAACCCGGGCTGGGGAAGTTAACGACCGTCGATCCCGCAAGATCGACTCATTTCGTCAGGGTACCCCGATGAAAAAATTTGGACTAAACGGCTGCGACCCGCATAACTGTCGTTTTATGGAAAATAAAAAATGCCAAGTGGCGGAAAATGCTATGCATGTATGACAGTTTAATTATACAATTTAATTAAAATCAGACAATTAACGCAAATAAGCAAATAATAAAATAAACAACTAATAGAGTTAGTAAAAAATTAATCTATTGGTTAGAACCTAATTAAATTCCCCAGCAGAGTCCCCATTTCTGTTACGTCGAAAAATGACTTTCGATTTCGAAAAATTCGATTTATGACTTAATTGATCTAAGTAAAACCGAATCTTCAAAATTTTAGAGTCGCCACTTAATTTTTAGGAAAAACCAAGAAAACCGATTAAATTATTTTTTTAAAAGAATTAACAGAAAAATCCTTTTAAAAATCCAAAGAAGGGTTCGGGTTCATATTTCTATTTCGGGAAGGTTTTACGCACCCGAAATATCCGCTAACGCGCGGTTATCCGACGGTTAAATATTTTGACTAACTTTAAAAATATTAATTTTATATTATTAAATAGAAAGCTAAGTAAATATTTCAAAGATAAAAAAATAGATCATTTAAAATCTTAACTACATTTTATTCAATTAATATTAATATTAATTTAAATGAACCATTTAAAAAATAATCAAGAAAACATAACATTAAAAATATAACCAAATTTTATTCAATTAATATTGATTTAAGTGAACTACTTAAAAATAATCAAGAAAACATAATATTAAAATCTAATCAAATTTTATTTAATTAATATAGTTAGTGAATTAAACTAGGTGATTATGATTTTAAAATCTACTAAAATGTCTAAGTGTTTAAAGAAAAGAGAAAGATAATCATAAATTATTTTAAAGGAAATTTATAGATTTAGATTTCTTAAAAAAATGGTTTTGTCACTAAAACTATTCAAAGACATTAAAATAACATAAAAGGTCAACTCTTTGGGGAATTTTAATTAGATTAAAACACACAAAAATAACATGAACCAAAATTAGTGTTAAAGATAATCAAATAATATTCACAAAACTAATAATGTAGACCAAGAGTAGATAAATAAATAGAATTGGGCTTTGACAGGCCCAATTCTCAAAAGCCTGCAATAATTTAAATGTTGGGCCTGCCAAGCCTTTTAAATTGGTTAATTTATGAAAATCCCAACCTTTTTTATTCAAATATCAAATTTTCCCAATTTTTTATAAAAATTACGTAAATCCCATCTTTTAAATTTTTTCAACTTATTTTTGATACTTAAAATAATTGGAAATTTTATTAGGTGTAGATGTCTAATTAATGTTAATCACTTTTCAAATTAAACATTTTTCTTTTTTAAAGCAGCTTTTTTATTTTTTTTAAATCATTTTCTCTCATTTTTTAAGATTTTAATTTTTCCATTTTTAAGCCGTTTTTGAATTTTTTTAAAAAAAATATTTTCTCTCTCTTGCAGTTTCCATAGGAAGATTTAAATTTCCTTTTTCAGTTTTCATTCTTCTTCTCTCTCTTTTTTCAGTTTTCAATCCCATTATTTCCATCCTGACCCCCATTATTAGAAATTTTTTTAGATTTTCTTTCAATCAACAATGGAATCCATACCTTACTTTAGTCTTGGCCTTACACAAGAAGTGTTCGAAGGTGGTGAAGAAGTCGACACTGCCAATGTCGACCACCACAACGGTTCCGGCAATGAGGTCGACGAAATCTCAACTGCAAGAGGTAAAAAAGTGAAGGATGTAGCGTCCACATCAAGATCCCCAGGTCGGAAACGGCATGCAAGTCGGATCAGTATAACACATTCCTCACTTTCTGCACGACCACCATTGCCCAAGATAAATCGATTTTATCCTCCCAAACCCGCAAATACACAAATTAGTCATCTTTAGGAGTTAGTGATTCAAAAAAATTTTGAGAATCTGTAAGAATGTATTACTGACGCATATTTACACTGCTTTTGTTTGTCATTTTGATACCTAATTTTTAGGGTTTTGAAAGTTGATGTGGATACGTAACAAATTAAGTAAATTTGATCCATAAGTATTTGACTTCTTGATATTATACACTGCTTGGTTGGTCAATTTGATACCTATTTTTTAGGTGCTTGAAAGTTGATGTGGGAACCTAATAAATTAACTAAATTTTGTACGTAAGTAATTGATTTCTTGAGATGTACTCTGTTTGGATTGTCAAATTGATACCCAATTTTTGCGGTTCTGAAAGTGGATGTGGATACCTAACAAGTTTAGTAAGATTGATACTTAAGTAATTTATTTCTTGATATTTACACTGGTTAGTTTGTCAAATTGATACCTATTTGACTTGGGGATTTTGAAAGTTGATGTGGATACCTAACAACTTAAGTAAGATTGATACTTAAGCAACTTATTTCTTGATATTTACACTGGTTGGTTTGTCAAATTGATACTTATTTTTTTGAGGGTTTTGAAAGATGATGTGGATACCTAAAAAATTAAGTAAATTTGATACCCAATACCGATGCAATTGCAGCTCTAAGATTAACAAAAGACGTATTCTCACCTACGACAATTCCATCACTTTTATAACCACTGTAAACTACATCAGATTCCCATGTTCCACTGTGACATATCAAAATCGAAATATTAATGATTTGACGACCTACGTTTTTTTCCCAGCGCAGAATTGTTAATTGTCGATCTGCATTTTTTTTCTTGTTGGTTGAATCATCCGTTTAATTTTGAAATTCAAATCACAATGTCTATAACGTTTTTTATGGATTAATTGATTAATTTGTAACCTAAAACCGTCAATCAAGGGATTGACATAGTTGGCAGTAAATTTTTTTCCTTATTAAGCAGGAGCATTAAATTTCGGTTACACTAACGTAAGTATCAACACTGCCTCTGCAGGTATCAAAAATATACAAAAAGTCGGTATTTTTAGTAATTAGTGAAAGATTCGAGATTTTTGGAGATTTTTAAAAATCAGAATGGGATTTGTGTAAGTTATACTTTTAAATTTGCTGCTGCCAATTGGGCTCAGGCCCAATATTTTCTGCTGCAAGACATTAGGGCTTTTGGCCCATTTTCCCCTTGGCTGCAATTGGGCTTGTGGCCCCTTTTATCCTTGCATATGCACTAGGTGTATATCGGTGTATACATACTCATTTTTTGCTTCCAAAACCTGTAAGTTGATTCTTCCGGTTTGTAATTGCTCTCCGAAGCCAAGGAATGGACGGGTTGACTCGAAAGAGAGGAGACTTGGGCCTCCATGGCCCAAGAAATGCAAACGGAGGTCCAAAATGGATCCGGAGGGTATCACATGCAAAAGAGAAATAGAAAATAAAACTTAGTAATTTCACATTGAAAAATTTAAAAGTAAATACTATTAATTAATTAGTCAAACCAAAACTCCTAATGCACAAGTAATGTAGGAACAAAACATAGTATACTTGTCAAAGATTTCGACACAAAATAAAGTGGTCAATTCACTCATAAAATTTTTATGAAATTAGAATACCTAGAGATAAACAGATTAACTACAACGTTCAAAATTCAAAAGGGGACATTTCACCGAACACATGGAGGGCATGCCATTAAATCGCGATTTTAACAAAATAACTCCCTCATTTTATCCCCAACAACTTACAATAAGAAATCAAAATGCCCAGGGATAAACAAATCAACCATAACATTCAAAATTTGAATGAGGCATTTCATCGAACACATGAAGGGCGTGGGGTTTTCTTGTGATTTTAAGAAAATGCATGACATATATTTAGATACATAGATACTACAACACAACATTATAACCAAACTATCCTCAAGTTATAATATATATATATATATATATATATATATATATATATATATATATATATATATATAGATAGATACATACCCACTGCAAACAGCATAACCAAACGACTTCTTAAGTTAAATGGTGATTTATTTCTACATGTTTACATGAAAATGGCAATCAATGGCTAACAGAGAGAGAGCAACAACCATTGAAACTCCCCAAACCTCAGTATTGCTTCAATTTTTTTTTAAAAAATTCATAAAAGAAACTAAATCGAGATTGAGAACGATTTAATGATAATCAACAACACACTACGGTGTCGACTTGCTATAACAGAGCATTCACAGTTGAAAACAAATTCAGAACAATCATAAAGATTTCGATATAACTTCAACACTCCATTCAAACATCGTATATGAAATTCGAGACTAAGAATAACATCGAGTTATTACCTGTTTAGGAGCAGCGAACTGAGACTACGAGCTTGACAACGAACTCCGACACCACCCGAACTCGTTCGTGACCCGACGACTTCAAAAACTATATGGTTTCGAAACTCTTTTGAACAGTAAACTGTTCTTAAATGTGAGATATATTTTTTTGGTTCTCTTTTTCCTTTTTTTCGGTCTCTTTTTTTTTCGCCCCTTTTTCATGGAGAAAGAGGGGTATTTATAGGAGAGATTAGGGTAAGAATTGGGGGGGAAAACTCAAGGTCAATTCAGGAATTTGGATTTAATTCATTTTGAAATTTGAAAAATAAACGTTGGGGTGTCGTTTTCTTCTTGGTGTCTGTTTTGCTGACTGACTTTTTGAAGAAGAAGAAGAGTAACAGGGGTCGGGGAAACGTATACAGAGGGGAGTGTATGGGAGTTGGGCTGGAATTAAAAAAAGAATTGGAAGAATATGCTGGGGGATAATATTGGGCTAGGAATTGGAGTTGGGCTGGCCAGGGAGAAAAACTTGGGCTGGAATTAAAGAAAATAAAAGATTGGGTTTGGAATAAAATTGGGCCTGGAAAAAGGGAATTGGGTAGAAATTAAAGAATGGGTTAAGGGAGAGTATAAAAATTAGTCACTTTAATTGCAAATGTGACCAATTAAAATGTGATCAATTCAAAATCAATTAATTAATTTGACCACGAAATGAATTAATATAAATAATTAAAGAACTTTTAAATATTAACAACTTGAATTAATTAAATTAACTACGGGGTAATTAATCCTAAAATGATTAAAATAAAAGCGATTAAAAATAAAATCTGTTTGAGAGATTTTGAAAAATCCTCGAATCTAATACTTAACTATTGATACTTGTGTAGACGACAAAATTTCGTATCGTGAAAATAATAATCAAGAACGAAAATATCGCAACAATCGTAGTATTTAATTTCAATATGTGAGTGTTACAATCTCTGTGAATCCTCTGATTCGCCTTTTCAAGTGTAAATTCAAGGGCTCTTGATCTTGTTCTTGAATTTGTTCTTGGACTTTGAATTTATTCTTGATCCTGATCTTGAAACTTTGGATTTGTTCTTGATCTTGATCTTGAAACTTTGGATTTGTTCTTGATCTTGAAGCTTGTTCTTGAGTTCAAGAGCTTTAAAGCTTGTTCTTGAACTTGAATGCTTGAATTCTTGAATTTGTAGAGGAATTTGTGGCTTTTGATCCACGAGCTCTCTCTAGCTTTCTGTTAGAATTCTTCTTCTCTTCCCCTCTTTTTTTTTTTTTTTTTTTGAATTCTGAAGACCTCTATTTATAATTGTAGAATAGAGGAATTATAATAGGAAAGACTTTCCTTCAGCCAATCAAATTTAAGTGACATGGCATATTGGGCTTTAATGAAATGGGCTTGTCATTTCGACACATGGCATGATCCCATTGGATTCTTTGTTTGACTTGGCGTGCCACATCATTTGACACGTGGCACCAAGATTGGCCTCTTGGATGAGAAGATATTGGGCCTAATAAAGTGGGTCATCTTTTATAGCCCAAATAATTGAATTTGGGCATTTAATTAAATCCATACTTTATTGGACTTAATTAATTAACCCAATTATATTAATCCATGATATTTGTTTGGACTAACATATTTCTTGGATTGTCTTTTGTAGCCCAAATAATTGAATTTGGTCTTTTAATTAAATCCGTACTTTATTGGACTTAATAACCAAATTATATTAATCCATAATATTTGTTTGGACTAATATATTTTGAATTTAATATAATTTGAATCATTTTATAAAATTTATATTTCAATAAATTTTATATGATTACAAATGCCCCCTACTTCAAGTCTTGTCGGAATGTTTTATCATTTGAAGACTAGACTTGAAGTATTAATTTAATATTATAATAATAATAATTATTATAATATTATAAAAGAATATTGACATAATATTATACTTTATGTCAAAAAGGAAAATCATTCTCAACTTTACCTTATTTGAAAAAAAAAGAATTTGACCTTCCTTTTTTTTTTCTTTTTTTTTTCTTTCTTCTTTCTTTTCTTTCTTTCTTTCCTTTTTTTTTTCTTTTTTTTTCCTTCCTTTTTTTTCCTTTTTCTTCTTGGACAGCACCCTATAAATAGGGATATGCTTCTTCATATTTTTCAATCAAGACTGAAGTCTAATCCCAGCTGTCTTTGTTGAGGTATGACTCTCCTTTCTTTTCTGTTCTTTTTTTTTTCTTTTTCTTTGTTTTTTTTTTGTCCCCCCTTTTGTAGGTCCAAGGGAGCATCATTTGTGTTTTGCTAATGCAAAAATTTGATCTTAAGGCGTGAGGGAATGTATTCCATATCCCCGCCTTGAGATCACTAATGCGAGGCTTTACGCTGTTCTACATGTTTAAACATAGGGGACCAACAACACGAGGCTTTACGCTGTTCCAATGTTTAAACATAGGGGACCAACAACACGAGGCTTTACGCTGTTCCAATGTTTAAACATAGGGGACCAACAAAACGAGGCTTTACGCTGTTCTAATGTTTAAACATAGGGGACCAACAAAACGAGGCTTTACGCTGTTCTAATGTTTAAACATAGGGGACCAACAACACGAGGCTTTACGCTGTTCTAAATGTTTAAACATAGGGGACTAACAACACGAGGCTTTACGCTGTTCCAATGTTTAAACATAGGGGACCAACAACACGAGGCTTTACGTTGTTCTAATGTTTAAACATAGGGGACCAACAACACGAGGCTTTACGCTGTTCCAATGTTTAAACATAGGGGACCAACAACACGAGGCTTTACGTTGTTCTAATGTTTAAACATAGGGGACCAACAACACGAGGCTTTACGATGTTCTAAATGTTTAAACATAAAGGATCCCAATTAGCCATATTCTTCGACTCTTATTCCCCCTTTTTTTTTTTGCTCTCATTGATGAAGGGTAACACTTTTCCTTTTATGCAGCCTGAACAATGGTCTTCTTCAAGGACTACACTTGTTCATCTTCCGGACTTAGCTATCTCATAATTGGGACACAAGATAGCAAGGCAGAGACCAAACTTTTAGTCCGGGAACCCTTAGTTGGTCGTTATGCCGATGCATGGCCACATTTGAGGAACACACTTCACCAGGCGGATTGGACTTTTGAACAAGACCACAAATCTAACAAAGCTTCCAAAGTATGGTATCTTGAGAAACCCAATATTCAAGGCACCAATCTTGCAAGCACTCTCCCAAATTTAGGGCATCGCATGATTCAGGAAGGGTTACGTTGGGGAGATGAGATTTTGTTTGAAGGTGAATATCATTGCATCCCGGGGTATTGGGAATGGACAGAAGATGTCCTTAGCAAAAATGGGTCGAGCTTGAACGATGCTAACCTCCGAGATGCCGTCGTTGCTTCTCTTTTTACTTATGATCGGAATTCCAATATCGTGCAGGCTTTTTGTGAGGCTTGGTGTCCCCAGACAAACACGCTACTTACTTCTCTTGGAGAAGCATCTATATCCCTTTGGGATTTGTATGTTCTTGGTGGCCTATCGATCAGTGGGTGTCCTTATGAAGAGGTGATACCTAGTGCAAAGGAGCTTATGGGTCATGATGCCAAGAAGGATAGGTTTCTTCCCCAAACCTGTGAGTATTTGTTTTCCGCCTTTCATCATCTTAAAGTGAAGGCAGGTGATAGCTTGGGGGTCTCTCTTAGTGACTGGATACAATTTTGGTGTAAACGAGACATTAAGTATGAGCCAGCTCCCCCGAGGAAAGAGAGGAAGGTTCGACGCTTGGCATCTACGCATAACCCCACAGGTGAGGTATCAATGGATGTGAACACATGGTTAAGCTCTCAAGAGATGACCTTTTCTATGCTTGGAGCGGAACAGCAGAAATATGGGACTTATTTGGCAGCATTCTTGTCATGCTGGTTATGCGTCTTTGTATTTCCTACTGAAGGGGGAAACCTTATTCGACCGGAAACTTTTAAGATGGCAAGCTTGATGGCGAGTGGTCGAAGAGTTAGCCTTGCGGTCCCAGTCTTAGCGAGCATCTATCGTGGCTTGAATAAGATTTCCAATTCTTCACAGTTTGATCACATCAAAGTTTCTTTCCCAATTCATTATGTTTATGGTTGGCTTGCTTATTATCTTAAGACACATTATCCTCTTGTCGGTGGACCTTCTCTCCCACGGATGGTGACATATTCTGGCGAGGGTGCTGCAAAATATTTTGACAAGGATGAGGCACGAAAGCGCGTCCATCGAGGTGAAAGCCTTGTGTGGAATGCGACCATGCTTAACAGGCCTCACCCGACTTATTACGTTGATGACAACAGAGCTTCAGAGTTGGATTCATCCTATTTTATGAGCCTTCGTTTTAATTATCTTGCCTTGAGGGAGGGAGACTTCTTCTTCGTCGAGCCATACAGTCCCCACCGATTTAGTCGTCAGTTTGGGTTCCATCAAGATACTCCTGGATACGTTGAACCAGATATTCGTGCTGTATCTCTTGATGAGGGACTTAGGTATTGGAGAATCTGTGTCTCGCGTACTACTATGTCAAGAGCGACATTTCCACCTGCAGTTGCTTCTGCGAAGAAACTTTACTCTACTCGATATCTGCCTTGGTGGGAAAAATCCCATGGGAAGTTTCTTGAGGATCATTTGGCAACTTTGGTAGAAAAGGCTGGGCCAAGTTTCACCACTCCTTCAAATGACAAAGGTCCAAACACCAAAGAGGAGCTCTTACAAGTTGATGCCCCACTCGCCCCACGACCTCAAAGTAAGAGGCTCAAGTCTTCTAAGGGATCTAAGAAAGAGGTAACCCGTGCTCCTAAGCCTACGAAGAGATGCCCCTTAGTTCTTCCATCTACGAAGCAAGTCTCTCAAGAGACAAGCAAAAGCAGCAATGGAGATCAATGTTGGAAGAGGAAAAGGCATGAACCAACAACGCTTGAGGTTGTTGAGTTGGAGATTGTGGAAGAACAAGACATTGATGGTCTTCCAAAGGCATTAGCTCTTCAGGGCAAAGAGGTTTTCCTTCTGACCTCAGTCTTTCTTTTTTTTTTTTTTTTTTTTTTTTAGAAAGATTCATGGTTAAGTAACTTGTTAATTTTCTTTTCTCCCTTTTTATGTAGGTGGATGTTGTTGAGAATCCAAAGGAACCACTACAAGAGGGGTCGCAAATTAGTGTTGAATCCGTCGCGACGTCAAAACCCGAGGCAGAGTTGGCTTTAGCTGTTGAGCAGGAGGAGGGAATTGCAATCACTTCTCATGATCAAACTTTAAGAGGGTTGACCCTTGATTCTAGTAGCACTCCTCCACTCCTTCCAAAGGGAGGTGGGGCCAAGTCTATTTTTGTAGGAAAAAGCGTTGTTTCCACTCATAAGAAGAAGTATATCTTGGGCCTTTGGGAAGAGATTTGTTGCAAACTCTCTAGAACTTCTCTAGACTCAATCTCATCCTATAAAGAGGATATTTATGAGATTCTCCAAGAGATGAGTGAGGCGCGCCTCATAGATCTTTCACCTTTAAAGCATTTGGTAGACTCTCTCTTTGAGCTTGCTGCCTCCTATGATCAAGAACGCTCCAATTTTGTAGATAAAGTGCATGAGGACAAGAGGTTGGAATTGCTTTCTAAGGCCAAGGAGGGTCTTGACTCACTCAGAGCAGAGGAGGGTGAGAAGGCTAAACATGTCTCTTCTAGAAGGAAGTCACTAAAGAAGGTCAAGAAGAAGTTAGCAACTCTAGAAGCAGAGCGAGAGGAACTTGAGGCTGTCGTAGATGCTGCCAAGAAGGAGATTGAGGAGGTTCGAGCAAAGATCCTAGTTGCTGAGAAGGAGGTGTCCTCTTATGACAACATGGACTTCTTGACGACTGAAGATTCGAATCGCTTGGAGCGTGGGAAAGAGTGCTTAGAGGCTAGTCGTCAAGATTTGATCAACTATAAATTATGCTTAGATTAGGCTCCCTCATTTTCCCCTCTTTTCTTATTTCCTTAAGATTTAGATTGATATGTTAGATAATTTTATAACAATAGATCTTCTTTATTTTTTTTTTGTCTCATATCTTGTATTTGTGGTTTTGACTTGAAGTTCTTCACATGTCATCTTTTGTCGCGAGCTTTAGCAATTCAAACTTACTTTGCATTTGGTACACTAGTAAGAATGAAAATAATAAAAGTCCTTTCTCTTTGAAGTTTGTGCATTTCCCTTTGCAAATTTTATGCAACTTAATGTCTTAACTCACGGAATCAATGAATTTCAAGAATATCCACACAAGCTTGAGAACTTGAGGATCATCACCTGCATACTCTCTTAATTTGAGAATCGACATGTAGACTTTGGGACTTTAGTTTGGAGACTTGGGGAATATGAGAACTTCAACTTGTATACTTGAAGAATTTGAAAACTTCAACTCACACACTTGAAGGAATTGAAGATTTTGGTTTGACTACTTGGAGAATCAAAGACTTCAATTTTGCAAACTCGGAGAATTCAAAACAAAACTTCAACTTGTATACTCGAAGAATTCGAAGACTTTGATTCGCATACTTGGCCAAATCTGAAAGTCTCAAGCATGCTATTGAAGAAGCTTACATTCCATAGGGCTTTGCCCCATAAGGAAATCAGTAGGGACATATGATTTTTTTAACACTCATGCAACTGAACTTGGAATATAATTCCAAGCGCCTACGTACCTCAATGAAGAGGATCAAGTCACAACGTAGTTCTGGAGAGTTTTTTTTTTTTTTTTTTTTTTTTTTAGGGTGCCGTGCACAGTTTATACTCTTGCGGGCCAGGAGTGTAATGCATTTTTATACCCAAATTTCAATGAGCATAATTTTCCTCAAGGATAGTACCTCTTAAGGAATTTTGCGTTTATAGGACCGATCCTTATGCCATCTGCATCAACAAGCTTGTAAGCACCATTTGAGTATACTTCTTGTACTACATATGGTCCATCCCACTTTGAGGTGAATTTGCCCCCAGACTTATGTGAAGTGATAATGGGCCTTCTTACTGCGAGAACTTGGTCTCCAACTTGAAAACACCTCAAGCGAACCTTTTTATTGAAAGCACGAGACAAACGAGCTTGATAACATTCAAGATTCTGTTGGGCTTCTAACCTTTTTTCATCCAGTGCTTCTAACTCGGCAAGACGCAGTCGAGCGTTTTCTTCCTCAGTGAGCCCTTCTTGGATAGCCAATCTCAAGGACGGTATTTGATGCTCAAGTGGTAGGACCGCTTCAACTCCAAAAGCAAGCGAATATGGGGTTGCTTGAGTCGGTGTGCGATATGTCGTCCTATATGCCCACAAGGCTTCTTCCATTCTTTCATGCCAATCCCGTTTGGACTTAGAGACCACTTTCTTCAAAAGATTACACAGGGTCTTATTGAATGCTTCGGCTAGACCATTGGCAGCGGCATGATACGCAGAAGATTTTCGCTGCTTGAAGCCAAAGAGATCGCATATTTTATTCATCAACTTGTTATCAAACGGCTTGCCATTATCCGTTATTATATATCGTGGGATGCCAAATCGATAAACAATGTTTACTCGAATAAAATTGGCAACATTCTCCTTCTTGACTTCTTTAAGGGCTACAGCTTCGGCCCATTTTGAGAAGTAATCCGTCGCAGCCAAGATGTACAAGTGTCCACCAGAAGATTTTGGCAATGGTCCAACAACATCTAGCCCCCAAGCATCGAATGGCCAAGATGCGATAGTAGGGTGTAAAACTTCAGGCGGTTGATGTATGAAGTTTGCATGGAATTGACAAGCTTTGCACCTTCGAGCATAATCCAAGCAATCTTTTACCATGGTCGGCCAATAATACCCCATCCTTTTTATGTGAAAATGGAGCTTTGGCCCAGACTGATGTGATCCACATACTCCTGAATGTGCCTCTTGCAATGCTTGAGTCGCTTCTTCCTCCCCCAAACACCGCAAGAGCATTCCCTCAAATGATCTCCTATACAATGTGTCCTTGTAGTAGAGGAAACGAGGTGCCCGACGACGAATGTCAGTTCTTCTTTTAGCATCTTCCGGCAGTATCCCATAACATAAGTAGTCGGTGATAGCTTGTCGCCAGTCCTCTTTATTGGCTTCAGAAACTGCGACAACATGTTCAAGCTTATTCTCCATTTGCCCGTCTTCATCCCACGATGGTACTACCCATTTTTGGCAGATAGTAACTTGCGTCTGATCAGGAAGAGTCAGAGTTGAGGCTAGAGCAGCCAAGGCATCAGCTGTTTTATTTTCTTTCCTTGGCACATGTTGGAGGGTCACATCTCCAATCTGTCCTATCAACTTTTCGGCATAACCGTGATATGAGCGCAACTCAAATTTCCTGACCTCATAGGTTCCCAAGAGTTGTTTAATCACCAATTGAGAATCACCAAAAACTTGCAACTGTAATTGTTTCATGTCAATGGCCATTTCGAGTCCCAGTATTAGTGCTTGATATTCTGCAACATTGTTGGAGCAGCGTTGTTTCAATGTGAAGGAGAATGGTAAGACCTCCCCTTGTGAAGTGACAAACACTACGCCTGCGCCAGCTCCACCACGGTGCGCAGCCCCGTCAAAGTACATTTTCCAAGGGGGTTGGACCTCGATGGCCATTGCGTCTTCATCAGGAAGCTCATCAGTTAATTCCCAATCATCTGGTATAGGATGGTTCGCCAAAAAGTCCGCTAATACTTGTCCCTTCACAGCTTTTTGAGGGATGTACACAATCTCAAATTGTTGGAACTGAAGGTACCACCTTGCTAGTCGGTCACTGAGGACTGGTTTCGACATAACAAATTTGATGGGATTTGCTCTAGAAACAAGATGGATAGTATGAGCTTGAAAATAGTGCTTCATCTTTTGAATCGAGAAGACCAGTGCCAAACATAACTTCTCAATCGGTGAATAATTCAGCTCGTTTGGTGTCATCATCCTGCTCAAGTAATAAAGGGCATTTTCTTTGCCTTCATTATTCTCTTGGGCCAGTAAGGCTCCCACAGACCTTTCTTGCGCTGCAATATAAAGTATCAGTGGTTTTCCAGGTATAGGAGCTGCTAAGACCGGAGGTTTTGCCAAATACGCTTTGATACTTTCGAAGGCTTTGCTACACATTTGATCCCATTTGAAAGGGACACCTTTCTTCATGAGATGACTGAATGGTTGGCATCTTCCAGCTAGATTCGAGATGAACCTCCTTAAGTAGGCTAATTTTCCCTGGAGACTTTTCAACTCATGAATGTTTCGAGGCTCGGGCATCTTCAAAATTGCATCAACTTTGGCTTGATCAATTTCGATTCCTCGATGTCGCACGATAAAGCCAAGAAACTTTCCAGAAGCAACCCCAAAGGCGCACTTTAGTGGATTCATCCTCAGTTGATATCTTCGGAGCAACTCAAATACCATTCTCAAGTCTTTTAAATGGTCGCCCCTTCTTTTCGACTTCACTACCAAGTCATCCACATAACACTCAACATTTTTATGGAGTAAGTCATCAAATATATTTTGCATAGCCCTTTGATACGTGGCACCAGCATTTTTCAAACCAAAAGGCATCACCTTGTAGCAATAAATGCCTTTAGGCGTACGAAACGCTGTGAGTTCTTCATCCTTTGGTGACATGCGAATTTGGTTATAGCCAGAAGAACCATCCATGAATGACATTGCCTCATAGCCAGTTGTAGCATCAATCATCAACTCCGGAATGGGTAGCGGGAATTCATCTTTAGGGCATGCATTGTTGAGATCTCTAAAGTCAACGCAAACTCGAATTTGGCCATTCTTCTTCCTCACGGGAACAATGCTTGAAATCCACGTGGGGTATTTCACTTCACGGATAAATCCTGCCTCAATGAGTTTGTTAACTTCTTTCTCAATTAATGGAACCAAGTCCGGCCTGAAGCGTCTTTGAGCCTGCTTGACAGGACGAGCGCCGTGCCTGACTGCTAATTGATGGACCGCAATCTTGGGATTCAAACCAGGCATTTCTTTATAGCTCCAGGCGAAGACATCCCTGTACTCTTTAAGTATATTCATATAAGCCATTTCTTCGTCAGCTTCTAGGAAAGCACTCAAGTAAGTTGGTCTTGGGTTTTCATCAGTGCCAAGGTTAACTTCTTTTAAGGGATCGATCGTGGTCTTCACCCCCTCTTCGAATTCTGGTGGAGCATCTCCAGCGTCCTCCTCTTCTTGTGGGTCATTATCATTAATAGATATATGATGGCACCAAACAATACCTCCAAGTTCTTCATCAATTCTCAGTTCAGACAAGGCATCATCCTTAATCTGAGTGGTAACATGACATGAGGAGCCTACACTTTCTTCATCTTCCCCGCGCTCCTTGGTGTACACCACAGTGTGAGTCTTCGCTTTTAGTACTTCCTTACATGAAACTACGAGTTCCACTCGTCGCTTCATCCTGGAAGGAATTATGCTTTCGAAATCTTTTTGGATCATATGTGAAGGAAGCATTGTTACTCTTAGGTTACTTCTTCGACGCTTGTTACTCTTCTCCTTCAATGGACCTAACCTTTCGAACACAGAAGTTCTTGCAGTAGGTTTTCCAAGTCGATCAAAGACAGAAGGCCGTTTATTAGAAGAGGAACACCCATCTTCTATAGTGACATAGTTATTGCTTGCCCTTCTTATGGAGATACGTACCGGTGGTGGCCGGCTATAGCCTAGACCCTCACGTGCTTGCCTAGTCGTGGCCTCCGATGGGAGTTTCCCTAGCCTAGACGGCTCTTCAGGATTGTACCCAGCCTTTCCAAGTAACTTGTAAGCATTTGGATCAAAGCCTTCTGTACGTTTCGTAGGAAGTGATGTATTTTGTGGCAGATTTTGAGCCACAAAATTTCCCAATATCTTTGAAGACGAGTTTATTGCATCGATGCGTTTGATAGGAAGTGTCAACCTTTCCAATACATTCCCTTGTACATCATATGATTGTCTTTCCTCTTTCTTCACCTTTGGGACATATCGGAGTGTAGGGGATGGCTTTATTTTCGAGGGCATGGTCTTCCCTTTATTTGGACAAGTACCAGGCTCCCCAGTATCAACTTTGGTCTTTTCGATAGCCGCATTGGTTGCTTTGCCTTTAAGCCTATCAGACTTGGTCAGTTTGACACCCTCAAGCTTTTCCCCTTTCATGACATAATTCTTTAAATAGAACTTTGCATCGGCAAAATGTGATTCCACTTCAGTGAAAGGGTTATTGTCCGCAACTATCTTCCTTTCAGTTCCATCTTCTAGGTACTTCAGACATTGATAGTAAGAAGATGAGACAATTTTGTTCTCGTGCACCCAAGGCCTTCCCAGTAATATATTATATGAAGTCTTTGCATCAATCACATGCATCCATGCACTTGATCGCAAATCGTCCATATGGATATCCAGCTTAATTGAGCCTATGGACCTCTGCCCCCCTTGATTGAATCCTTGTATCAACAAACGACTTTCGCTAAGCTCTTCAGTTGTGATGCCAAGCTCTTTCAACGTGTGGATGGGTAGAATGTTGACCCCAGACCCTTCATCTATTAAAATTCTATTGATCCTCTTCTCTAGCACGTGGCCCACCATATACAAAGGACGGTTGTGTAGAGTTTCACCAAATAGAAGATCATCGTCCGTAAATGTGATTTTTGTGTCACATGCATGTACTTCTTGAAAAGAGGGACCCAAAAAGCTTTCAGAAGATGGCGGATATGCCTTTGACGGAATTTCACCAACTACTTCGTCTTTGTTAGCAGGGGAAACCTTCGATGAAGTTTCATTCGTTGTTTCTCCCTGGTCAGCACTGAAATATGATGCCTCAAGATTGTCTTGAGTGGTCTCCACACAGAACCAACTTGGTAGGAATTCCCCCAATGTCACAGGACGTCGCGGTTTCTGGTGGTGATGCATGTCCACCTTCGGCCCCCTTGGACGCTTGACCGATTTCTGCCTCTTCGCTCTCTTTACTACCCTTTGTCTAGTCGGTTGTTCAAGTGATCCTTTTCGCGGACTTGTCTTGTTGCGTCTCCGCTTAGTCACGAGAATCCAACCTTCATCATTATCCATGCCAACTTGGGACCTTTCTTTCTCTAACGACCCTTCTCCTTTAGGTGTACATATTTGGACTGGGTCAAGCGAGCCGAACATGATAGAGATTTGATTAGAGCTTGCCTTTCCATCATCAAGGACAATCTTCTTTTCATTAGCTAATTGCATAACTTTGTCCTTGAAGACAAAACACTTTTCAAGAGGGTGACTTATGAGTCTATGATACTTGCAATAATTTGGGTCATCAGTTCTTCCAGCCTCATCGGGTCGTTTCATCTCTGGCAACTCAATGAGCTTTAGCTCAACCAATTCCTCAAAAATTTCAGGAACATCAGAATCCAGAAAAGGGTATTCCTTTTCTTGCATCTCTCTCAGGGTTAGCTTTCGGTTTGAGCGTTCTTGAAAAGTCGTCTTTGTGCTCTGCTTCCTACTCTCCTTCGCAGTAAACTTCACGGGTGACATATTGACGTTCATGGATTCTTTGTTGTCATTTCTGGGTGCAAATTTGCTCCATTTCTTGGGTTCCTGTTTGTCCTTTCCTTTGCGAGGATCGTGAACCAACATTCCATCCTTTCCAGCAGAAGACATGCTCAATTCCATATCATGAGCACGAGTCGCTAGCTCTTCAAAAGACTTAGGTTTGATCCCTTGTAGGATGTACAGAAGCCCCCAGTGCATCCCTTGAATACACATTTCTATAGCAGAAGCTTCACTAAGTTTGTCTTTGCAATTAAGGCTCGCGTTCCTCCATCGATTTATGAAGTCGATGACAGGTTCATCCTTCCTTTGGCGAGTATTCGTGAGCTCTACCATGCTCACTGTGCGCCTTGTGCTATAGAAGCGATTAAGAAATTCATGCTCCAGTTGCTCCCAACTGTCAATGGAATGAGGCTCAAGGTCTGTGTACCAGTCAAAGGCATTTCCCTTCAAGGAGCGAACAAATTGTTTGACGAGATGGTCTCTATAGGTTCCAGCATTATTACATGTCTCCACAAAGTGTGCAACATGCTGCTTTGGATTTCCTCTGCCTTCAAATTGCTGAAATTTAGGGGGTTGATAACCGGCAGGCATTTTGAGGCTATCAATCCTTGCAGTGTAAGGCTTAGCATATGTATGGGAAGACCTTGTGGAGACTTCATACTTGTCTTTAATGGTCCCTTCTATGAACTCCTTTAACTGATCCAGTGGGATCATCCCCTCAGAGGAGATTGGCATCTCCTTGATACGTGATGCTTGGTTCATAGGATTTTCAACCTCTTGAACTTCAACGCCTTTTCCAGGTGCATGACTAGATTCTCCACCTAGTAAACCATCCATCCTATCCATCAGCTTATCGATGCGAGATTCTTGACTTTGCACATGCTTGGTCAATCCCTCAATCATCTTTGACAAATTCGTAAGTTGCTCCTCCATAGATGAAGCATCGGTTACCATTGCTTGAATGACCATTGGTGATGGATTTTTGCGCGAGTTAACCCTCAAAGGGCTCACATCATGTGAGCCTCTCTTCGCACTAGAGTTCTTAGAACCAGGAAGCTTGAGTGAAGCTAGGGTCCTTTCTATCTTTTCAGCAATACTACTTTCTCCGTTCGTAACATTTGTAGAGGATCCTTCTCCTCTCAGAGTTGAAGACCCAAAGATAGGAATTGATGTGGACGACACATGAAGTGTTTGTTGTCCTAGCATAGTAGCCTTGCTCCTCGTAACAACACCAAAACTCCCAAAGGTAACACCAAGAATTCCCTCTACTTCAGCAGAGAACTTGGAGTCAGTAGCGTTGGAGAAAGTTGATTGGGAATTAATATTCTTGGAAGCCATTTGAATGTTCTTTGATGCTTGGAAAGTTGAGATGAGAGGCAGAGATAGTCCCACTGGGCGTGCCAGAATTTGTAGACGACAAAATTTCGTATCGTGAAAATAATAATCAAGAACGAAAATATCGCAACAATCGTAGTATTTAATTTCAATATGTGAGTGTTACAATCTCTGTGAATCCTCTGATTCGCCTTTTCAAGTGTAAATTCAAGGGCTCTTGATCTTGTTCTTGAATTTGTTCTTGGACTTTGAATTTATTCTTGATCCTGATCTTGAAACTTTGGATTTGTTCTTGATCTTGATCTTGAAACTTTGGATTTGTTCTTGATCTTGAAGCTTGTTCTTGAGTTCAAGAGCTTTAAAGCTTGTTCTTGAACTTGAATGCTTGAATTCTTGAATTTGTAGAGGAATTTGTGGCTTTTGATCCACGAGCTCTCTCTAGCTTTCTGTTAGAATTCTTCTTCTCTTCCCCTCTTTTTTTTTTTTTTTTTTTTTGAATTCTGAAGATCTCTATTTATAATTGTAGAATAGAGGAATTATAATAGGAAAGACTTTCCTTCAGCCAATCAAATTTAAGTGACATGGCATATTGGGCTTTAATGAAATGGGCTTGTCATTTCGACACATGGCATGATCCCATTGGATTCTTTGTTTGACTTGGCGTGCCACATCATTTGACACGTGGCACCAAGATTGGCCTCTTGGATGAGAAGATATTGGGCCTAATAAAGTGGGTCATCTTTTATAGCCCAAATAATTGAATTTGGGCATTTAATTAAATCCATACTTTATTGGACTTAATTAATTAACCCAATTATATTAATCCATGATATTTGTTTGGACTAACATATTTCTTGGATTGTCTTTTGTAGCCCAAATAATTGAATTTGGTCTTTTAATTAAATCCGTACTTTATTGGACTTAATAACCAAATTATATTAATCCATAATATTTGTTTGGACTAATATATTTTGAATTTAATATAATTTGAATCATTTTATAAAATTTATATTTCAATAAATTTTATATGATTACAACTTGAAACAAATATAATATGCGATATATAAACATAATTAAAAATTAAAATATTTGAACCTAAAAATCACTTGAAAAATCTTTTTGCGTTTTTGAAAGCTCATTATTTCAAATTGTTAAAATTAAAAGCTCGATGATTAATTTATACTGTGGAGGGTCAAAATTGGGTGTCAACATATATATATTTCTTATATGTGATCGTTGATATAGTGATTAACCTCTTGTCTTTATTTGAAGATTAATTTATGTGGATTAGGATTATTTGCTAACGTTGATGTTATTTGCATTTGACAACATTTTTTCTATCATTATTTAAAAGATTATTCTTGAAATAGGTCAAAATTCTTAGAAAATTTATCCTTCAGGAAAAGTATTTTAAACTAATTAAAGGCCTAAATAATCACCTTTAGAAATAGGTTATTTATGATAACATACTTTGGTCTATTAAAGTATGGTAGGTTTTAAACTTGATTTCCTCAAATATGATGTAATTTGTTATTTGGGTCATTTTAAATCCTTTTAATGGATTTATTTTTAATATGATAAAAACAAAATGTATTTGGGCATTTTAGATTATGTGGATTAATTTCTCATAAATTATCACTATATCTTTTGGTAAAATAAATATGACTTTTGAGGTATTATGCTATTTTCTTAATATAACCTCTCAAGATTGAAGATTTTTCTTAATAGGTTCAATAATACAAGGTATGTATATGTATGCGTCATATACGAGGTATATTTTATCCTAGTTATTTTTCTTTTCTATACTTGATATATTATTATTATCCATCACGTTTTAATAAATATTATTTATTTGCCTTGGTGATGGACGAGCTGACGCGATCTATCCAGGAGGAAGTCCCATGGTGTATGATGTTTGCAGATGACATAGTACTGATTGATGAGACCCGGACCAAAGTTAATGAAAGGTTGGAGGTTTAAAGACACGCTTTGGAGACCAAAGGATTCAAACTGAGCAAGACCAAAACAGAATACTTGGAGTGCAAATTCAGTGTCGCGAGGGATGAAGCAGACATTGATGTGAGACTTGCGACTCACCTTATCCCCAAGAAGGAAAGCTTTAAGTATCTGGAGTCCATTGTCCAGAGTAGTGGGGACATCGACGATGATGTCACACATCGTATTGGGGCGGCTTGGACAAAATGGAGGTTGGCCTCTGGAGTATTGTGTGACAAGAAGATACCACCTAAACTCAAAGGTAAGTTCTACAGAATGCTGGTTAGACCATCTTTGTTGTATGGGGTGGAGTGTTGGCCAATAAAGAATGTATATATTCAGAAGATGCAGGTCGCAGAAATGAGGATGTTAAGATGGATGTGTGGTCACACCAGGAGTGATAAGATTAGGAATGAGGTCATTCGGGAAAAGCTAGAGGTGGCCCCTGTAGCCGACAAGATGAGAGAAGCGAGACTGCGATGGTTCGGACATGTGCAGAGAAGGAGTACCGATGCCCCTGTTAGGAGGTGTGAGAGGCTAGATTTGGGAGCTACACGGAGGGGTAGGGGTAGACAAAGAAGTATTGGGGGGAGGTGATTAGACATGATATGGTGAAACTCGATCTCACCAAGGACATGACCTTAGATAGGTAGGAGTGAAGGTCGAGAATTAAAGTAGCAGGCTAATAGGGTAGATAGGAAGGAATGGTTAATTGTCTGCCTTTTATATGTTATTTATCTGCTTTTATATGTTAACTACCCTGTATCTACGTAGTATCATGTGTTCTTCTTTTTCTTGCCTGTTTATCATATCTAGCTTATTCTGCTAATGAGTTTTTGAGACGAGGGTTCCCAGGAAACAACCTCTCTACCTAAGTGGTAGTAGTAAGGTCTCGTACATCTTACCCTGCCCAGACCCCACTTGTGGGATTTTACCGGGTATGTTGTTGTTGTATATATAAAACTTTATACCTTATCATATATTTTTACTATATCATATAGCTAGTGTCATTTTATCACAACATGAAATAAGGAGGCCTCACACATTTTGAACAACATTTTTTTTTACATGAAAGGTTATAAACTTTACCTAATATCTTGACTTTTTTTTTCACAAAACTCCATTTTGTTGAGATTCTTATACCACATGTCACATATATGTGTCTATAAATTTACATCCCATCTATTATCTCATTTATTTATTTACTTTTTCTATTTTTACATCTTAATTTTGAATGTATATAAAGTAATAAGTTTTCATGCCTAACATTCTTAATTGCCTACGACAAATTTTTACAGGTTTGTTCACTCTATTTGATTGTAAGCATGCACCTATATTTTTCTAATATATAAATTCTCACACATTTCAAGTTCATTTATTTATCTATGATTTTATCACCAATATATATATGTGTGTGTGTGTGTGCGCGCGTGTGTATGTATATTATTATTCAGGCTTCCCATGAGTATTATAGACGATACGTATAACATACCTTGTATTTTGTTCTTTTTTCTAACTCAAATTAATCATTTTTTAAAATAATTTATTACTAATTTTTTTTCCTAAGCTAAGTTTAAGGAGTATCTCTGGATAGGCTCTGAGGGATGCCTAACACCTTCCCCTCGAGTGACCAAAATACTTACCTAGAATTTTTCTGGTTTCGCAAATCAAAACAATCTACATTTGTCTTTTCTTAAATTGGTTTCCTAATATTTTTCTTAAAATTAGGTGGTGACAATTTTACATATTTTTTTAAAATCCGAGAGCACAATCACATGATGTTGCGAGCTATTTTGACTGGTTCGAAATTAGGGCGCGACAGAGTGATGACTTTGCTGGGGACTTTTAGGTTTTAACCTTAATACACTGAGTTTAGGAATTATGTTTGTGATTATTTGTTAGTTAACTATTTGTCTTATATATTGCTTTGATTGAAAGGTCGCAAGTCAAATCCAACCTTGCGTTCCTTATTTGTTTGAAAACACTATTTGTTACTATTTTCCTGCATTGTCATCCACCCTTTCTATCGAGTCCTCGACTGTACACTTACACACACTGATTCACGTGGGGAGTGTCTCACACTCCCCCAAACCTTCATTTGGATTCCTTAGCTTCAGAGTTGGTGCAATAAGTTTAGTGTGTCTTCTAATAAACCTTCAGTCCACTCTTAAGCGCTTAGGGAAAACTCTTACTCTAGAAAATATGTCATGTTGCAGACACCTTAGGCGAGACGGTTCAAGGCATCGTCTTCGCAATTAGGAAGCCACCCTTTTGTCAAAGGTTATACACCTGACGACATATTTTTGTGAAAGTTGATATGAATGATCCAAACTAAAACACATGATGGATTTGGAATAGACATACTTATCATACCTTTTCTTTTTTAGATGAACATCAACCGGAGCCTCCCAAACATTTAGATGGTCACCTTCGCGCCGCGTATCCTGCAAAACTAGTGGCAAAACATCCACAGAGCGCATGGAGCCGAAATTAGGGGACATCTAGGAGGATTGCTATCGCTGATGAAGGTTCGGGCAAATAAAATGCTCCTCACCCTATTGATGGAATTTCGGGACCCTAGCACAGTGACTTTCAAGTTTTTGGATTTTGAAATCACTCCTACGCTAGAGGAGTTCAGCACATTCACCGGAGCTACCCATCAGCGGGAGGTTACCAATATGCCTGTCAACCATAAGTGTGGAGTAATTTTATAAAACTCCTGGGGTTGCACACCTTTCTGTCACTGAGGAACGTAGAAAGTGGAAAGGTTAAACTAGATTATCTCTTCAGGAGATTTAGCCGACTTGAGAGTTTCAATGAATATCGTGAGGAATTTTCTTGCACTCACAGGCAATGGGTAAGCATGCGGCCGAAGATATTTGTATTGGCCTTTTTGGGTGCGGTAGTTTTCCCAAGAAGACTCCATTTCATCAATATCAGCATCCTCCCCGTAGTTGTGGACCTATTTGTTGCGCCACAAGGCTGCTCCTTGGTGCACATGGTACTCGTTGAGGTGTTTCGATCACTATCTGCATGCATGAGAGGCCATGACTTCTTCGAGGGATGCAACTTATTGCCATAGGTTTGGGCGATTGAGCACTTCTACCATCGACCCCCACAAATGGACTATACGGTAGACGTTCGCAATATGATCTAGAGTCACGAAGACCGTCTCTGATATTGGGATGCGCCAGGCGGAGAAGAAGAGTGGCGCACATTTTTGACAAATCTCACTGGGGACTCCATTCAGTGGAAGTTTCATTTGGTATCTGGGTCAGCATTCGTCAGGACTCAACACTTATATTTCATTGAGCTGGTTGGGTTAAGAGGCGTCCAACCTTATGCACCTCTCCAGGTCATGCGAAAGTTTGGAGTCGTCCAAGACGTACCACTGTGGTCATGCATGGTATTACACGAGGATGATCTTGTTTCAATCTCTGCTGTACGGATAAGGAATTTGCAGCTAGAATGGGATTACATTATCACGACTAATGTGGGAATTGCAAAATGGTGCACGCCAGAATACTATGCTTGGCGCACTACTATGAGCCACATGGTTCAACCCAATGCAGAGGGATTCAGGAGCTTTGTGGATGACCGGTGGGCCACTTGGATCAGAGAAGAGGTACTTCCTCGTATGGAACTCACGACACCCATGTATAATCAAATAGTTCCAGGATCCATAAATCATTTGATCCAAAGGATAGAAGAAGATCCGGAGGAGGACCTAGAAGAAGATCCAAGGGAGGATCCAAAGGAAAACCCAGAAGAAGATCTGGAAGAAGAGCCCGAAGAGGATCCAGAAGAAGATAGAGTCATGGGAGATGAACCTACCCCAGCAGCAAGAGACGACCACTCTAAGTATGTGTCCATAGGTTTTGATTATATAGAAGATTCAGAGACGGGTTCGAACTCATCAGAGTACTACTTGGGGCCATACTATGATTGAAATGATGACGATAATGATGGTCCAACTTGGCCATAGCTTTATCTTTTGTACTTTGTCGTATTCCATTGTAGGGCCACACGACTCATCCTTTCCATGTTCTTCCCTTCCCTCGCTCTCATTATCTAGTTTCCTACTCGGCTGCTCTATTGTATGACTCAAGACATTTCTATCAATGAAAATTATGTTGTTCTGAATCCGGAATATGTTTAATTAGATCATTTATCATCAAATTAATCTCAACGTAGGCTAACCTCTAGCAAGAAAGAGGCCCCATATTAGGACGTATCTTGAATGTCGCGAACTTGGCTTATATATGTGTTACATATTTGTTGTATACATATTTTCCTTTTCTTTATAGTATCTCCCAAACTAACATAGTTTTCCTTTTCTTTTCTTTTGTTTTCTTTTTCTGTTGGGTATTTTAATCTAAAGGAACGTTGATTTGTGTCGACTTGAAAACTAGTTGACTCACGATACAACCTTTGATCCAAAAGAAATATGACCAACAAAGAAGAATTTGACGTCGCTGCAAATATAATAGTACCCTTGGAAAACCCCGAAGGTTCTCAAAATACCGCTCAAAATGACGAAAGGATGGCTCTTATGGCACAAGAATTGGAAGCCCTAAGAGAGGAATTGCGTCAAGTACAAGACTTGGCCAACCTTTCGGCTACCACTCTCCCGACCTTCAAAATACCTATCTACTTTCCAAAAATGGACCTGCCTTCCACCGACTCACCCAAACTACCTAGGCAAACGCAACATGCTCCAACCCATGCCAAGCACCACTAGCTGCTTCATCAATGGTCAGGACCACTCCTAACCATCCTACTCAAGATCATACGATGCCTTTTATCCCGCAATGCAGCAGATACTCGGGGCACACGTTGCCACTCTTTATGAGCCACATGTGCCACTTGTATGTGCTTTTGAAGCCCCTACTTTCATGACCTCAACCATAGTTAAAGTCCCGCACGAGGTTGATCAATATGCAGAAATGGAGAAAGATGCTCACCTGAAAGAAGGTGAGTCAATAAACGCCCAACTTCATGGTCTAAGGAAGGCATTAAGAAGCTTGCAAGTCACGAGGGGAGCAGAGAGCCTGGATTATGATGACTTATGCATTCGCCCCGATATCGATATGCCAGTAGGGTACAAGTCGCCGAAGTTTGAACTATTTGATAGAAAAGGTGACCCTCATGCACATGTAAGGGCATATTGTGATCAGTTAGTTGGTGTGGGGAGAAATGAGGAGCTAAGGATGAATTTATTCATTCAAAGTCTTTCGGGAGAAGCCTTGACTTGGTATACATGTCAGGATCCTTGCAAATGGCATGATTGGTAAGAAATGGGCGAGGATTTCATGACTCGCTGCAAATTTAACACCGAAATCACTACAGATAGGTTCTCATTATCCAACATACAGAAGAAACCCTCTGAGGACTTCCAAGAATATGCAAGACGCTGGAGAACTGAGGCTGCTAGGGTCCAACCACCATTGGATGAGATTGAGCTCTCTAAGTACTTTATTCGAGCTCAAGAAAGCATCTACTTTGACAAGATAATGTTGATAATGGGCCAGAAGTTTGCCGAATTGGTCAAAATGATAGACTTTATAAAGGAAGGCATCAAATCGGGGAAGATTCAGCCCATGGCAGAGTTCAAGTGTCCTAGGGAGTCTATGAAGCCGTGTCTAGTAGAGTCTTGTTTATGGGTGTGTTGTCGACCACATTTCATAAGCGAGAGGCTATGGGACATTAAGAAGGGTTACACTTCTTTCTTATTCCGATTCATGCGATAGAGTTATACTCTATGAAAACCATCTTCTAATTTGTGCTCTACACATGCAGAAATCGACGATATGCCGCCCAGAAGAGCTGTTAGAGGAAGGGGACGTCCTGCCAGGCGCACTGTTAATCCACCTGAACCCCAAGTACCTGAGGGGCCCGTGGATCCAGCTGTCCCTGTTGAACAACCCCCTCAAGACGAGGTTTCCAATGCCGAATTACGCCAGGCTATTCGAGCTCTAGCCCAGGCTGTTGGGGCACCTCCAGTGAGACAAGGAGTGGGCAGACTGGACACTCATGACACCTCTAGAGTCCAAGAATTTCTGCGGATGAATCCGCCCGAGTTCACGGGGTCGGCATCCACCGAAGACCCCGAGAACTATGTAGAGGAACTTGAGAAGGTGTTCCAAGTGATGCACGTGACTGATGCTGATAGGGTTGAGCTGGCCGCCTACCAACTTAAGGGTGTGGCCAGGCTGTGGTTCGACCAATGGAAGAAAGGTAGGGGAAACGATGCCCCGCATGTGACTTGGGCAGTGTATGAGGAGGCCTTCTTGGGACGCTTCTTCCCAAGGGAGTAAAAGGAAGCTAAGGTGAGGGAATTTCTGAATCTAAAACAGGGCTCTATGACCGTGCAGGAGTATGGCTTGAAATTCACACAATTATCTCGCTATGCCCCGGACATGATTGCAGACATGAGAGGGAGGATGGGAATGTATGTCGATGGGTTGAATAGAGGACCCAGGAGGGATGGTAGGGGAGCGATGCTTGTGAGTGATATGGACATCGGGCGACTGATGACATTTGTGCAACAGGCTGATGAGGAAAGGGGACAAGGAGGAGTTCAGGCGCAAGAAAGCCAAAACATCTAGCTATGAGGTTGGAAGAAAGGGCAATAGTAACCGGTTCCCAGCACCATCATCTGCTAGTGCACCCACGCCCAGAATCAGGGATGATCAGAGGTTCCAAAATGCTAGAGTCCATGGGTCCCAGTCTCAAGCTAGTGTGGCCCAAGGATCGCAAGGTAAACCATCGTGTGGTACGTGTGGCAAGATGCACTTAGGAAGATGTCGTGAAGGGGAAAATGGGTGCTACAAGTGTGGCCAAGTGGGTCACTATCAGAGAGACTGTCCGCAATGGGCTGGCCGAGCTCAATCCACTGCATCGGCCCCACCAGTTAGAGGGAACTAGAGGTCCACTACGTCAGGTACGGGTGGAGCGACAAACCGCTTGTATGCCATGGGTAGTCGCCATGATCAGGAGAACTCCCCAGATGTGGTGATGGGTATGATTCGAGTCTTTACTTTTGATTGTTATGTTTTGATGGACCCTGGTGCCACGCTGTCATTTGTATCTCCTTATATGGCCAATAAATTTGGTAGGACCCCTGAGAGTCTCCTTGAACCCTTTGATGTTTCTACTCTAGTGGGTGAGTCTATTCGAGCTGAGAGGGTCTATAGAACTTGTGTAGTGTCCATCCATCATAGGGACACTCTTGTCAATTTGATTGAATTGGAGATGGTTGACTTTGATTTGATCCTTGGCATGGATTGGCTTCACGCCTGTTATGCCTCTGTTGATTGTAGATCCCGAACGGTTAAGTTCCAATTTCCAAACGAATCAGTCCTAGAGTGGAAGGGTGACTCAGTAACACCTAGAGGGAGGTTTATCTCATATCTTAAAGCCCGGAAGTTAATTTCCAAAGGCTGTATTTATCACTTGGTGAGGGTGAAATCTGATGATGTTGAGTCCCCACCTCTTGAGTCCGTTTCGATTGTCAACGAGTTTCCAGAAGTCTTTCCTGATGACTTGCTCGGAGTCCCTCCCGATAGGGAGATTGACTTTGGGATTGGCATTCTTCCCGATACCCAGACTATTGCGATTCCACCTTACAGGATGGCCCCCGCCGAGTTGAAAGAATTGAAAGAGCAACTAAAAGATTTGCTAGAAAAGGGCTTCATCAGGCCAAGTGTCTCGCCATGGGGTGCCCCTGTTTTATTCGTGCGGAAGAAAGATGGGTCCCTCAGAATGTGTATTGATTATAGGCAACTGAACAAGGTCATGATAAAGAATAAATATCCTCTCCCAAGGATAGATGATTTGTTTGACCAACTTCAGGTTGCCTCCTGCTTCTCTAAGATAGACCTCAGATCTGGCTACCATCAGCTGAGGGTGAGAGAGTGTGACATTCCAAAAACAGCCTTTCGGACTAGATATGGCCACTTTGAGTTCTTGGTCATGTCCTTTGGGTTGACGAATGCACCTGCCGCCTTTATGGACTTGATGAATAGGGTGTTTAAACCATATCTGGACTTGTTTGTGATTGTATTCGTCGACGACATTCTGATTTATTCAAGGAATGAAGAGGAGCATGTTGATCACCTCAGAGTTGTCCTCCAAACTCTTAGGGGCCATGAGTTGTATGCAAAATTCTCAAAGTGTGAGTTCTGGCTGAAGTCAGCAACCTTCCTAGGCCACGTTGTTTCTGGTGAGGGTATCCGAGTGGATGCCCAAAAGATTGAAGCGGTTAAGAACTGGCCCCGACCGACCACTCTGACCGACATTCGAAGTTTCTTGGGGTTGGCAGGCTACTACCGCAGATTTGTCGAGGGATTTTCTTCCCTATCCGCACCATTGACCAGATTGACTCAAAAAAAGGTCAAGTTTCAGTGGTCCGAGAAATGTGAGAAGAGTTTCCAGGAATTGAAGACAAGGTTGACTACTACGCCAGTCCTAACCTTACCGGATGGAACCGAAGACTTTGTAATTTACTGTGATGCCTCAAGGGTTGGACTGGGGTGCGTACTAATGCAAAGGGGGAAAGTGATAGCCTATGCTTCTAGGCAACTCAAGGTTCATGAAAGGAACTACCCAACCCATGAAAGGAACTACCCAACCCATGACCTCGAGTTGGCAACAGTAGTGTTTGCACTTAAAATATGGCGTCACTACTTGTATGGAGTGCACGTGGATGTGTTCACTGACCACAAGAGCTTGCAGTACGTTTTTAGTTAGAAAGAGCTCAATTTGCGACAGAGGAGATGGCTGGAATTGCTCAAGGATTATGACATGAGTATTCACTACCACCCAGGTAAAGCTAATGTTGTTGCTGATACTCTTAGCAGGTTATCAATGGGTAGCCACCGCCCACGTGGAAGAGGGAAAGAAGGAGTTAGCCAAGGACGTGCACCGGTTAGCCCGATTAGGAGTTCGACTCGAAGAGAACAATGAAGGAGGAGTTAATGTGGAGAACGGGTCTGCCTCCTCATTAGTAGTAGAAGTAAAGGAAAAGCAAGACCAGGACCCAGTCATACTCCAATTGAAGGGGGATGTCCATAGACAGAAGGTGATGGTTTTCTCCAAAGGGGGAGATGGAGTGTTGAGATACCAAAGTAGATTGTGTGTCCCAAATGTTGATAGTATTCGGGACAGGATCATGGCGGAAGCCCATAACACCAGATACTCCATTCATCCTTGCTCCACCAAAATGTACCACGACTTGAGGGAAGTCTATTGGTGGAATGGGATGAAGAGTGACATTGCGGAATTCGTTTCAAAATGCCCAAACTGCCAACAAGTGAAGGTTGAACATCAAAGGCCATGTGGATTGGCTCAGAACTTTGAGATTCCGGAGTGGAAGTGGGAGATGATTAATATGGACTTTATCACTGGTCTGCCAAGGTCTCGAAAGCAACATGATTCGATATGGGTAGTCGTGGACAGAATGACCAAACCAGCTCACTTCCTGGCAGTCAAGACAACCAACACTGCGGAAGAGTACGCCAAGTTGTACATCCAGGAGATTGTGAGGTTGCATGGAGTTCCCTTGTCCATCATCTCAGATAGAGGAGCCCAATTTACCTCCCAGTTCTAGAGATTATTCCAGAAAGGCTTGGGTACTAAGGTGAACTTGAGCACCGCCTTTCATCCCCAGACGGATGGTCAGGCAGAGCGTACAATTCAAACGCTTGAAGACATGTTGAGGGCTTGTGTCCTTGACTTCAAAGGGAATTGGGATGATCACCTACCACTGTTTGAATTTGCATACAACAATAGCTATCATGCGAGTATTCAGATGGCTCCATATGAGGCGTTGTATGGGAGGAGATGTAGATCACCAATTGGGTGGTTTGAGGTGGGAGAAGCGGATTTGATTGGGCCTGAACTTGTTCACCAGTCGATGGAGAAGGTCAAAGTCATTAGAGAAAGGTTAAAGACTGCCCAGAGCCGCCAAAAATCTTACACTGACGTGAGGAGAAGAGATTTGGAGTTCGGAGTGGATGATTGGGTGTACTTGAAAGTATCACCTATGAAAGGTGTCCTAAGGTTCGGGAAGAAAGGAAAGCTTATTCCGCGTTATGTTGGACCCTATCAGATTGTAAAGAGGATTGGGAAGGTTGCTTACGAGTTGGAGTTGCCTTCCGAGCTAAATGGAGTCCATCCAGTATTCCATGTATCGATGCTGAGGAAATACTTGGGAGATCCTGCCTTGGTAATCCCTGTTGATAGCATTGGAATAAAGGACAACCTATCTTACGAAGAGATCCCAGTTCAAGTCCTTGATCGTCAGATTCGCAAGTTGAGGAACAAAGAGATAGCCTCAGTCAAAGTCCTATGGAGGAATCAGTTTGTTGAAGAAGCCACATGGGAGGCTGAGGAAGAGATGAAAGCAAAATATCCGCACCTATTCGTGCCAACTGATGAGGAGGATATGGAAGGTAATCCTTACTCTTCACTAAGCTGATTGTTCAATTTTTCTAAGTGACTAACTATCTTTAAGTCGGGAATTGATTGATTGATTGAATTGAGTGTGGAAATGAGCCTTGATTCTACTCGTGCCTTAACCCCCATCTCTTCTCATCATTCGAGGACGAATGATCCCAAGGGGGAGATGATGTAACGCCTAGTAAAATTACCAAAGTACCCCTAGAATGAGGGTATGTGCGTAACGCGTCTTCCGAAGCTCGTATGGCAAATCCGAGACCGGATTTGGAATCAGCATGGAAAATTGAGTGGGAAGGTGGTCTCGGTCGATTTTTAGAGCGACCCGAGCGAAAGATAAATTTTCGATCAAAAGCAGAAAACAGTGACTGTCCGCGACAGAGGCACGTTGTGGACCTGTCGTGGAGAAGTACTTGTACGATTTTTCAAATTTTCGACGGGATGGAGAAAACTCGTTCAAAAGCATTTTTCTAAAAATACCCTGTTCGCGATAGGTCCGCGTCACGGACCGTGTATTTTTTGGACTGAGAATTTCTAAATATTTACGAGGGGCATTCCGGTCAATCTCCCGCCCCTCCCAAACTCTAATACACGACTAATAACGATGTTTCTACGTGAAAAGGGTCTAAAATCCTCATTCTAGTCCTATTCCCTAACACTAACAAGGCTAGGGCTTGAGAAGAAGAGAGAAGAGCTTGTGTGGGAAATTCGAGAGGAGATCCTAGACGTATTCAATTGTTAGCCGAACCGCAGGTATGTAAGGCTAAACTAAAATATGAGACTGTTCTCTCATGTGCCCCATAGAGGTCATAGATGTGTTGATGGTTGAGGAGTCTACATGCATGAATCTTTGATAGTGATTCTTGAAAATTATATTTGAAATTACATGTTTTCCATGTTGATGATCATCATACTATTTGTTTTTCTTAAATGTAATACTTTCATGAGAATTTGCATATCCTTACATGATTAATTTGAAAAGCATGCATAACGAACTTGAGGATTGAGTCTAGGTCCGTGAAATTGTGATTGTGATTGTGAGGAGAGAATGACGAGTCTAGAGCCCTGAGTTAAGATTGTGGTTGTTGATTGTGATTGTGATTATGATGAGAGAATGATGATGAGTTGATAGAGTTTGATTGTCTTATGAGTCTCTAAAAATGAACTCTACCGATGTGTCTATTCACTTGATTCCTGATGATTGTTCTAAGTCTTGAGTTATTGATGAGATTGATTGATGAGAGGGTTAAAGCCCCTATGAGATATCGATCGTTGACGGGGTTAAACTCCCTACGAGATTGGTTTGATTGGATTGATAGTTTTATGAGCATTGAGTCTGGAGGAGTATCGAGCACCGAAATGGGTAAGAGTGAGTCCCACTTGAACCCATTAAACTACGTCGCCAAGTGTAGAAGAGGTTTTCCTCTTGAGTTTATGTCCCTGAAAGCAATAGCGGACTTGGTGAGTTTTCTATCCCCATTTTGGACTCTCTATGATGGCACTTCTTTGTGATTCGTTCTCTACCTGGCAAGTATAGAACGGCTGTGGCAACACCAGCGGGATGTTGTACAATCACTGGCTCATAAGTGGTTGTTGTCGGTTAAGAGAAACTCCCATGAGTTCCGTACCTTACTCCGAGTCTAGATGAGATGAGAGGGGGTGAGCTCCTCTGAGTTGAGTTTGAGATGAGTTGAGACTATTGATGAGTCTGAGTTAATGATGTGTCACTTGTCTACTCTTTATTCTTTCATAGATGGACAATTGACCGTTTTGATGTGATTATGATGTGTATATTGAGTTGATATTGTTTCTATTTTTTTTTATCTACCGGTTTCTGTTTCACTCAGCTATATTACATACCAGTACATTCCAAGTACTGATGTCCCCTCTGGACTGCATCGTTCTATGATGCAGAGGCAGGTACCAAAGATCGTCGACAGGCGCTTCGTTGAGGATTCGAGATTTCAGCTGATTGGTGAGCCTCCCCTACTCCGGAGGATTCACTCTTTTATTTCATCATGCTTTAGAGTTAGACTGGACTATTTCTTTTGTTTTGATTTGGGTAGCCATGGATTTGTCATTGGCACCACATGATTAGTGATAAAGGCTTCATAGACTGTGATCGAGTATTTGACGTTGAGGTTGTGGGCTAGTTCTTTCTACTAGCCTTTGTTTTATATATATACTCCTGTGAGACTAGAGATAAGAAGTGTCCACTAGACTTATATTTTCCTGCTATTCAATAGAGTTATTTGATTGAATGACGTGATGCAGCTAAGTGGTTCGCTTGGGGACTAGTAATAGTCTTCGAGTGCCGGCCACGCCTAGGGTACACTCCCGGGGCATGACAATTTAGACCAAGAACTTTACAATTTAAGCTCATGAACAAGACTTGACAATTACATTGTGTCTTAATTCATCATATATATAACTCTTGCCTCTTAGTCCGATGACTTCAAAACAACAAGTTAAGCCCTATGGGCAATACTTGACAATGTCACATTATGTTTTGACTTATGAGATACTCTATAACTAAAATACTAAAGGTAAGACTTGTTAGTCCAAGGACTTCTAAAGAACAAGTCAAGCCCCATGGGAAAGATTTGACACTATCACATTACATATTGACTTATGAGATGTTGTATAATTCTTGCCTTAGAGGCAAGACATAAACCAAGAATTTCACTAGTTATGCCCTTTGAACAAGACTTGACACTACTAAATTGTGTCCGTGATTTATTATAGTTCTATAACACTTACCTCTTTGCCCAAAGACTTCAAAATAACAAGTGAAGCTCCATAAGTAAGGCTTGATGATATCACATAGTGTTTTGATTTATGAAATACTCTATGACTATTTTCCTAAAGATAAGTAAGGCGTGTTAGTCCTAGGACTTCTAAACAACAAGTTTAGCCCCACAGGCAAGACTTAACACTACTCATTATGCCTTGATTTATGAGATTCTCTATAACACTTTCTCTGGAGACAAAACATAGATCGAAAATTTCAAAAGTTACACCCTATGGTAAGACTTGACACTACTATCTTGTGTCTTGACTTATCATATATATAACTCTTACCTCTTAGCTTAAGGACTTTGAAATAACAAGTTAAGCTACATGGGCAAGAATTGACAATATAACATTGCGTTTTTTTATGTATAGCTATTGCCCTAGAGGTAGGACTTGTTAGTCCAAGGACTTCGAAACAACAACTTAAGCCCATGGGCAAGACTTGATACTAATACATTATGTATTAATTTATGAGATGTTCTATAATTCTTGTATTAGACGTAAGACTTAAACCAAGAACTTCACTTATGGCCAAGACTTGACACTTCTACATTGTGTCTTGATTTATGATATGCTTTATCATTTGCGTTGGAGGCAAGATTTAGCCCCCAAACACTTTCAAATAACAAGTCGCGCCTCACCACAACAATTTTCACTAAGTTTAACTTATGAGAAACACAATAACTTTTGTCTTAGAAAAAAATTTAACTCGATAATTTAATAGAGAATAAAAAAGACAAAGAAATAGAAGTAGACAAAAAGAAAAAATAAAAAAGCAAAAAGGATAATAGAAAAATAATAATTAAAAAAAATAAAGAAAGAGAAAAAAACAAGTTAAGAAAAATGAAATAGGAAAAAGAATTTAAAAAAAGAGAAAAGAAAAAATAATTGAAAAGATAAAGAAAGAGGAAAAAATAGAAGTTTAAAAAAATAGAAAAAGAAAAAATAACAAAGAAATAAGAGAGAAGAAAAAAAATAGGTAAAGAAAATAAAGAAAGAGAAGATTAAAAAAAATTGAGAGGCAATTGAACATGAAAAGTTTTAAAAACTATTTAAAGTGTAGAGGGGTAAAAATATATTTTGATTCAAGAAAAGATATTTTTGTAAGACTTCTTATGTGGAGGACAAAAAATCCAGACACTACATTTAAAAGGTACTCTGTTTAATTTCCTGCTAGTCAAGAGGTAATGTGTGTTCATATGTTACGGTAAAGAAGCGCATATATATATATATGCCCATGCTAGCGCGGACCCGATATTTGTTATTTTTGTGTCTCGACTTATGTGATATAGATAGAATTTGTCAAATATTATTATTTATAGTATTTTTATACTTATCTAGATTCATAATAATTTTCATGTAATTTTCTAATTAAATAATACATGTTATTTCTTTTGTCCTCTTTTTATGTGACGTTCAGGCATGTCGTCCAATAGTTGTCTGCTTTAGTTGCTCCGTAGCCTCTTCTATATATCATAAATATTATTGTTGTCAATTATGTAAATTTATGGTAATTTTTATGTAGTATCCTAATTAAATAATATATGTTATTTCTTTTGTCCCCTTTTATGTGATGCTGATAGATTAATTTCAACAATCATTGAAATTTTGTATTTGTTTTTAAAAAATTTGAAGTTGTCAAATATCATGATTTATAGCATTTTTTATAGTTATTTAGATTCATGATAATTTTACGTAGTTTTCTAATTAAATAATACATGATATTTCTTTTGTTCCCCTTTATGTGTCATCGATAGAGTTTTTAATTTGTTTTTAAATTTTTTTAAAATCAAGCAGCTAAAGTAGACACGTCAATGAGCAGTTGCCTGCATACGCAAATAGCTGAAGCAGACATGTTAAACAACTACGTGCTTCAACTACTCCAAAAATTTTAAAATCCTCGCCAAAGCAGACACGTCAATGGACAACTGCCTGCTTAAGCTGACAACGGAAGTAGGCATGTCATCAAACAGTTGTCTGCTTCAGCCGCTGAAGCAGGCATGTCATTCAACAACAGCCTGGACAGTTGTCTATTTACGCAAGTAGCTGAAGCAGATATGTCGTCCAACAGCTGCGTGAAAATAAAGTATAAATTTCAATAAAAAATCATGTGATATGATATAAAGTAATTCATAACTTTCTAAATTCTAACTATATCACATAAATTGAAACAAAAAATAGATGTTGGGCCTATGCTGGCCCGGGCACCGATGTCTAGTATACATAAATATGCATGTATTATCATAATACCTCAAATTTAAACTATCTGATTTAGTATATCTTCTATATTTTATATTATATTTACTTTTTTATATTATATTATGTTAAAAGTAGAAACCTTTTTCACATTGAAGAGTTATAACTTTTTCGATGAGTTGTGACCTAGATTGTGACTTTTCTGATAAGACACTATCAACGCTTGTTCATAATAATCTTTGTTGGTTATAAATAGATAGATTTTATCACATTTTTAAACTACTTATATTATATTTTGTTATGTTATATTATGTTAAAAGCAGATACCTTTTCATATAGAAAGGTTGTGATTTTTCTAAGGAGTCATTACCTTTCCGAAGGATTGTGACTTTTTTTATAACATAATAAGCACTCATTCGTACTACCCTTTGTTAGCTAAAAATAGAGGAGTTCTCTCACATTTTTAAACTACAAATTTTTAAGTTTTCTATTCTTTATCTTAAAAAACCCATTTAGTATATCTTTAATACTTCATATTATTTCCTTGTAGTATGTTATATTAAAAGTAGACTCTTTTTCATATTGAAGGGTTGTGATTTATCCCAAGTATTGTGACATTTTTGAGTTGTGACTTTTTTTATGAAATGCGATTTTCTGATAAGGCATAATAAACACCTGTATAAGTGGAGGAATTTTTCACATTCTTAAACGGCGAATTTTCTAAGTTCATGAAATTTGAATACCTTTAACTTGAATGTTGAAGTACTTTAGTACCAAAGAGCAAGACCGGTGCACTACAGCTCCCGTTATGCATAGAGTCTGGGCTGTGAATGGCACCCGTCCAAATCCTCCAGTGGGAGAACCGTTGCTACAACCCAACTGATGATATCTAACAAGAACTAGGCATTTAAAGATATGAAAGAAATTTTAAATAAAACAAAAGTGTGTCCCCATAAACTCAACTGACGTAAACTAAACAATCAGAAGAATATCCCTAGAATCTAAAAGTTATTGTACCAAAGCATCTATCAATACTCTAAGTTAAGGGGATGCAATCCTAAAAAAGATAAATAATAAATGTATGAGTCCCTACGAATGGACTAAGAAGTAAAGACGAATCCATGGCACCTTGGAAACAAGTTGGCTCACCCTTGAATCTGGTAGATCACTGATCTCCTATCTAAGGTCTTTCAGTAGCCGCCCGAAGATGCCCTAATCAACAAAGAAAGAAGAAGTGCAGTATTAATACACATAACATCAGAATACTGATAGGATCACACAACTATTTCAATAAGCAAAATATACGACAAACAAATATAACATAGTAGATCATACATATATACAGAAAGAGTAAAAAATTCCCAATCAATGTTCAACATACCGATACCATGATTATTAATCTCAATGCAATAATAAAAAATAGTCCTCTCATGGGATCCACACCCAAATGAATTATGTATCGGAATGTGATACCCAATCTAATACGAGGCCAAAACATGACATAGTTGACCACTTTATTGGTATATAAATAATCAAGAAAATAAAATAATCAATACAAGATGACTTAAATCATCCAAATAGTATCAAAATCTCAATCATTGGACACTATTATGATCATCTCCTCCAACGAGAGCATTTTCTCCACCATTAGTTTTAGGCCAAAATCCTTCCCTATGAGGATTCTTATAGATTCTACGGTCTAGGAATCAATTAACAAGTTAGAGGAACGTTTAACTTACCTTTATCGACAAAATAGGTGAAAAGCAGAAGAAAACGAACTCTAAGTTGTTGTTGGTCTCTCAAGAATGAAGTGGGAGAAATAAAAATGAATTTGAGACTTTTCAGACTTAAAATTCATGATTGTCCCACTATGACATCCACTTATCCCTCCATGGCGGCATAGCCATAGTGGAATTCATCCCATGATGACATAGTCATACTAGTAGTAAATATACTTGGTGGAATGATAGAATCAATGAGGCATGCATTTTTAAGAGACTGGACAGGGTGTTGGTAAATGTTGAATTTAATGAAGTGGTTCTTTCTATAGAAACACAACATCTTATCAACCAAGAATCTAATCATGCTCCTCTACATGTTATTTATAAGGTGAATAACATGAACACACCATTTTGTTTCCTTCATTTTTGGTACAAACACAAGAAATTCATGGAGATTGTTCAACATAACTGGTAGGTAGAGTTCAAGGGGTGTCCATCTAGGAAACTATATGCCAAAATAAAGAGGATGAAAAGAGCCTTAGCGAAATGGAGTAAAGAAGAATTTGACAACATCTTTGTTCGAATGGCTACACTTGAAGACATCATTAAAGTTAAAGAAGCGCAACTGGAATTGACATCTACACCTAAGAATAGGGTGGAATTTTGGTAGAGTAGAGGTTGACCTGAAAAGATTTCTCAAGATGGAAGAATAGTATTGGAAATATATGGTTGGGATGAGATGGTTTGTAAAGAGGGATAAAAATACTAATTTCCTTCACTCTTATGTGAAAAGGAAAAGGATAAGCTTCAGTTAACAGAGATTACTGATGAGATGAGAGTGGTTCTAAATACCAACTCTGATATAGGGGAGGAGGTGTTGGAGTACTTCAAGAATCAATTTAGGGATTATAGGAGTATCCAGGATTTTTCAATGCTTGATACATCCCAAAATTGATTATAGAGGATGGGAATGGAAACATGATAAAACTTTCAAAGAATTAGGAGGTGAAAAAAGCAGTTTTTCCGCTGAATGGAAGTAGTGCGGTTGATCCTGATGATTTTTCGGGTCTTTTTTATAGAAGTGTTGGGATATTGTTGCAAATGGCTTAGAGCTTGTTTGGAAGGACATCCTGGTAATTGGATTTGGTGGAATTGGGTGTAATTACACTGTCTGACCTGTTTGGTTAGACAGGTAATTACATGGTCAGCCGGTAATTGGGTGTAATTACACTTTCCAATTCACAGGGAGAGGCTGTGAATTGAAGGTTATTACATGGTGTAATTACATGCTGGTGCCTTTTTAATTTCTTTCTTTTATTTTTATTTTTATATTTTTATTTTAATTTATTTTCTATTTTGATTATTTTAATATTTTTTTTATTTTTATTATTCTAATTAAAAAAAATTATTTTATAATATTTATTTTTCATTTCTTTATTCTCTATCTTTATATGTCATGTGATTCCATACAATTTTTCACATTATCTTTTTCTATTTATTTATTCTATGTTTTATTTTTTTTCACTAGCATGATTTTATTAGCATTATAATTTTCAAATTAAAGTTGAATTCATTGTTGGTAAAGTTATAAATATACGTATTATTTTATTTTAAATCATATTTATTTATGTTATATTGAAATTTGGCATAAGAGTGTTATGTTAATTTTCTTATGTTGAATTTAAAACTTATGATGTATTTTTTAGTTTCATGTGTTTTTGTAGTATTGACTTGATATTTCACATTACAAACCATTTATTTTCTATTAGTTAGATTAGCTAGATAGTTTCTTTATTTTTTAATCAAATATTTTAACAATTTTACTATGATATTATATTTATATATTTAATATTTTTGTCAAAAATAAATTTCATGATGTTTGCATAAAACTTATATTTTTAGTTTTTATAATGAATTTAATTAAAATATACTAAGTTTAAAAATATAAATTGATTTTTTTAATATTAGTTAAGAATATGTATTTACAAATTAATATATTTTTGAAAGACAATATATATCTTAAATATTTAATTTAATATTTATAAATACCTATATTTGTCTAATATAAATTTTTAATTTTAGATAATTATTTATTTATAAAATTTAATATAACCTTATAATTACACTCGTGCAACCAAATAACACACTTGTAATTATACTGTAATTACGCTTTGGCAAACAAACAGGACAGTGTAATTACCAATGTGTGTAATTATAGGGTGTTTAAAGGCTACCCTAATAATTACACCAATCTCAATTACCAGGTGGCTTTCAAACATACCCTTAGAGCCTATTTGGAAAGACACCCTGTGCAACGCTTGGTAAAATTACCAAAATACCCCCTGGAAAGAGGGTATGCGCCTAACGCATCTTCCGATATTCGTATGGCAAATCCGTGATCGTATTTGTGATCAGCACAAAAAAATTGAGTGGGAAATTGGTCTCGGTCGATTTTTAGAGCGACCCGATCCAAAGATAATTTTTGATCCGAAACACAAAATAGTGTTAGTACGCGACAGGAGCGCGTCGCGCATCCATTGCGGACCAGCACTTGTATTCTTTTTAAAAATTTTGACGGGATTGAGAAAGCTCATTCAGAGACTTTTTCTGAAAATACACAGTCCGCGACCAGTCCACGTCGCAGACTGGGTCTTTTTCGAGTTGAAAATTTCTAAATTATTATAAAGGGCATTCCAGTCAATTTCTCACCCCTCCTAAATAGCGCTGGGCATTCGGTCGGTTCGGTTCGATTTGTGAAATTCGGTTTGGTTTTTCGTTTTTCGGTTTAAGAAAAATATAAACCAAAACTGAACTGAAATAAATTCGGTTCAGTTCGGTTTTTGCAATTTTGGTTCGATTTATTTCGGTTTGATTTTTCGATTTGAATATTATTTCTGACTTCTTTTTTTCGATGAAAAGTAATTTATTACATACAAGAACATTACTACAACTCTATAAAGATAAGTTACTCTATATTAGTAACCAATTAATGAGGCCATTATTTAAAAATGTGAACAGTTACATGTATTGAATTACTATTTGAAGTGTCATAACCTATAAATCAAAAGTCTACCATTTGATTCCTTCATTCCTTGACATATATGTTCTAGGTTAGCAATTAGGATTTAGGAATTTTATTTTTCACTAAAGTAAAGTAATATTCTTTGGAACTGAAATTGGGCGTTCAGTAAAGTATATGTTGCCCGATTGAGCTTGGGAAATTACTAGTTCATGTTGGGCCTACACTATATGTATTATAATTTATAAGTTATAACATATGTAGGCAGCCAAAACTAATAGGTAGTCGAGCAGAGGCGAGTTCTCTGGAGCTCCTGTAATATTCTCAGTGAACTTAACCACAATATATATCATCTCATTTCTGGCCAAGAAGGTATTTCAAGAATCTATACACACACACACACACATATATATATGTATGTATGTATGTATGTATGTATGTTTTCATATTTTTCGGACTTGTCGAGAAAGATTAGCTATTTTGCCACTGTAGTTTTGATGTTTCTAAGACATATTATCTTAGGATGTCTGTATATCCTTTATATATACAAAGACACTCTTCCAAAGGTTGTACTATAGCATTTTTATTTTTTCATCAAAGAAGAAGTTTATCTGGACATAAAAAAAAATCGTTTTTCGGTTAACCAAAATAAAAAAATTAAAATCGATAACCGAACCGAATTATCAATATTTTAAAATTTAAAATCCAAACCGACTAAATAAACCGATTAACTGAAACCAAAATTTAAAAAAATTCGGTTCGGTCGGTTTTTTCGGTTTGAACCAAATACTGCCCAGCCCTACTCCTAAACCCTCTCCACGATCTAATAAGGTCATTTTAACGTAAAAAGGGTCTAAAACCCCCCATTCTAAGTCCTATTCCATAATCTAACAAGGCTAGGACTTGAGGAGAGAAGAGAAGAGCTTGAGTTTGAGAGATTCGAGAAGAAATTCGTGACGTGCTTGATTAATAACTGCATCCCAGGTATGTAAGGCTAAACTAAAAGCATGTGATTGTTTTCTCATGTGCCCCATAGATGGTCATAGATGAGTTGATAGTTGAAGAGTCTACATGCATGAATACTTGAGGGTTTCTCTTGAAAATTCATTTGAAATTATATGTTTTCTATGTTGATGATCATCATACTATTTGTTTTCTTGAATCGAACATTTTTCATGAGAACTTGCATAACCCTACATGACTAATTTGAAAAGCATACAAAATGAACTTGAGAATTGGGCCTAGAGCCTTGAGTTAAGATTGTTGAGCATGACAAGAGAATGATGATGAGTTGATAGCATTTGATTGTCTTATGAGTCTCTATAAACGAACTCTACCGATATGTCTATTCACTTGCTTCCTAATGATTGTTATAAATCTTGAGTCATTGATGAGATTGATTGATGAGAGGGTTAAAGCCCCTATGAGAAACCGTTGACGGGGAGTGAGTCCCTATGAGATTGATCGAGATGGAGGTTTTATGAGCATTGAGTCATGGGAGAAGTATCGAGCACCAAAAGAGTGAGAGTTAGTTCGACCCAAACTCATCAAACTATGTCGCCAAACGTAGGAAAGGCATAGAACCATCACACATATTATAGTTCTCTCGAGAGTAACGGTCCCTGATAACAATAGAGGACCTATTGAGTTTGCCTCTATATTGGGTGAGCTAATATGGTTTTTGAGCGTTCCCTACCTGGCAAGTTTGGAACCACTGTGGCAACATCAGGGTGATTGTTGTACATTCACGGGCTCATAAGTGAGTGTTATCAGATAAGAGAAACTCCCATAAATTTTCTACCTTGAGTACTCCGAGTCTGAGATGAGATGAGAGGAGGTGAGCTCCTCTGAGATGAGATGAGATGAGATGAGCTTCATTAAGATGAGTTTGAGACTATTGATGAGTTTGAATTATTGACGTGTCACTTGTCTAATCTTTATTCTTGCATAGATAAACATTTGACGATTTGATGTTATTTTGATGATTACTTTGAGTTGATGTTATTTCCAAACTATTCTACCGGTTTTTGTTTCATTCAGCTATTTTACATACCAGTACATTCCAAGTACTGATGTCAACTCCGGACTGCATCGTTTTATGATGCAGAGGCAGGTACTAGAGATTGTCAGCAGGCGCTCCATTGAAGGTCTGAGACTCGCAGCTGATTTGGTGAGCCTCCCCTACTCCGGAGGATTCACTATGATTATTTCATCATGCTTTAGAATTAGACTGGACTATTTCATTTATTTTGATTTGGGGTAGCCATGCGTCTATCATTGGCACCACATGAGTAGTAATAGAGGCTTCATAGACGATGGTCGAGCGTTGATGTTGAGACTTGTGAGCTAGTTCTTTCTACTAGCTTTTATTTTTATATAGTTACTTTGAGACTTTAGATGAGATGCGCCCATTTACTTACTTATATTTTCAGCTGTTCAGTAGAGTTTATTGATTGAATGATGTGACGAAGCTAAGTGGTTCGCTTGGGGACTAGCAATAGTCTCTAATTGTCAGTCACACCAAGGGTACCCTCCCAGGGCGTGATACCCTGATAATTAGATTTGGTGGAATTGAGTGTAATTACATTGTCTGGCGTGTTTGGTTGGACAGGTAATTACATAGTCAACAGGTACTTGGGTGTAATTGACTGAGTGTAATTACACTTTCCAATTCACAGGGGAGGCAGTGAATTACAGGTAATTACATGGTGTAATCACATGCTGGCTACTTTTAAATTTCTTTCTTTTATTCTTATTTTTATATTTTCCTTTCTAATTTATTTTTATTTTTATTATTTTGAATTCTTTTTATTTTTATTATTCTAATTTTTTTCTAAAACTATATTTTATTTTATAATATTTATTTTTAATTTCTTTCTTATTCTCAATTTTTATGTGTCATGTGATCCCATACAATTTTTCACATTATTTTTAAAGAAAACTTATTTATTCTATGTTTTATTTTATTTTTCACCAGCATGATTTTATTAGCATTCTAATTTTTAAATTAAAGTTGAATCCATTGTTAGATAAAGTTATAAATATACATATTTTTTTCTTTTAAATCATATTTATGTATGTTATATTGAAATTTAGTATAAGAGTATTATGTTAAATTTCTTATTTCGAATTTAAAACTTACGTTTTTTTTTGTTTCATTTGTTTTCATAGTCTTGACTTGATATTTCATATTACAAGCCATTTAGTTTTTTTAGTTATATTAGATAGATTATATTTTTATCAAATATTTTAAAAATCTTACTATGACATTATGTTTATAAAATTTAATATTTTTGTCAAACACATATTTCATGGTGTTTGCATAAAACTTATATTTTTAAAATATACTAATTTAAAAATATAAACTGTTTTCTTATAATATTAGTTAAGAATATATATTTACTAATTAATGTTTTTTTTAAGGACACTATATATCTTAAATATTTAATTTAATATTATTTATAAATATCTATATTTGTCTAATATAAATTTTTAATTTTAGATAATTAACTTTTATTTTTAAAATTTAATATAACATTGTAATTACACTCGTGCACCAAACAACACACTTGTAATTACACTGTGACAAACAAATAGGATAGTGTAATTACAATTACAGGGTGTATAATTACTATCCTAATAATTACATCAATTCCAATTACCAAGTGGCTTTCCAAACAAACCCTTAGGGATTTCTTTTATTTCACCTGAGGTTGGTCATTGTTGGACCAAGCCTCTGGCTGTTTTTGTTATTGGACTTCAATGTAATAGGCTCATTTTAAGCCCATTCGATTTTGTTTTAGGAATTTTTACATAATTGATATAGTTTATTACTCTTATTGCACTTTTTAATGTTACTTATAAATAATTACGGTCTATAGCATAATTATTAAATTAAAAACACTTTTTGAATTAGGTAGGGTAGGGTAGGGACAAACAAAAAATAACTTCTCCCCACTTTTCTCTCTCCGGTTAATTTCAGGAAGTTCTTCTCTGGTCCATTTTCTTCCTTTCTTCTCCGGTCAAGCGAAATTTAGAAGCTCTTCACTGTATGTATTCTCTACGCTCTATCATTGTAAACAAAGTTTTTCATTATTTGTTTCGATTTATATTTCAGCATTTTCTTTTCAGCGTGTTTTTTTTACTTTTGTTTTTTGAAAAATTTTGATGTTTTTTGTGCATTTAAACTTGTTGAATCGCACATTGAGTACGAATTTTGTGTTTAGTATTTATTTTCTTTTTTGAACTTGTTTCGATTTATGTTTTCTTTGTCAACGGTTTTTTATTTGAATTTTTTTTGAAAACTTTCGCTCGGTTTTGTGCATTTAAACTTGTGAATCGCACATTGAGGATGAATTTTATTTTTCATAGTATATTCTGTTAATTAGGATTTTGTTTTGTTCAAAACCCTTGTATATTTGTTGAGAATTTTGTGTTGTTTTCATTATTTTACAAGTAAAATCTTCTGTGATGAATGAGACATTAACACCTAGAAGGAGTACTAGGATTCAAAATCCTCATTCAGTTGAGGGTTCAAGTTCAATCAAATCTATTTTTGATGTTAATACAGGTTAGGAAACCCCTTCTATGAAAGCTAAAAGAAGAAGTCCTAGGAATGTTAGTGTTGTGAATGTTGTTAGTAGTAGTTCTGGTGGTGGTTTGAACAGTGATGTGCCTTCTTTTGATTTAGAGATTTCTCAACCTACAGATAATCTGCCATCTGGTGAAACGACAAAAAATGATACCGAAGTTCAGCCCAAAAAAAGAATAAAAAGAGTGCTGAAAAAACGTGTTGGTAATATGAATTTGAAATCTAACATGCGGAAAATAGATGTTGACCTAAAGCAGAAAAAAATTGTTGATGATAATGACGACTTCATGGATGATTTTTCTATTCCGAAGTCAACAAGTAAGGCTTCATCTGTCAAGAGAAAACAGAGGAGGAATCGGCCCGCAAAAGATATTGATAACATGGATGATTTTGACAAGGTTTTATTTTTTATTTTTTTGTTATTTCTGTGATTTTTAAGCACTGCGTGTGTGTCTATGTGTGTAATACATGTGACTTTAATGTCATTAAAATACATTATTGTGATTATAAAATATGATTATAATACCATTATAATACATTATTGTGATATTATAATTGTATAAATCCTATTCTAATATCACTATAAATCTGATTATAATACCATTATAACATCATCATAATACATTATTGTGATATTATAATAGTATAAATCCTATTCCAATATTACTGTTAATAAATCCTATTCTAATTCATTTTTAATATTATTCTAATATATTTGGTAATATCTTAACCTATGTGTATGTGAGTGCAGAATCGAAATTTTTGGAAGGTGCCTGGTGAAAACTATGTTTCCAGTCGGTGGAAGGCTTACACAACTATGAAGTTATCCACACAATTAAAGCTAATTTTTCTACTACTCAGTTTGAAGCTTTTCGACACAAGAGAGTGGTACTATTAGTGATGAAGAGAAGGCATGAAAGGTTTATAAGCGTAAAAAATGTGCAACAAAGAAGTAGTTATTAGTTGTTTTTCTACTTTTGAAGTCTCAGGCAAACATGTAAAAAATGAATGCTAAAATACTGCTTAAATACTACTTTTTGTTGATTTTGCTGTGAGTTTGACGCGATAGATCTTTTGATGAACATGTATTTGAAGAACTATTTTTTTTAAGATTATATGATTATAATACAACAACCTAAATAGTGTGACTATTACTCCTATTATAATTTATTTTTAATATTATTCTAATAAATGATTGTGCTTTGATAGTGTCTTTATACAATTATAATATACATAAGTTATAAAAGCTGTAATACATGCTCATAACATGAACCCCCAACCCTTTTGAATATGATTATAATACATGTGACTTTAATATCATTATACTACATTATTGTGATAATTATAGTATAAACATAATTATAATACATTGATAATCATATACATGTGCCTAGGAGAAACATTTTATAACCCTTTTTCAATATGATTATAACATAGCAACCTAAATAGTGTGACTAGTACTCCTATTATAATTTATTTTTAATAATATTCTAATACATGATTGTGCTTTGATAGCATCTTTATACAATTATAATATACATGCTCATAATATGAACCTCCCAATCTTTTTGAATATTATTTCATTCACCTAATACATTTATATAACCCCTTTGAATATGATTATAATACAACAACCTTTTGATAATATACATAAGCTATAAAATCCTATGACTATTAATCATATTATAATTCACCTGTAATATGATTATAATTCATATATAACTGATTATACTACAAATGCTCAAAGAAATATGAACCCCCTCCCATAATTCACCTGTAATATGATTATAATGCATACATTAAGAATTCAACAATTATTAAGAATTCAACAAAATATTAAGAATACCTATGCAACAAAATATTTAAGAATTATGTTACATGTTAAAAAATATTCTTGCTATATTTAGAACTTGTGTCTTCCCAATTGTTTATTTCTAACATTTCTATAACATTTTCGATTGTGGCCTGCTTGTTCACAATTACTGCATGAATTTTTAGATCTTTTGCGTTTTCTGCCCTCACCGATTTTGATTCTTGTTTTTCTTGGTCTTCCAGCTGCCCTTTTTTCAATTGGAGGTAGGACTATTTCAGCAGATACATGCAATGTTACATTCCAGGTGCTTGAATCAGGAAGATTTTCCACTTGAAGTTGGTATGTTTGCAACAAGTTTGCTTTTGTGTAGTATGGGGAGCAATAGTCTTCATAGACAAGAAATGTGCACATAGTAGTTCATCCAATTGGAACCTTCCACAACTGCATTGTGAAATTTGTAATACCATCGATGATTGTATGCAAGTATTCAGTTGTTTCTCGTACCTATAATTTGTAAAAAAAACCAACGGTCAGAAGATATATTAACAGTTTTTCAATGATACACACCCTCATTTTATCCGCTTCCTCTTTGTTACATTCCAAAATTCATGATATTTCTTACCAAGGTAGAATGCTGAAAATGTAGCCTTTGATTGATTGTTGTTATTCCATTTTTGAATTAGCAATCTCATGGAATCTAGTAGTGGCAAAGCTGGTGGTTCCCTAGCTTTTTTATTAACTACATTTAATGATTCTGCAATATTGGAAGTCATTGTCCATACTTTGTTCACCTTGGCATGCACACGTGATCACTTACTGTACCCAATACAAAAAAATAGTCTTTAACTCTTCTGTTTATCTTTTCAACCATTTAAACTTCAAAACTTCAAAACAATAAAACAGACAGATAATTAAAGCAGATAGAATAAATAAATATATTTACCAATTTACATTTGATTGTATGACCTTGAAGTCAAATTTGTGAAGAACAGAATAACGTCTCACTGCACTAACCAAAATCGATTTTTGTTGATAGACTTGATTTTCTTCAATCAATTCTTGATTGTGGTTAGTCATGATTGCAGATTCATCATTTAAATACTCATCATTTTTGTATATGATCCCATTCCAACTTCTTGAATTGCATCATCAATTTCAATCATTGAATAAAAATGTATGAATTGAGGTTTTCAGAGGTTGAGATTGAATCAGATGTACACAAATGTGGAATTAAGTTTGATTCATGCTCCTCTTAGATCATTAGTTCTGTTGTTGTGATACACAAAGGGTAGTTAGTAATCTCTTGGTTATCCTTTTTCAATTCGGCATACACTTGGACTCCATATTGTTTTATATTTCCAATGATACTGATCAATCATTAATTTTGTAGTTTATGCTTGTTTTTTTTAACAAAAGTGTCAATGGATAATTGTGTTGCAATTACTGCCACAAGAGCCCCATAGCTTGATTCAGAATTTATAACTATTGCATCTGTATTGCAGTCAACATAGCGACTGCTACTATTCCACCTCCCATTGTGATAAAGCATAACCGGTATTATGACCATCTACAAACTTTTAGATAATAAAAGTGAATCCAAAGGTAAAAAAACAGGAATAAATCAAGCATAATTATTTGAATTACAACAGTATTATAACTGAATTCAGCAGAGTATTGTGAAGGAATGCACCAAAGTGTTATATTTGAATTATATAAACTCAAACAACAAAGTGAATTCAAATATAACACCTTCCACAATTATTTGAATTACAACAATATTATAACTGAATTCAGCAGAGTATTGTGAAGGAATGCACCAAAATGTTATATTTGAATCATATAAACTCAAACAACAAAGTGAATTCAAATGTAACACCTTCCACAATTATTTGAATTACAACAGTATTATGACTGAATTCAACAGAGTATTGTAAATGAATGCACCAAAGTGTTATATTTGAATCATATAAACTCAAACAACAAAGTGAATTCAAATATAACACCTTCCACAATTATTTGAATTACAACAATATTATAACTAAATTTAGCAGAGTATTGTAAAAGAATGCACTAAAGTGTTATATTTGAATCATGTAAACTCAAACAACAAAGTGAATTAAAAATATAACACCTTCCACAATTATTTGAATTACAACAGTATTATAACTAAATTCAGCAGAGTATTGTAAAGGAATGCACCAAAGTGTTATATTTGAATCATATAAACTCAAACAACAAAGTGAATTCAAATATAACACCTCCCACAGTTATTTGAATTACAACAGTATTATAACTGAGTTCAACAGAGTATTGTAAAGGAATGCACCAAAGTGTTGTATTTGAATAATATAAACTCAAAAAACAAACTGAATTCAAATATAACACATTCCACAATTATTTGAATTACAACAGCATTATAACTGAATTCAGCAGAGTATTGTAAAGGAATGCACTATCAGAGAATTCAGTATTGTAACGTGTTATATTTGAATCATATAAACTCAAACAACATCAGTGAATTCAATAGGACAAAAAGAATAAATAAGAGAATTATACTTGAATCTTACAGACTCACACAACAAAAGTGAATTCAGGGGAAGAAAACAGAATAAATCATTGGATATTACAACTGGATCCCACAAAGTTGAACAATAAAATTGATTGATGAAAATCATAGTATTATATTTTGAATCTACAAACTGTAGACAATAAAAGTGAATCCAGATGTAAATTCAACGGGAGAAAAGGATGTATGTACTATGAATTAGTCAGAATCAATTAAATTACACAGATGAATACATGAATGAAATCAAGCTGAATTACACAGATGAATACATGTCAAAATCAATTTGTAAAAATCGAGTAAACGAAATCAAAAGTATCTGAAAATTAAGTAAATTATAATGATTCGATTGAAATTGATTTGAAATTGCACGAGATGCACAACTCAAATTGAATTTTGAATAAAAAACAATTGGAATCGTATAACCTGATTATTACGAAATTGCATTGAGGATTTGTGAGTTGAAATCACAACTATGGCGTTGGATCTGTTGGAGCGGCAACGAGTATTGTCTTTCTCGATTGAAAGATGAAGCAGAGCATTGAAACTCAAATCCAGAAATTACAGGAATTCTTCACTGCATGTGAATGAGTTGATGAACAATTAGAGAGAATTTGAGAAATTTTTGAGGGTAAATTAGCGATAGAGTGTAAAAAAGAACTGTATTTACTAATATGTTGCTATTTTTTATATAAAAAAAAATTATATTTGGTAAAAGTTATAATTATGTCAAAATTCGTATTTTAGGTAAAATATTATATTATTATGTAAATGACCCTTTGTTTTATAATAAAATCTGCCCAAGTTTAATTTTTTTTTTTTTTTAAAAAACAAAGTTTACCCCAATAAAATGCTTCTTTCAAAATGAAATTTTAGCGAAGCCTCATATGTCACTGTGCACAAGAAGATGCCTTTTCCTACTAGAGAGATGCAAGAATGTGAATCAACTCAAGCAAGCACATGGACAAGTAATCACATGTGGACTTGCGAAAAATAGTTTTGCCTTAAGCAGGCTGTTGGCTTTCTGTTCAGATCCTAATCTTGTTGCTAACCCAATTTATGGCTGGAAAATCTTTAAACAAATACAAGAACCCACAATTTGCATATTCAATACAATGATCAAATCTTTCTTGCTCAAGGGTGAGCTCAACAGAGTCACAGAGATATACAAAAATATGTTGAAAATTGGGATGTACCCTGATAATTATACACTCCCTTATGTCTTGAAAGCTTGTGCCAGAATGAAAAGTTGTCATCTTGGGGAATTGGTTCATGGGCAAATCTTGAAATTGGGGTTCTTGATTGATATTTATGTGGGTAATTCACTAATAGGTTTTTACACTGGTTTTGACAATATGGAAGCTGCAAAATCTGTTTTTTATGAGATTCCTTGTAATTGTGTTGTTTCTTCGACTGTTTTGATTTCTGGGTATGCAAAAAGAGGGGATGTTTATGAAGCAAGATTGATTTTTGAGGAATGTTTAGTTAAGGATAGAGGAGTTTGGGGGTCTATGATATCTTGTTATGTACAAAATAATTGTTTCAAAGAAGGGTTAAAATTGTTTAGGCAAATGCAAATGGCTGGGATTGAACCAGATGAGGCTATTCTTGTTGGTGTTCTTTCTGCTTGTGCTCATTTGGGTTCTCTTGATATTGGGATTTGGATCCATAGATATGTTGAAAAGTTGAGAATGTCCATAAGTGTTAAATTAGGGACTGCTTTTATAGATATGTATGCAAAATGTGGTTGTTTGGATATAGCAGAGAAGATGTTCGATGAAATGCCGAAGAGAGATCTTATTTGTTGGAATGCCATGATATCAGGATTTGCTGTGAATGGAAATGGTTTAAAGGCTTTAAAGTTGTTCAATGAGATGCAAAGTTCTGGGATTAGGCCAGATGATGTTACGTTTTTATCGATGTTCACTGCTTGTAGTTATGCAGGACTAGCAAATGAAGGTCTAAATTTGTTGAATCTAATGTGTAATGTGTATGATATTGAGCCCAAAGGTGAACACTATGGATGTATAATGGAGGTTCTCAGTAGAGCCGGATTGCTTGAAGAAGCAAGAAAGATAGTCGAAAACATGCCTAATTGGAGTGTTCCTTCCGAAGAGGCAATAGCTTGGAGAGCATTATTAAATGCCTCGGGGAATCAGGGACTAGTTGATTTGGCTGAGGCTGCTGCTGAGAGAATTGTGCAAATAGAAAGACATAGCGGAGCATACGTTCTACTCTCGAACATTTATGTTGCAGCAGGTAAACATGAGAATGCTCCAAGGATAAGGAAGAAGATGAGAAGGCAACATATAGACAAGGTACCAGGTTGCAGCTCTCTTGAGATCAATGGTGTTGTTCACGAATTCATTGCAGGAGACAAAACTCATCCTTTATTGCTTCAAATCCATCAACTTTTGGAGACTATTAACAATCAAGTAGATAATAGTACACACATCTTATAGTTTCCTCAAAATCCAGTCTTTTTTCAAATCTCAACTTCAACCACATATGTAATATTTACACTACTCTAATTACTGGAATGCGCAATCAATTTATAGCACTAAATTGCTAAATTATTATTTATCACTTAATTTTGTCCATATTTCAGAATAAAGTTTTGCAAAAATATCCTGAGTCAAAAATTCTAATTTGCATCGCAAATCAATTTCTATCTACGTATATACATTAGTCATTCATACGATTATGGAATTTAAATGACGTCAAATAAAGAGAAAGTTGAGTAAACTAATGGGCAAAAATAAAGTTTTTATTTTTTCACCTATAATTTACTCCGTCCGTCTCTTTTTAATTATTATGTTGGCTTTTCAAAAGTCAATTTGACTAATTTTCAAAATTAAATTGATATTTTCAAATAAAAATTTAAATATTAAAAAATTATACGAAAAGTATTATTCATGACAATTTTTTTCATATTAATATGATGGACAACTAAAATGAGACGAAGAGAGTAAAAGTAAACTTTATTTACCTTTAATATTTTAAATTATTTTATAAGACTTAAGATAATACACTAATATGTGTATTGTAATAAAATATTCATATCAATTATTATTTTCTATTGGACACATAAAAATTAAAATGAACATAGAAAATACGCAATGAAATTTCTTGTCCATTACAAATTAAATAGCAAAAAATTAAATTTTTTATATAAAATTAAAGAGACTTTATAAAACTTAACTTTTTTTCTTTTTCAATAAGTAACCTATCATATCAATTTTCTCAATTAGTATGATTGTGACTTTTGTTGGTCGGAAAATGATTCCAAAGGAATATGCCTTTTTCTTTTTTTTGCAAAATCCAATTCAATCTCTTTAATTATTTTAAGGTTTAAATCTCATTCTATGAGTTTATTTTTCTCTTTGAATGATTTAATATCTGAGTATTTGAATTGAAAGTGAGATATGATTATTAATTTATTCATTTATGAACTTAATTCATATTAGTTTAATTTGAGTTGAGGTTTTTTCAATAATTTTTTTTATTTTTATGAGATAGTTTCAAATATTATATAATTTAGCTTTTTTTAATTAAAAATTAAATTGATTCATATGAAATTTTGTTGAATTTGATATGTTATATATAATTTAATAAAAATATAATAATTTTATTATGTAGTAAAATATTTTTAAAAAGCAATTAAAACATAACAAAAATTGAAATATGATCCATTTAAATCCAAATAAATAGTCTACCAAAAGAATCTTGTGTCAATCATTTGCCGAAAAATCCCATATCTAAGCTAAGTTTGGTGTTTAAAATGGTGGAAGTTTAGAATAGCACCATATCCAATCCAATAAAATATGATCCCTTTTCTCACTTTCATCTTCTGCAACTTCCTTTCATTATCTTCTTCTTCTTCACAAATCTCCATTTCTGTAACCCCCAAAACCTTATCAAAATCTGGTGATCTTGTTACAATCCAATGGTCTGGTATACACTCACCTAATAAGCTTGATTGGTTAGGAATTTACTCCCCACCAAATTCACTCCACGACAATTTTATTGGCTATATTTTCCTTTCTTCTGCACCCGAATGGGAGTCCGGGTCGGGTTCCATTTCGATTCCTTTAGTCAATCTTCGATCTGGGTATCAGTTCCGGATCTTCAGATGGACCGAAGCTGAAGTCATACCGGATCTGGTGGATCATGACCATAATCCGTTGCCTCAGACGAAGCATCTTCTTGCGGAGTCGGAGGAGATTGGGTTTGAACCCGGTCGGGGTCCTGAACAGGTTCATTTGGCTCTTACGGGTCGTGAGGATGAGATGCGGGTCATGTTTGTTACTCCTGATGGGAAAGAGAGCTATGTGAGGTATGGATTGACCCCGGATGGATTAGGTCGGGTTGTGAAATCTCGGGTTGTGAGATATGAGAGGGAAGACCTGTGTGATGCTCCAGCTAATAGTAGTATTGGATGGAGAGATCCTGGGTATATACATGATGGAGTTATGCTTAATTTGGAAAAGGGAAAGAAGTATTATTATCAGGTATTATTTCGGTGTTAATTTTTCTTAAAATCTCTGTTAATTAGCTCAGCCTAAAGCTTAGTTGTTATTAGTCTTACTTCGGGTAATGATAAATACTGTGAAATTTAGAGTGATTTTAACGTTAGATGTAGTAATTATCAGTTTCATATGATATTGTTCAGTGAGCTAAAGCTGCGGACTGCTAATTCGTTGTATGAGTTAATGGTAATGCTTCTGTTTCCGTTGATGACTTCGTTATTTTTCTCAAAATTTGAAAACTTACAACAGCAGTGTAGACCCCACGAGTGTGCGTAGACATTACCCCTACTTCAAAAGGTGATTTTAGAGAGGTTGTTTCCAATAGATCACCTGCTCAAGACAAACAACAATAACAACATACCCAGTGGAATCCCATAAGTGGGGTCTGGGGAGGGTAGAATGTACACAGACCTTACCACTACCTTATAGAAGTAGAAAGGTTGTTTCCTGTGAACCCTCGTCTCAACAACCCATAGGCGGAATAAACTATACGGCAAAAATGAAAAAAAAAGAAAGGAATAGGAAGCGCGACTGCTACTGAAAAACACATAATATTATGTAAATACAATAAATTTAACACACATAATACAGATAAAGACAACACCCTACACTGCCCCACGGCTAGACATTAACTTAACCCTGCTAACCTATTAGCCTTCTACTCTAATTCGTGACTTCCACTCCTTCCTATCTAAGGTCATGTCATCGGTGAGATCGAGTCTCGCCATATCCTGTCTAATCACCTCTCCCCAGTACTTTTTCGGTCTACCTCTACTTCTCCTAGTGCCTCCTAAGTCCAACCTCTCGCACCACCTTACAGGAGCATTGGTACCTCTTCTCTGCACATATCCAAACCATCGCAGTCTCGCTTCCCTCATCTTATCAGCCACCGAGGCCACCTCTGGCTTCTCCCGAATGGTCTTATTCCTAATCTTATCCCTCCTTGTGTGCCCACACATCCATCTCAGCATCCTCATCTCTGCAACCTGCATCTTCTGGACATGTGCATTTTTTATTGGCCAACACTCCACCCCATACAACAAAGATGGTCTAACCACCATTCTGTAAAACTTACCTTTGAGTTTAGGTGGTATCTTCTTGTCACACAATACTCCAGAGGCAAGCCTCCATTTAGACCCAAGCTTCCCTAATACGATGTGTGACATCATCATCGATATCGCCACTACTATGGATGATGGACCCCAGATACCTAAAGGTTGAGTGGCAAGCCTCACTCATATCAATGTCTGCTTCATCCCTCGCAACACTGAATTTGCACTCAAAGTATTCTGTTTTGGTCCTGCTCAGTTTGAATCCTTTGGACTCCAAGGCGTGTCTCCACGCTTCCAACCTATCATTAACTCTAGTTCGAGTCTCATCTATCAATACTATGTCATCTGCAAAAAGCATACACCATGGAACTTCCTCCTGGATAGATCGCGTCAGCTCATCCATCACTAGGACAAACAGGAAAGGGCTCAACACAGATCCTTGATGGAATCCCATCTCAACAGGAAAATATTCCGAGTCTCCTCCTACCGTTCTCACCCGAGTTTTGGCTACGTTATACGTGTTCTTAATCGCCCTGATATATGCCATTGGGACACCTTTTGCCTCTAGGCACCTCAATAAGACATCCCTATGCACTTTGTCATAGGCCTTCTCGAGATCAATGAACACCATATGAAGGTCCTTCTTTCTTTCCCTATATTTCTTCTCAAGACAAAAGGGTCTAGAAAAAGACATCATAAAAGTAGAAGAGATAATAGATAGTAACAAAAACAACGGATAGTAAAAAGCAATTTGCACAAATTATTTATTAGTATTAGACTGTAATTATTCATATATATATATATATGTGATTCACTTAGCTAGTTTTGGGTTGGCATGGTATTGGTCTTATGTTCCGATAGATTACTTAGAAGCGCAGATTGTTGAGCTCTCTTCTAACCTAAGGGCCAACTCGAATCACTTGAAAGAGGGAGAAACAGATACAGAAGTGTGTTAATTACAAGTTACCTAATCCAAAATTTTCATGTTCATGCTATTGGTTCTTGGGTAGGTTTCGGAGGGTGTTTGTTGGTATTGGCTTCGTAACCAAGATACCAGTGGTTCTTCAGTGGTCTTCAACTGATCCCAACGTTGTTACTTTTGGATTTGATCCTTGCTCAATCTGGTCAGATGATCAATTTATGGGTCCTCCATGCCCACCTAGAGAACCTCAAAGCTTTTAACTTTACTACAACTGTCTCTGATTTTACATGAAAGCTTCACTAGTAGATGTTTGGGTTAATATAACACATAATAGAAGCTCTCTGCTTTTGTCTATTGCTAATCTTCTTTCAATATGATCATGTAATTTCTGCACTCAGAAAAGAGGATCACTTCAATAGTCCGAGTGAAAGTTGAACTTGACTTTATCATGAGATATCTAAATTGATGGATCTTTTTAATGAGAGAATTTCTCAGGTCTAGCTTCAAATTTTTTTTTCTTATACGTTTTCTTATGAAGCAACCCATTTGTACTTTGTTTGCTACACCTTTTTGTCTTTGCTGTAGAATAAGCACTCAGAGAATTGCATTCTCAGTAATTTACGCCTTACCTCTACCTATATATTCCTGGTACCCTGCATGAACACTGGAGGCTTCATATACTATGCTGCCCTAACCCATACCTACATATTCCGTATTCCTTTAATTCGTTAGCAAATTTACTTTCTCAGCAAGAGTTATGCTTTTACATGGGGTGGGGGGTATGAGCAGTGGGCAGCGCAGTGAAATTTTGGTTTGCAATATGATGGTATTGATGTGATAGGAAAGTTCAGGGTTTTTAGTGACAGTATAATAAGGTGAGGCAAGGTTTTGAGTGATGAGTGTATTCATGCATGCAATCTTCCTAGTGGATATATATATATATATATATTTGATAAATTATCTAGGGAAGAACATGAAACCCAACAACATACCTTGTGAAATCCCACTAGGTGGGATCTAAAGATGGTAGAGTGTACGGCTGTACCTAGACCTTACCACTACCTCGAGGAGATAGAGAGGTTGTTTCCTATAGACCCTCACTTGGGTGCATCAAACTCAACAAGAAGATGAAAACAATGAAGAAATATAGCAATTAATTAAGAAAAGCAGTGTAGAGTTCACAAGAAAAAACATTAACATCAGCAAATAGTGTAATAAACAGAACACAATAAACACCATATGATAATACCTACAAGGAAACATCTCAAGGTAAGACAATAGTCATTTCCTATTAACTTTCTATCCTAATACGTGACCTTCACTCCTTCCTATCTAGAGTCATGTCCTTAGTAATCTGAAGAACATAGAACCCCCAAAGTTTAAATTTTCATCACATCCACTGTTATCTGCTATAGTGGAACATCCTCTATATATTGGAAGTACTACTAGTTTCACCTCATCCATAAAAAATCACTTTTTCCTGATTCTTAGTAGCTGTGGTGATACGCTGTAATGGTATATAATGCAAATTAGAAATCGTCCATTTCTTGAAAGATGTCAGGGTTGCCATTTTTGATATCTTTAACGATGCATTACCATACAGGTTGGCAGTGATTCAGGGGGCTGGAGCACCATTTACAGCTTTGTGTCACAGAATGGAGACTTGGGTGAAACATTTGCTTTCTTGTTTGGAGACATGGGGACTGCTACACCATACTTGACATTTCTTCGTACGCAGGAAGAAAGTACATCGACCATTAAGTGGATAAGCCGTGATATTGAAGCTCTTGGTAATAAGCCTGCCCTTATTTCACATATTGGAGATATCAGCTATGCAAGAGGATACTCTTGGTTGTGGGACAACTTCTTTTCTCAGATAGAACCTGTTGCATCCAGGGTTCCATATCATGTATGCATTGGAAACCATGAATATGATTGGCCACTTCAACCTTGGAAGCCTGATTGGTCAAGCTATGGGACAGATGGGGGAGGTGAATGTGGTGTACCCTACAGTCATAAGTTCCATATGCCAGGAAATTCTTCAGAGCTCACTGGAATGCGTGCTCCTGCAACACAGAATCTCTATTACTCATTTGATTCTGGGCCCGTTCACTTTGTCTATATGTCAACTGAAACCAATTTCCTTCCAGGTAGTAACCAGTATGCCTTTTTAAAGCATGACTTGGAATCAGTTGATCGAGTAAAAACTCCTTTTATCGTCTTTCAAGGGCACAGACCAATGTACACGACAAGCAGCGGAACCAAAGATATCCCTTTGAGGAGGAGAATGATCGAGTATTTGGAACCTCTTCTTGTGAAGAACAATGTGAATCTTGTATTGTGGGGGCATGTACATAGGTATGAGAGGTTTTGCCCTTTGAATAACTTCACCTGTGGAAGCTTGGTTTTGAATGGGAAGGAGCAAAAGGCTTTCCCTGTTCAAGTTGTGATTGGGATGGCTGGACAGGACTGGCAGCCTATCTGGGCACCAAGAGAAGACCACCCTACCGATCCTATTTACCCACAGCCTCTGCAATCTCTGTACCGCGGGAGTGAATTTGGATATGTAAGGCTGCATGCCACAAAGAAAAAACTTACACTTTCTTATGTAGGAAACCATGATGGGGAGGTGCATGATAAGGTGGAGATCCTAGCATCAGGACAAGTTCTCAATGCTGACATTCAGGAAAATCCTGCGGCTGCAGAATACATGGAGTCTAAGTTCTCATGGTATGTGAAGGTTGGAAGTGTGCTAATGCTTGGAGCTTTTATGGGTTACATAGTTGGGTTCATATCTCATGCTCGGAAAAATTCAGTCGATAAAAGCTGGAGGCCTATAAAAAGTGAGGAAATATGAATACCTACTTCTTCAGATTGTGAAATATGCCAATACACAAGTCTTACAATGAAACCTGCATTGTGATAGTCTACTATCAGTTGCCAGTTGGGGAAACCAATATTTAAGACAATAAGATGGAGAGAATGCCTGCTTAATAAATGTGGCCAGCATGTTGCACTAGTACTGTTATGCGAGAATAAACATGTGTTAGTGAGATAGATACCTCTGGTTTTGCTGTCAATGGCGTTTACACCATTTTCTTGCAGAGAAATTCCTCTTCATGCTCAGCGGGGTACTCCTTGGTGTTGGTAACTTATGGATCGTTTGGTTATATGTATAAGAATAACACTAAATAGGGTCTTGTATTAGTTATGCCTGACATTATTTCTTATGCGTTGTTTGGTTTGGTATGTGAAAAAAACCATGCATTGCATAGTTCTAAAGAAAAAAGTTATTATGGAAATACTCTCCACAAGTAAGGTTGAAAGGATGTAGAAAAAAGGTTTCGAGGAGCAAACCATCCTCTCTGTTGGTTGGCTGCTTTCTGTATAGAAGAAAGGAATTATTAATCCATATGTAGTTATTAGATTACTTATTAGAGCGTATGTAGGTACTTTGTAAATATTACATAAAATAGCAAATTATTTACAAATAATGATAAATTATTAAATGCACATTTTTCTTATTAAATTTTTTCTACTATTCAGATCTCAAGAGTAAAAGGTGAAGAAACAATTTTGGAATTATGAGAAAGAGAATGAAGCTGCTGTTAATATTTTGCAACGGATGTAAATATGTTTTTTGATAGCTAAAGATGCAAGTGTTACTGTTGTTGGTTAAGGATTTCCATTCTTTTGTAAGTAGGTTATAAATCTTAGATTTCACTTGTGGAATTCTACCTGGTATATTGTTGTTTGTAAGTAGATTATAGATGTCATATTGCAACAGTTGAAGCAAAAGTATAACTGTAAGATGCCATCGCCATTAATTGATTCTGAAAGAACTACATTTGACAATTAAGGGTGCCAGGGGAATCGGAACTGGACCGATATTGGTAAAATATGGAAGAATTTTTCTCTGAAACTGCCCCCCCCCCCCCCCATCCCTTTTTTTTTTAAAAAATAATTGGTTAATTGTTTGAACTTTGAACGATTCGTAAAATTGTATTTTTGAAAGTTCAATTTGAAATTCTCAAATTTCAAGTATAGAAATTTAAAGTGTTTAAACTTTAAAGTTTAAAATTTTAATACGTTTTAAAGTTTATTCCTTTAACGTACAATCGTACCTAATCAAAAATTAAGTTTTTAAGTTTAAAACTATCATAGTATCATCATATAAATTTTTTTAAGTTTGAAGTTTGATTTTTAAAGGTTTAAAAGTTTTAAAGTTACCTTATATATAAAATTTAAACTTTTGAGTTTAAAAGTTTAAGCTTCAAATTTTTTAAGTTTTCAAATTGTGATCGAAAAATTTAAAAGTTTTGATTTTAAAAGTTTAAATTTCAAATTTTTTAAACATAAACTTTTAATTTAAAGTTTATATTTTTGAATGTTTCATTTTATATTTTAAAGTTAATAAAGTTTTGAGAAATAAGGGGGCAAATATATATTAAAAAAAATTATAAACTTAAAGTAAAATTAAATTCAAGATAATAACTTTAAAAAAAAAAAAGGTGAATAGCTTATAATTTTATTATATTACTTCAAATTGTACAAATATTAGAAAATAACCTAATTTGCGCAGCCACCTTGGTTCTGTTCCAACTAGGCCTTATTTATTGTAATATACTAATATCTTATACCACTTTAAAAATCTTGCCTAAGTGTGTCTAACATTTCTAATGTTACATTTTCTGGAATTGGTTCTTGAACTTGTTCTTCCATATAATCCATGTCGTCTTCAGTTGATTCCGATAAAATATTATCTATATCGGCTTCAAATTGAGACGGCAAAGTTGGATGTTCTAAGTTTCTCCGCTCCGGATTGATCCAATCTCTGAATAAAATCAAAACTTCCAAACTATCTGCCGCTAGTGAATGTCTATGGTCTCCAAATTGGAATCTTGCCGCACTAAAAGCGCCTTCTGAAGCCACCGACGATGCTTGAATAGCTAGGATATCAAGAACCACCCGTTGAAGTCTTGGAAAAGCTTTACCCCGATTCTTCCACCATTCCAAAAGTTGTTGCTTCCCCTCTGCATCCTTAATACTTTCTGTAGCCTGATTAATATATTCATCAAAATTATTATTTTGGTTAGTACTAAGTCCAAGATAATTTTCTAACATGTCATCAATGTCATCCTCATATGTACACCTACAGATGGTTGTGGTTCTTGATATTGTACATTTTCTACTACATTATATGCTTCCAAATCATATAATTTCCTAACTTCTGTTCTAATGCTACTTTTAACTACAACCAAGTTATTTGATTGATTATCCTCATCATGTTCAATTTCTAAATTTGAATATATGTTATCTATCATTCAAGATGCACCTACTTCTTTGTAAGCCGAGTTAAATAAACAAGCAGTTAAATAAATTTTAGGAATTGAAAAAAATATTTTTTAAATTTTTTAATCATTTTTTTAAACGGTTCTCTAAATTTTGGATTAACTTTAAATTGTGTAAATTTAGTAGAAATAACACAAATATTTGGTAAAACAGAACAAATAATAGGATAATAAAGACCAGAAATTTGTTTGGTAGCTAAATAAAAAACTCTTAAAAAATCAATTAGATCTCTAATATCATTCTAATCATTTTCATCATATCGGTAAGTCATATCAGCATTATGGCATTCCAAACCATTGTAACGGGTATCCTATATTCATAAGCCACTTTAAGCATTTCATATAACGAATTCCACCCAGTAGCTACTGTTTTTGAAATTTTTCTAATAAGCAAATTACATTCAATACACCAATTTTCAAATTCTTTATGTCTAGCCTTTACTTGACATTAAAAATAAAATGACATGCAATTTCAACTTTATTACAACCATTTTCAAATAATAAAACATCGTCTCTAACAATCAAATTATAAATATGTGCATCACATTTCATATGAAAACCATCTTCATAAATATGAGTATAAAACCGGTTTTAAATAATCAACAACACGTTTATTGTTAGAAACATTATCTAAAGTTACACTAATTATTTTACTAGAAAGGCCATAAAATTGTAAAACATCAAGAATTGTTTGTGCAATATAAGAACCAGTTTTACGCATTTCACAACTTTTATATTCTAAAATTCTTTTACATAATCCAATTTTCATCAATCCAATATCCATTAATTGTAAAATAATCATTACCGGTTATACTACGACCCATATCAGAAGTAATTTCTAATCTACAAGTATTTTAAGCAAATAAACAACGAAGATATTGTATATGTCGTGCTTGATAATAAAAGACGGTTTTTTAATTGTATTTCTTGTAAAACCATTAAATGATGAGTTATAAACAATTTGAATATAGTGAATAAAACTCGAATTTTCAGCAAAACTAAAAGGCAAATCAGTAACAACACTCATTTTTGCAAGTTCCTCTTAGTCTCGTTGTCTACTATAAGGGCGATGTGTACTAGGACCGGAAACATTAGAATGGTTTAATTGTGACTGAACCATATTTGAACCTCTTACTCCTACGGATTCCTCAGGAATGGGAGTTCCATATTTTTTCGCATCCGCAATGACTTGAGCTTGCAAAAGTTCTAATTTATAACAATGCATTAAGTGATTTTTTAAATGACCTGTCCCACCCCCCTTTCCCGAAGTTTTATAGTTTAAAACGTGCTTGCATTTATTACAAATTGATTTTGTTTTATCTTCATTTTGTGTTAAAAATTGCCAAACAACAGATTTTTTTACACGTTCTATCTTAGGCCTACTAGATGCCGATGGATGTACGGGGGGAGGGGGGGGGGAGTAGTAATAGTATATGGTGGTTGCGTTTCATCATCATAAAAAATATCATCATATTCATTAATTTCATTATCATCTTCATCTAAATCTTCATTAAAACCAAATCTTTGTTCAAGAAATTCATGATCTAATTCCGTATTAGAATCGATATTAAAACAAGTATCGTCAACATGTGTAAAATCTTCCGTATTAAATCTAAGTGGTGGTTATCTTATAGATTTAGATGAACTACCAATTCATTTTTTACCGGTTAAAGCTTTAGCAATTTCATCAAAAAAAGTACTTTTTTCCTTTCCTTTTCTATCGGAATCTATGTTAAATAAAATGATACAAGTAAAGATTATATGAAATTAATCAAATTATGAATATAAAAAAATAATTCAAGTATTCAATTGGTAAAGATTAAAGAATAAAAACTAATAAGATGAAATTTATAAGTTGGAACTAATGTACCGAACGTCTGTGTAAAAACAGACGTAGAAGCCGAAGTTGATGAAACTTGAAGCTTGAATATGCTCCAAATTAATCCACCAAAATTTGCTCCAAATGTCAAATAGCTCACAAAAATTGACAAACTAATTAACTAATTAATACTAATTGAGACTTGAGTGAGTAAATAATAAATATTTATAATTAATTTGATAGCATATAGTATAGTTATAATAGTAGAGAGAATTGAGAAATGAGAGAGTTGAAAAAGTTGAGAGAATTTAAGAATATATTGAGAGAATTTATATGAAAAATTGTGAATGGGTTGGGGTTATTTATAGTTGAATTTTAGGAGGTAATTTTGAAAAAAATTGGAAGGAGCCGTTGGCAACGACTCTTTAGTCAATTTACTGAAATGGCCATTGGGCAGTGGGCCCCCCCCCTGCCCCCAACGGTCCAATTATAAATTACAAAAAAATAATTTTTCAATCGGTATTACTGGATCGGAACCGGTATAACGAAAACGACAATTACCAAGAATTTTCCCACGTGGCGTCCCAATACCCCTTCCGTTATCCTTTTTTTTCCGCCGATACCGAAATGACACCGGACCGAATCCAAAATTGGTGCTGAATCGGGATGAAATTGGACCAGAACCGATACCTATCAATTCCGTTGCCACCCTTATTTGACATATCATATTTTCCTTTTCAATGAGTTAATGGCTTTTTAGGTTGAGAAGTTAAAGTTACCTTGTAGTTTGATAGGTAATTGACATGAGTTGAAGTAGTGGTCGTTGGATTTGGTGCAGCAATAGCATAATCAAACTTATCAATGAAAAAAATTTAAAGACAACATAATACATCTACCTTATTTTACCCTTGATTATATAAAGTACACATATGAAATAGTTCAAATTGTAATTTCATTGAATTTTGATAAATTAAAAATTGACAATCAGATAGATTTAATATTTGAAATTTATGAATTCCTATAATAACTCATATTAATACATACTTATAATTGAATTTAGAGTAAAATATTTATAAATATAATATTCAAATAAAAGTTATTGATTCCGTGAATTCATATGTTACTCTCCTTGATTGTAACCAAATAAAAGTTAAAATAAGGATGCATGCTAAAGAATCTCCCAAACAATAGGAACTAATAAGTACTCTAGAGATGCTCCTAAAATTGAGGTGACTTATTCAAAACTAATAAGGCATAAGAATCTCCTAAATTATGACAAACTTTCAAGTTATATACCTTAACTATGTGAGAGTCCTATTATTCCTCTGAACTTAATTATTCTGCATTACCTCCTGATGTTAATTATCAAGATTGCAAGGATTTTTGTGTTTAACCTATCATATATGTTAAGATGATGTAATAGCATAGTTAAGTAAAAAAAATTTTATATTTCTGACGTTGTATCACTAAATTTGGTATTTATTAAAATTACTTTTAATATTTTTGATCTATGATTGAAATCTCAGAGAAATACTTTATTTCTACAGAAGTCCTATTACCATTCTAATTGTTTTATATTTCATTGCACTTTATATACGGAAGCGGAGCTACAGTCCAATTCAATTAGTTGTGTTGATATACACGTGCCACGATGTGTATATATTTTTTAAATAAAAAAGATTTCGTAAGAAATTCTTTTTATTTTATTTGCTGTAATTTAAAAAATAGAAATTTTTACACAAATATACAACTTTGGGCACAAAATTACACGCCCTACCGAATTCTTTGAAAATACCAAAAAAAGTGCACTCATTCATTTTTTTTTCATTTTCCAACACTATTATATCACATCACACACCACAATAATCACACACTCAAAATACCAAAAATCCTAAATTTGTAAATAAAGTTGGTATTTTACATGATATTTTTCAAAGAGTTTGGTAGGGCATGTAATTTTATCCCCAAAATTATATATTTGTGAAAAACCCCCTTTTAAATAAGTGAATACACGTAATTTTGTCTTGTATTTGAACTTCTCTCAAATACACACAACTTCTTTTTGAAAAACATTCCTTGTATCTTTAATTTTCTCAACACATGTACTTTTTTTTATTTTCTTTTTTTAAGGGAGGATTTCAAAAATGCCCATTCTAGGGTATGAAATTACAAGCCCTTACCAACTTGGTTAAAATTACCAACTTTATACCAACTTTTATTAAAAAGTAGGAAAGAGAGTATTATTTTTTATAATAAAGTTGATTAAAGTGTGATGTGATAGGTGGTGAAAAGGAAGAATAAATTGATGATATTTAAAAGATTTAGAAGTTGGTGTAGGAAATGGGTTTCTTGTTTAATTTTTTAATTTTTTTTTAATAATTAACAAAGAAGTAGTATGTTCTTCCCAATTGGAGAATAAAATTTTCAATGTATAAACGTAATGTAAAGCGTAAAATGATTGTACTATGAACAAAAAAATTTGGTGTTCACGAAAAAATTAGTCTTACGTATAATTGATATTGTCATAATAGAAAAAAATTTACAATATAAAAAAATAATTGATAATACAATTTTTTATTAAAAAAAAAATAAGAAGGTAATTGTAGAAAATTTCGTGGAATTAAATATTTATTAAGATGTTCCTACATATTTGTCTTATTCTACACAACTAAAAAATGTTATGTATTAATTATGGTATTTTAAAAAATATTTATGGGAAATGTATTGAAAATATTTATTAGAAGTAGACCCATCAAATCAAATTAATTGATTTGATGGAATGATGGCAGCCTACCACACCCTATAAAGGGAGGGCACATCAATGCGGTACGGTTGGGGGCCTTTGTCCTCCATTTTTTTCATGCATAATCTTTACCCAAAAGATAAAATGGAGGGAATGTTTTTGGGGTATTTAATAAGGTCTTTTTTATTGGATGGGGTTTGGTCAGCCTAGTGTTTGATACAATCCTTTGCAAGTATTAATAATATAACAATGATAAATATTTTCCATTAGTGAAGAGACCAATTCCAGTTGTTTGGTGTTGTTTGTGGTATACAACATGGGTTCCATATTGGTTTTGTGAAGGATTTGTAAAAATTGGTAAGGAGGTTAATTATTCATCCCATTTGACATATACGTGTGGGGTAATTATGCATAGTGCCTGCATAAACGTCACGAAATATCACAAACATTTATTTTATTTTTTTTGGGAGTGAAGATACTAATAGTATTTCTTTGGTATACTTGTGATATTACGAATGGTTTTCATTTAGGTGTAATGGGGATGTTGTGAAATAAATTTAAAATAAAAAACATGTCAGTACGCATAGCTTTAACCTGGGACAGTGAAACATGCAAATTTACACCAAATAACAATTGAAAAAAAAAACAACTAGAACGAAAAAATGAAAATTTAATATTAAAAATCAATCCACTGGGAAAAAAAAATATACAACATTGTTCACAAAATCTGCGGGGGGGGGGGGGGGGGGGGGGGAGGGGGGTATATTATGTCCAACAATACAATTAAAAACTACGATTTCCTCCTCGGAACATACTTGGATGCCGGTACTCTTTCACTTTGTCCAACATGCTCAACCTGCCTCCTCGGACCACCAAAGCGGCTGACCACCTTCCCCGTCACCTCACTTTCACTTATGGCACCATTCTCATTTTTTTTGGTGCCATAATCCCATAATAAAGTGCCATAACATAATCGACAGAAGGCTGGGTCAAAAGACTTTGATCCGATCTGAACATAATCATACCCATTAGCTATACCACAATAGCTAACATACCAAAAACCATCCCGTTACCAAATTAGCATACAACCTTACCATCAGCAATACCATATAAAAATACCAAATCTGACAATAATGAATAATACCATAAACTACACCAAAAAAATTACATCTTTCATACCAAAAAACAGTAAAAATGAACAAAACCATACAAACTACCATCATGCATACCAAAACAGCAAACATAACAAAACCATCCAATTACCAAATTATCATACAAACTTACCATCAGCAATACCATATAACATACCAAGTGTGACAATAATGAAGAATACCATAAAATGCACCAAAAAATTACATCTTTCATACCAAAAATCAGTAAACATGTACAAAACCATACAAACTACCATCATGCATACCAAAAATAGCAAATATACAAAAAACCATCCCATTACCAAATTAGCATACAACCTTACCATCAGCAATACCGTATAAAAATACCAATTCTGACAATAATGAATAATACCATAAACTACACCAAAAATTTACATCTTTCATACCAAAAATCAGTAAACAAAAACAAAACCATACAAACTACCATCATGCATACCAAAACAGCATACATAACAAAAAACATCCAATTACCAGATTAGCATACAAACTTACCATCAGCAATACCATTATCCCCAAACCGGCATCCATAGTTGGACACCATAAAAAATACCAACTCACAGCCATGCCTAATACCAAAAAAAAATACACCAACATTTGCAATACAAACAAACATTTGCTGCCCAAAAAAAAAAACAAATTACATACAAACAAGAGGATATACAGCACATGCTAAAGTGAAAGACCCCCTAATTAGCAGTTGCAAACAAAAAAATAAAGGCCATCTAACAGTGAAGGAAAATAACAGTGAAAGAAGAACGACATGGGATGCAAAAAAATTCAAAAAAAAAAGGTTGAGATAAGCTTTACACAAAATGGGAGATGACCATTACTTGAATCTTAAGATTATTGAAAGCAACCCGCAATACAAAATACCAAGAACCCACTGAAAGAACAACAACAAATCCAAAAAATTTCATAACTTTCGAAAATAACGAAAAAAGAAGTTGGAAGGAAGAACAACGACATTGAGTGCAAAAAAAATTAAAAAAAAACGGGTTGAGATAACCTTTACAAAAAATGGGAGATGACCATTACTAGAACCCGACTCAAAACGAAAACCAAAAAATAAAATTCAATAAATACATACCTGAAGATGAAGGAACGTTGTGAAGAAGAAGGAGAGAAATTCTTGCTAAACAAATAATAATACAACAAAGAAGAAGATGAAAAATCAATTTTAACATAGTACATTTTGTTTATTAAAAAAAAAAATTGAAGTGGTGCATTTAATAACCCTCTGACCGCATTTAATGCTCCATTTAATGAAGTCTGACCCGCATTAAATGCGGGTCTACATCACCTTGTCAAAAATTAAAAAAAAAAAAAGGAAAATGATTAAATTAATTGAAAAGTCAAAATATATGACTTGGTAAATATGTAAAATAATCGGTATTCAAGTAAATAATTTCGGAAATGTAATTTCAGTGCTCAAACTTGTATATTTGCTTAAAATTTCCTTTTTTTAATCACCTTTTCCTTCTTTTACTGTTTTCTCTGTTTTTTTTCTATTGATTTTATTTTCTTTTGTATTTGATTTCAAATGTCTTATATTTAAATAAGTTAATTTTGGACATATACCCCAAAAATGAAGGAAATCTATTAAAACATAAGAAAAATTAAAATCTTAAAAATAGAGGAAACTTTTTTTTTAAAAAATAAAAATACTTGTAATGTTTTAAAATTACTTAACAGTGAAAAATATAAGAAATTAATGAAAGAGAAAAAAAAAAAAAAGAGTGAAAAGTGGAAAGGGACATAAAACTTTCACAAAGAAAGAAAGGAAAATAATTAAATATTTATAAGTTTTAGAATTAATTATTATATATGCTAACTAATTATAAAATGTTGAATTTAAAAAAGACATGTGTCCAATATTGATCAGTTTTTTCTCATATGTTTTTGTCTCTCACTTGCTTCCAAGAAAGTGAGCACATTCTTTATGTCACCTCAACACCAAAAGTATACTTATTACATTTCAAAATAGTTCAATGGTATAATAGCAATCCCCTAAAAAAAAAAAAGGTATATTTTTGAAATTTCAATCATAGTTCAAGAATATTTATACATATTTAATACTTGTAAAGTCGATATTTTACACAAGTTTCCTTCATTTATTTAGTCTATAAAACGTGCAAGTTATTATTTTTGTTCATGCTATTGGATTGAAAGTGGACCACAATTGCATTAAGAAAAGGTAAATTTATGAAAATCCCAACCTTTTTTATCCAAATATCAAATTTTTCCAATTTTTTATAAAAATTACTAAAATCCCAACTTTTCTAAAAATTTCATTTATTTTTGATACCTCATTATTATATTTTTTATTAAAGAATATAATTAGTATAATTTTTAAATTTAGAAGTCTATTTATTGTCAATCACTTTTTACATTTTAATTTTTCCTTTTTTAAATCAGTTTTTTTAAAATTTTTATATTTTGATTTTTATCTGTGTAACAATTACCATTTAAATTTTAAATGTTCCTTTTTCAGTTTTTTCCACAGAAACGTTTCTCCATTCTCATCTCCATCTCCTAAACTGTATCAACTGCTCCATCGAACAAGTACATATCAATCTTCATCTTTGTTTTCATCTTCAACTACTGCACGAACACCATTGCCCAAGGTAATCGTTTTTATATTCACAAACGCACAAATACACAAATTTGTCGTCGTTAAAAATCTCTGATTCATCTTTCTTTGTTGTATTAATGAACAAATTTAAACTTTTGTTGCTTGTAAAATTGATACCTAATTTTTTGGGGATTTTGAAGTTAATGTGTATACCTAATAATGTAACTATGTTTGATACTTACCCAATTGATTTCTTGATATTTACACTGATAGGTTGGTCAAAATGATTTCTAATTTTTGGGGATTTTTGAAATTAACTGTGGATACCTAACGAATTAAGTAATTTGATACCTACATAACTGATACAAATTATTTGGGGGTTTTGAAAGTTGATGTAGATACCTATCAAATTAATTGGAATTGATACTCAACTATTTGAAGAAAATTCGAAACCCTAAAATCAATATATTTTGATTGTTATTATTACAAGGTAAGTAATTGTTTTTTTTTGTTGTTGTTAATTGTTTTGAGTGAAATTATGATTTCATTTTTTTTTTATGTTAGGGGAAGTTGATACCTAGTGATGATAATAAGCAAGGAAAAACCACCAGAACCACTTGATTTCTTCATTTGGACAGTTGAGGTACTTGGGATTTTTTAAATTTTGTTGTATTTGAATTCATGAAGTTCCACTTTTGTAGATCTTGTGAGTTTACTATTATTTTAGGGATTAATTGCATAATTTGTAACTTACAACCTTAATTCAAGGGATACTGCTAGTTGACAGTAATTTCTTTTCCTTATTTAACGTTTCAGCATTAATTTTCAGTTACAATTAGGTAAGTATCAAGTGGCCTCAGAAGGTATCAAATAAATGTCAAAAGTCTGGATTTTTTGTAATTAGGTAAAGATTCGGGATTTTTAGAGATTTTTTAAAATCAGTATGGGATTCCTAAAATTTATACTTAAGAAAAATGCACCAAAACAACAATTAAAACTGGACTGAAAATCCACAAAAGTATAAAAAAGAGCAAATTTGACTTTTTTTCCTATGTGAAATCGTAACGAGAGGTCTCACGTTGGCTCCACATATTATCTCCTTCTACAACATAGTGTTGTTATCGCCATGTTCCATATGTCTACATTTAGATATGATCACATTGAAACTTTTAAGCTTGTATTGATTACTAATCCATCCTACTCTTGAAACAATCATTTCTTTTCTCTATCTTTAGGGTTATTTGACATCTTAGCGACTCAGTCCATCCACATAACTTCTTTGGAGTGCAAGAAAATCATTCATCAAGTGGAAGGGCGCATCTAGAGGGTTCAGTAATTTTGCTTCAAGCTTTATGTTTTTCTTAAAAATCTACTTGTCTTCTTTGGCTTTTTCAAATGACAAAACAGAAGGATAACAGCTAGTCTTTAGAATGAGAATACTAATTATAGAATCATTAAAGAAACATGGACATGAGAATGTCTCAAAATTGAAGAAGTGATGAACTTAACTAGCAAAACTAGAAGCATATTCACAGAACATGCCACAAGTAGCAGTAATGTAAAGTTCTTACAACTGATTACAAAGAATGCAGGGATGAAAAGTGAGCCCAATCAGAAATCAGCTTACCAACAAACATCGCGAACCTGTTTATTAAGAAACTACCAACGCGCAAAGACAGGATCACCGTTCACATCCTCAACAGGAGCAGGAAGGTTAAGATCAAGTAAACCAGCAAATTCTCCTTTGACTGCTGAAGCTTGATTGTGATTCTCCTGTGAACCAACAAGGAAATGTGACCTTTTGTGGCCACCTAAAGCTTGGCCAGACTTAAACATCCTGTTGCAGAATGGACATTCATGTCCTTTGAATTTTTTAGGCTTCATCTTCTTCTCAGGATTGTAATTGACATCTTGAGCAGCTGGTTTTCCCTTGTTTATGTAACTAGGACCATTATCAGCATTACCACCATTCTCATTTATTTCATATGTAGATTCGAGATAGGCATTGGCTTTTTTGGTGCAGGGTCTGTGTCCACCAAGAGCTTGATAAGAGCTAAAAGTCTTCTTGCAGTTGAAACACTCATACTTTTTCTTCTTCTGAGTATGTTTACATCCTTCAGGACCTTTAAAACCAAGCTTTATCTTCCTAAACGACGTCTCATTTCCTAATTCTGGGTCACAAGATATATCCTTTGTTCTCTTTCTTGATTCACTCTTAACCAACTTTGAAGCCATTCCATAGCTATCATATTTATATTCTTTGGTTGAAACATTCCTCATTTCTGTTATGTACTTTGTTGTTGTTCTGTTTAAGCCCTTTTCCACGTCTCTTCTGGTCTCATCGCACGTATTCCATTGGTAATTACCATTTCTATGGAACTCATCAACAGATGCATCTGATTCAACTTTTGCATATTCACCTAAAAAGTACCCAGAATCAGAGTTTTCGGATTGAGCTTCAGCAATCAAAGCATTAAGTTTCAAGTTTCTGTCCGCCTTCTCTTTGCACCTTAGATGTGTTTCATCTAGATTGCCAGCAGGTTGTAGACAATCCTTTCTAGCTACTTTCATGTCGACAGATGATGATTTCGTCTCCAGAACTACAGAATTGTTGTCAGAAGACTCAACAACTGAATTTACACCATTCCAAATCCGAGAATCCATAGATAACATCATCAAACACTTAGCTACTTCCTCTTGATCTTGCTCATCAAACTCAGAAACACATGAGGAAACACTTCTATTGTTGACTAAGCAAAAAGAGGAAGACTTAGCGACAAGTCTATCGTACCTTTTAGTATTTGATCTGCTCCTCAGCTTTGGCTCCTCGGTTTCAGTATCCGAGTTGCTGTCCATCAACAGATTTTTGCTTTCACTACTCCACGAGTAATCATCTTTCGACCCTCCCCTATCTTTGCCCGAATGACACGCCATGTGGCCGCACAAAGCTTTCAGTGATTGAAATACCTTACCACATTGCTGACAAACATTCTCCTGAGGCAACAAAAGGGACCTCGAATCGGAAGCCCTCCATGTTTTCTTGGGATTGTCTCTAAGACCATAACCAGAATGTTCACTTAGTTCAAACTGTGATTTATGATCTCTCTTGCTATTATTCTTCCCACCATCAATCCAAGATTGCAACTTTTTCTGTTTAAATTCAACTTTTTCCTTTGCTAGTACGTGAGACCTCATGTGACCACCAAATGACTTCCCACATGGATACCTCTTGTCACACAACTTACAAAAGTACTTCAAATCTTGATCTTCTTTCATTTGACACAGCAAATCGAACATCAAACAAATTCACCAGATAAATGCAAGATCAAGTGAACAACTTTCAAGTTGAAATCATGCCCACACTGCCACAGTCCATGATCAAGAACCCCAGATCAAAGAAAAGAGAAACACAACTTCAGAAAACTAGTATATGGGGTTGGATACAGATCACCAAGTCTCTTCTTGGCTATAACATTATAGTAGCTAATCTCTCAAATAAATAAAAATGACACTTGTTTTTGGGAAGTAAATGATCAGACCCACAATAAAAGGAGACTCTTTCAATTCCATATCCATGTAATCTCACTCACTCTCAAAGACCAGACCAGAATATTTAATGTTCAAAATTTCAAGAATCCTTTATGAAAAGTTCAATCTTTAATGACCATAAGACCAGCAACATATTTGGGACTTAACAAAACCAAATCACAACAGAAAACCAAAGACTCTTTCCACCCCTACAAAACTACACACACACAAAAAAAACCCTTCTTTCACTCTTTTAGAAAAATAAAAAAAGTGTTATAGTAGGATCACCATAAGACCAGCAAAAAAAAATTCTTTCTTTTTTATCATATGGTCAAGATCTGTTGGTCATTCTATTATCTGAGGACTTGAGATTGAAAAATTAAAAGAGTACATACATTTTTTCTATTTTTGGATATTGAAATTTAATTCTTATATCATGAAATCTGTATAAAAACATTCCTCATATGTCTGTGCTCTTATGGTCACACCCTTAAATGGTTCCAATCTTCAGCCTTTATTGTTCTTTTTAGGATTAAAACTTAGTCAACCCTTTCAACTTTCCAAATATATTATTTGAAAATTCGAATTAAGTCATTTTTTAATTAAACATTTTATTTGTAATAAAATATTCCAATTAGACATTTTTTTATTCATTTTTGTTTTAAAAATAATTGCGCATATTTTCATCGTATATTGGATAATTAAGTTAATCATATAAAATATATCGCCTCCTTTAATTATATGCATCAACCTTAATAGAAAATGTCTAGAATTTTACGGAGAAAACAATATATTTTATGTAATTGCCTAATAGATAAATGAGAAGACAAGTAAAAAGAATAATCGAAAATTTAAGTTGAAATACTTATCAAGAGTTGATGTATTTAATTAAAACATGACTTACTTCGAGTATCTAAATAAAATAGACCCACAAATTTAAAGGGGTTATTATGTGTTAAGCCTTCTTTTTTTTTTTAAGGAAAAATAACATTAATTAAGCAAACATTTGATATGTATTTGCATTATACAACTACAGTTTGAAAAAATTACAATTTGTAGCTATAGTTAGGGTTTTGTTATCATAGTTAAGATTTTGTTGCTATTTTCTCTCTCCTCTCTCTTTTTGCAATTTCCGGCAGATATACAATTGCAAATGTATACCAGCCGCATATATACAATTATTTTGATAGATATACATAGTCAATTCGACAGATATACATATACAATTCCCCCCTCTCCTTCCTCTCTTGATCTTGGTCGTCTCTCTCCTCCCCTCCAAGTCACATAACCAAGGTTATATTGTGTAATTATATAAAATATAACTATTTGACTATATTAAATTTCAAGCTTAAACTATTTATGAAAATTCTCGTTATTTTTATTTATCTTCCTTCAATTTGCGTCTTCCTAACTTATTCTTGACTTTACGTGCTTTGTATTTGTTTTGTTGGATTATTTTCTCCCAAATGCTAGTTTACTTGGTCAACTTTTTTATTCCTCAAAGATAATTTGGTGTGGAAGATAGTGCATTGGAACTTATTTCATCTGCACTAAATCATTAATGTGTTGCATTCTAGATTATTGCTACAACAGTGCTCCATTCATTTCATATTAATTGTTAATTAAAAATATTCAATTTCAAAATACTTATTAATATACAAAATCAAATCAAAATAAAATTTAATTATTTATTTTTATTTTATCCTTAAAATTATTTTTTTACAAATAAACCATATTAATTACATTAAGAAAAGTTAGATAATAAATTAATTTTCGAAAAAAGGCTTTATATTAAATGATTTCTTAAAATATGTATAAATAAATTTACAACTAATATAAAACTGAGGAGTAACACATAAAAAGATTTGTACAAATCTCCACTAGCCATAATTAAGGTATTATTTGACTCAAATGACTATCCACCAATTTGTAGTAGCAGTTCTTGCATTTCTTCCAAAAAAATACAATACAGATAAAAATAATCTTTTTTTTCCCATGATTTGATATCAAATCAATTTAAGTTAAGTTTTATTTGGATATAGAATTTTAATTTTTTAAGTTTTATTTTTCTAAATATGAAAATTTCATAAGTTGTTAAAACTTCTATATCATTTTATCAAATGAGCAAATAATAGTTTATAAATAAGATATTAGAATATTTTTAAGATGTTGCATTGATAAAAATCGCAATTTCATGTTATTTCTATAAATAAGTGTTTATGATTACAAATTCAAATGCATATAATTTTATAAAGATTTACTAGTCAACACTCAATAATTTTAGTAACTGGCTATTCTTTAATAATAGTATAATTTACATAAATCCCATTGTGTAAGGAGAAAATTTCAATTTATCTCTACTCTTTTCCATTTTACAAAAATTCCTTAAAAAAACTCTCATCCGGATACATTCCACAACATTTATTGATACGTTACTTTGGCTCTTAGTTGAGTTTTAAAAGAAAACAAAGTGTAAAATTAATTTTCAATCCCACAAATCACACTAATGAAATTTTGATCAACCTCTCTCATCCCACAACTCAAACTAACGAATTTCTAATCAATCTCTCCTAGAAAACTTACTAGATTCAGACATTTCAAAATTCAATTCAATTTTGTACAATCTATCCTAGAAACGGACGAGAATACCAGTCGAAAATAAGAGTCAATCGATTACAATTTGAGCATGATATATAGAAAAGTAAACTGCATAAATTTGGGATCATGTATCATAAATAGTTTTAACTCTGTAGAATCTGAAAGTTTACAACTTGATATAATGAAACTCGATTAAAGAAAAATTTGGAAAAAAAAGAATCAAACTTGATACAAGAAAATTAGAAGTATAAAGTTGAACTTGATATAAGAAACTTTGCAACTTGATACAATGAAATTTTGTACAAAAAAAATTGATATAATGAATCAAACTTGATACAAGAAAAAAAGCAAATTTGAAAATTTGCAACTTGATACAATGAAACTTGATTAAAAAAAACTAGATATGAAGAATCAAACTCGATACAAGGAAATTAGAAGTATAAAGTTGAACTTGATACAAGGAAATCTGAATGTTTGCAACTTGATACAATGAAATTTGATTTAAAAAAAAATACTCGATTCAATGAATAAAACTTATATAAGGAAATTGAAAGTATAAAGTTGAACGTGATACAATAAAATTCAAAAGTTTGCAACTCGATACAATGAAAATTGATTAAAAAACTAATATAAAGAATCAAACATGATAAATATTGAGAGAAGAAAGGATCACATGGCTGAGTTGTGCAGTGTGTGCAAGTGGGCCCATAGTTAGTTAGAAAGTTTGTTAGAAGATCAGTCACGTGTAAAATGTGACTAGTTTGTTAGAGTTGATTAGTTTGAAAAGAGAGTCTATTGATCATCTATAAAAGGAGTAGTAGAGTCATTGTTTAATGAATAATAAGAAAGATGACTCCTCTAATGAAGCTCAAAATGTAGTCTCAAAAGTTCTTTCTCAATAAGAACATTGTTCCTGTTTCATTACTTTCTGCATTAGGTGTAGAATCTAACATGGTATCAGAGCCTCTAGGTATGATAAGAAATTACTAGAGTTTGCTGAGTGTGAATCAGTTGTTGTTCGAGATTTTTTTTTCAAGCTACAACAACGGCGGAGAACCAGAATTCACTAAACAAAGAGAATCAACAAACAAATCCTCAAACACATCACAATCATCCACTGCATTTACAGGCATCAGACACTCCTGGTGTAACTTTGATTCCCATGAAGCTCACAGGGTTGAAAACTATGGCATTTGGAGTGGATCAATGCGTATCGAGTTACTAGTCAAAAACAAACTAGGATTTGTGGATGGCACCCGCGCGAGAAGCTCGTATAAAGGCACAATGTTAACGAAATGGGAGAGATGTGATGCTGTGGTGTTGTCTTGGATCAGTGCGGCTGTTGCACCAGAATTGATGACCAGCATAGTTTATGCATCAAAATCTAAGAAGGTGTGGGAAGACTTCAAGGAAAGGTTTGACAAATCGAATCTGACCAGGATTTTCTACTTGTGGAAGGAGATCAGTGTATTGACACAGGGAACAGACTCAGTTACAACCTACTACTCAAAGATGAGAGATCTTTGGGATGAAATTGATATGATGGTTCTAAGTCCAAGCTGTGATTATGAGTTATCTAAGCCTTATGCTAAACTCATTAAACAACTGAGGTTATTGTAGTTCCTAGTTGGTTTAAATGAAATATTTTCTCAAGTAAAGAGTGCTTTCTTGTTGAGCTCAACAGTTCCAAGTGTGAATCAAGCATATTCTATGGCTATACAGGAAGAAAGTCAGAGAAAATTAGGGATCAGTGATGCAGGAAATGAGTCGTTGGTAATGTTGGTTGGGAGAAATACTAACTATCAAAATCATCATCAAGGACAAGGAAGGTTTCAGACTTCACAAGGACAATCATTTCAAGGGAGGAAGCAAGGAGTTGTGTATGAACATTGTGCTACAAAGGACATACTAAGGAAACATGCTACAGGATAGTAGGATTTCTAGCAGATTTCCAAAGCAAAAGGAAAGTACAAAATAATACATACAAGAAGCCACAAGCCAACAACACAACATTTGAAGGAGAAAGTAGCACAGGAAAACAATCAAGCACAATATCTAAATAAGAAAAGAAACTGAACTTTCTAGGAGGATATTTCACCAAGGACCAATTTGAATAAGTGTTGAGAATGATGAATCCTACACCAATTGGTAGCTGCAAAGCAAATGCAGCAGCATGTATGAGTATTTTGAAGAAGGATAATAGTGATATAGAGTGGATTGTAGACTCAGGTGCTACACACCATATTACACATGATAAGGAAGTCTTAATTGATCCTAAAAGTGTAACTAATGAAAGGATGAATAAGGTTCAAGTGCCTACGGGAAGCAGGATTCGAACAGATCACACTGGAAATTCAATAATACTAAGAGAGTATTGCCTGAAAGAGGTGCTACATGTGCCAAATTTTAAATTCAACTTATTGTTTGCTACAAAACTCACAAAGGATCTCAATTGTATGGTGTCATTCTATCCTGATTCATGTGTATTGAAGGCTCTCTTCAATGGGAAAGTAATTGGGATTAATAGAGTATCTGATGGGCTCTACATACTAAAGAATCATACAACGCCACTGATTGGAGCTATAACAAGTAAGATAAGATAGAAGATTAAGAGCTATGGCATCTAAGGCTTGGTCATCTATCAATAAAGGCCATGAAACACATAATGATTTTTAAGAATAAAGTTGACATAGTAGATTATCAAGAATGTTTGATATGTCTATTAGCTAAGCGATGCAAACTAAAGTTTCCTGTTAGTAATTCAAAATCCGGTAGGATCTTTGAGTTGTTGCATGTGGATGTATGGGGACCTCATAGACATCCTACATATGATAGAAAACACTATTTTCTGACAATAGTTGATGATCATAGTAGGTATACTTGGACAATATTGTTGCAATCTAAGAAAGAAGTGATAGTAGCATTGAAGCATTTTATTTCTATGGTGTACAATCAGTTTGGTGTTAGAATAAAAATGTTGAGATCTGACAATGGAACTGAATTCTTCAATACTTGTATGAATGATTTGTTAGCTAAATATGGTATTATTCATCGAAGTAGTTGTCCACACACAACTCAGCAAAATGGTGTTGCGGAAAGAAAACATAGATATATATTGGAAGTATGGAGAGCCTTGAAGCTTCAATCCTAAATTCCAAGTAAATTTTGGGGTAATTGTGTAACTAATGCAGTGTATCTTATAAACAAAATACCTTCTATTCAACTTGAAGGAAAAACACCTTATGAGCTACTATTCAAAAGACCTCCTAGTATTGATCATTTAAAGGTATTTGGATGCTTGTGTTTTGCTAGCATACTACCTAGAGGGGACAAATTTGTAGCTAGAACAAAGATTGCAATGCTACTTGGCTATTCATCCACACATAAGGGATATAAGTTGTATGACTTGGAGAATCATTCTATGTTCATTAGTAGAGATGCCACCTTCAAGGAACAAATTTTTCCCTACAAAGAACAGAAGTCACAGGACAATAGTCCTTTGCTTTCACCTTTTGTGTTTGATACAGGTCCTTTATCTGATGCACCTCCAGAGGAAGCTTCATATGCTGAGCAGCCTGATAGGATGTCACCAAAAAATGAGGAGATAGTGGAACCAGTTGATGGAGATGGCCAAAATCATGGACCCTCAGAGAATGACTTGATGGAGCCAACACTACTAGATGCCACACAAAAGTCACCACCACCAAATATCATACGGGGGTCACCACCACTAGACACCACACATGATCCAGGGATCTGCTTACCATCATCACAAAAACCACCAATTGCTAGAAAAACAAATAGACAATCTAAACCTCTTATTTGGATCAAAGACTATGTAATACCTGCTAAATCTAGTCCTTATTCCATCACTAATCATGTGAGTTACCACCATCTTTCTGACAAAATACCAAAACTATGTTAAGTCCTTTTAAGTCCTTGTTGAGTCACAGTTCTTTCAAGAATCCTCTCAAGATGAAAGGTGGATTTCAGCAGTGCAGGAAGAGATTAAGGCCTTAGAAGACAACAATACATGATCTGTTGTGGATCTACCTTCAAGAGCCAAGACTATTGGTTCAAAATGGGTATGCAAAATCAAGTATAAATCCAATGGTGAAGTAGACAGATTCAAGGCAAGGCTAGTAGCTAAGGGTTACACTCAAAGGGAAGGATTGGATTATCATGAGACATTCTCACCAGTAGCTAAGATGGTGACAGTAAGGATAGTCATCAGTTTGGCTGCTTCATATGGTTGGGAGATGTTTCAAATGGATGTGAGTAATGCATTCCTTCAAGGAGATTTCCGTGAAGAAGTCTTTATGGAATTGCCTCTTGGATTTCAAAATCCAGGAAAGAACAAAGTCTGCAAATTACAAAAGTCCCTTTATGGCTTAAAGCAAGCATCAAGGCAGTGGAACATTAAGCTCACTGATGTTTTACTACAGATTGGTTTTTCTCAAAGTGCTTATGATCATTCTTTGTTCGTCAAGAAGAGGGGGAGTGACATGGTTATCCTCTTGGTGTATGTAGATGGCCTATTAATCATTGGAACAAATTCTAAAATAATAGATGATATCAAAGACATTCTACAACAACACTTCAAGATGAAAGACTTAGGAAAGTTGAGATATTTCTTAGGAATAGAAGTGATGCAATCAAAAGATGGTGTATTGTTGAACCAAAAGAAGTATGCACTCCAGCTAATTGCAGATACTGGTTTGAGTGGTGCAAAACCAGCTAGCACTCTTGTTCGGTTCAATCACAAGTTCACTTGCCTAGCCTATAATCAACACACAGGAAACAGTTCTGATGCTAAGCTAGAGAATGTTATTGTATATCAACAATTGATTGGAAGGCTACTTTATTTGACAGTCACAAGACCAGACATTCGCTTTGAGTACAAGTATTAAGTCAATTTATGCAGTAACCCAAAGTTTCTCACTAGGAAGTAGCCCTCAGAATTGTAAGATACATAAAGAAATCTCCTAGACTTGGAGTCTACCTAAAGAAAAATGCTAATGTTACTGAATTAACAATATATTGTGAGTCAGATTGGGCCTCGTGTCCCAATACTAGGAGGTCAGTGACTGGTTACATAGTCAAGATGGGAGACTCCTTGATCTCATGGAAATAAAAAAAGCAGCAAACCGTGAGTAGAAGTTCAGCTGAAGCTGAATACAGGAGTATAACAGGAGTGCTTTCAGAGCTAGTTTGGATTGCAAGCCTGTTAAGGGAACTAAATGTGTCAGTTACAGTTCCTATCAAGCTCTAGTCAGACAGTAAATCAGCAATACAGATTGCATCAAATCCCATCTTTCATGAGCGCACTAAGCAAATAGAGATAGATTGCCACTTCATTAGAGACAAAGTGAAGTCGGGTTTCATAGATCCTCAGTATCTATGCTCTTCAATGCAGTTGACAGATATATTGACAAAGGGACTTGGAACAGGTCAACATGAGTCTCGCCTATCCAAGCTAGGTGTGTTAGATGTATTCCAACCACTAGCTTGAGAGGAAGTATTAAGAGAAGAAAGGATCACATGGCTGAGCTGTGCAGTGTGTGCAAGTGGGCCCAGAGTTAGTTAGAAAGTTTGTTAGAAGATCAGTCATGTGTAAAATGTGACTAGGTTGTTAGAGTTTAGCTTGAAAAGAGAGTCTATTGATCATCTATAAAAGGAATAGTAGAGTCATTGTTCAGTGGATAATAAGAAAAATAACTCCTCTTATGGAGCTCAAAATGTAGTCTTAAAAGTTCTTCCTTAATAAAACATTATTCCTGTTTCATTACTTTCTGCATTAGGTTTAGAATCTAACAACATCAATTAACTATAAAATGTTGTTATAGCTATAAAATAATTTATAGCTATAACTATTAACAAGTTATAGATGTTAAAACTGAAGTTGTTAATAGTTAATTGATGTTGAGAAGTTGTTAATAGTTAAAATAAAGGCAATAAAATATGATAAAGGGGCTAATAGTTAATTGAGAAGTTGTTAATCAACTGTTGCCTCATATCATCAATACTCCCCTCTGAAATATTTCCTTGACCTCAAGGAATGGAGAATCCTGAAAATCTGATCCGTATATTCTCTCACAAAAGTTTTATTACCTTGTTGCATCATATGTCTATCAAGGACCTTAAGAATAGGAGGATAACAGAGATGTTGTAGCAAGATTTGAGCAAAGATACATGAAAAGTAGGGAAGGAAGAAAAAATGTATTGGCTAATACTTGTAAAAAAATTTGGAAAATTGTCTACCCAAAAGTGTATTCTAGACCTTCAGGAAGATCCAATCAAATTTCCTATCTCATCTCTTCTTATTATCTTGGTCAACCATTCTCTGTTGAGCCCTAGTGAGGTGGAATTTAAGCAACTGCACCTTGAACTCTCTGGTAACCAGGCTCCAGTCCACCTCAATGACCTCAAAATCACCTTTAAGTAAGGAAAATGTAAGGGATGAGGTTGGCCATAGAATGCCTCATAAGGAGTGATCTGTGTGGAAAGTAGTTTTGTACTACCACTCAGCAAACACCAAATAGTAAGCCCAATCCTCTGGAGAATCTGCACAATTGTACCTAAGATAAGTTTCTAAACATTTGTTCATAGCCTCTGTCTGTCCATTAGACTAAGGGCGGTATGTTGTGGAGGTCTTCAGTGTCATACCTTGCATACCAAACAACTCTTGCCACACCTTGCTAGTAAAAAATAAAGGAAGAGATGGGTGGTCCGGGAACAACAACGAGAGAGGGCTCATAGCAAGCTCACGCTCGAGAAATTCGTAGATGAGCTTCTGATAAACTTTGATTTTATGCTAGCCCAGTACTAGAAAGTATACAAGTGCTGAAAGAGGGAAGTCAGCCTCACGGCAACATAAAATTAGCCTTATGAATTGAATCGAATTTTTTTAAAATCCCGATCCATGCTGTAACATTATTTTAAATCCATTCAATTTGACCTGAAAGGAGAAGGAAGGCTGAAATGCAATAGGCGTCTATTATATTGAATTTACCTGATAGTCCCCATTTTGGGACGTAGAAGGAATTCTTTGCATGGCTTTTAATGTTTGGGTTGAATCATTCACCTTAGTGGGGACTATGTAGTTTAAATATGTGCTACATGAATAGATTAGCAACATCAAATGTAGTGTAAGGATGACAGAGGGCAACAAAGTGTGCATATATAGGGAGTCTATCTACCACTACCCATGTGACCTCTTCGCCTTTATACATAGGCGACCCCTCAATGAAACTCTTGCTCACACTGGCACAAGCTAAAGAAGGAATAACTAAGCCTTGCCATCTTTCTTCTTCTGTCATATCTCGCAACCTTCGATATATTCTTCTACATCTCTTCTTAGTCCCTTCTAATAGAAAAGAGCAATAGTCCTCCTATAGATATGGTCAATCCTAGAATGGCCTCTATGAAGTAAAGCATGCCATAGAGTAATGATTTCATCTCTAAGGAGGTAGCAAATCCTATGACCAATCTCCCATGCCATCATAGTTGATGGTTGATAAAAGAGAACCCCTTAATGTCCTCCTTCAGGATACTTAGCTTGTGGATCAACCTTCTCAATTCAGGGTCAGAATCCTAACTTCTCTTGATGGTTTGCAATAAGTCAGATCTAACAGCAGCTAATGTAAGAGCATCTAACTGTATTACAGGAATCCTAGACAAAAAATTAGCTGCTTTGTTCTCCTTTCCCTTCTTTTATTCAATAGTAAAATCAAATTGCATCAGCTTGGTAAATCCATTTAGTTGGGATCCAGTATGAAGTTTTTGTTCTCACAAGAACTTCAAGGCACTATGATCTGTTTTAACAATGAAGTGCCTACTAGTGAGATTCTGACCCCATCAGGCGCTGCCATGACCAATGCAAACAGCTCTTTGTCGTTGACAGATATAGCTTGGTGGTGTAGAAAAAATTTCTTGCTCAAGTAGGAAATAGGTCGTCCTTGTCGCATAATAACAACTCCTATACCCATATCATAAGCATCAGGTTCCACTGTGAAACTCAAGTTAAAATCTGAAAGAGCTAATACATGAGCATATATTAGTGCATCTTTCAAGTTCTGAAATGCTTTAGTTTCTCCTTCAGTCCATTTGAAACCTTCCTTCTTAAATAATGAGTCAATGGTTTACTTAGTTGATCATAACCTTGGATAAAACTTCTATAATAACATGTAAGACCAAGGAACCCCTTGCTTTGCTTAAGGTTTGTAGGTTTTGGCCATTGCTGAACTGCAAGGATCTTCTTTTGATCAGTGGCTACACTAGCCGCTGATATGTAGTGCCCTACGTACTCGGTACTGCCCATAGCAAACTAACATTTGGAGATTCCTTGCATACAAGTTGTGTTGCTGTAATAGCTAAAAAGTGATTCTCAAGTGAACCTCATGATCTTCTAGACATTTAATAAAAATGAAGGTATCATCAAAGAACACCAAGATAAATCTCCTCAGGTGCTTTTGAAATATTTGATTCATTAAACCCTGAAAACTAGAAGGGGCATTAGTCAATCCAAAAGGCATCACTAGAAACTTGTATTGGACAGAATGTGTCCTAAAGGTAGTTTCGTGGATATCAAGTGTAGCCATCATGATCTTAAGGTACCCAGACCTGAGATCAACATTGGAAAACCATTATGCACCCCTAGGTTCATCCAATAGCTCTTCAATAATAGGGATAGGATATTTGTCTTTGATGGTAATCTGATTCAAAGTCTTATAATCCACACAAAGTCTCAAATTCCTATCTTTTTACCTACTAAGACAACCATTTATGCAAAAAGACTTCAACTATATCGCATGAGAGCCTGCTCCTTCAACTCATTCAGCATGTTCTCAATAACATCCTATTGAATAGGTGAGTATCTGTAAGGTCTTACATTCACTGGATTGAATCCTTTCTTCAAGGGAATACGGTGATCAAAGGATTCTCGAGAAGGTGGAAATCCCTTAGGTTTCTCAAACACAAATGCAAACTTGTGTAGAGCCTGTTGTACTTCTCCTAGTACCTCAGCTGAAGTTGTAGTTCTTGATTCTTGCAAAAATAATTCTTCTTTAGGAGTAACTTTGATCATAAATTAACTGAATCTCATCCGACTTAGTGTTGGTAAGAGATTCTAATTCAATTCCTTTCATCTTGGATGTGTTAGCCTGTAAGGACAATATTTTAACTTCATAGTCAAACTTTATGGTCATCTGTTTGAAATAAAATATGATGTGGCCCAAGTCATTTAACCACTGAGCCACAGCACAAGTACCTAAGGGTAAAAGAAAGAAATCTGCCTTGAAGGTACTTCCTTACAATAACCATTTGATGCCATGACATATGCCGATGGATGGGACTGAATTTCCATCAGCTAAACTAGCATCTCCCCAGTAACAAGTGCTCCCCTTCCAGCCCATCCATGTCACTAAGCCACTATCCATGAAGTTATGTATTGAGCCCATATCGATGAGTATATTAAGGGCCTTTTCATGACAATATCCAGTCAGCCTCAAGGTTCTATACCCCTTGATTTTAGTCTTGGCATGAATGGATATCTCACAAGTCTCAACTACTTCAGGTAACTGCAATAATTCACCTTCTTTTTTCAATTCTAGACCTTCTTCCTCTAATTCCATTGGGAACAACTGATATTTAACCTTACAAACATGTCTCGACTTATATTTCTCATCATAGATATTGCAAAGCCCTTTAGTCCTCTTGTTAACTCTGTAGGGGTTAACCTTCTTCTCCTAGGTCTGTCCCCAATAATTGGTTGAGGAGGTTTAGGTAAGTGTAAATTAGGTGTAGTTTGAGGCTTAGTATAAGAGGATGATTGCACACTAAAACTTTTATCGCTGCCCTCCTATTTTAAGAAAATAGACTCTTGTAATCAAGCTAAGTGATACACATGAGGTAAGGAGTAGGTCTATTGATGTCGTCAAAGTTACACCTCCTTTTTAGAGGATAAAGCGGTCGCTGTCAAGAAATAAAATCTAGCCGAGGTTAGGGTCGAACCCACAAGGAATACATAAACTCAAGACAAATTCACCAACATGCAATTTGAGTAGTTAATCAACTCAATTCCCCCCGGGAAGGGGGGGGGGGTTGCAAAAATCAATGAGAAAATTAAACTAACTAACTATCACGAGAGAAAGATCAATAAAGGATAGGAACTAGGGTATTGTGTTCTCCATGATTCCCCTACTCAGTATCACCAGATAACCTAATTCTTGTCTAATGTATAGCATACAGGACGGTAATTTAAGTTCACCAAGACCTTTGGTCAAAGGTGAGAGGCGAATTTCACTATGCGACTTGGCAAATCTCCATAGTGTGCATTACTAATCATTACCTATAAATTCCGGTACAACCTCCCCTTGGCCCAGTTTGGTTGATTAGACGAGAACACATCAATTGAATCTTTTTAATTAATTTCTTTTCCTATTCATTACTACCTTGGTCCAGTCAGTAACACTAGGCGGGTTTTAATGTTGGCCACCATCAGAAAACATGCAAAATTAAGAGAGTTAATTAATACATGCATATACACCTTCCAAAAATCGTGAATTATCCGATTTTACTTTGTTAGTTCTTCATTGTTCCCACAACCCTAGTTGTGGATTTAGCTACTCATGTTTTGTGTAGATGAAGAGATTATGAATTTAGAAGACATAATTAAACACTTACACAACTGAATTAAGAACAAGCAAATCCAATGTCAATAAAAATCACAAGCTTGAAGATTGAACTAAACCATGAGTGTTTTCAAAGACTCTCTCACAATTTTCTTTTTAAGAATATTGAGTCATCTGAGCACTAACCTAAAACTAACCTAAACTTATGTGAACTGGTGAGAACTTCTGAAAAAATAATCTAAAAGACCTATTTGTAATAATTAAAAAATTCAAATCCTAAACAACTTAGGAGAACTAGTCGGCACACTCTACGATAACACTTTATGACCCGTATTGAAGTTCATGGCTCGTAATTGTGGTGTCATACATTGTTGCTGGAAAACTGGACTTCTCCTTTATGACTCGTAAAATAGTTTACGGGTAAACGGAGTTTCGTCTGATGAACTTTAGAACGTCTTTATTTTCTGACCCTCAGGGAATGAAACCTCTTTTACGACTCGTATACTAATTTACAGCTCGTCTACATGTTTGTAGAAGTAACTTCAAACACTTGGTCGTTCACTGGAATTCCTCACGAAACCACCTTACGCCTCATAGAATGGTATATGGCCAGTAAGGTGTCTCATATAACAACAAATCTACAACAACTTTGTAACTTCCCCAAAATCATTGGCCAACCTTTAATCCTGCGAACATAGACACAAAAACACATAAAAACAACTAAAAGTCACATTGAGAACACGCAAAATCTAAGTTTTTAGCATCAAAAGTGTTGTATTTTGGCAGCACATCATCTATGAATCCTTGCAGCATTCCCTAATTCCAGTTTTAGCTCATTAAAAAATATATTGATGGTATGATTAGGATTTAATGTCAATAGAGCCATTACTCTATATATGCCTCTTGGTAACTCAGAGCATTGCCATTTTAACTTAGACTAACCAACTCACTCATGGGATCATCAAGTTCAGCCCCAAGCCTATCAAACAAAGCATATATGTATTCTTCCCACGTGGAAAGAAGAAGAAAATTTTGACTTCTCATGTATGCTTGGTGCTATTGTAGTGCAAGGTCTTTAAAATGTAGGGCAGCAATGGCCACTTTCTGCTGATATTGAACTTCATCGAAGGAGAAGAATTGCTCTTCCTTATACCACCAATCCTGAAAACCTTTGCCAGTAAACTGATGAAACTCCACTCTGGATAATGTAAGAGTGAGGGACTATGCAGATTGGGAGAACATTGGGAATAAGGTTTGTATATATTGGGTGGCATTTGGGTCATATATGGAGGGTGACTGACGAAATTAGGATTGAAGGGAGTTTGCAATTGGGGAATTTGGGGTAATGAGGATCGCATAGTGAATTGATTTGGCGTGGATAAAGCAGAGTTAAACTGGGGAGGGTTAATTGGGTTCTGGCTAGAAATGATTGGGTTCATCTAGTGGGATGTCCCCATGATATTGGATTACTCGTCATGGTTTTGTTAAACATGGAAGGAGGAGGAACTGAGTTCATAGCACCTAATATAGCTAGAGGTTCAACAGTTGGAGAGAAGATTTCCTTTGAGAATCTATGCGTTGTTAGTGGTCTTTTCCCTTGGCCGTCCTCAATTTCCTTCTTTAACTCTAGGAATGACTTCTCATTCATTGTTTCCAGCTAGTTTTTTTGCACAACAACATTATCCATTCCAATGGCCATTAAATCCAGACGTGTAAGTACTTCTCAATTTTTAGCTACCATAGCTAACTTCCATAGAGTCTGAAAGTGCTATGATATGTATTGAGATAATTCCAATTGAAATTCAAAGAATAACAACTAAAATAATATACGAAGGAAGAGAAGAAGAAAATAGAATTCTCACTGATCTTTTCTTTGGTGAATTTGAGGGTTACAACAGACATAAGGATTGATAATGAAAATTAAAAGTACAAGAACTAATATGTAAAAGCTATTAAATTAGACAAAGGGCCTAAAGTTGACTAAGAACTTGTTAACAATATTAACCAACTGTTGTTGCCTCATATCATGTCAAATTTTCATGATGAGAGAATGCAAAAGTATCCCTCTCAACTGTAGTCCAAATTATAGTGGCACAACTTAATTATACATGGTCCTATTGCCTCCCTAAATTATTTTGAAATATAATAAATACACCCTTACATAACTGAAGACCTATATAACTACTCACATGATGGAGGTGTTTTACATCGCCTCCATATCATCATTTTGTCAGCACCACATCAATAAATTGTCGGATCTAAAAAAATTAAAATTTATGTCATTTGACTTTTTCTCATTCATTACCATCACTATACCCACTATTTTCACCATTAGAACTCATAACAATCATCATGAAAATCATAATCCACCGCCAACCTCATTCTTTCACCATCAACGAATTCAATATCTACTGTCCATTTTATTTTTCTACCATAAAATATTAAACACGAATCATATATTTTATCACCCACCTTTAAATTCACTACTAAATGTTAATCCAATTCTAAAAAATTTAAGTTATTCAACCTGAATCTTAAAATGTTAGATCTCATTGCATAAAAATAAATATTTTTTGTTAGCTTGTCTAAGAAAGTTTATTTTTTTGTGATAGGAGGAAAAAACAATCTGAAAACCCTAGCACTGTCGTTGTCAAAAAAACCTTCTGGTTGAATTTTAATGGCCAATATAGTCGTTGGCCAGCCTTCAAACAAGGTTGGTCAATCGTTTCCTTTGAAGACCTATGCAAGTTTGCAGAAACCTAATTTGCCTACTAAAAAATCAATTTCTATTAAGCCAATACCATATCTTCATGGGGAGCCAATCGTTATGTAGGAGCAAAAAGAAGTTGATTAGATGATCTTGTGAGAGAACCTCCAATACGCTATTATTGGAAAATTTTCGTATGGGTGGCTGGACATGCAAGACTTTAGGCAATTAATTCCTAAACAATGCGAGTTAAAAGGGGATTGCAGTATAGGCTTATTGAGTAACAGACACGCCCTTATACGAGCATCACTTTTGGAGAACTACGTTCATCTGCTTTATAAACCTAATTTTTGCATTACTTATCAGAACTTGTCATACCCTATGAGAAAGATTAAGTGGGAGCCAATGTTTAATCTAGAGGAAGAAACTTCTATTGCTATTGCCTGGATCTTATTCCTATCCCTCCCACCTAACTTCTTCTGTGAGGAGGAAATCTTTTCACTTGCAGCAGCTGTTGGAAAGCCCTTACAAGTGGACATGGCTACAAAGAATAGAACCCAACCTAGTTATACGAGGTCAAGATGGAAGTGGATTTGCTAGGGGAGTTCCCAAAGCGTATTAAAATTGGGATAAAATGGAGGTAGGAGATGTCCGGGAGAAGCTAGAGGTATCCCCTGTGGCTGACAAGATGAGGGAAGCGAGATTGCATTGGTTTGGACATGGGCAGAGAAGGAGTATCAATGCTCTTGTTAGGAGGTGCGAGAGGTTGGATTTAGGAGATACACGGAGGGGTAGAGGTAGGCCGAAGAAGTATTGGGGGGAGGTGATCCCCTAAATCCAACATCTCGCACCTCCTAACAGAAACATTGATACTCTTGCTCTGCAAATATGATCAGAAAAGATATGGCAAAACTTCACCTCACCGAGGACATGACCTTAGATAGAAAAGAGTGGAGGCTGCGTATTAGAGTAGACGACTAATAGGTTAGTAGGGGTAGGTCAATATATGACTTGGTGATAGTAGGATAGTAGGAGTAGTGATGTCTTTAATCGTATGTTGTCATTATATTTGTTTACTTTTAGCATATTAACATTGTCTCTATATCTTGTGTTGTCATTTTTTATTTTGTTATATTAAATGTATCGTATTTGCATACTATCATGTGTTTTTCCTATCCTTTCCTTTTTCTATATCTAGTTTATTCTGCTTTAGGATTTTTGAGACGAGGGTTCCCAGGAAACAACCTCTCTACTTCTATGAAATAGTGGTAAGGTATATGTACATTCTACCCTCCCCAGTCCCCACTTGTGAGATTCCACTGGGTATGTTGTTGAGTATCCAGTATATTCGTACCAATTATAAGCATTTTTCACTCAATTTTTGCTATTCAACGGCAGCAAAAAACACATAGTAAAAGAGATTTAAAAACAAAGAAGAATTATCCTTTTTCCAAGAAAATCCTTCCTTGAGTTAGAAAGAAGGGAAATTTTTGGAAAAATTGGTGCATTGGAAAATACAACCACATTAAGAATTTGGAGGTGAATGGGGAAAAAATGAAGAGAGTATATCAACAGTTTCTACAAAGCCCTCTACCGAGAAGATTGGAGACCAGCATGAAAGGATCATAACTAACCATGCCTAAACGACGAAGAGACTGGGTTGCTTCACTGTGGCGTTCAATAAAAAATGTTGGAATGATGTGTTGAAAGCTGTAGAGTATTTTCACCAGAACATCACTAGTTTGAATACATGTATTTATAGCCTAATTGATTGCAAAAAGATTGAAACAATTTATCAGCAAATTAGTAAACAGAAACCAGTTGACATTAACTGAAGGAAGACAAATAAAGCAAATGAGGCTTTTGATTCAAGAAAAAGACAAAGGAGCACTGGACTACTGACCGTGAAGGCAAATGATCATGCAAATTGGGGATTTTTCATTTTTGATAACTTTGATGGTAGATATAGGTTTGCAAACAAATGGAAAAATTGAGTAAAGCTTTACAGATCCACCATCGAATTCTCAATCTTATTAAATGTTACAACGATAGGTTTTTTCTCTGCTCTTTCTAAGCCAAGGTTATCCTCTTTCTAACTTCCTGTTTATTTTAGTTATGAAAGGCCTTGATAGAACGACCAACATTGTACATGGCTTGGCTGGATAAAATGCTTTCAAGTAGGTACAAGAGGCCAAGGGTGTCAAGAACTGCAATAAGGCCAAACGGAAGGAACACAAATCCAGCATGTTCTGATAAAATCAAGCAACATCATTTATGGCCTTGGAGATTAATATGTAGAAACAAAGCCCCTTTACAAGGTTAAAAGATTCACATGACAACTGGCAAGAGAGGCAATACAGATATACATTGTAAGTTCACTTCTCAGATTTGGTATATGTTTTGAATTTTATTGGCATAAAATGGTGCATGTCAGAAACTCAAAAGAACTGCTGCTTAATTGGAAAATGGTATGACTTTGAACAGCCACCAGCAATTGTTTGTGGATGGTCTGGTAACAAAGGGAAAAAAAGATACTTTGAAGTCGAAAAAGAGAATAATCGCAATTTACGATATAGATGTACATTTCTTTTAGCTTTGTGGTGTAAGAACGAAAATGTACAGGAAGCCGAGAGGAAGATAGATTTTCTAAGTTCATTTTATGTGCAGCAAGAGAACTGATTTTATCTTTTGTAACTGCACATTCTAAGCACCCCTTGGATGCAACTAAATTCTTTATACTTATCAAAAGACTATGTCCCTTACTTGGTGGATTTCACTCTTAACATGCAGCAAAGTATTTAAAGCTTATATTCTTGTGTTATAAGCACATACCCTACAAAAAGATTAGAGGTTTGAGAAATGAAGCAGAAAATAGCACCTGTCACCAATTGCATCACTTTCACTACTTCAGTTTCTGCTGTGACCGCGATGAGCTTATTCTATAATCCACACAAAAAAATTGTCATCATTGTAAAAGAATAGAAGGAAGCACACTTTGATGTACAAGAAGAGTCTTTAAATTTACCTCTTCCATGTACTACAATATTCCAAAAATGATCTGATTCTAAACGATTTAATGAGAGACAAAGGGGGTGGCGGGTGGGGAAGAAGAAAGTACAGAGATCATTTGACAGGAGATTACATGTCTAACTAAGACCGACTATTTGTCTCGGCTATCGAGTAAATCATCTTGAAAATACTAGACAGTATAAAGTAGAAATTCAAAACCATGTGTATTTTTATTGAGTGAAGCTTTGGTATCATGTCAAGGACGGAAGGATTCTCACTTATAGTCTTTACCAGTAACTCAGTTGTAGTTGCGTCAAATGAGAAGCCCCTTTCGACCATTTCCTTCATAAATTTTGCCATTTCACTAATTTTGCTTCACCTGAGAATTCTTTGCACAATGACATTGTAAGTGACATTGTTGGGAAAACAACCGTTGTCTTTCATTTTTATGAGAATATCTTTAGCTTCATCCAAATACCCTTCAAGACATAATCCATTTATCATTCTAGTATATGTTCTCACATTCGGTAGCACTCAATTAAAGAAAGCCTCTCAAATATAGCATGAGCTTCATCGAATTTACCACTTTTGCACAATCCATTAGTGACAACATTGTAAAGTTTAATATCAACATTTGCTTTCTTTCTTTCCAACTTATTAAAATAAGACATAGCTTCTTCAACAAGTCCATACTTAAAATAACCACCGAGCAAAGTGCAATGAGTGCACGAATCGGGTATGAGCCCTGCCGATAACATCTCTCCAAAGAATTTTTTTTGCATCATCTATTCTTCCAACTTCAAAAAGACCTTGCGAGATAGTATTGCAGCTAACGGTATCAAGTTTTAATCCCTTTTGTGAGAAATCCTCCTCATCTTCTTCGATGGCGTAAAAGTGTGCCCTAATTTTGCAACAAACCAATACAGCATTGCGTTGTACTATTTAATTGCTTTCTAATACTCAATTTTGACTCATTGTTACCTTATTTATTTTTATTTTGTCTTCTCATTATTATTAAATTATTTTATTTTATTTTTTTATAATTAATTTTACCCTGTACACTATTTTCCTTATTGTATTATTACTAGTTTAGTATACATACTTTATCATATAAATTTATAAGAATTGTATATAAAATAAATAAATTATTATATGTGTAACTCAATTATTGAGTACACAACTTATAACCCGAAAGTAGGAACACATACAACAATTTGAAACATAAATTTTTTTGTTAAACTGAAGAATTTAAATTCCATAATGAACAATTGAATTGAATAATATTTTTTTTAAAAATGTCAAAACCAAATAGAATTGATTCCATTTGATTTTCAATTCTTCAATATTTATGTCCCTCCCAGTTCCCACCACCCCTTTACAAGATCTCCTTTCCCACCTTTCAATGACCTCAAACCCCCGTAGAGATGACAATGGGGTGGGGCAGGTCCGGGATGGGTTAAGCTCAATTCATAAATTTTTTAAATCGCTTCATCCCACCTGGCATGATGATTTTTTTTTCATTTTCAATCCGCCCCGCCTCCAACCCGCATAGACCCACCCCGCATAAACTTATCCCGCTTAAATTTTTAAGTTCTTTTATTTTTTAATTAAATGTAATATGAAAAATAAAAATTCATAATTTTTAATATCTCAACAACTAATTAATTATATTAGCTGACATTTCAACAATTATTTCTGAATCGTTAATTAAAAGTTTCTAACTAATATTTCAACAACTAATAATTAACCGGACATGTCTAATTTAAATTTTAGAAAAAAATAAAATTAAAGTCAATGTTTAATATAAAATATCTTAAATTTTTACTAATTACAAAGATATAATTTCTTTGAATTCCTCTTTGGTTCTTTAAACCCACAACCCGTCCCGCCCCGCATTAGTTTTAAAAATCGTTACTTCAACCGACCCGACACCCATCTCACCCCACATAACTTTAAACCTACTCCACCCCACCCCATTGCGATCATTGACCATTCTATCTGTTTCTTTTCACATATTTAATTGCCATGATACATAATATAAATGTGCCCTTTTCACTTGATTTCTACTCATATTAATGCTTGGACATATAGAAATAAATTTGTATAAAATGAAATAAATAAGAGAAAATGTATCTTTGGTATCACCAAAATAGATTCATATAATGTTGTTGTAGAATATATAGATACTCAGAACCTTGTTAACCATCCAACATGAGAGCTTAAGAATTGCTGCTTTGTTCCATACCTTCTGACTTCCCCTGATTTAGGTATTTAGATACCTTCAAAATCTCTACATTCATAGAATTAATATTCAGATGCAGTTAAATAAGAACAACTTTCCAGATGCTTCATAACCTCTTTAGCACCTACTACTACTATATAACAAGGCGGAAAAAACTCCGACAGATGGAGGAAAGAAGAAAAGAACAAAGAGATAAGGTTTAAGTATGAAACGTAAAGACTGCACAAGGCGTACATTTCATGGAGTACATTGTAACAGGCGAGTCTACAGCAGGCGCGTCACCATACATCCTCACATATCATCAGGATCATACACAAATTCTGGCATCCCAATCTCATTCCTTCTCACATGTTCCCACAAATAATCAACCTCTTCACATATCTCAATTTCCCATATAACCTGCACATAATTAGAAACCACGCCTTGTCAAATAAAAGATTGTTTGAAAATTTGGACATTTCACTCATTCTAGATCAAATCTTAAACTATATTTTCCAGAACATGACCCTCCAAAAGGGTAGAAACACACGTAGAGACACGATTCTCTACAAGTTCCATAAAAAACATACAGATCCCTACAGAAGACCCCCAATTATCTGCCTTAAATTTGGAACTTTCATTTTTCACTGGATTTTGCACAATTATATCAAACAGAACAGTTACACATGATCAGACCACCAAGTCAGAAACTAGGAAAAAAGATTTCCAAGCCAACAGAAAACTGCAAAACAACTGGAAATCCACATGGTAGAAGTGTCAAGACCAACACTAGCCTGCACGAAATCAAGTTAGATTTTAGAAAAATAGTACAACAAATGGTTACCTGCGGAAGGATGTAATCATAACCAAAGCTTGTTGTAACATCTGTAGACATATAGTTACACATAAAGTCTGATGCAAGAGACACCTGCATCGAAGAAAATAATTTAAGAAAAGCAAGTCAGAAAAACAGTCATGAAGATACTAATTCGGTGCAAGCATCCCACGTTAGCAACTTGCCCTACCTCAACCTGCATATAAATTAACAGACACTAAATAATGTGAAAACCATTTAAAAGGGTAAACCTAGAAAGATGAAAGACAACTACAACCAGTGCTGGGGAAATAGGCAAAAGAAATATAATAGATATTCTTTTTTAACTTTGGTAGGGTTTACTCAAAAACATGAATACTTCGATGTTCCTGAAGATATTAAATAACACTGAAAATGATATTACTAGACTTATAATGTGTAAAAGGAAGGGAACTTACCATTATTTCTCTTTTACAAAAGTCAGTATGGTCTAACATTTTCCCACTGGGTATGTTGTTGTTGTAGTAGTAGTAGTAGTAAGTTCTAACAATTTTTCTCGTATTAAGAGTGCATAACATTTGATTTCTAAGATAAATAAGAATGGTAAAAAAAACTCAAATCGAAATAGATGTACCTCCTCAATAGGCTGTCTAGAAAACTCAAGCAAAGTTCTAATTGCCATCACCTTCTGCAAATGCATTGGGTGTCATTTCTTTTGCAGCGATAAAAAGGAAATTGGATCACATCGATAGCATAGCCGAATGAACCAAACAAAAGAAATATTCACTTCTTATTTTCCAAGTTGAAGCTCTAGTATCAAGGGCAGAAGGATCCTCCCTTACAATGCTATTTAAAAACCCAATTGTAGTTGCATTAAAAGAGAAGCCCCTTCCAGCCATTTTCTTCATGAAGGTTGTCATTTCACCAATCATTTGATGGAAAAGAGTTACAGTATAATCTAAACACTTGACCTTCTCAAAATTGATTGATTGCAGAGGGCATGTAAGGACCATGGGATACAATTCTCTTTGCCAATACATCAGCCTTAGAGGATAAAGATAAATCCCCTTGTAGGGTGAGTTTGAGTCTGAGCCTGTGAGCATGAAGAATAAACTTCAGAAGAAATTTTCACTTCTCATTTATTGACTGAAGCTCTCGTATCATATGAAGGACGGAAGGATTCTCACTTATAGCCTTTACCAGTAACTCAGCTGTAGTTGCGTCAAATGAGAAGCCCCTTCCGACCATTTCCTTCATAAAAGTTACCATTTCACTAATTTTGTTGCACCTGAGATATTCTTGCACAATAACATTGTAAGTGACATTGTCTGGAAGACAAATGTTCCCCTCCATTTTTCTAAGCATAACTTTAGCTTCTTTAACAACCCTTGTCGACAAAATCCATTTATCTTTATAGTATATGTTCTCACATCCGGTAGCACTCCAATTAAAGAAAGCATCTCAAATATAGCATGAGCTTCATCGAATTTACCACTTTTGCACCATCCATTGATGACAACATTGTGAAGTTCAATATCAGCATTTGTTTTCTTTCTTTCCAACTTATTAAAATAAGACATAGCTTCTTCAACAAGTCCATACTTAAAATAACCACCAGCAAAGTGCAATGAATGTAAAAATCAGGTATGACCTTGCCAATAACATCTCTCCAAAGAATTTTCTTGCATCATCTATTCTTTCAACTTCAAAAAGACCTTGCAAGATAGTATTGCAGCTAACGATATCAGGTTTTAATCCCTTTTGTGAGATTTCACAAAACAATTGCATGGCCTCATCCACTTCCTTTTTCTTACAGTATCCATTTATTAATATGTTATAGCTAAAAGTGTCAGGCTCAATGCCCTTATCTACCATGCTATCAAAAATTCTCCTCACTCTATCCACCTGACCACACAAACAATATCCATCCATTATCGAATTGTAGGTGATTATATCAGGCTCTATACCTTTTTCGACCGTGAAGCTCACTACTTCCTCGGCATCTTCAACTTTCCCTTCTTTGCATAGTCCACCTATTAGTATGTTGAAGGTGAGCACATCTGGATTGGATAAATATTAAAGTTCACCATCTCGGAGAGCAGAATCTTAACTTTTTCCCACTGACCAAGCTTACACGAACCATCAATTAATGCATTATATGTGAATATGTCAGGAGGAAGGCCCCTCTGCTTCATCTCGTTGAAAATGTTGATAGGAGCATCTAATTTTCTATCTTTGCAAAGGGAAGCTACAACAATATTGTAGTTACATGTGTTGGGCTTAGTGCTCCCCTCTTCCATTAACCGGAGCAAACTTAAAGTCCTCTGAGTATGACCCCTTTTACTAAGCCCATTCATTAGGGTTCCAAACATGACTTCGTCAGGCTCACAAATCTTCTCTCTCACCAACTTCTTGAACAATCCAAGTGCATCTTTAACCTTATTTTCGGCAAATATTCCTCTTAATAGGGTGTTAAAGGTGACATCATTAAACGGAATGCCATTCTTCAGGTGAATGGGCAACATCGAAACTGCACAATCAACACGACGCATCAGACAATAACTATTAATCACGATACTCAAGATGAAAACGTTAATTGGTATACCCAATTTCAGCATTTTCCGAAAAAGAGAAAAGACAGCTGGATACTGATTCATCTTTAGCATAGTCTGAAATAATTTACAAAAGGCGGAAACTGCAGGAAGAGGTTTCATTCTAATCATTTGATGGAAAAGAGCTACTGTGTCATCTAAACACTTGACCTTGTCAAAATTAATTGTTACCGTAATTGCCGAAGCAGAACTGGAAGAGGTAAAGGGAATACCATTGCCATTGCCATTGCCATATCGCAGAGAAATTCTCCTCATCTTCTTCAATGGCGTAAACTGTTGCTGTATCTCCCTGTGCCCTAATTTTGCAACAAACCAGTGGGTTAATACGTCATTCCTTTAATAGCAAATTCAACTCAACTAGATTCATATGCAATTTGAATGATTTTAATTTTTTTTAAAAGAAAAATTAATATAAAAAAATTAATATGTTATATATAGTCATAATCAAGGAAAATATAATTATATTACGTATCAAAATATTGTTAAACACATAAATAAAATAATTAAATTTCATAAAAATCAGATTGCATTGGGTCTAAACCTATTCTATAGCTCATTATTTAATCTGTGTTGATCCGACTCCTACAAACAAATTTCGATTGAATTGGGTCTTGGCTCATTATGACTCAACCAATTTTTACTCAATCTGAATTGAATGAGTAATATATTTATACTTAAAATTGTTGACGTGTGATATTATATAATAAAAAAATTAATTTATTTAAATATTATATTAAACAAATAATGTGATACATTATAAAATAATATATAGTAATCATTCAAACAAGTTGTAAGTAATAATACATTGTAAGATATCGATTATTTGCTCATTCAAAAGTAAGTTGTTCATATAATAAATTAAAATAATTTTGACATTGTTAACAACATGTGTTCACAATGTTTCTAAGTATATTTTAAACAACAATTAATATTTTGACCAAAATTTTTTAAAGTGTCTTTAAGTGTATTTTTTTAAAATTATTTTAGAAAAAGTACTTTTTAAAAAAAATTACTTTTTGAAAAACAACTTCTACTACTATTTAGAAGTATATATATTGTTAAGTTTAGAATAAAATTCATATATTGTAATATTTATAATAAAATTCATATATCACGTAATTGTTGACCGTAAAGCTCATTTAAGATCCATTTTTCACCCCCTACACTCAAATTTATTATTATGCAAGTTATGTTGAGTTTAACGCAATGTCAGAGTGTTACTGTGTTGGTTGAGTATTGGCATGCTCATATCATGCCTAGCTGATTTTTATTCTTTTGATTTTGAGCAATTTAAAATTTTAAGGGAATAATTATCACTCAGGTAAGTCTTGATTGAGTTGACCGAAATGGGTTGATAGTTTGAGCATAAAAAATAATTGAAAATTAGAACTGTGTTTTAATTATTAATTTTATCTCAATTAATTGGTCTCGTAAATAAGTTATTATTTGGATGATAGACAAATATTAGATTCCTTTAAATGTTAGGTGAATCTCAATAGGATTAATTATTTATTTTGATTAAGAATGTTGTTACATATTTTTTTACTATTAAAAAAATTATGATGATTTACATGAATTGCATGATTTTCAATGAATTTCAATTACATGTTAATTAGGGCTTATGAGATTGATATGGATGCCCTTAATTACGATTCAATTTGATGCCAATTGCATGATTTTACTTGAACATAATTCAATTTCATGATTTTAGATTCAACTGTCCATGATTTTAAAAATGTATTTTTAATGATTGGCACTTTTTGTTTTAGTGGCAGTATCTGAACTACCTTCGACTGTAGATAGCTATTATCTCCCACCATCACAAATATCAGACGAATAAAATTACCGAATGTCATCTCTATTGAAATATTAAATTTGATGTCCCCTGATTTTCACATAGTAGATGTTCAAATACCCTTCAAAATTTCTAAAACACTACATTAAATTATGATGTGGATAATTGAAGAGGAGGGTAATAATTTTTTTAAAGAAAAACTTTAATATAAATTGTGCCTAAATCAAAATCCTTATATGCACATTTTTTTTCCTCATTAGTGAATAGTGTTTGAGTAAAAGATGAAAAGGAGAAGAATTTTTTTTTCGATACAATACAAATTGATAAAAAAAAAAAAGACATTGAAAAAGATAAAAAGGAAAAGAAATTTTTTTCAATACTATACAAATTGATAAAAAAAAAAACATTGAAAAAAAATTCTGACACTTTAACGATATTATGAAAAAATTATTTGAATTTCTGAAATTGATAAAATTTTGACTTTATCACAAAGAGAAAAAAGAAAATTAATTAAAAGTATATTGTGTTTAGTCAATCATTTTTGTTTTAGTAACAACAGGTATTAAACCAAACTTTGAAGCATATTTTACTTAAAACATTTTTCACAAAAAGTACTTTTAGGGAAAACCTTTTTTTTTTTTTTTTGAAAAGCAATTTCTACTATTTTTGAAAAATATTTATTATTTTCAAAAATCTGATTAAACACTTCATTATTTTAACCAAAAAAAAAATCTTTTAACTTTCTAAAAGTTTACTCAAACAAATTATTAATTCTAGATATTCCAGCCTTCACAAGTTCCAAACGACCCTATACATAGTGTGATTTTATTGCAGGAAAGATGGGACACTTCATAGAAGAGGCAGTTTATTCTTGCAACATTTTTTTAAGTAAACAGAAAATAATTCATTTTAAGAAAATAATAACCAGAAAACATGAAACACAAATGTTAAAGTGAGCTGAGATTGATTCCTAAATTCTATAATACTACTTTTTTTTAATGATTACAAAAATAGAAATGAAAAAATAGAAAATGATATTGTAAAACTACGAAACAATAAAAGATAAAATAATCAAATGCCCTCCCAATATATATTCGGATGCTCAATTATGAACTTATATTTTATGAAAGTTTTATTGCCTAGCAAGACAAAGTGGAATATATAGCTTCTTACGGAGTCACGCCCAAATTTGTGCTAGGTAGTGAAAGCACTAGCTTTGCTAAATTAACTTTATAACTTATTTTTTTCTATAGTTGATCAAATTTTAAATAACATTTATAATTACTGTCTCAATTTATGTGATGCATGTGTTGAGAGTCAAATTAAATATTTATTTAATATTTTAAATTATTAATTATTACTAATTGACCCATATACTCTTCTATATATCAGAGAAAAGTACATATTACTCCTGTTGTTCTAATCTCTGACACATGTAAAATTTTAAGAGTCAGCGAAAATTCTAATATATATATATTGTTTAAAATTTAGATTATTAATTATTGTAATTTATAGTATAATTTTTTATATATTTTTTTAAATAACATACTAAAAAAGTAAGTCAAATAAATGAAAATTGAAAAACTACTAAATATAAATAGAGGAAGGGCGAGTGAGTTAATCCACGCATTCTAAGTTGCTCAAAATTAGCTTTGCTGATATAGAGTAAGATTCAATAATTCAAAAGTAGAGAAACAAATATATTAACATCTTTGGATTTCTTTTTATCAGGTTTAAAATTGTATTTCTTTGTGGTATTCAGTATTTTATTAATTTTTACTTATTCATTTTGGATTTTCCATGTCTCTTAAAAATAAACAATTAATATAAATATTTTATCATAATATTCATATTGATTGATGTATTGTTTTAGGCCTTGAGAAATGATATGGATAATTTATATTTAAAATAAATAAATTAATTATTTCTATGTATTAAAAGTAATAAATAAAAGTGAAAATTTTATTTTTGAAATGTTGAATAAGTTAAAAATAAACAAACAATGGGAATGTTATAAAACTAAAGCTAACAACCGGCCAATATAAATAATAACAACATACCGAGTGGAATCCCACAAGTGAGGTCTGGGGGGTAGAATGTACGCAGACCTTACCACTACCTCATAGAAGTAGAGAGGTTGTTTCCTGGGAACTCTCATCTCAACTAGGGGTGGGTTCGGTTTTTGCGGTTCGGTTTTTCCCTAAAACCAAAGACGGAACGGAAGGTCATTTGGCGGTTCGGTTCGGTTCGGTTTTGCCCCCAAAAAAAGTAAACCAATCGATTTTCGGTTCGGTTTTTTTCGGTTCAATCTTCGGTTTTTTTTCGGTTTTTCGGTTTTTGTAATTAAAAGGAATTCACAGTTATGGTCGTAATGTTTCCACCCTTTTCCACCCTTTTCCCAAGTGACATATCAAAGTATGACTGAACCTGGTCCAATATGAGAATTATTGGCATGTCGTGAGCTAAACAATTAAATAATACTGCAGCTAAACAAAATAGACAATATTAGTTAGATTCTTCCTTTATTTGTTTCCTGTAACATTTTTATCAATTAAAAACTAGCAAGGTAAGTCAATTCACAGATTAGAATTAGAAAGTACAGTGACAACATGCAGCTTTAGAACATAAATTAGAACACACTTGATTCAACTCCTTGTCAAAGTTCTACAAATTAGACTAAAATTATCCAAGATATTACAAAAAGTCCTATCTATTGCTGGAAGATAGCATGAGCAGTCAGCAGATTTCTTCAGCAACAGCCAACAAGTACCTCTAGCCTCAAATGTAGCAGGTCTTTATATCATCAACAGGCAATTGATAGAATTACAATGCTCAATTTTCTCATATTGTCTACAAACAATATCTCCAAAACCATCTATTAGAAGTAACAAATGAAGGAAAGTGAATTTTGACAAGGAGAAACTGTTGCAGAATTTTGCCAAGCAGCAAGAATGACACTCTTTTAATAGATGTAGGTGAATGCAGAACATAGACTAATGGTTATTTTCACTCTATTCTTAGTGCTATTCATGTAGTCCAGCATCCCCTAGTCTTTTTTTTTTTACACATATTGCCATGTACAATAGAAAAATTGACAATGTGTCCTTTTAATCTTGAAAAAGAGGGAAATACAAGAAAGAATGCAGTATTTATCTTCATATAAACTTATAGTGAAGGAACTAAACATCATTGTACTATGTCTTGAACATTAAAAAGAATGACGAGATTCAGAGTTGAACACGTCTACTTCTCTCTATTTCCCTCAAGAAACCAGTGTGATTTTATCGTATATGTTTAAGATACTTACCAACTGCAAGATCTACTTTATAGGAACACTTCACACACGATTATGAAGGGAGATTTCTCAGTTCTCTCAACAGCAGTGCTGCTGCGCCACTGCGGGAGTGGCGGCCGTCTGGCGGACAGGGCCACAGGGGAGTGCGTGCGGCGGGCTTGCGGGGTTTAGGGGTAGGGGCTAGCGGTGGCGGGCTGTGGGAGGGGGCGACTGGGTGGCGGAGTGGCGGGCTGCGGCGGACGGCGTCACGACGGTGGGAAATTTTGATTCTGATTTGGGGGAAATCAGAACTCAGAAGTGCCAAAATGGGGGAATATGGGATAATTTAGGATTTTAGGATTTTTTTTTGTTTTATATACTGGGTTCGGTTTTTTTTGGCGCGGTTCGGTTTTTTAAGACTAAAACCGAAACCGAACCGCACAGAATCGGTTCGGTTCGGTTCTTCGTGTTCGGTTTCGGTTTTCTACGGTGCGGTTTTTTTTTTGGTTTTTTTCGGTCGGTTTCGATTCGGTTTTCGGTTTTTGGTTTTACGGACCCACCCCTAATCTCAACCGGCCAATATAAAGAGTAAAGGAAAAGAGGAAATGGTAAGAGAGAGAAACTTAATTTTCTTTCTTTCATTCAACGTCTATTTTACAAAGGACTAAGGTCATATTTATAGGCTAAGGAAAGAGTTTCCTCTGTAAGCTACTTCATCTGTAGCTAAGGGAAGAGCTTCCTCTATAAGCTAAGGGAAGAACTTTCTCTATAAGCTACTTCATCTGTAAGCTAAGGACAGTTCCTCTACAAGATAAGGGAAGAGCTTCCTCTATAAGCTACATGGATTTCCAATACATATATTATTATTATTATTTACAACACTCCCCCTTTAGAAGTCCATGTTATTCTTAATACACATCATTTGTTGCCTCATTAAAAACCTTACTAGGAAAATACTGTTGGATAAAACCTTGGTTAAGGAAAAAGAGTACAACGCGTATTCTTCTCCCCTTGATAAGTACAACGCGTATTCTTCTCCCCTTGACAAAGACTACAATCCAAGTGATGGGGTCTTTGCATTCCAGTCTTGTGTACCACCTTCTCAAGTGATGACACTAGTAAAAATTTGGTGAATAAATCTGCTAGATTATCACTTGAACGTATTTGTTGTATGTAAATATCATCACTTTCTTTCTTCAATGAATTGTATCATTGAGCACAACCACATGTATTCCCTACTTGCTTCATGAATCGATATTAACTCAACATGATTGGAAGAAGTAACAATAATAGACTGTTGCATAAATCGTCATGATATAACAGTCCCTCCATAAGTGAATAGATAGCCCGTTTAAGATCGAGCTTTATATGGGTCTGATAAATAACCTGCATTTGCATTACCAACAAGATCTATACAATTTTTGTTAGTATAAAACAGACCCATATCAATAGTCCCATTTAAATATCACAAAATATGCTTGATACCATTTCAATGTTTTCGTGTTGGGGAAGAGTTATACCTTGCTAGCAAGTTGATAGAAAATGTCATATCAGGTCTAGTTGCATTGGCAAAATACATAAGTGCACCAATAACACTGAGATATGGTACTTCAGGACCAAGAAGTTCTTTATTCTCTTCTGGAGGTCGGAATGGATCTTTATTTATTTCAAGTGAACAAACAACAATTAGAGTATTTAATGGGTGTACTTTGCCCGTGTAAAATTATTTTCGCACAAAAGTTCATTTATAGCCAACTGATTTTACACTATTAGGGGTTTGGACTACAGATCCAAAAACTTCACGTTTAACAAGTGAATTCAATTCTGATTGGATTGCTTCTTGTCATTTTGACCAATCACATATTTGTTGACATTCTTTGATAGATTTAGGCTCAATATCCTCACTATTTCGCATGAGGTCGAGCATAATATTGCATGCATATATATCATCGACTTTGTCGATTTGTAATGCGACATAACTTGTTGAGATCTCATCACTTCATTATTTTAAGGTAGCTACCCCTCTCATAAGGTTTCATGAAGTGTTATGTCGTATGCTCTTCAGGAGCATAATGCCTCTTAATTATGACCGTTCTGACCATTTGCCCCTTTTCTTTTTCAAGAATTAATTATTTTATGTCATAAACTCTATCCTTCAGGGATTCCAATAAGAGCATTTCTCCCTTATATTAGACAAATTAACATATATTTCAATTTATCTTTGGAAAATTCATTTTTATGCAGCATCATGATTTACTAGACTGATGCATATGTTTTGTCCATAATATATCATATTTCAGACCATGAAGCTTTGTTCTTATAAGCAAGGATTGACTATTTATCTAAGGCATTTAGTGTCAATCAGCTTGGATATTATCAATATTGTCAAGATGAATATATATTATGAAAGTTGTGCACATAACTTAATTATCTATCACAAATAATTTTGTGAATATCAAACTTCGGGTTGACAATAAATACACATGTGATTATCTTATAGATGGATCTGTTTTATCATATCATATGATCGTGAACGTGCCCACATTCACCTTTTTATACTTTCAGAATTTGGGGGATTAAGTCCCGGCATTAGTTGATCTTATCAATTTATCATGAGAACAAGCAATATAAATAATTCTTGAATGATCTTTTATTTCTTCATAAGGTTCTTTTATAGTGTCATCTTTATCATTTCTCATGCTTCTTTTTCTAGAATTTTTATCCTCGGAACCTAATTCTGGCACGCCTCAGGCGTGTTTGGGATTCGGAATCTATGATACTAGTAGATGGTCCTTTTGGGACATCAATCCGGATAGACACATTCACTCCAGGGATGTGTAATTTAGTTATTCGTTTCACATCAGTAAATACATCTGGCATTTGATCTGCTATTTTCTGTAAGTGAATGATCTTCTGGAACTCCTACTTACATGTACAGGTACGTGGATCAAAATGAGATAGTGATGAAATTTTTCACGCAATTGCCCTTTTGGGGTCCTTTTTCTCTCCCCTTAAATGTGGGAAAGTTGTTTCATCAAATCGACAATCTTCATTGAAGGCCCACCTTATTACGTTGTGATGGTGCTACAGGAACGTATATCACACAACCAAAAATTCGTGGATGAGTTATATTTGGCTCATGGACAAATACTAATTGTGATGAAGAGTATTTATTATAATTAGTCAATCTAATGTGAACAAGTATTGTCGCATGCAAGAGAGCATGACTCCAAACAATAGTGGGCATTTTTAATTTCATAAGCAATGGTCTCGTTATCAATTATAGGCGCTTATAAATGACTCTACAGGGCCATTTTGAATATGGACATGAGCAACAAAATGTTCAATTCTTATCCTAATTAATAAACAATAATCATTAAAAGCTTGGGATGTAAATTCTCCAGCATTATCGAGGCGAATAGCTTAATATGATAATCTCGAGATTGCACCCTTAATCTTATTATTTGAACCAATAACTTCGCAAACTTCAGGTTGCGAGATGATAAGAGACACACATGAGACCATCTTCGGGATGCATTTATTAGGACCATAAAATATCTGAACAATCCACTGGGTAGATGAATGGACCCGCATATATCCCCGTGTATATGTTCTAAAAAGTTAGGGGATTCGGCGCCAACCTTTAGAGTTGATGGCCTGACAATTAATTTGCCTTCATAACAAGTAGCATATGAGAATTCATCATTAGTAAGAATCTTTAAATTCTTTAATGGAAGTCCAGTTGAATTTTCAAGAATTTGCCTCATCATTATTGATCTAGGATGACCTATTTGGTCATGCCATAGCACAAAAATATTTAAATCAGTAAATTTCTGATTTGCAATTGAATGTGCTTCAATTGTATGAATTTCTACATAATGTAGGCCAGAAGATAAGTTTGGTAACTTCTCCAAAATATGTTTTTGGCTTGAGACACTCTTCGGTTATACCAAGGTATTCAATATTCATCTCATTTATTGTTTCGACATAGTATCCATTTTGGCGCATATTTTTTAAACTTAACAAGTTTCTTGGGGATTTAGAAGAGAAAAAATGCATCTTCTATAACAAGTTTTGTCCCCTTGGGCAGAAATATAGTAACTCCTCTGGAGCCCTCAATTAATTTTGAGGTATATTCATATTTTCTTCAAAAACAAAATAAAGTAAACATTACTATTAAACATGGATATTATGCAAACTTTATTTATTTACAGATACTAGAAAAACATAAATATATCAACTAGCACAAAAAAAACAAAAACAAAATTATCTAGATTATATAGCAGGCTTATCACTGATCATTTCTCCTTCTAGGAGATCAAAGAAATTAGCTACATCCAGATGCATGGGCTTAATATTATCTTTAGAGATAAAGTTTGTCTCTGGATTATTATTGCTCCTTTCCTCCACATCTCTAGCATATACTTTCTGTATTTTTCTTTTGCACAGGTTCCTGTTTTTCACCTTTTCTTTTTATATTGCTGGTCATTTTTGGTGCAAGGCGACCATCATGATTATAATTTCTCTTTCGACCACGGCCATGGCCACGACCTTGACTAGGGCCACAACCTTTTTCTCGTTGGTGATAATTTACGTGATTCACTTCAGGGAGTGGCATAGAACCAACAAGCCGACTTTCATGATTTTTCATTAATAGGTCCTTATGTTGTTTAGCAATAAGAAGGTGTGAAAGTAATTCATAATATTTTTTAAAGCTTATCTCCTTATATTGCTGCCGCTGGAGCATATTTGTTGGAGGAAATATGGAATATGTTTTCTCAAGCTTATCATGTTCTGTAACATTTTCTCCGCATAAGTTTAATTGTGATATAATTCTTGACATGACAGAATTATATTCAGTTATATTTTTAAAGTCCATCAATCTTAGATTAAGCCAATCATGACGCACATGTGGAAGGATGACCAACTTCAGGTGATCATATCTATCTTTCAGATTGTTCCACAGCGTAGGGGGATTTGTTTAGAGTGAGATATTGGATTTTTAATCCCTCGTCAAGCTAGTGGTGGAGAAATATCATAAATTTGGCACAATCTTGGCTGGATGCCTAGTTATTATTTTTTATGGTGCCCACCAGACTCATCGCATCCAAGTGGGTTTCTGCATCTAGTGTTCATGACGAGTAGCCATTGCCCGATATATCTAGATCAACAAATTCAAGTTTAGAAATATTAGACATTTTAGAAAAATAAAGTCCTTACCTCTTTTTACATGTTTAAGATAGCTTGAAATGAGTAGAGCTTCGTGCTAATAACGTGTTGTGAAACTAAAGCTAACAACCTGCTAATATAAAGAGTAAAGGAAATGAGGAAATGGTAAGAGAGACAAACTTAATTTTCTTTCTTTCATTCAACATCTATTTTACAAAGGACTAAGGTCATATATATAGGCTAAGGAAAAAGCTTCCTCTGTAAGCTAAGGGAAGAGCTTCCTCTATGAACTAAGGGAAGAACTTCCTCTATAAGCTACTTCGTCTGTAAGCTAGGGGAAGAGCTTCCTCTATAAGACACATGGATTTCTAATACATATATTATTATTATTTATAACAGGAAATACATTTTAAGAAATATATTGATACTAGATGTCGGTGCCCATGCCAGGGCGAGCTCGATATTTGTTTTTTTGTGTCTCAATCTACGTGATATTGATATAATTTAGAAAGTCAATTAAATTTTAATATGATTTTTAAATATTTTAAACTATTAATTATTGTGAATTATAGTGTTTTTTTACATAATTTTTAAATAAAAATGTTATTCCTCTTGTCCCGATTTATGTGGCGCTGATAAAATTTCGAAAGTCAATTTTTTTTATGTCTTTTACTTTTTAATTTTTTTAATTATTATGCTCTATATTACGTTTACGCTTTTTTACATAACATATGTTATCCATCTACCCTTATTTATGTGACGCTATGTCACGACCCAAAATTTGGGTGTGATGACACTCACCTAACCCACCAACGCGAGTTAGCCCAATACCTACTGATCCAAACATAACAAAAATAGCGGAAGATGAAATAGTCTAATATGACAAATAATCATACGAAGACCAAACTACAACCATCCCAGAACTGGTATCACATGTACAAGCCTCTAAATACATAGTACTCGAATAAAATAAATGTTTCAAATGTCTAGTCCTCAAATAGAACGTAACATAATAATGGATTTCTTGAAGGTCCACGGTGACATAAGCAACTACCTTAAGGATAATCTGGAAGCTCGGTCCTGCAATGAGAAAAATTCTAACTAGAGGGACCGGGCTAGCAACCTACAAAAATGTAGCAAAGGGTGAGTACCAAAAACAACACGGTACTCAGTAAATGGAACTAACCTAGAGTAAAACAATGAAGAACCAAGTAACTCCTTCACACCCAACCACATACCGTCGAACTACAAACCTGCACTCAGAAAAGTCCCAGCCCAGCAACACATAATACACAATAAAGATAGTTTTCCAGTATATCACAATTATCAAATCACTAGCCATAACTCACAAGTGATAACATAGTCAATCACATGAATAACATCATGCCACATAATAGTATGCAAGGATGAGATGCAATGCTTATGCAATAATTGTCGACCTCGGCATCAAAATATCAATATGCAAGGACGAAATGCAATGCTTATGCAATAATTGCCGGCAATGACCTCGACATCCCAATATCATTGGCAAAGATCTCAGTATCATAATATCGTCGACAAAGACCTCGGCATCACAATATCACTATCACAAATTTCAGCATCGTAATATCGCCGGCAAAGACCTCGGTGTTGACACCCAATTTTGACCGACCTATACGCATGTTAGATCGTCATTTTGATTAAAATAGATATTTTTTAAAACTTTGAGTTTATTTTCAATTTTATCGGAGTGACCGCACATTTTTTAGTTTTCAAAATATTAATATATATTTATTAATTATTTTATCAATAAAAAAATATCGTTATTATTATTATCTTAATTATTATTATTTTATTCAGTAAGAACGCTAAACCATAGTAGTAATATTTGTTATTTTAACATTATTATATTATTGTTTAATTTCATTATCTACATACTAATCTTTTTTATATCTTGAAATGCATAATATTTTACCTTATCCATTTTCTTACAAGCTTAATATGTTCAAATATTTTTTATGGGATAATCTTAGCTTTTTTTTGCATTTTATTTGTGGGTGCATTATAATTATTGATTAGATGACAATTTTATCCCTATTTGTTCAATTCGTAGCCTTTTAAATAAAACTCATTTCAATCTTAACAAATCCTTGCAATTTCATTTCAATTCTAGTTGATTTCTTTAAAAATTTTATTTCAATTCTAGCCATTTATTCACATTTTTTGCATTTTCAGCCCAAATTGAGTCAATTTGTGGCTCAATTTTAAATTTCAACATTTTTGGCTAATATTTAAATTCGGATTACCCATTTTAAATTCGGATCCGACCCATCATTTATCTACTAATCTCAACCGTCCATCCTATCTGATCTAACGGTCTAAATTTAATCGGATTTTATTTCCAATAATAACACCCCCCAAACCCTAACCCCTTTTCATTTTTCCCTTTCTCCACTAAAGGAGGCAGCCATGGCTTCCGCCTCCTCCCTTTCTCACCCCCAAGCCGCCACCTTTCTCCTCCACCTCACGCGCCGCCCCTCTTCCTCTCCTATCCTTCTCCTCACACTACCGCGACAACTCCAATCGCCGGCGGCCCCCTTTTCCTCCCTCTCTTCACCATAGCAACCACGACGGCCCCTTTTTCTCCCTCTCCTCTCACTGTCGCGACAACAACGACCTCCACAGTGCCACCCTCTCTCTCCTCTCTTTCCACCGTCCTCCTCACTGCCAGCGCCACCGCACCAGTAGCCCCCAAGCCCCCTCTCTCCCTCTCCTCGCACCACCAAACAAGCCCCCATGGCAGCCTCCCTCTCTCTCCCCCTCACTGCCGGAAAACCCCGCTCTACCCCTCTCCTCTTTCCTTAGATCCAGTAGCCCCTTGTCGGAGAAACGACTCCCCCAGTCGACCCTACTACTTTTAACCACCATGCAACCACTTCCTAAACCCAAGAAGTAAACCAAAGAAACTCCTCTAAATTCAGCGAGATGGACTGAAAATTGGTGGAAATCGCTTCAGATTTTAAGGCATCTGCATTCGGTTCGATTCTCCTGCTTATAATTTTGCTCTGAAAGTTTGTAATTATGTGACTACGTACTGGTAAATTTCAACCGAAATTATTTGCTCTGAAATTACATGAAGTTTTGCTTATCTCTGAAAACCTGACAATGCTCTGAATATGGCTCCATATTTTTCTGAAAATATTTTGGTCGGAGTAATTTTAGCCTACTTTAGATCTTCTCCGTTTGATTTCTTTTACAGTCTGTAAGGGGTTGGATTGATTAGCGCGATTCACGTAATAGTGAAACTAATCGCGGATAGGTGATATTCTGACCAGTTTTTCTTTTTAGAATATACGTGGTTTCTTGTTGAACAATTTTGATTGTTACCGGTTTAAAATTATTTTTAATTGTGATAGATGTTCCTAATTTCCTAGTCTCTGATCTTAAGATCCTCCTGTTTGCCTTATTTAAATACTAATTATCCGGATTCTGGAGTCAATTCACTCTTTGTGCATAAAAACATTTTACTATTTTCCTTTTTAATATTACTAATTGATTTCTACTATACTATTTATGAAAAAATCGATTCTCTCTTCCGGATAAATAAGTGTTTATGTGCTGGTTTTGAAAAAATTGGAAAGAATCGTGTTAATTGATGCAAAATATGGTAGGATCCTTGATCTAATTTTTCCTGAAATATTTCCTTACCATTAATTTCTCCCCCCAATTGGCTATCCACATTAGCTATATAAACATGTTCTTGTCCATTCTTTTGGATCACGACAGAAAAATAAAATAATACTTCAGGCAAAAAAAATTCTTCTCTCAGAATTGAAATAAAAAATACTCTATATTCTTCAGCTATTCCTTATTCTTCAAGACTCTTCTCAATCGGTAAATATTTTATTATCATTATTTTGGCGCATATTACTCTTTTTGTTTTGTGTAGCAGGGTTTAAAGTCAAGCAAAAGTGAAGAGTCGTCGGAATGGGAGGAAGATAGGCCATGAAGTTCTTTTTTATCTTCATGTTGTATTTTGCTTTTTACAAAGCTTGTAATAACAAATAGTGAAATCGGGGACTTAGTTAAAGGGGGAAGGGGAGTTACTTGCTATTTGTTTCTTGCTTTACCAAACTAATTGGTGTTGTGGGTTGCTCACATAGGCAAATATTAATGTTGGGATTTAATTATTTTAAAATAAGTCTTATGTGCGTCAAAAGTTCTAAGTATACATAGCGTGAAAAGATAATTAAGTCAAATATTTTAGATATCCTGCTTAGGATTTTTTTCTACCAATTTTTGTCTACTATATGATTGTGACATCATAATTTGGTTCTTTGAAAAATCATGCCTATAGAAAAATAAAATTGATTTGCTTTTAAAAATTTTCATACGTTAGAAAACATGCCTATAGGAACTCACGACTTTATCCATATTTAGTTACATTTGGTTTAAACTTTTGTTAATATATATATATATATATATATATATATATATATATATATATATATATATATATATATATATATATATATATATATATATATATAGGATTGTTTGATAAAAATGGGATGAATAGTTTGATATTTTAGTATGATGTTGTGTGAGTTTTTTTTTTCTTACAATAAATATTCTTACGAATTCATCTTAAACTTTAAAGACATATCAATTGTTCTTTTTTAAAATTAATTGGATAAAGGTTTTTTTTAATGATTTTTTAAATACATATATATAGGTTCTTGGATTAAGAAAAGGGTCATATGATGTTTAATCTAAGTTGGCTCAAGTCTTTAAAATATAAGTACAAGTTTAAAACTTTCTTTTAAGTTATAAAAAAAAATTCCTCAAAAATTATGCTTCCCATTTTTATTTAGAAAACACGTTCCTTTTTAGTACTTGACTATTTTATATTATTATGAAAGTTAGGGTATTTTGACATTTTAAATGTTATATTTTGACAAATTCTTTTCACGTTTTTAATCAAGGATTTCTTTAAACTACTTAAGTTTATTTTGTGGCATTTTATTTATTTTTTGTGCGTGTGTTTGGAGGCATACTTGAGTCTTTGGTGCTAATTGCATGTCTTGGTTGATTTTTGATTTATGCGAGTCTAATAGGAAACCTAGATTTTTCTTTAGTCTAGAACTCCCAAAAAATTAAAAAGTCCAACGCCTCTTGGACATTAGGAGGGACGCTAGGCATTTTAAGGAACGCTAGATTTTTCATCTTTCTTTTAGTACGCCTCTAATTAATAAAACCAAATTAGGAGGGGATATGGGTAAATAGGACCCTCAGAAAGGATGAAATAACTCGCGCTTAATAGGACAAATCTTGGTTTTGTCCTTAGGCTTAAATAAGTCATGTGAAGCTGAATCCGGAAATAAAAGCCGAGTAACTGATCCGAGTAAATAATTCGCTTAGTTAATTTCTTCTCTTCTGTTTATTTTTGGGTAGATTAATTAATTATCACTTTGATTATCTTGTCATCACTTAGGCATTTTACTAGGCTAATTAAAATAAAGACCTTATTTGTTAAAAAACCCCATATAAAAATACGAGACACGGTCGGGATCCGCATTTGTGGACCTTGAAGGGTGCTTAACACCTTCCCTTCGAGGTAACTTGAGCCCTTACCCTATCTCTAGTTAATTCTGACCCTTAGGTTAGAATGGTGTCCTAATGCACCCAATCATTAGGTGGCGACTCTTCATTAATCAAAAATTCCAAAAGAGTCGTTGCCACGATGATACGCCCAAATTACACTCCAAATAGAAGAGTAAAGCGGTCGTTGGTCAAATATAGAACTCAACCAGAGTTGAGGTCGATCCCACAGGGAACACGTAAGAATTATTCTATTAGTACCAGCTTTCAGTTGTAAATGCTATTCCCAAAATAAACGTACATAAAATAAATGGGGGTTGCGTTATTTAGTTTAACTAATTTCGTAAAGTAATTAATAAAGACGTTCCGATTCTTAGACAGATAGAGAGAGGCTAGGGTTGTGTTCCTCATGACATACAATTACGACAACTAAACTGGATTTGTGAATTCGTTCTTAATGATGCATGCAAAATCTACAACTTAATTAACACCTAGATCACCTTTCGGTCCTTCCTAGGCATATCTCACTCCTCTCCTTTCGGTCTCCGAGTGTATGCAATTCTAACCGTTGTTTCTGATCTCAGAATACCCTCACCTTTCGGTCTCAGGCACTTAGACTAGGTTCATGACCCCGAATCTCTGTTGTTAGACTCTTTTCCCAATCACTACACCCCTCTCGGGCATGCAACGAATACAGGCTTACCCTAATGCGTCGACTCATTAAGGAGGAGTTAAAACGAAGAATTTAACAATACATGCGCTATTTATTTGAACGAATTACCCTCAGTTAGCGTTATCTTAATTGGGTCGTCATGGTTCCCACAACCCTAGTTGTGGGTTTAGCCTAGCATACTATTGATAATTTGCCCACAACGAGTAGAAGAAAACATAAAGATGTACTTACGATTGAAGAGCAAGAATCCGTGTTACAAGCTTTGAACAATGATCACAAACGTGATTCTCCCGAATTACAAAAGCCAAACTAATGTTTTTCTCCTTGTTCTCTCTAGTTTCTGTCGTCAAAACGAAGTTCTCTAATAAAATAAAATAACATCCTATTTATACAAAGTAAAACTAAGTCGATATAATTTAGGAAAATAATTTCGGCACGGGGCACGGTCCGTTAAACGGACCGTCCGAGGTGAGATGGTCCGTGTGAACGGACCGTCTGGCGACTGACTGTGCCCACACGGTTTGTGACACGGCCCGTGTGGCGTGAGACGAGCCGTGTGGCTCTTCCGTGTCGATCCACTTGCACGAATTCTGATATTTTCAACGAAGGCCCTTCGAGCTACGTCAGTTACACGGCCCGTTACACGATCCGTGTGGCGTAAGACGGGCCGTGTGGTTCCTCCGTGTGAATCTCCTTGCACAATTTCTTTAATTTTCGACGGGTTGTCTTCCGAGCTACGTCAAGTACATGGTCCGTCACACGGTCCGTCTGGCGTCAGACGAGCCGTGTGGCCTGACCGTGTGACTCGTGTCGTGCCACGGTCGGTCACACGGACGTCTGGCGTGAGACGGCTCGTGTGGGCCTTCCGTGGTCCGACACTTGGCTTCGTTTTTCACCCGTTCCTTGCACTTTCCGCCATTTCCCATGCCTTAGTCATTTTCCTGCACAATATCAAAACATACCTATTAAACCAATAACACCGCTCGAGAACACCCAATAGTTCTATGTTTTAGGCGTCGTAAAAGTCGTATTTTCATGACTCATCAACACCCTCAACTTAGAACCATTGCTTGTCCTCAAGCGATGACCAGAAACACGTTACGACACACAAAAGACAAGTAATTAAAAAGAAATAAATAGCAACCCCTTTGTTCATTAAACTCATGCTCAACACGTATACTTGTAATGTGTGCGTATTCCAACAGACTCTGATTAGATCGACCTAAACACGATACTATATTTCGTTGGCTCCTATTAAGTTCTCGAATAAAGATAGGCCAGTTATGTATAGCACCCAAATAGTGCGGTGATAGTGCCCCTTACTACAAAGAAGTCTCACACACCATGAATTACTGTAGCACACAGAGACTGGAATGTAAGCACTCACGCTCAGAAAGAATTTTCAACCGACACACCAGTATAGACCATATGCTTGCCTTTATTTTCACCACCTTAACTCTTGAATGACCTTTTCAGGATCACTTTAGGACTTCTAAGGCTTGTAACGTAGGCCGGGGCTTGGGTGAGATATATTTAGGATCAAAGTGACTAGCGTTTTGTTTCAAAACCCTGCTTTGACTTAGCCACTACTTTTGGCTTCCCAAAATCTTTGTTTTCCCTATTTTACCACTTTGCTCTACAGAGGGGCGTGCACTTTAGGCTTGTAGCTTTTTTTTTTTTTTTACGCCCCCAAAAATTCTTTCTTTTGTTTTTCAACTTTTCTTCTCACCACTTGGATCTTTTCCATCCCTATTCTTCTGCTTCTCTTACACTAGCCACCCTCAACTTAGAATTTTAGCCCAAGTTGAGGTGCACAATGTCTTTTCAAGGACCAGGGCCAAATATAAGCCACCCTCAACTTAGGCCTTTGGCCTACGTTGAGGTTCACAATGTCCTTAAAGCGACCAGGGCCTGAGTATGGTCTACAGATAGATTGGAAACATGGATTGGGTAATAAGAAAGAAAAGGTCTATTAAGGCTCAATTCTTTGGTTCAAAGGGATAAACTTCATTTGGTGCATTCATTTTAGGCTTAGTGACTTCTTAACAACAATGGCCTAAGATCCTTTCCTAATCCACTCATTCAATCGTTTTAGGGGGACCACCCAGGCAAGTTCTAGCTAACAAGTGTGTCAGTTAAATTCAAGCAAATACACTCCCACACACATGGCACATATCCCCCACTATTCAGCACTACACAACACAGTCAGACTTCAATCGTTAATATGCCAACTAAACAATGTACATTGTGTTTTCAGAGAATCACAGAATCAGTCCGTATGGGATACACACCTACAAGTTCCGTGGATTTTCATTTTTCAAATTGGTGAGGTTACTATAAACTCTTATAACCACTTGTCTTTACCACACAAAACAAACATGATAAACCTAAACATGCCAGTTCTACTAGATAATACACCTTCAGAGAAAAGAAACATGGCAAGAAAAACTCTTCAGGGTAAAGATAAGATGCCCCACCCCCAACAAAAAAGCAGTGCAATGTCCTCATAGCACCAGAATAACCAATAAAGCAAAAATGGGAGAGGGACATACCTGGGACGCCTTAGGCGTCAGGTGGGTCATCATGGCCCGAACCAACTGGCGGGTCCGGACAGGCAACATCATCAGCTGGCGCCATAGTACTTCCGGATGCGCCTGTCCGGGCAGCCTCATATGCGAGGCGCGCCTGTTCTTCCCGTGCAGCAGCCTCACGCCTCTGGGCCCTCAAAGCTTTTCGCAGCCTCCGTGCCTCCTCACGCTGTGGGTCCTCAGGTGGGCTAGTGCGTTGATTGCGGCGCTTACCTTTGTCCGTATGACCCGACGCCGCAGAAAGGGGTGCCTGGGCAGCAGGAGGTATGATCGGTACCCCCCAGCCCTCAGTCAGGCTCGGCTCCACCGGGGCACTAAACAATGATGCAAACGAATCGGGTGGTGGAGCCGGAGCGGGCCCGGTGCTGTTGTACCGTGCATACAAATCATCAATTTTGTCCTTCATGACCTGCATCTCCTGCATCATCTGAGTCACTTCATCACCGGTCATGCTGCCAAACATGCGGCGAAGGTAGGCCTCCCACTGGTTAAACTGCTCCTGCAAGCTCTGGATCTGGCCAAGTAGTTCAGCGCGAAGTCGATCCTCAGCCAACTGCACGTGAGTCTGCACCACCTGAGGCACCCGGACCACCATCTGGTCAACAATCGCCCGCGCCTGCCTCTGCTCTGTAACCATGCGGGCGAGGAGGTCGTAGGGGACATACATGTAGCCCGGATGCGTCTGAGGTGCTGCGCCACTGCCCCCGGGCTGCTCATTATCTGTACCCGTCTGGGGGGCTGTGGGGGGCTCCTCAAAAGCCAAAGGCTGCTGTGGGGGAGCCCGGGGGAGCTGTGTCGGAATCCTATGCCGCCGGGATCGACTGTGGTACAATGGGTTGTCGATATCCTTAATCATTGCAATGTTGACGACACCCTTCGGAGCTATCTTCCGGTCCAAGAAGTGCGTGGTGGGAACACGGGCCTGCCTGCAAAGTGCCCGAATCAGGCATGGAAAGGACATACCTGCGCGTTCGGAGAGGGCACGATCCTTTATCTTTATAGCAATGACGCGACCCACGTTAATACCAAGGCGGGCCACCAAACTCGCGACCAACACAGCATGGGAGAGTTGAAGCGTGTTGTCGTTTACTGTGGGTCGAAGTCGGGCTCGCACCACCGACCACCAAAACTTGGCGACAAATGTAAGGGAGGCTTTTGTAATAGGAATCTTGGGGTTAGTCACCCAAGGTGCCTCCACTCCCTGAAGTGCAATATGCTCCGCCATCCACTGTAACTCCCTAGTCCGGGTAGAGGGGTCCGAGATCCTAACCTCATCAGTGACAGTCACATAGTGAGAAATGAAGATCCCATCCGGTGGAGCACAGTAGTCTGGACCAAATAAAAAGCGGTTGATCGTCTCTGCCGAGATGTCAACCTGTGCCCCCCGGATAGTGACATAATCCCGATGAGATAATTTGGCAGCAAGCCGCTTCTTCGCACGTCTGGGCAGGTTGCCTTCTATGGATGCAAGAAGGCTGGCGGCATAGCTGGAGTAAAATTCTGCGATCATATCTGGGCCATAGTATCCAGGAGGGCTGGCCATCCATCCAAACTGATATGCTTCAAAGGTATTTCGTATTTCCGGAATGGAGTCCAACTTGTCCACTAGGACCCGCATTTCCGGGATAATTGGCCTCCCCTGATAGCCTCCAGTACCTTTGGTGATTCCATTGACGTATATCTCCTTAGCCCCGGGGACTGACCATCTCCTCCGTAAAAAGATCAGGAGCCACTTGGCGGTTTCCGGGTCAGAAGTCCGGGCAACCGCCTGCTGGGTGGCCTCATCATCACTGTCGCGGAGGAGCAAAATATCCTCCTCACCTCCAACATCGTGCTTGGCAGTGACTGGAGTGCCAGCCTCATCCTCCTGCTTTGGGACCGCAGCTTCCCCTGCCACCCCCGCTTCGGGAGTTTCCTCCTCAGAATCTGAAGCGATATAGCGCCTCACTGGACGGGAACGGGCAGTGCGAGGGGGTGGGGAAGGCACAACTGACCCGCCTTCGGAGTCATTGCCTGAGTCACTCCCCGGAGTGTGACTAGAGGAGTCGGTGATCGAATCCCGGAGACGTGACTCCTGCTCGTCTTGTCGTGGGCGAGGTCGTAGACGTGGGGCCATAATAGTCCTGCAAACAACACAAAGAATAAAGAAAATATTAGTAATGCCAGGGTGTTTGGGACGACACACTACCGGGTACTCAGACTTCCCCTGTGGAAATGAAGTGACAAAAACCCTTAAGAGTGGCGTCACCCGGTCTATCATAGGGAATTTCGCACTAAAGAGGCCGATGAGACTCGAGGAAAGTAACTACAATGACGTCTAAAAAAAAAAAAAATATAAGGGGGCCTAGGACGGGGGCCCTGCACGGGCCGTGTAAAGGGGCACGGGCCGTGTAGAGGCCCGTGTGAAGGCCTAATGGGTCGCAGGCGTCCAAGGGACACGGGACGGGCCGCCATACGGACCGTGTACGGTCAGACGGTCCGTGAGAACGGACCGTGTGGCGTGCCTTTGCGTACAGCGGGGGAATGCGACACGGACGGTCCGTGACACGGCCCGTGTGATGTCACACGGTCCGGGTAACGTACCGTGACACGGTCATCGTCCCCAGTCAGCCCCATAACGGATTTCGAAGTTCACACGCGCAATAAGTCATCAAAAACGCCGGATCGGGTACTCACACTAAGCAAGACTACGTTCTACAACACAAACCCAATTTTTAACCCACCGAAAATCACAAATACCCTATGTTTCTAGAGTTCAAGAAAGCAACAATGGTGGTTAAGACAGCCCATTAACAAAGCTTCAAAGAATCATGCCCCTAGAGAGTTATAGACGTCAAGATCAACAAAAATATACCTAAACTCATACTAAGGACCAAAACTACATGCAAAAATTCAAGAAACATACGAACAAAAACAAAGAATCCACAAGAGAAAGAATAGAAAAAAAACTTACTTGAAAAACGAAAAGTAGACTTGAAACACGGAAATTTGCCTAAGGAAAGTGTGACGGATCGTGAATAGAGTGCACCAACCGTGTGAGAAGAGATGAATGGTGTGGTGTTGTGAGGAAGAGAGTGAGGCGTGTGGGGGGTTTTAGAGAGAGAAGAAGGTAGTGAGGGAAAATCTGAAAAGAGGGTATAAGTACCCAAAAGTGTGCGGCCCAAGACGAGTGGAGAAACGAGCCGTGCCACGTGGCACATTCCGTGTCGCGTTCCGTGGGCGGCAGCAGCACGTTCCCGAGGCGCACGCCCAGACGGTCCGTTACACAGACCGTTACACGTGGAACGACCCGTGTGGCCTACCGTGCGGCGTGTGCCTTCCCGAGGCGCGCTCGAAATGGTCCGTTACACGGACCGTTCAAGCTTACACGGACCGTTTAAACGGACCGTGTGCCGTGACTTGGTGCAGAAAAAACTTACCTGGTATGCCCACGAAAATGGTCCGTCGCACGGACCGTTTAAAGTCACACGTTCCGTGTAAACGGACCGTTTTGTTAGCCTTGGTGCGCTCAACTGGGACACACCTTAATGGACCGTTACACGGTCCGTCTAGCTCTAGACGGACCGTGTAAACGGTCCGTGCGATGCCACTTGGTGAAATTTGTCCTTTCCCTTGCCCGCACGCCTGATTGGCCTTCCTATTACCATGTGCATTCTTTCCTGAGACAAAATATAAACCAAAAGAAAGCATAAGTTAGTTATATATATATAGTTTTTTTTTTTAATTGATGGGTTGCCTCCCATTTAGCGCTTGGTTTAACGTCACGGCTCGACGTGGAGGTCTTGACTACTCAGACTTCGTCAAGATGGAGAACCTCTATCACCGAGGTTTCCTCTGCAGCGCCCAAGTACTTTTTCACGCGCTGCCCATTAACCTTGAAGCGGTGCCCGTCATCCGTCTCTAACTCAACTGCTCCATTACTCAGCACTAGTGTGATCTTGTACGGGCCAGACCACCTTGATTTCAGCTTCCCTGGAAATAGCCTCAATCTGGAGTTGTAGAGCAGCACTCTGTCACCAACATCAAAGCTTCGTGGGGCAAGTAGCTTATCATGATACGCCTTCATCTTAGTCTTGCACAGAGCAGCACTCTCGTACGCCTGGAGACGAAACTCATCCAGCTCATTCATCTGGTCCATTCTCATGTTGGCTGCCTCCTTCCAATTCATATTCAGGGCCTTGAGAGCCCATAGTGCCTTGTGCTCCAACTCAATTGGTAGATGGCAGGCCTTACCAAACACCAACTGATATGGAGACATACCAATGGGTGTCTTATAAGCTGTCCTATAGGCCCACAATGCATCATCTAATTTCCTAGCCCAGTCCGTTCTTGTGGCATTCACAGACTTGGTCAGGATCTCCTTAATTTCCCTGTTGGATACCTCGACCTGCCCACTTGTCTGCGAATGATAGGGCGTGGCCACCTTGTGTTGGCGTACCCCATATTTCGCCAGTACAGCCCGAAAGGACTTGTTGCAGAAGTGGGAGCCCCCATCACTAATGATAGTTCGGGGTGTCCCAAATCTAGCAAAGATATTCCGCCTCAGGAACTGTACCACACTCTTACTCTCGTTGTTAGGCAGCGCTGTTGCCTCCACCCATTTGGAGACGTAGTCCACGACCACCAAGATATACTTCATTCCATAAGAGCTCACGAACGGGCCCATGAAGTCAATGCCCCACACATCAAACAGCTCAACCTCCAAAATGGGGGTCATTGGTAACTCTTGACGCCTTGAAATGTTCCCTTGGCGCTGGCACTGGTCGCACCCCTGCACCTAGTCATGGGCATCTTTATAGATGGTGGGCCAGTAGTACCCACACTGCAGGATCTTCTTGGCAGTTCTGGCACCACCATGATGCCCCCCCACTGGAGAGGAGTGGCAGGCTTCCAGGATGCTCAACATTTCTGCCTCTGGGACACATCGTCGGATGACCCCATCTGCGCAGGTTCTGAATAGATATGGATCATCCCAAAAGTACCTGCGCACATCATGAAAAAACTTTTTTCTCTGGTGAGGGTTAAGGCCTTCCGGCATAATATCGCTCACCAGGAAGTTAGCAAAATCAGCATACCAAGGGACTAGGTCCGCAGAAGCGGCTAATACCTGCTCATCGGGAAACGAGTCATCGATGTCCAACCATTCATTGGCCCGGGCTGCGTCCTCTAACCTGGATAAATGGTCGGCCACTTGGTTCTCCGTGCCTTTACGATCCTGGACCTCGAAGTCGAACTCCTGTAGCAAGAGCACCCATCTGATTAAGCGAGGCTTAGCGTCCTTCTTGGACATGAGGTACCGGAGTGCGGCATGGTCAGTGTGTACGATCACCCTCGTGCCCAGTAAATATGCTCGAAACTTGTCAATGGCATACACCACAGCGAGCAACTCCTGCTCTGTGACGGTGTAATTCCTTTGAGCCTCATTCAGCGTCTTGCTGGCGTAGTAGATAGGATGGAAGATTTTGTTCCGCTTCTGCCCCAGCACAACACCCACAGCAACTCCGCTTGCGTCACACATAACCTCAAACGGAGCGTCCCAGTCAGGTGCAACCACGACAGGCGCTGAGATGAGCTTCAGTTTTAAGGTCTCAAATGCTTGCCGACACGCATCGTCAAAGTGAAACTTGACATCTTTCTCCAACAGTTTGCACAACGGGTGTGCAATCTTGGAGAAGTCTTTGATAAATCGGCGATAGAATCCAGCATGCCCAAGGAAACTCCGGACCCCTTTGACCGAGATAGGAGGCGGCAATCTCTCAATGACCTCGATCTTTGCCTTGTCCACCTCGATTCCCTTTTCTGACACCTTATGGCCAAGGACTATGCCCTCCTTGACCATGAAATGACACTTCTCCCAATTTAGGACCAACTGGGCCTCTTCACAGCGCTGCAGTGCCTTGCTTAGATTCTGCAAACAATCATCAAAAGAATCACCCACTACTGAAAAATCTTCCGTAAATACCTCAAGGGTGTCTTCGACCATGTCTGAAAAGATAGACATCATGCAGCGCTGAAAAGTGGCTGGGGCATTGCAAAGCCCAAACGGCATCCTCCTGAAAGCAAATGTCCCATACGGACACGTGAAGGTGGTCTTCTCTTGATCTTCTGGGGCTATTGAGATCTGGTTGTATCCCGAGTATCCGTCGAGGAAGCACTACCATCCTCGCCCTGCTAGCCTGTCTAGCATCTGATCCATGAACGGCATGGGGAAGTGGTCCTTTAGAGTCCATTTATTCAACTTCCGGTAGTCCATGCACACTCGCCATCCGATGACAGGTCTCAGTGGGACAAGCTCGTTCTTATCATTGGCGACCACCGTCATGCCCCCCTTTTTGGGGACGCACTGTACTGGGCTCACCCACTTGCTGTCCGAGATTGGATACACCACCCCAGCATCCAGCCACTTAATAATCTCCTTCTTCACCACCTCCTGCATGGGTGGGTTAAGCCTTCGCTGATGCTCAATGCTGGGCACACAGTCATCCTCAAGCTTGATTTTATGAGTGCAGATGCCTGGAGGGATGCCAATTATGTCAGCAATGGTCCATCCAATGGCTCGTTTGAACTTTTGTAGGACCCCCAATAATGCCTCCACCTGATGTTCCTGAAGATCTGCAGCCACAATCACAGGAAGAGTGTTGTTAGTACCTAAAAATGCATACCTGAGGTGTTGCGGCAACTCCTTGAGCTCCAGAACGGGCGGTTCCTCGATAGAGGGTTTCGCCGGTGGTGTTGGCCTATTTTGCAAATCCAAGTCCAACTTCCTTGGCACGAACGGTCTGGTCCCCATGCCCTGCAAGGCATAGATGGTGTCGTTGTACCCCTCAACACCATCTTTTGGGAAGTTCATCAGCACTGCTGCCAGTGTGTCAACAGTCATCTTTTCCTCCACCTAGGCCTCAGAAACGTTGTCGTCTTCAATATCCAGGATGGACATCACAGCTAACTCCTTAGGCCTTTTCATGGCAGCACACACACTGAATTTCGCCTCTTCGGTGTTTAACTGGAATGTGAGTTCACCTCGCTCGACGTCCACCAGTGCTCTTCCAGTTGCCAAAAATGGCCTTCCAAGGATGATCGGTACCTCAAAGTCCACTTTACAGTCAAGGATGACAAAGTCTGCAGGGAAGATGAACCTTCCAACTCGAACAAGAACATCATACAGGATTCCCACGGGCCTCTTTACTGATCTATCTGCCATCAACAGTCGCATGGTCGTGGGTGTGGGGGCTCCCAAGCCCAACTGTTGGTAAACTGCCAACGGCATCAAATTAATGCTGGCACCAAGGTCACAAAGAGCCCGTGCAAAGTCATAAGCACCAATGGTGCATGGGATGGTGAAAGCCCCCGGATCGCCCTTCTTTTCTACCAAAGATCGCGTAGCGATGGCGCTACAGTGGTGTAGATTATCGACTGGCTCGATCGTGGCTGTCCTCTTCTTAGTGATTAAGTCCTTCATGAACTTAGCATAGCCAGGCATTTGTTCAAGTGCTTCCACCAGAGGTATGTTCACAGACAGCTCCTTCAACATGGATAGGAACTTCTGGAATTTGCCATCCTCCGCCTTCTTTTGTAGCCTTTGGGGAAATGGCGGCCTTGGTTTTGGGATGGCTGGCAGACTTGGGCCACTGGGGGTGTCTGTCACTACTGCCTTCTTGGTCGACTCGGGCTCTGCTACCACCGCCTCAGGTTCATTACTCTCAATGTCAACCTGACCCTCCATAGGGCCAGGCATGTTGTCATCGACTTTCACCTGACCTGCATTAGGAACAGCAACTGGGTTAGCAAGTACCTGACCACTTCTCGTGGTGATCGCCATACAGTGGCCATCGTTCTTCGGGTTTTGCACTGTGTCACTCGGGAGTGACCCAGCTTTCCTCTGATTAAACGCCGCCGAAAGCTGCCCCATCTGCTGCTCTAACTGCTTGATTGAGGTGGAGTGCGAATCTACCAGCTGCCTGACATTGGAAATTTCGCTCTTGACATCTCGCACCCCTGCCTCAGTGGCCTCCACTTTGCTTAGGACTTTTGTCATCATATCCTCTAGCTTGGAGTTGCTGCCACCCTCGTTCTGGCGATCACGGTTTCTGTAGCCATCCCTGTTCTGCCAGTTCCCTTGGTAATTCTCCCGATTGAAGTTCCGACCTTGGTTACCGGAGTTGAAACCTTGGTAACCCCCCTGACTACCAAGAAACTATGCTTCCTCATCATATTCGCTGCCTTGATCGTCATACCTGGGTAGTGCTTCCATTGCTTTGACTTTCTCAGTGCCCCCACCAAGGAACTTCTTCGACATCAAATCAATTTGTGTCCGCATATGGGCCATGTCCTGGTCCCGTTCTTCCTCCTTCTTGCGCTGCGCCTCACTCATCTCAAATACCATCCCTGAGCAGTCTGCCTCTCTAGTATACCATGCCCTGTTATTCTTTGCCACTTGGTCTAAGATGACCACTATGTCCGGGAAAGTCCTGGACATATATGACCCTCCACAAGCTGCATCAATGATAGGCTTGGTAACGAAGTTGCAGGACCTGTAGAAGACTGCCTTCAAGTGTTCATCAGTGAGATGGTGATTTGGGCACTGTTTGAGCTTTTGCCTGAATCTCTCCCAAGACTGATACAACGCTTCATTCGGCATTTGTTTATGGGATCCGATCTCATCTTTGAGTTTCAGTTGCCGTGAAGCAGGGAAGAATCGTTCCAGAAAGGCCTCCTTTAGTTCCCCCCATGTGCGGATGGAATCGTGGGGGAGCTCGTTTAGCCACCGTATTGCCTCACCAGACAGAGACAATGGAAATAACCTCAGCCTCAACGCTTTCTGGCTAACTCCTGGAATTTCGGAGGACTGACAGGTAGCTAAGAAATTAATCAAGTGTTGATTTGCATCCTCTGTGGCCGCTCCAGTAAACATCCCCTTCAACTGCAACATCTGCAGCATGGTGCTGGTGATCGTGAATTTGATCCCAGCAGGCAGTGGTGGGAGCACTATCGCCCCAGTAGACCCGGCATCATCATCATCATCTTGCACAGCTGGCGGGTACTGAGGGCCTTGAGGTCTCACCGGGGGTTGGTGTTGCTGAGGTGGTACAAGTGGTACCTGGCGAAGTGGCGCTGCTGGTGGTACCACATTACCAGCAAGATCATCCATACCCAACCCATCCTGACCTCCAGCTGCAGGATTCACTGCCAACTCCCTCTGCCTTGCTGCTTCACGATCTTGGGCGTTCATTCTGCGAATTGACTTGGTAAGCTCCGGATCGTAGGGAATAAGTGTTGCACCCTTGCTTCGGGTACTTGGCATACAATGTTGAACCCCTACGAGGACAAAAACAAGAAACAAAGTAAAATCAGGGACTAGACTTACAAGCTGAAAGTAGCAACTAATAGACTAGTTCCTTGCCGCGTTCCCCGGCAACGGCGCCAAAATTTGATACGCCCAAATTACACTCCAAATAGAAGAGTAAAGCGGTCGTTGGTCAAATATAGAACTCAACCAGAGTTGAGGTCGATCCCACAGGGAAACGTAAGAATTATTCTATTAGTACCAGCTTTCAGTTGTAAATGCTATTCCCAAAATAAACGTACATAAAATAAATGGGGGTTGCGTTATTTAGTTTAACTAATTTCGTAAAGTAATTAATAAAGACGTTCCGATTCTTAGACAGATAGAGAGAGGCTAGGGTTGTGTTCCCCATGACATACAATTACGACAACTAAACTGGATTTGTGAATTCGTTCTTAATGATGCATGCAAAATCTATAACTTAATTAACACCTAGATCACCTTTCGGTCCTTCCTAGGCATATCTCACTCCTCTCCTTTCGGTCTCCGAGTGTATGCAATTCTAACCGTTGTTTCTGATCTCAGAATACCCTCACCTTTCGGTCTCAGGCACTTAGACTAGGTTCATGACCCCGAATCTCTGTTGTTAGACTCTTTTCCCAATCACTACACCCCTCTCGGGCATGCAACGAATACAGGCTTACCCTAATGCGTCGACTCATTAAGGAGGAGTTAAAACGAAGAATTTAACAATACATGCGCTATTTATTTGAACGAATTACCCTCAGTTAGCGTTATCTTAATTGGGTCGTCATGGTTCCCACAACCCTAGTTGTGGGTTTAGCCTAGCATACTATTGATAATTTGCCCACAACGAGTAGAAGAAAACATAAAGATGTACTTACGATTGAAGAGCAAGAATCCGTGTTACAAGCTTTGAACAATGATCACAAACGTGATTCTCCCGAATTACAAAAGCCAAACTAATGTTTTTCTCCTTGTTCTCTCTAGTTTCTGTCGTCAAAACGAAGTTCTCTAATAAAATAAAATAACATCCTATTTATACAAAGTAAAACTAAGTCGATATAATTTAGGAAAATAATTTTGGCACGGGGCACGGTCCGTTAAACGGACCGTCTGAGGTGAGATGGTCCGTGTGAACGAACCGTCTGGCGACTGACTGTGCCCACACGGTTTGTGACACGGCCCGTGTGGCGTGAGACGAGCCGTGTGGCTCTTCCGTGTCGATCCACTTGCACGAATTCTGATATTTTCAACGAAGGCCCTTCGAGCTACGTCAGTTACACGGCCCGTTACATGATCCGTGTGTCGTAAGACGGGTCGTGTGGTTCCTCCGTGTGAATCTCCTTGCACAATTTCTTTAATTTTCGACGGGTTGTCTTCCGAGCTACGTCAAGTACACGGTCCGTCACACGGTCCGTCTGGCGTCAGACGAGCCATGTGGCCTGACCGTGTGACTTGTGTCGTGCCACGGTCGGTCACACGGACCGTCTGGCGTGAGACGGCCCGTGTGGGCCTTCCGTGGTCCGACACTTGGCTTCGTTTTTCACCCGTTCCTTGCACTTTCTGCCATTTCCCATGCCTTAGTCATTTTCCTGCACAATATCAAAATATACCTATTAAACCAATAACACCGCTCGAGAACACCCAATAGTTCTATGTTTTAGGCGTCGTAAAAGTCGTATTTTCATGACTCATCACACGACGTCGTCCAAGTTCCCGTTACTTTGCGAGAAAAATGGGGCGCGACACTCGGCATCATAATCCCACTATCACAGATTTAGTACACAATATCGCCGGCAAAGACCTCGGCATCACAATCTCATTATCACAAATTTTAGTATCACAATATCGCCGACAAGGACCTCGGCATCACATCTCGACTGGTAAAGACCTCGGCCCCAATTTCTTTTTTTCTTTTTTTTCCTTTTTACCATCTCACTCCTATCAATATCCAGAACCAATGCAAATTATGTGTGACATAGAATGAATGAACATGAGATGAGGTCCACAAACAAATCAACTCATAATCACCAACCACAATAATATATCTCAAAAATAGAATTCTCATCACTAGCCACATTTTTAATTCAAGTGTCACAACACCACAACAACTCACGTTTATATTTAATTGTCTCATTTTTTTTATAATATTAAAATATTTCATGAATAACACATAGAAGAAATTACAAGAATATGGGTATACCCAATACCATAAATGTTGCAATATCCTTAATATCTCAATACCATCACAACCTTAATGATAGTCACATCTCAAAATAAGTACCAATTCAATATCAATATCAAATAATTCGTTATTTCACCTAAAATACACTTTCACAACTAATTTAAAAGTCAAATATCATTATAGGAATAATTACTCAATTCAAAATATTTCGATCAAAGCCTACATTAATCCATCTCTATCCCAAAATACTCAATTCTATACACATTAGAGCATACGAGGTTCAACATATTTAACAAAAGATTAGAAATCCACTTGCCTTATATAAAGTCTCGAATCACATCAATTCCGAAGCTTTTCCCTCTCAATGATACTCCAAATCACCAAAATCTATTCAAATATAACATCACAATCACATAACGAATCTAATGATACTACAATCAATTAATTCGGGTGAAAAGTGCAAAATGGTCCAAAAATTTTGTCATTGGAAAAAGTCATCAGAAATCTGGAAATTTATACATGAGAATGTTCTCCAAGTAATAAGGAATTTAATGGCGAAAATCATTTAAAAAATGGAGCTAAAACGAGGTAGAAATCTCATGTTTAAAGTTTCCAAACAAAAACATTCATACCAGTCAAAAACAACAAATTTTACCTCGAATGGCGCGCCAAAATTAATTTCTGAAACTCCCATGGTGTTCCTTTCGGGAAAATACACAATTTAGCCTTTTGAATCGCCCAAATCGGACCAAAATCGAGGGAGAAATCGCTGATGGAAGTTTGTGAGAAGTCTAGAAAATCTGAGAAGGAATCTGCATATTTTATTTACTGCATCTGCCACGTGGCAGCGCCTAATTGGGCCACGTCATCCCCGCTTCAGCATTTTCAGCAAACTCTCAAACTTAAGTTCAATGCTCCGGCCTCATCCGTCCTCGGAAAAATACATTCCATATATGAAATCTAATTGAAAACAATATTTCGGACTCAACGGTGTAGTTGAAATTCCCACCGGAGGTCATTTTATTCCAATGTGGGTCCCATTTCCCAATATCGAAAACAATCGAAAGGATCGAAACTCACCCGGAAGCTTCAAAAATTGCACGAAGGGTCCTTCTAAATCAAAATCGATGTTCCGGATCCAACAGAATCATCAGAATTTTAATTTGAGGTCTCCTTGGCCCAAAACCTGAGAAAACTCATTTAAACTAGTTTCGGACTCAAAAACTCAAAATATTTTCAGAAGCTCTAAAAATTGCAATGAAACCATTTCTAGCATTAGTTTTACCATTTAGAATTATTGGAACTGACGGAATTATGATCCGAGCCTCCGAACTCCGAAGGTTGACCAAAGTCAAACTTATAATCCAACGTGAACTTAAAATGTAACTTTGGGCTTAAAATCTTCATTTCAACTCCAAATTCAGTTCTGCAAGTTCCTCCAGACCAGATTCGACATTCCGGAGCGGATGGAATCAACAGAATCGCAATCGGACACTCGAAACTCAAAACGACCAAAAAAACTCAAATTTTCCAATTTAAACCTTTGAAAACTCTTTATTTTGCAAAACTCAAGCTTATCACAATGTTTTAAAAAATCTGGTTTTTAGACTTAACCAGTAATGACTCAAGGCAACTTTTGAGGAGGGCAAAATAATAATTTTGTCGAAAATACAAAAAAAAATGTCCTTCAGGATCATTACACGCTGATTCTAGTGTTAATTGAACTTTTTGTATTTCTTTTAAACATTTTAAGTTGTTACGTGCTTTATAGTATTTTTCTTTAATTTTCATATATAGATGTATTAATATTGTTAATTATGTAGATTTACGGTAATTTTTACATAGTTTTCTAATTAAATAATACATGTTATTTTTTGTCCCCTTTTATGTGACACCGATAGATTAATTTCAATAATCAATTAAATTTTGTATTTGCTTTTGAAAAATTTGAAGTTGTTAAATATCATGATTTATAGTATTTTTTTTATACTAATCTAAATTCATGATAATTTTTATGCAGCTCCATAATTAAATAATATATATTATTTCTTGTGTCCTCTTTTATGTGACACCGATAGATTAATTTTAATAATCAATTATATTTTATATTTATTTTTATTTTTTTTAAATCAATCAACTGAAGCAGACACGTTTGCTTAACAAAACAACTGAAGCAGGGCATCATCTTTGCCTGCTTCAGTAGACCCTCATATATATAAGAAATTATGACGAAAGTCAATTTTATTAACACCTTGTCTCTACATTTCATTTCTTGTGTAGAATATGTCGTATTCTTTTAGCTTGGTTGTATGAACTTGTGAATTTAAAATTTTTAAAGCGATAATTATTGAGAAAAAAATGTTAAGCTAAAAGTAATTGTGATTTGGGATCTGGTGAGCAAAAAACATACTCATATTTTAAGAATAATTTGATTCCCTTTTTGCAAGTATGAGAGAAGTAATTATTCCCGTAGTACGTCTCGATATGCGAAGCTGTTTATAATTGGATCTGTTCAACTCGCATTTAATTATGTTTAAATAATTGGTTTCCCCATTAATAGAGAACTCACGCTCGCAATCACTCTCTCTTCATTTTCTCTCTCTAAACGTCAATGGCAAATCCAAATCCTGCAGCTGTTCAATCCATACGTATTTATATATAACGGAATTTCGCCAACCAACTCACACTTCCCCTCGCATTGTTGCCAACTGGTATATTAACAATCCTAATCATTAGTTTTGTTTCATTGTGATTCCAGAATTTTGAGCTTTTTGGTTTACTCGGTATTCATATTGGGCTTCTGTAAGGTGCATTTCTATGTAACAAGCTACAATAACCCGAGGGATCACACTTATTGGTCTAGAATTTAGAGTTAGTGAGTTGAGAACATGTGCAATCGTAGATTATATTGTGTATGTGTAATTGTTATATAACATGTGCAATCGTAGATTATGAGGTGTTTGTGTAATTGTTTTATAGGTGTTTACATGATTTGAACCGTGAGAAGCGTTGTGTTTAGTTGAATCTACTGCAAAGGGCTAGATTCGTCCCTGACTTTGTTAGTAGTTGAATTTATAGAATATGATTTGGTTCTAGTGTGCAGCTTGATTTGGATCTGATCTGTATTAGAGATTCTGGAAATTCGGAATCAATTATGAATAGGATGTTTGTCTCAGCTGCTTATTTTTCCATCGTTCCTATTTTCTTGATCTTAGGTGATTTTGTGTTTTGATAGTATTAGAGACTATCATATCTAGTCTAATCCGCCTATAGGTTGTTGAGACGAGGGTTCCCAGCAAACAACCTCTCTACTTCTATGAGGTAGTGGTAAGGTCTGCGTACACTCTGCCCTCCCCAAACCTCACTTGTGGGATTCCACTGGGTATGTTGTTGTTGTTGTTGTTGTAGAGACCATTTTCTGCTGGAGATGCTGAAAGTTGGAACATAAATTGTGATTAGTTTCTGTTTTGGGTGGTTGGGGGTTGGGGGTAGATGGGTCTATTGTCATCCATCATAGGTAGAGATTTTGTGTTTTAAGGTCTTTTTCTGTATGAATTGTTGAAAATTGGAATATCAGTTCTGCTTAGGGTGTTAGTTTATGTTTGTTTTTTCTTTTCCGTTTTTGCAATTTCTGGTTAGGGTGTTAGTTTATGTTTGTTTTTTCTTTTCATTTTTGCAGTTTTTCCTCTTCTGATTGATTTTAGATTTGGTGTTTTTGCAGGTTGATCTGTCAGTGCAGTTGCGGGGTTTGGATTACTTTGTATTTGAGGATATAGCTAGAGTTGTTTTGGAATTGGGATTTTCAGTAGAGTTGTACTTTGGAGGACTTTTCAAGTATATTTTGACGGTAATTGATGCATCCTTACCATCTGGAAGGAGTTATGGTTGATCTAAACTTCTTGTTTTAGTTTCCGACTGAAGACTTACAAGATCAAGATTGTGCTGATTGTGATCTTGATTATCTGATTGGTTTGGTATGGTTTGAAGTTTCATTCTCTTAAGGAAAGTTAGGTTGAGTTCTAACCAATGCTAAGTTCAAATTGTTTGAATTTTGTGTGATATATGTGGGAGATGATATCTGATGAAAGCTCATAGTTTTCATGGCTCTTGGAGATTCAGGTTGAAGCAAATAGCGAGCACATTGTGATCTTTTCAACTTGAACTTTGTAGAAGTTACATAAATTGGAGATGAAAAGCCCTTTGCTTAACAAATTATCAAAAAATTTCAGGTCTAGATCACCATTCAACTGGTTAATCTTGTGTCTGGTCAGTGTCTTGGTGGTGATAGCATTGCTAGAAGCATCTTCAAGTACCTTTAGTTCGGTCACTTCCTCTGTGAAGAATGACATATATACAAATTACAGAAAGCTAAAGGAGCAAGCAAGAAGTGATTATTTAGAGCTAAAAAGCATTTCTGTGGGAGAAAATCAGATGAAGGATGTTGGTGTTTGTGGTAAGGAAAGAGAAAACTATGTACCTTGCTATAACATGTCTGCAAATATTCTAGTTGGGTTTAAAGATGGGGAGGAGTTAGATCGGCATTGTGAGTTATCACGAGAACATCAATATTGTCTGATTCGTCCTCCTAAGGACTATAAGTTTCCGTTGTCTTGGCCAGCAGGAAGGGATGTTATATGGAGTGGAAATGTGAAGCTAACAGAAAATCAGTTCCTTTCTTCTGGAAGCATTATGAAAAGGTAATAAATTAAATGATCTCGTCAATGATCTTAACATGTCAAATTGTTGTGCTTGACATGATTGAAGGATGAATAATTTTGAAATCTTTATATGTAAGGTGAAAGCTATCACTCTACCTCATTGTAACTCTTCTTTTCTCCAGGCTAATGTTACTAGAAGAGAATCAAATTTCTTTCCATTCACAAGATGGGATGATGTTTGATGATGTCAAAGATTATTCTCACCAAATCGCAGAGATGATTGGACTGGGAAGTGATACAGAATTCCTTCAAGCTGGTGTAAGTAATCTTTTGTTCATCTTTCCATAAGCTACTTGTTTGGGTCATTGATGGTTTCTGAAGACTCGATTCTAGTATGCTACTGGTTTCATAGCGTTGGAACTGTAATGCAGAACCATATTTCTACTTGTAGAATATAAGATTTTTTTCATTTACTGAATAACAGGTGCGTACTGTACTAGATATTGGTTGTGGATTTGGTAGCTTCAGTGCCCACCTACTCTCGTTGAACTTGATGGCACTTTGTGTGGCAGCTTACGAGTCATCTGATAGCCAAGTTCAGATAGCACTCGAGAGAGGCCTTCCTGCGGTAATTGGAAACTTTATTTCAAAACAGCTACCATTTCCATCATTGTCCTATGACATGGTTCATTGTGCTCAGTGTGGAATCATTTGGGATAGCAAAGGTATTGCCTTTGCTGCTCAAGAACTGTCTTTCCCATACTTATTTCTCATTATCGTTTTATGTGACCTGCCTGATTTCCCACCAGTAGTTTATGAAGATTTTTTTCCATTAAGCTCAATCCTAACTTTGATATTTACTTCATTTTACTTGTCCAATGCATGTTGTTAGAGTGGGATATACTTCACAACTATAACCCATGGTATCTCCTAAATTGTCTAGTTCACAATGAACCTCTTTACATTCAAAAGCATCTCCTCCAAAATAAATAATCTAGTTGATACGACCAGTCTCACTAGAAAATTTTTGGTGATCGAGGTGATAAGATCATTGGTTCTGATTTAAATCCAGTCCCCAGCCCCGTCTCACCTAAATGTAACTGCCACCAGCTGCTTCCCTGGAAGTTAAGACAGTCTTCTGCCTGGGATGATTGCTTTTTATTGCTAAGCTGAAACAAAATCGATCTTCACAGTCAGACACCCTATTTTTTCTGATAGTAACATGTTCTAGTTTTTGTGGTTTACTTTTTTTCTTTATTGGATCACTCAACAACCATAAGTATGGTAACTGACATTCTGAGGATTTGTACCTGAACAAGTGGCATGAATCTAATAATGATTTGACGAAACAGATGGGCTGTTTCTTATTGAAATTGACCGTGTACTCAAGCCGGGAGGTTTCTTTGTTTTTACCTCACCCACAACCCGGCAGCAGGGTCGCTCTACCAATGCAAGGAAGGGAAGCATGTCTTCTCCTTTGGAAGAGTTCACTAAGAAGCTCTGTTGGTCTCTTTTGGAACAGCAAGAAGAAACTTTTATCTGGCAGAAGACGGTTGATTCGCAGTGCTACACGTCTGGGTAAGACTAACAAAGAAGCCAATGTCATGTATTCCCTCTATATTTTGTTCCTCGAACCCTTTAACCTACTTGTGGGATTCCACTGGGTATGTTGTTGTTGTTGTTGAACCCTTTAACCTACTTTTGATTTCACCTATTTAGTTGAAAAGCTAAAAGTTGAAGAATAATCATTTAAATGCAAGTTGCAATCAATGGCAGAGTGCTAGACTCAGGAAGATAATTTGATTATTTTTTGGTTTAAATACATTATTCTTAGGTGTGCTTGGATTTTGTATGTGTGCATGGTTAGCTTTGAACTAATTCACATTTTGTATATAGTGAAACCTCTCTATAGTGACAGTGTTTGTCTGAAAGTTTTCATGGTTGTTAAGGTGTTGTCACATATGTGTTGTTATGATCCGACTTTACAGGTCATGATGGCGCCTACCTTAACCTCCCTCAATAGGCAAGCTAACCCATAACCTGGAACTGATAGTAGCGGGTGTGAGGGCAGAAGATAACCCAACAAATATTAACTGACAATCTATTCGTAACGAAACAAAACTGACACCATATATATATATATATATATAAACAACCACTAGACAAACCCTCCCGGAACTTGCAAGTCACTGTACAGAGCTACTATAGACACGATACAACATAACTGAGTCATAAGCTATATACATATACATATACATATACATATACATATACATATACATATACATATACATATACATATACATATCCAAGACCCAAAACGATATATAAGGCAAGTCTCTGAAAGCAAAAGACAACTACTGGTACAGATGGAGACTGGAAGGATCCAAGGACGCTCAATGCTCACCACAAGTCTCCGGGTACGACAACAATCACCGGAGGAATCAACGTTGCTGGTTCGTGCTGGGTCCTGTATCACGAAATAGATGCAGAGTGTAGTATGAGTACCAGAAATATGGTACCCAGTAGGCATCATCAGCCGACTGAGTAAGAACGGTAAATAAAGCAGGGATAAGCTAGAATATAGCTCTACAAGTGTCTAATCACGAGAACCAGGTAAGTATGCCAATGAATATGGAAGTAACTAGAACTAGGAAAATGTATACTAATGTATGCGAGTGTAGGCCCTACTGTCTATGCCTGTGCGCCAACTGGGCCCCCATAAGCCTTAAAGGTACACCTACGCATAATGACTAGGTGAAGAGGTGTAGGCTGGAATAGGGTCTAATGGTAACAAGGCGCTAATGAACTCGTCGCCCAATGACACTCATGTAGTCTCAATACTGGTCAAATCATTTGACATGGCTGTAGACTTAGACTCTATACCCCAACCTGGCCTTCCACGCTATGACCTGGCCTTCAACCCAGGCTAAGGTAAGATGTGGCCGGTGGTCTGACATGGCCTTTAAGTCTTGGACTAGTCCAATATACCTTCCATCGATATAGCCTTTACTAAGGGTATATAGAATGTAGTTGATCCTCCTTTGAACACTTCCTAGTGGGAGAATACATGACCAATTACGGGGTGTGCTCGGGCCCTTAACTGTACGAGACTTTACCTGAAGCTCCAAAGTGGCATCGTTGGTCACCTTTATATCTGAGCAGAATCCAATGTATCACGGGAACGTTCTAAAATAGCCAGCCAACTGTATGAATAATCAAGTTCTCATCTCGTGATGGCCTATCTGAGGCTCAACTCTACGGACTCAAGTCTGCTAGTTCGGTCTACAAGGATCTACGCCTCTCAAGTCACGCCGAATAAAAATATAGCAATCTATCGACCCTGAATAATGCAGGCCTAGTGTATCACTAACCTAAGCCTAGACTAAGTCCCAACAAGCATCTAGTAGTCATAATTGCAGAGGACAATCAATATACCACTTACAAGTAATCTCAACATATCAACAGATACTCTGACAACCTCATATATCAGTTAACACAGTAAATCCATCATGTATGATCTCGGAACTAAATCTCTACCCAATATTCATCTATCCACACAAGATTCACACATTCAAACTAAGGCTAGAAGAAGAGAGACCGTAGCCTACCTAAACACCGATCATGTGTGCTCCCAATCACTCTACAGGCGCTTTACCCTTCCGAACAGTCTCAAAACATTGTCAAGCTGTCAAAAACAAGATTACAACGTTAATATGATCGTTCCAGTACCAAAATCACAAGACGGCATTTTTTTCTCAGACAATATATGAATAGGTAGCAGATTCCATAGCAATTCCACCTAAAATGCAGCTCGACCAAAAGATTCCGACAACAACACAACGTGCACCTCAAAATTACACAGAATCAACCCAAAACTCACTGAAATCCGATCCAAAACGACCGAGTAATCAATTTCCGAAGTTTTCGAAACCGAATCCAATTTATAGAAGCAAAAAATAAAAAATTACCTCGAATGATGTGCCAAATGCAATTTACGACACTTCCACAACGTTCTCCCTGAAATTCCATGCAAGTGAGCCTTTTGAATCAATCAATTCGATCTCAATATGCTCAGAAAATTACAGCTGGAAGTTTGCCTCTTACCTTGGTCGAATTTTGGAAATTACTGATATATATCACCTCAACGGGTATCGCTAAAGCGAACTCGTGGTCGCTAAAGCGAACTCGTGGTCGCTTAAGCGGGGGCGGGCTTCGCTATAGCGAGCTCAGGGTCGCTTAAGCAAACCCTCACTATAGCGACCCAGGGATCACTATAGCGATGGTCCACACTTTGGCGATTGTCGCTAAAGTGAAGCCCTGGCTGCTTTAGCGAAGTTAGGGCCGCTAAAGCGACACACCAGTAACAATTGAGAATGTGGTTTTTTCCGACTTCAGTTTTTCCCAGTGGGGTGTTTGGAACTCGTTCAGAACACCGTACACACAAATGAACTATGTAACCCTAACAAAATCAATGTTTCGAACCCAATGGCCTTATTGGAATTCCCTTACGAAGTTGTTACCGCCGAATGTGGGTCCCACTTCCCAAAGCCATAATTAGTCAATTCCCACCAAGGGGCCTAAATGAACAAAAAAGCTTTGGGGACCGAATGGATGGTCGTTCCAGAGCTACCCGCGCTGTTAGAATTTCCATACGGGCATGTTTCCCAAGAATGTTGAACAAAGTCAACTACTGCCATGTTTTAAAGGCTAAAATGCAAAAATCGATACTAATCACACTAAAAGCCTCGGTACTCGAACCGACATGCTCCTAGCCTAATTTGGCCATTTCGGAGCTGACGGAACTGTCAGAATTCCGTTCTAAAACCATTTACCCATATTTTACTTCAAAAAACACTTTTCAACCTTAACCGGTCTACCAACATGGAAAAGTGCACAACTTCCAAACAAACGACCAAGCGACCGAACTATCAGTGCAACAACAAGCCATAAATGACTTGGGGTTGCTATAGGAATGTTTTAACCGTTGAAAAAGATGCAAAAACACAGAGATGACCTAGAGGGTCATTACATGTGTACTGACATTTGATATTTAGATCTTATTTTGTTATTATAAACAAAAGTATGCAAAATTAGGAATGTAAATAAGACAAAACATTAGTTGTCTTTCCTCATGAAGTTATAACCATAACTTATGGGCACCATTTAAATACAAATTTTTTCTTTAGATCGATATTCATACTTGAAATTTATTATGTGCATGACGAGTACCATAAATATTTTAATATTTTATTTTATACATAATATAATTCTTACAAAATATTATTACATAATATTTGAGTATTAATGTTATAGAGAGGTAATTTTACAAAGAGTGTAATGCTATAATAAATGTCATTGTTGTTATAGGTAGAATATTGTTGCAGAGAAGCACAACATAACATGAAAAATCAGGCTGTTATAGTGAAATGTTGTTATAGGGGAGCTTTGATTGTACTTTTCTTTTTACTTTTAAAACCCTTACTTCTACCCCTCCCACATCCCACTAAAACCTAACGGAAAAGCTGTTTTCATGCTCAGACTTAGATGTAGATGTCTTCCATTTCTGTTCTTTTTTTCAAGTTACAGTATTCTTTTTCTGTTTTTTCGCCTGTCTGACCTTCCCTAGTTGGCTTTTGATTTTTAATGTAGCAAGCAGGGTACTATACCAATTTGTAAAGGACAGGATATGCAACTGTACTACCAACCACTTGCACGTTGTATATCTGGAACAGGCAGTGATCGATGGGTTCCAATACATAGCAGATCTGATTCTATGAACTCAACTGAGCTCAAAGTTCATGGCAAGTTTTTTATATAAAATTGGTTTGTTCAACCTTTACCATCATTCTCTCATTTCCTGCCATTTTGGGTCTTTATTGTTAACATGCAGTCATTGCCTGTGGTTTGTTTTATGGCAGGAGTTCATCCTGACAATTTCTTTGAAGATTCAGAATTCTGGAAATCTGCTATGAGAAACTATTGGTCTTTGCTGTCGCCCTTGATTTTCTCTGACCATCCAAAGAGGCCAGGTGATGATGATCCATTGCCTCCATATAATATGGTGAGGAATGTCTTGGACATGAATGCTCATTATGGGGGTTTAAATGCTGCATTGTTGGAGGCAAGAAAATCAGTTTGGGTGATGAATGTTGTGCCTTTTGGGGTTCATAATACACTTCCTCTGATACTTGATCGAGGCTTTGCTGGCATTCTGCATAACTGGTAAGATATTATATGTTAGATGCTGCTATTAGATATTGTGCATAACTTATCTATCTAAAGTTTGTGATTCAGCTATTATCTTGTAGATTATTTTAGTGAAGAAAATCACAGAGCTGTGTGAATAAGTAGAGCATGTATTTATCGTAACGTGTGATCATAAATCACTTAAATGACTTCTACAATTAGACGATCGTAAAATAAGACATTGCTATAATAGCTGACCCAAAACCTATTAGACGGATTGTAATATTATCAAATGATCAGATGCTGTTATTTACAATTAAGCATCTCCAAATTTAATGTGTGGTTTCGAAGACCTCATAACATAGTGTAGTTTGTCCTGTGATTGTATCCTCTTCTGATTCTTAAATGTTTTCTGGCATAAAGCATTGTCTATTTGGTCAGTGAGGAGAAATTGTAGATAAAGGAAAAACCAGAGCCATAAGCAACATAACAAGCTTGACCTTATCCTCAACAGGATGTTTACTGTTGATCTTTGACTCATGCTTTTCCCATGATAGTGGATACAATCATATGAGTTTGAAGAATTTTGTTTGAGACTGATATCCAATGTTTTTTTAATATTGGGCCAGGTGTGAACCGTTTCCTACATATCCACGAACATACGATTTGCTCCATGGTAATGGACTTCTGTCGCACCTTGATTCACAAGGATGCAGTACAGTTAAAATGCTTTTTGAGATGGACCGTATCTTACGGCCTGAGGTAATATTGTATTTGAAGTCCGCACTTTCAGATTATCATTCGTTTTACTCTTTCTTAAACATAAGCTTGCTTTTCTTAGATATGCTTAGGAATTGGAAAACAGGTGGGTCGAGTAGGATATATATGGATCAAAAATGAGTTCAGGTAAAAACAGATAAAATATTTTACCCGCCCATATTTGGTATGGATTAAAAAATGGTTAAACCAACAAATAATATGGGTAACTATATTATCCGTTACTTATTATTTGTGAAAGAAATAGCTATTCTGGATCGCAAATGTTTTTTTTCCCTTCTTTCCTTTTAGGGTGTGTTTTGTATGAAGAAACTATCTTGGGGTATTCCTAGAAAATGTTTTTCTAGAAATTAAGTGGTGGGGAGTCATAGTCCGAGCAGGGAGTCGTAGTCATGGTTGAGATTGTGAGTTGGGATCGGGAGTCAAGCCCTAAGTGGGACCTTGGTTTGGGTCGGGAGATGGGATTATCAGTCGTGGGGAGTCATCTCCCAGGTCTGTGTCAGCTATATGGTCTCTGCGTCCATTTTTTGAGGCATGGTTCATTGCTTGCTTGTGATACTCTTTTATCTTTGGACGACTGAAAACACCTTCAAAATGTGTCGCTCATGTTTGCTTGATTCCTTTGACAGGGATGGATTATTCTGTCTGATAAATTGGGCCCCATAGAGAAAGTGCGGATGTTAGCCACACAAATGCGGTGGGAAGCCAGAGTGATTGACCTCCAGGATGGAAGTGACCTACGGTTACTCGTATGCCAAAAATCATTCGTGAGAAAGTGATCATGTTGAAGTGGAATTCACAGTTCAATGATTAGCCAGTTCGTATGTCTGCTCGCTCGCACCCTTTTTCCCTCCTAGTTATTCATTATGCAATGGGACTGACTTTTTGTCTTGCCAGGTGTAAGCTGCACGACCACGTCTCAATCTTTGGCATCCTGCGGATGGACAACACGGTTGGCGGAAATACAGTTTTTTGGAACCTCTAATTTGCTGGAGTAACACAGCACAGAAAGAAGAATTTTCCCTTTAAAAAGATTTATGTAGCTATTCATTTAGCATTGTTTTTCTTCTTTTCTTTTTCAGTTTTTAACATATCTTATTCAATTTTGTAACTAAAATGATGTTGTTCCGTGAAAAGCAAGAGATTTTGTCATAAAATGTAAGAATCAATCATAATGAATGGCTACACCTTGTTTTCTAGCTCTACACACTATGGATAATCCGGGATTTGTGACTTAACAGTTCACTGGATATATTCGTTGCTATATTTAAATGTCTTTGAGGGAATTGCTTGACAATTCTGAATCTCTTCATAATCTTTCACCATTCACTAAATTCTAAGTTCTTGGATTGCCAGTTTGCCAAACTATTGTTCAAGCCAGATGCCGACGACCCTCATCTCCTTTTCCCATTGAGGTATGTATAGTCTGCGGATTAGGTTCCAAGCGCAACTACCAGAAGAAAGGGAACGAGATATAGGACACTAGCTGGGGTTTACATGGGCCAGCTCGAAGCTCCTCCCTGCCATAGAATTTCAATTAACCATTGTTTGTTTCATCAAGTGGAGAGGGAGCTTCAGCTCACCTGCAAGAATAAGTTGTGATCATGGGAATAGAAATGGAAATGTAACTTGGTGAGATAGCAGTCATGGCTCTGTTGTTCTAATTCTCCTCCTATCCCTAGTTGCCATTTTCTCACCATACCTTGCAAATATATCAGCTAAATCAAAGTGCCCAACCTCTCTAAGTTTTTGGCTCATCACCTTAAACATAACCACACCTTCCTCATTGGAATAATAATACAAGAACTTGTTATAATCAAACCTAGGCACCTCAACTTTACTGTACAGTAATCTCTCTGCATATTTATTCGCCTCCAGCGTCTTCCCCACCTTAACCAAACCTCCTATGAAAATGGTGTCAAAATTCACAAGAGGATCAGATCCTTTCCTCCCTCTCTTCCCTAAATGCCCTTGTAATAACATAACATACGTATGCATTATCGGCTCACATCCCCTTTTAATCATCTCCCTAAATACTTGAGTTGCTTCACTTGCTCTTTTCAACTTCAACAACCCCTTGATCATCCCGTGATAAACACTTATATCAGGCTTCTCTATTCCTTCCATGACCCTATACGCCTCCATAACCCTTCCTCTACTCATAAGCCCGTAAATTATCGATCCTAATGTAAAATTATCGGCTTTAATCCCTCTCTTTTGCATTTCTTCAAACACTAAGTAACTCTCTCCAAGCTTCCCTTGCTTGCACAACCAATTGATCACCAACCTATAAGTTGAAATCCCTAACTCATTCATCCTATTTACTCTAACTGACTGAAAAACCTTCAATGCTTCGATACATCGATTCTTCTTGAAAAGGGTATCCATCATAGTCTCAATCGACGGAATGTCAGGTTCAAAACCTTCATCCACCATTAAATTCCAAATCTTTGAAGCTTCAATCACATTACCAACATCACAAAACCCATAGATCAACCATCTATAAGTAACCCCATTTGGTTTAATCCAATCTTTCAACTTCAATACAACATGCTCAGCCTCCTCAACAAGCTTAGATCTACAAAGGGCTTCAACTACCTTGTTCAATATATCCACACTATACCCATATCCAAACCCATTCATCAAATGAAAAACTCCGACACATTTCTTCAACTCCCTAGCAGAAGCCAGAGTTTTCACCCCAACTACATAAGTCTTAGGGGTAACCAACTGACACCTTCCAATTTCTTGAAGAACTTCCCAGAAAAGATCTATGTTTCTTGATTTTCCAATTACATCTAGCATTTTGTTTAAGGTAGTGGGTGTGTGGCTGAAATGGGGTTGGGTCTTGGTAAATTGATAGAATTTGTAAACGGGTCTCCAAGAATACTGGAATTTGTTGCATATTTGAAGGAAAAACTCATGGGTGAGTTCAAATGGTGTTTTACAGAGGTTATTGTGGATTTTCTGGTCTGATGAGTACTGTTGTTGGTAGAGAATTGTAGAGACTCTTAAGAGGTGGGATTCATTTACTGGTTTAATGGGGTTCGGAGAATGGAGTTGAGGAGCAAATTGTATTGTGTCGGTGGATGAGGTATGGAGAAGACGATGGGATGATAGGAGGAAGGTGAATGACCTGAAAGTTGTAGGTTTTAGCATTTGTGGCAGAAAATTCTGTAACATTGCCTCGTTAGGAATTTTGTTTCGAGAAAGGGAAAGATGAACCGTGAGAAAAATAAGTTCGTATTGAAAAAAAAAAAAAAAAGGAGAAAATAATATGGAAAGAATAAGGATAAAGGATAAATATCATTCGTCTATACTTTGGTTAAAAAATTGACCTTATCGTTACTATGTTGATCCAAAAATGCTTGTGTTGATAGTTTAGTCAAAAAGTATTCTTATTGTTACTAAATGAGTCAAAAATATCTTTTAAAAAAATTATTTTTATTTTTTTAACATATGATAGCTTTCTCCGTTCAATCTTCCCCAATTACTACTGCAATTTGAAGCGCTAATCATTCAGCGGTTCGTGAAGGAGCACGAATTCCCTTGGCCCGCCAATTTCAAACAATGCCAGAACGCTTTCCTCCGGTGGACTTCTCTGACGAAATCAACCGGGTTCTTTAAAAAATGCATTTGGCGGAATCAACATCCATCGACGCTAATTTGGGTTTTTGGATCTAAGAAATTCTGGCCTCTTCTCTCGGCGACCATTTTCCGGCGACACTTGTTCCAATATCTATTCCAAATTCCTATTTTCAGAGACCCTAGACGAAAATCAATCCATGTTCAATCGTTCCTCTTCTTTTCTTTCCTTCTTGATTTTGCGCAGTACAGTGGGTTGCTATATTTCTTATTGTGTCTAAAATTCTTGTTGCATATTGTTCTTGATTGCGCTATTTCATTTTCTTCTACACTATTTCATTGTTCTTGACTGGTTGTGCCTTAACTTGTTTGCTTTTTGGCTCACTGATATTGTTCTATTGTTAAATTTTTGCTATTAGATTTATGTTGTTAAATTTCTATTGGTAGATTACTGTTTGGGATTTATATTGCTATTAGATTACTGGTAAATTTTTGCTGGGATTTTATGTTGCTATTAGTCTAATATTATTGTACGTGTGTGTGCAAATTCCTTTGTTGCTTTGAGTTCTAGTACTGAGTATTTTGAATATTATGTATTAGCCCTAGCGTATATTTTGTGATTTGTATCTTCTTGATCCTTGTAACTTAGTTATTAGTTCTTAATTTAGTGGCATCAGGATCTAATGGTGGATTAGGGTCATGTCGTCGGTTGGGGTCAGAGGTAGGGGATAGGGGTACGGGCTTATTTAAGTTAAGGATAGAGGGGTCGTGGAATATAGGATCACTTACAGGGAAATCCATAGAGCTAGTGAAGTGTCTTAAGAGGAGACATATTAATATAGCGTGTGTTTAGGTGTCACGCCCCGGGAGGGTACCCTAGGTGTGGCCGACATCCAGAGACTATTGCTAGTCCCTAAGCGAACCACTCGTTCTCAGGACAACCATTCAACATCAACACAGTGGAATAGAGTAGTGAGCTACCTCAAATAAAGGGCCAAATGGCTAACATCAGTCTCATCATCATAATAAGTAAATATTAAGTACTACTCAATTCATAAGGGAAAACCATCAACATCAAACCTCTACTCAGGTCTATGAAGCCTTTAACCTGACTCAACTGTCTAAGATGGTACCATGACAAGCCATGGCTACCCAACTCATCAAATAACAAAAACAACAAATAGAAGGGTCTCCTCCGGATAGCAAGGAGGCTCACCAATGACTGAACTCGAAACCTCTTACCTCAATGATGCATCTGCTAAAGTCCTATAACTCCTATATCTTCATCATGAAATGATGCAGCGCCGAATGACGTCAGTACGTGGAATGTACTGGCATGTAAAATAACTGAATATAACAATATAAGTACAACAACATAGTGAAACATCAACTCAACATCATACTCCATCAGAATGTCAAGCGTCCATCTAAGGCAAGAGAATAGAATAGACAAATGCCTCCTCAACCTCTCATCTCAACATCATCAACACATCAGACTCATCTCAAGGAAATTGGACTCAACTCAAATCAACTTAACTCAGGGAACTCGACTCCAAACATCACATCAACATCAATCTCAGAGTACTATCGAAGTAAGACCTCGCTGGGAGCCTAATTGGAGTTTCTCTAACCGACAACCATCACTTATAAGCCAGTGATGATACAACGAAGCGATGTTGTTGCCACATCCATCCAGTACCCTGCTTGGGGTAAAGGACATCAACCTCAGTGAATCCACAAGAAAAACCTCAGTCCTCTATTGGGACAAGAAATGAGCCATCCGCATTGCGGTTCAATCCTCTCTTCCTACGTGGGCCACATAGTTAATGGGTTCGAGTGGGACTCACTCTCACCCATTTCGGTGCTCAATACTCCTCCAGAATTCGATCATGCTCATAAAACGTCAACCTCATCAGTCCTATAGGGACATAGTACATCATCATCAATCCCATAGGGACATAATATAATACCTCAACATCAACATCAGCCCCGTAGGGACATAATACCTCAATATCAATATCACCTCACCTCATCAGCATCAACATCAACATCATGGACTCAAGATACTCTTTTAGAAATTAAACTTCCGGTTTTGAGACATCATGAAACATCATTCTCATTAACATCATCATCAAGACTCTCATCAAATGTGAAACATAATCACAACACCACAAACATCATTCTCATTAAGGCTCTAGACTCATCCCCTAGTTCATTCTTACACTTTTAAATAAATTAATCATAGGGTTTTGTGAAAAATACTCATGAAATGAATTATGCAATAAATCAAGTTTATGATGATCATCAATTCGTGTAAAATATATGCATTAAGTAAACTCGGTGTAATGCTCAACAATCTTCACATCAACCTCATTATATTCAATACACAACTCAATTTACTCAAAAGGGCATATGGGAGAACAATCCCACGCTTTAAGTTAGCCTTACATACCTGGAATGATTGCTAACAATCCCTCGAACAATCTCCTCTTGAATTCCTCAATCTCCACTCCCCTCAAGCCCTGACTTAGTGAATTTTCTAGGAAGAATGCTCTTGGATAGGTTTTTGAAACCCTTTTCTCAGAAAAACGACCTTTATTCGTCGTATGGGAAGTTTAGAAAGTATAGGAATGGACTAGAATGCCCCTCGAAATTTTAAGGAAATGTTTCCCGGACTTGAAATAGCACAGTCCGCGACGCGGACCTGTCGCGGATAGTGTAATTTTGGAAAACTCAACTCCGTCGAAAAATCACAGAAAAACATAAGTGTGGGTCTGCGATAGGTCCACGACGCGGCCCTGTCATGAAGGCACACTATTTTTCTTTTTGGAACGAAAAATTATCTTTTGACTCGGTCACTTAAAAATCGACCAAGACCCTTCCCCCACTCAATTTTCCGTGCTGATTACGAATCCGCTCTCGGATTTTTAATCTGAGCATTGGAAGACGCATTTTGCACTCACCTCTTCCCTAAGGGTATTTTGGTAATTTACCGAGCGTTATATTAGGAGAATAGATGGGTAGGGACCAAGGCTCGGGACATAGACGGATTTAAGCTATGGTACTCGGGTAGTTCTGGGGATAGAAATGGTGTAGGGATTCTAGTAGACGAGGACCTTAGGAAATATGTGGTGGAAGTTAGGAGATTTAATGATAAGATGATGTCTATTAAACTTGTGGTGGGTAGGCATGTAGTGAATGTGGTTAGTGCTTATGCGCCTCAAGTGGGCCTGGATGAGAAAGTCAAAAGGCTCTTTTAGGAAGATTTGGATGAGATTGTGAGAGGCATTCCAGGGACGGAAAAACATTTCTTTGGGAGAGACTTTAATGGGCATATTAGGGCAACCACTAGCGGGTTTGAAGATGTCCATAAAGGCTTTAGTTTTGGGGAGAGGAATGGAGGTGGGACATTTCTTTTGGATTTTGCCAAAGCCTTTGAGTTAGTTATTGCTAACTCATGTTTCTCGAAGTTGGAGAATCACTTGATTACCTTTCGTAGTACGATAGCTAAGACTCAGATTGATTACGTACTTCTCCAGAAGGGCGATAGAAGCCTTTGTAAGAATTGCAAGGTTATTCTGAGTGAAAATATCTCCATTCAACATAGGCTTCTAGTGATGGATCTAGAGGTTAAGAGAGAAATGAAGAAAAAGGTTATTAATGCCCGATCGAGGATTAGATGGGGGGCCTGACCCCTGCCCTTTCACGAGAAATGGAAGAAAAGTTGAGTAATTTAGAGGCTTGGAGTAGTGGCGAGAATGTGAACGATATGTGGGACACTACTGCTAGTTGCATTAGAAAAGTAGCTATGAAGGTACTAGGGATTTTTAGAGGGACCTTTGGTGGACGTTAGGGCGATTGATGGTGGAATGACGATGTTCAAGGCAAAGTGAAAGCTAAGAAGGCTACTTATACGAAGTGGTTGGAATATAGGGATGAGGATGAGAAACGAAGGTTTAAGGAGATATATAAGACGTCTAAGACAGAAGTGAAGATGGCAGTGACGAGTGCTAAGACAGTAACGTTTGAGTGCCTATATGAGGAGCTAAGTGTTAAAGACAGGGATAAGAGTATAGGCTCGCTAAGGAGAGAGAAGGGAAAGCTCGCGACTTGGACCAAGTGAAGTGCATCAAGGATGAAGAGGGTGAGGTGTTGGTGGATGAGACTTCCATTAAGCTAAGGTGGCAACCATACTTTCATAAACTCTTAAACGAAAAAGGAAAGAGAGATATTAAGTTGGGTGAGTTGGCACACTCCGAAAGTTATCGAGATTTTGGGTATTGCAAGCGGTTCAGAGTTGAGGAGGTCAGACGTGATATTAGTATGATGAAGAGAGGGAGGACGATCGGACCCGATGATATCCCGGTAGATTTTTTGAAAAACATGATCAAGGATGGCATAGAGTGGTTGACTAGACTGTTCAATGCTATTATGAATGCTGCCAAGATGACTAATGAATGGAGTAGGAGCACAATGGTCCCATTGTACAAGAACAAGGCGATGTTCAAAACTGTAACAATTACAAGGGTATCAAGTTGTTAAGTCACACTATGAAGGTCTGGGAGAGAGTTGAGGTGAGGAAAGCAGTGTCTATCTCAGAGAATCAGTTTGGATTTATGCCGGGATAGTCGACTACTGAAGCAATCATCTTGTTTAGAGATTAGTGGAGAAATATAGGGAAAGAAAGAAGGACCTTCATATGGTGTTCATTGATCTCGAGAAGGCCTATGATAAAGTCCCGAGGGATGTCCTATGGAGGTGTCTAGAGGCGAAAGGTGTCCCAATGGCATATATTAGGGTGATAAAAGACATGCACAATGGAGCCAAAACTTGGGTGAGGATGGTGGGAGGAGACTCAGAGTATTTCCCAATTGAGATGGGACTCCATCAAGGATCTGTGTTGAGCCTTTTTCTGTTTGCGTTGGTAATGGATGAGCTGACGAGGTCTATCCAGGAGGAGGTTCCTTGGAGTATGTTATTTGCTGATGACATAGTACTGATTGATGAGACTCGGACTAAAATTAATGATAGATTGGAGGTTTGGAGACACACTTTAGAATTCAAAGGGTTCAAATTGAGTAGAACCAAAATATAATACTCGGAGTGCAATTTCAGTGCTACGAGGGATAAAGCAGACATTGATGTGAGGCTTGATACTGAACCTATCCCCAAGTGAGATAACTTTAAGTACCTTGGGTCCATCATCTAGAGTAGTGGCGATATTGACGATGATGTCACACACCGTATTGGGGCAGCATGGACGAAATGGAGGCTTGCCTCAAGAGTATTGTGTGATAAGAAGATACCACCTATGCTTAAAGGTAAATTTATAGAATGGTGGTTAGACCATCTTTCTTATATGGGGTGGAGTATTGGCCAGTTAAAAATTCACATGTTCAGAAGATGCAGGTTGCGGAGATGAGGATGTTGAGATGGATGTGTGGACATGCCAGGATTGACATGATTAGGAATGAGATCATACAGGAGAAGCTAGAGGTGGCCCCTGTGACTGACAAGATGAGGGAATCGAGACTGCGTTAGTTTGGACATGTGCAGAGAAGGAGTATCGATGTCTTGTTAGGAAGTGCGAGAGGTTGAATTTAGGGGATACACGGAGGGGTAGAGGTAGACCGAAGAAATATTGGGGGAGGTGATCAGAGAAGATATGACGAAACTTTATCTCATCGAGGACATGACCTTAGATAGAAAAGGGTGGAGGTTGCAGATTAGAGTAAAGGGCTAATAGGTTAGTAGGGGTAGGTCGATAAATGACTTTGTGATAGTAGGTTAAGAGGAGTAGTGATGTCTTTACACCATATGTTGTCATGATTAGTCCTATATTTGTTTACTTTTAGCATGTGCTTGTATATTTTGTGTTGTTATTTTCTGTTTTTGATTTGTTAATTTTAGCGTCTTTCTGTTCCCTTTCTTTTCTTTCCCTTTTTTTCATATCTAGTTTATTCTGCCTATGGGTTTTTGAGATGAGGGTTCACAGGAAACAACCTCTCTACCTCTATGAGGTAGTGGTAAGGTCTGCGTACACTACCCTCCCCAGACCCCACTTGTGGGATTCCACTGGGTATGTTATTGTTGTTGTTTTTAACATATTATTTTCCTGATTAAAACACTAATTTTAAAGAATATTTTTTTTTGTTTTATTTCTTTTAAATTCAATTTAACTAATAAAAATATAGAAAAATATTTTTTGCCTAATCTCATTTTATCAATTAAAACAGAATATTGTACCCTAGTAACAAATAATATATGTCATAAATATAAAATTATAGTAAATCCATCATTAAATTTTATTGAAATAACAATAAAAAATTATTATAATGAAACAATAAATATTTTTATTTTTAAATTTTTCTCGAATTGAATTAAGTAGGATATATATTTGCTAACAAAAAAATACTATTAGGAAAAGAATATATTCAAAAAGAAAATAAATAACAAATTTATTTGAAAAAAAAATGTTTTTGAATCAAACTATTGATGTCAAGGCATTTTTAGATCAAATTATAAATGGAGAGCATTTTTTCATTTCCCATAGCTTAAAAACATTTTTGAACATTTTTCCTTCTTATAATGCCTTCTAATGAAAGATACCTTTTTATTATAAGTTTCATCATAATTATAAGAAAAAACTCATGATTTTTAACTTATATGAAATTGTTGGAAAAATTTGATCCTTCCATGCTTGTAAAGTTAAGATAGACACTTTAGAAATTAAGATAGTGATAGGAGTACAAAAGTTTATAATTCTCCAAAAAGGAGATTCTTCCACTATACAAAAGAATAGTAGGATTACAAGAATATGTTTACAAAAGTTTTCCTCACTCTAAGGTGGCTTACACAAGCTTAAGGATTGGGACTTCTCAAGCTTTACACTCTCACTATTAGATTCTCTCTTTGGAAGTGAATTACTCTCAAGTGAATTCTTTCTTCACTTGGATGGCTAGGATGGTTAGAAATGAGAGCCCCTGCGTCTATTTATACTACTACACCTCCTTAATGAATGGTGGTAAAAATATGTCTAGAATGCTCCACACATTTTAGAGAGTCTCTACTCTTCCACTCCTTTCTATACTCTTCTAATTTCTTCCATACTCTTCCATAAGGTTCCACACGTCTCCAGAATATTTCAGAGGCTTTCACATTCTTCTGCATGCTTCTATAAGATTCTAGAGAGTTCTATACTTTTTTAGAGTTCTCTAGATCATTCTAGAAAATTCTATATTCTTTTAGAATTTTCTAGAATCTCTCCAATTAAGGAAGGAACCCAACAAATCTCCCGCTCCTGACTTAATTGGGGGCAGAAGGAAACCTGCACCTTGACAACAATATTCAATCCTTCTTTGTTGGTATTACCTTGGTCATCATGTATGACCAATTTTCATATGTGTGAACCTTGTCAAGATGTATTTTCTTTTCTTCGAGACTTCTCAAATCCAATGATACCTTATTTCAATATGCTTTGTACGGGAGTGGAATGTTGAGTTTTTGGCCAAATAAATTGCACTTTGATTATTGCACTTTAAGACATATCTTTCTTGATATATTCCCAAGTTTTGCATCAAATTCTTCATCCATAATATTTCCTTAAAAACTTCAGTGGCTGCGAGTACTCTACTTCAGTGGTAGACAGTGCAACACACTTTTACAACTTTGATTGCTAGGAAACAACTCCCCCTCTAAAAGTTGTTAGATATCCTGATGTTGATTTCCTTGAATCAATATCACCGGCTAAGTCTGCATCTGTGCATCCTTCTAACATATGTTTTCCTTTTCCAAAGCACAAACAATTTTTGAAAGTTCCACGTAGATATCGAAGAATCCATTTAACTGCACTCCAATGTTCATTTCTTGGGTTGGCTAAGAAGCGATTAACAACTCCAACTGTGTTGGCAATATCTGGTCTTATGCATATCATTACATACATGAGACTACCTACTGCATCTCATTTTCCATGTCTTTCACTTAAGGAACTTTTCTTCGAACTTAGCTTGAAGTGTGCTGCAAGTGGTGTATTAATCGATTTTGCTTTATGTATGTTGAACCTTTCCAACACCTTCTTGATATACCTCTCTTGGGATAGCCATAACAATCTCTTGGATCTATCATGGATTATTCTTATCCCAAGGATTTGTTTAATTGGCCCCAAATCTTTCATGGAGAAGCTCTTGCTTAGATCTTTCTTCAAAGCAACTATTTTTGTGTGATCTTGTCCAACAATCAACATATCATCAACATAGAGCAGAAATATGAGAAAATCACTACTTTCACCTCTTTATGAAGACACAATGATCGCTTTACATCCCTTTGAAATCGTGTTTTGCCATGAAAGAGTTAAATTTCTTGTACTATTGCCTTGGTGTTTGCTTAAGGCCGTAAAGACTCTTCGTGAGATGGCACACTAAATTTTCCTTACCTGGAACTTTGAGTCATTCAAGATGCTTTATGTAGATCTTTTCCTCCAGATCACCATGAAGGAATGTCGTCTTGACATCGAGTTGTTCAATCTCCAAGTCTTGCACTTCTGCTAGGCTAAGAACAATTTGGATAGATGACATCTTTTATAACAATCGGTAAAATTATCAAGATGCCCCTAGATGAGGATGTGCGCATAATGCGTCTTCCCAAACTTCGATGGCAAATCCGAGTCTGGAAATGCGATCATCATGAAACATTTTATGGAAAAATGGTCTTGGTTGATTTTTAGAGCAACCGGATCAAAAGATAATTTTTTTATGTGAAAACGCGTTCCAATAAGAGTATGCGACATGTCCCGATCGCGGACTTGTCGCGGATTCACAATTAGATGTGATCCCAATATTTTCTACAGGATTAGAAAACTCGATCGGAAAAAATTAGCGAAAAATCCCTAAAAACAGACCAAGTCCGCGGCACGGACTTGGTACGCACGAGGTACATTTTTTTCAGTTTTTCGTGAGGGTCATTTTGGATTTTTTTCAACTCCTCCTAAACTTAAAACACAATCAATATAGGTCTTTTTTTGTCTAAAAAGGGTTTTAAACCCATTCTAAAGTCTCTTACGCTAAAAATTGAGTTTGAGTTCTTGAGAGAAAAAGAGAAGAAAGCTAGGGTTTCAGAGGTTGAGGTCAATTTCTTATGAAGATTAGTGTCGTTCTTCATTCCAGGTATAAGGCCAAACTAAAGCATGAAATTATTCTTCTATGTGCCCCCATTGGCGATAATAGAAAGATTGTGGGTATATTGAGTCTCCATGCATGTATCTTGAATGTTTTTTTATAAAATATATGTTCTATGTACTTTTATGTATTGATGATCATCATAAACTTGATTTTTACTATTTAAATACTTTTTATGAGTTATTTTAGAAAATTCTACATGTTATTTTCACAAAAAAGGTTGCAAGAATGAACTTAGGAGATGAGTCTAGAGCTTTGACGGTATGAATGTGTATGCGACTGTGATTGTGATCCTGATATGAGAATGTTGATGACATTGATGTTCCTCGAATCTTAAAGATTCATTATATTAGTCCTAAGATAGTAAGTCTAACCCAAGAGTTGATGTTGATATACTAAATTGAGTTAACTATGTCCGACAAGACTAATTAGAAGAGTAATCCAGAGGATTAAGATCTTATGAGCATGTTGAGTCTCGGGAGGAGTATTGAGCACCAAATTGAGTAAGGATAGATAACAACCCAAACTCAATAACTACGTGGCCAGCGTAGGAGAGGATTGGACCATAAAATTGGATATTTCCTTCGTCCCAAAAGAGGACTTGATATTTTTTATTGTGGATCCACAGATGTGATGTCCTTTACCCCGTAAAGGTACTGGATGGATGTGACAACAACATTGCTTCGTTGTACCATCACCAGCTCATAGGTGATAGATGTCAGTTAGAGAATCTCCCAGATTGGTCATATGGGTATCTTAAGGTGATGATTGAGTTCCTTACTTTTTCGAGTTGAGTCTATGACTGAGATGAATTGATGTTTGAGTTAAGTATCTCTTATGATGTTTCCTTTCTGGCTATTTTACATACTCGTACATTTCACATACTGATATCCATTTGGACCCGCATCTTTTCATGATGCAGAGGCAGGTACTCGAGATCCTCAACAGGTGCTCCGTTGAAGGTCTATTCTCCCTACAACTGATTGGTGTGTCCTCCCTGCATTCGGAGGATACCATGTCATATTTCTTATTAATTGAGTTGGTTTTATTTTGAGTTGTGGTAGCCATGGCCTGCCATGGTACGATTCTAGACTGTAGAGGTAGAGGTTTCATAGACTAGAAGATGATGACTTGATGTTGAGGCCTTTCTTTCCTTGATTTGAGTTTTCCTTAAATCTACTATTATGTCACAGATGTTAAGTTTGACTTTGTTTGCTTATGGCCCTTATTCATTGAGTTCGAAGTAAACTGAGCTGCCCACCATTATGTCTCTTTTATTATGATGTCTTCCACTGATTTTAATGATTGATTGATTGTCATAAGGCCAAGTGGTTCACTTGGGGACTAATAATAGTCTCTGAGCGGCAGCCACGTCTAGGGCACCCTCCCGGGGCATGACATCTTTACCACAGGAGAGAATATTTCTTCAAAGTCAATACCTCTTTCTTGTTCGAATCCTTTGATGACCAATCGAGCTTTGTAGCGAGGCTTTGAGTTATTGTCTTCGGTCTTAATCTGATACACCCACTTATTCTTCAAGTCTCTTCTCCCTTTTGGTAGCTCCACTAGCTCATAAGTTTGATTCTCATGCAAGGATTGTATTTCTTCTTGTATGGCTCTTATCCACTCTTCTTTATGTTCATTATTAATTGCTTCGTTATATCTTTGAGGGATTCGTGAGCATAATATATTCATTTCTGTTATAACAAGTGGATTGTCTTCTCTCCCTCGAGGATTGTCTCGGCTCTGGTGCTGTCCTAGAGCTAGATTGAGGCTCTTCATGTACTGGTTCATCATGTGTCTCTAGATTGTTTTGCTCAAACAGAGGTCTTTGATCTTCAACATCATTGATTTCAGGTGTGTTATTTTTGTCTTTACTTCTGACTGGAGTGAGTATAGTGCTCTTGCAACTTCTCAATCTTGGCCCCTCTAAACTTTTGATGTCTTCAATTGTTTGGTCTTCAAAGAATACGACGTCTCTGCTGCGAACAACTTTCTTGTTGACTAGATCCCAAAGCCTGTATCCAAATTTATCCTTAGGTGAACCAATCTAGATGCATTCCTTCACTTCAGCATCAAGCTTAGCTCACTCATCTTTGGTAATATGGACAAATGCGCTGCATCCGAACACCTTGAGATGATTATATGAAACGTTTTTGCCTGTCCAAACTTCCTCTGGAATGGCACCTTTTAAAGGAACTAGTGGTTTGAGATTGATAATATTAACCACAGTCATCACAACTTCTCCCTAAAATGATTTGGGTAACTTGGCATGAGAGAGCACACATCTTCAATAGTTCGATTTATTCTCTCAACAAGCCCATTCAGTTGTGGTGTCTTAGGTGGAGTCTTTTTCAATCTAATGTCATATCTCCTGCAATAGGCTTCAAAGGGACATTTATACTCTCCAGCGACACGCGCATGATCCTTTTTGAGGGGGAAGAATGTAGATCCTTGGAGGGGTTTATGGAAGACTCTAGATCCTTGCAGGTAAGTCTTAGAGAAAACTCTAGATATGTAGAATATTCTAGAGGAAGGACTAAAGTATAAATATTTAGGGACTTGTAGAGTAATTATTAATTATATTTTGACCCCTAGTTAGTAGTATAAATAGGAGGGCCACTCATTTGTACAAACCAAGAAGTTGTAAGTAATATTCCAAGTAATATAAAAGTCTTCTCCAAAAGCTCTCTTGTCTTTTTCAATCTAGTGTTCCCTTAGTGATCTAGCTGAAAAAACTTACTTGAGCTTACAAGATCGTGAAAAAATCATGCGTCAGTTGTCAAGTGCTGCACAAAAGTCTCAGTGGAAGTCTAAGTCCGTGACACTTGGGCCACTAAAGCAATGGCACCAACAATCAGTCCTTAGCTGGTTTTCACCAACTCTGAATTTTTTAACGGGGTACTCAGAATTCATTCAGGATCTCATAAATACAAACGAACTATGCTACCCCGCTAAATTTGATATTTTAAATTTAATGGCGCAGTCAAAATTTCCATACAAGGTCGTTAGGACTGAATGTGGGTCCTACTCCCAAGGTCATTTTCAACTAAATTCCATCGAGGGGCTCGAAATGAGTTTGGAGGTCTCGGGAGTTGAACAAAAGACTGTTCTAAACCAAACTTGACATTTCAGAGCTAATCGTGCCATCAAAATTTTCATCTGAGCACGTTTTCTCAGAATGTTGGTCAAAGTCAACCACTGATCAATTGTAAGGGCTATAATGCAAAATGCGGTACAAACTCATACCAAAAGTCTCGATATTCAAGTTGACCATGCTCCTAGCCTAATTTGACCATTACAAAGCTGATGGAATTGTCAGACTTCCATTCTAAGGCTCTCTTCCTAGAGTTTTGACCGAAGTCAACCGTTCAAACTCCAAAATACAAAAATTGGTATAAAAACCAAATGAATGACCAGGCAACCGAACTATCAATTCCAGCAGGTCATAAATGATATAAGGTCGTTACAGGAAAGCTCTAAAAGCTGAAAAGAATAAGGAGTGAATAAAATGACCAAGAGGGTCATTAGAGTGTTGAAATACCATATCGTAGTGCAATTGATGCATTGATGTACCTTGCTAATAATTCTCGACCAGATATATCTTTTTCTATAAATTTATTAGCAAGATTTAGTTTCTCTCCAACACATAGACACTGGAACGGTATTAAGCATATATTCAGATATCTTCACGGAACTATTGATATGTGACTATTTTATTCAAAAGAGTCTGATTTACAACTAATTGGTTATGTAGATGTGGATATTTTTTTGGCCATGTTCTTAGATAGATTATTTATTTACATGAGGAGGTACAATCATATCATGGCATTCAATAAAACAAATTACAGTTGCTACTTCTGTAAATCATGCAAAAATAATGGTCATTCATGAAGCTAGTCAAAAATGTGTTTGGTTGATATTGATAATTCAATACTCTTGGAAACGTACAACCTTACTCTGAAAAGAGATATTTCACAACATTATATGAAGGCAACGTTGCATGTAATGCTCAATTAAGAGGAGGATACATCAAAGGAGAGAGAATGAAATGTATTTCGCCAAAATTCTTTTCATTCATGATCTTCAAAAGAAAGATGAAATAGATGTTCAACAAATTTATTCACTGACAATTTAGCAGATATATTCACCAAAGCATTGCCAACTTTGATTTTAAAAAACTAAAATACAAGATTGAAATATGTCATCTTCGAGATACTAAGGGTATTTTTATCAGGGGAGTAAATATACATTGCATGCTTTTTTTCTTAACCAAGGTTTTATCACACTGAATTTTCCTGGTAAGGTTCTTAATGAGGTAGCAAGCAAAGCATATTACAACATGGATATCCAAGGGGGAGTGTTGTAAAATAGATATTTACATAAATATGTTCTATATTATAATAAAAATATGCACACAAAATATATTGCGGTAACATACATATACACATAATGTGTACACTTATTTGTGTTGTAACTTAATCATTCATATAAATATAGTTGGTGCCTAAATTCCAAAGTATATACATGGCAATGAGATATTCATTGCTGACTAAGTATATATCCCCCCCCCCCCCCCTCCAACAAAAAATAAGCAAGAAAAAGTAAAAATAATAAATATTACACTATCTTATCTTTCATCTTCCTTCTTAGTTTTAATATATTGTCCTGATTTTAAAATAATTTCATGTATATCATCATTTTATTTTAAAAAAACATTCTATTAAACTACATGTACAAAACAAGTTATCCACAAATAAGTTATTTGAACTTTTGTTTTCAACTTTCTTATTACTATGTTATTGTATTTCACATTTTTTAAAATTTAATTGTAAGTTTAGTGTAGATTTCAAAATCACACGCGCGCGCGCGCACACACATATATATATGAGGATGTGTAGCCCGTCATCGTGGCGCTCTCTAAGACTACAATCCAATTTTTTTTTTAACTTCATAAAAATCATGACTTTAATATACCATGACTCTTGAAAATAAATCACATGCTCTCTTCTACCGTTTATCCTCATGCTTTTTTATTCCAAAAAAGTGCCCTAGACCTTTAGACTTTCTTCATTACCACCAGATTTATCACTTTCGCAGAACGGACCTAGGGCTTCACCAATTTGGTTATCGACGAATTCAACTGCAGTCAATTCATACAAACCGCAAGAAAAAGATTTTATCTTCCATAAATCTACGTGCATGAAGATATCCTTGCTGTAACGCTCGGTAAAATTATCAAAATACCCCTAGAGGAGAGGTATGCGCGTAACGCATCTTCCAATGCTCGTATGGAAAATCCGAGATCAGATTTATGATCAGCACGAAAAATTGAGTGGGAAAGTAGTCTCGATCGATTTTTAAACCGACCAGATCAAAAGATAATTTTCGACCAGAAAACTAAAAACAAAGACAGTGCGCAACGGAGGCGCGTCGCGCCTCTATAGCATAGTCACAATTATGTTTTTCAAAAAATTTTCAACGGGATTGGGAGAACTCGTTCAGAAACTTTGTTGGAGAAAATACACTATGCATGACCAGTCCGCGTCGCGAACTGGCTTATCCCGAAGCTGAAAAATTTCTAAATTTTGTGAGGGGCATTCCAGTCAATTTCCAACCCCTTCTAAACTCAATACACGATCTAATTAGGTCGTTTTGACGTTAAAAGGGTCTAAAACCCATTCTAAGTTTCTCTAACAATCAAAAAAAGACTAGGGCTTGAGGAAAGAGGAGAAGAGCTTGAGATTGAAAAATTCAAGGGGGAATTCTTGTAGGTGATCATTGATAGCTTCATCCCATGACAATAAAAAAAAAAGACTAGGGCTTGAGGAAAGAGGAGAAGAGCTTGAGATTGAAGAATTCAAGGGGAAATTCTTATAGGTGATCGTTGATAGCTTCATCCTAGGTATGTAAGGCTAAACTAAAAGCATGAGATTATTCTCTCATGTGTCCCATAGATGGTCATAGAAGAGTCGAAAGTCTAAAAAGTCTACATACATGATTCTTGATGGTTTTTCTTGAAAATTATAATAATTACATGTATTTTCCTACGTTGATGATCATCACAAACTTGTTTTCTTGAATTGAATACTTTCATGAGATATTGTGTAACCCTACTTGACTATTTTCGAAAAGCATGCATGCATGAACTTAGGGATTGGGTCTAGAGCCTTGATTGGAGGATGTCGATAGTGATTTTGATGAGAGAATGATGATGAATTGATAGAACTTGATAGTCCTATGAGTCTCTATAAATGAACTCTAATGATAGTCTATTTGATTGTTCCCTAATGATTGTTCTAAGCCTTGAGCTATTGATTGAGATGTTAATTGATGAGAGGGTTAAAGCCCCTATGAGATGTTGATTGATGAGGGGGTTAAAGTCCCTATGAGAACTGATAGATGAGAGGGTTAAAGTCCCTATCAGACTGATCGATGAGAGGGTTAAAGTCCCCATGATTTGATTGGTTTGATTGTCTTATGAGCACTGAGTCATGGGAGGAGTATCGAGCACCGAAAGAGTAAAAGCTAGTCCAACTCGCACTCGTCAAACTACGTAGCCAAATGTAGGTGAGGATTAGAACCATCACATTACAATGTGGTTCCCTCTTGATAGAGTCCCTGAAATAATAGAGGACTAGTTGATTGCAGTTTCCCTTAGTGGATTCGATTCGTTCCCTACCTAGCAAGTATGGAACGGCCGTGGAAACACCGGCGGGATGTTGTACAATCACTGGCTCATAAGTGATTGTTGTCGGATAAGAGAAACTCCTAGAAAGTTCCTACCTCGAGTACTCTGAGTCGAGATGAGATGAGTTCCATTGAGTTGAGTTGAGTTGATTTGATTGATTAGGTCAATGGGCTGATGGGTCACTTTTCTACTCTTTATTCTTGCTTTAGATAGACATTTGACATGTTGATTGTTTACTATTTCAGAGTTGATATTGTTTCATTATTCTACCTATTTCTGTTTCATTCAGCTATTTTATGTACCGTATATTCCACGTACCGACGCCACTCGGCGCTACATCATTTTATTATACAGATACAGGGATTAGGGATCGTCAACAGGCGCATCGTTGAAGATCCAGGACGTTCAGTTTATTAGTGAGCCTCCCTACTCCGGAGGACCCAGCATTATTTAATTCATCATGCTTTTGAGTTAGACTAGACTAGTTTTATATTTTGATTTCGGTAGCCATGAGTCTTTCATTGGCACCACTTGATTAGTGATAGAGGCTTCATAGATGATAGTCAGGCGTTGATGTTGAGATTGTGAGCAAGTTCTTCCTACTAGCCTTTATTATTACTCTATATATTATTTGAGGCATTAGATGAAATGAGCTCATTTACTTGATTTTGCTTCCGCTGAGCTGTAGAGTCGTCTAACTGAATGGATGTGATGAGGCCAAGTGGTTCGCTTGGGGACTAGCAATAGTCTCTAGGTGCCGGCCACGTCTTGGGTACCCTCTGGGGGCGTGACACCTGCTTTCTAAGTAATTCCTCGAATTTCTTACGACAATTCGTCAAGTCAGATATAGAGAGACATATAACTTCTCTGCACTATATTCAACATATTTTGGTACGTTTTGTTTACTGAGTATTAAAGGCTTCTTTCATCAATGTTTATATTTTGCCCTGCAATCTTTATTTTACTTGATTTAATCTTGTGCTTAACTGTTTTATTTTGTATGATCTATAAAGTGCATCCAAAAGGGTCCATAAGTTGCAGAAGTAATGCTTACTGCAATGGCCTCAAATATTTTTTATATTTTATATTTCTTAAATTCATGATGTACGAGTAGATTTTGTGAGTACCATCTCCAGAAAACTTAAATTCATACAAAACTCTCTAAAAATTAAAGCTAACTAATACATGTCTAATGTATACTCAGTTCTTTTTGTTGATGTAATGTTCAGTTTACTTTAAATTTGAGACTCTAAATCGAACAGATGGTCATCCCTCATGAATGGAGTTCTATTTAAAGTTCAAAATCCAAGGTGAACAAGGATTCAGATCCCAACTGTCTCATGATTGTATCATTTCAGATCTCTTATAGAGAAGATGATTAATATCACATAATCATTACATGATTTTGAATATAGCAGTATTTGAATAGCAAATTAGTTGTGGTCACTGTCAATAACAATTGTTTTTATCTTTTGGTAATGTAATCTGCAAAGCGCTTCATGATAGTCAATGTAAGCAAAAAACTTTCAAAAGAGATGAAATATTTGTCGACTATTGTCAAGGCCTATACCAGCATCTTAGTACATACCTTTACTACAAATTCCTATCTTAATACTTCCTACCAATGTATATCCAAGTTAAGTCTAAACATGTGCAGTATCTGAAAGTTAAATATCTCAGTCTGTCAGCATTCTGATGCTATTACGGAATGTTATTTAATTAATCAAGTTTATTCATTTACTAATAAAGAATATTGTATTTGTCTTCATCCACTTCAAGTAATTTTTATAGATACAAATAGAGCTCAAAGCCTTGACTCTTACATGCTCGTACATTCCACGTACTGACGTCCATTTGGGCCTGCATCTTTTCTGTGCTAGAGATCATCAACAGGCGCATCGTTGAGGATCTACTCGCATCCAGTTGATTAATGAGTCCTCCCCTACTTCCGGAGGATACTCATTTAGATTTCATCTAGCTTGAGTTAGTACTTTATTTCCTTTGATTTGGATAGCTATGGCCTGTCATGGTACCATCTATACAGTTTAGTTAGAGGCTTCATAGATTAGATTTAGGATTGATGATTTGGATATTGTCTGACTAGTTTCTTTCACACTAGTCTTGTTGATTTGTCATGATTGTCCTTATTTGAGATTGTCCACCTTTATTCATCTTAGTCTTCCCACTGATATGATAATTGTTGATTGAATGAATGTGATGAGGCCAAATGGTTCGCCTGGGGACTAGCAACAGTTTCTGAGTGTCGACCACGTCTAGGGTACCCTCTCGGAGCGTGACAGGTGCATGCTCCTACGTTATGCCACATAGGTTCAAGATAGACATTCAAGGCAATAACACTAGGGAGGCTACTTTGGTCCTCTTTAATGGAGTGGTGGAAAAACTGCTTGTTACTTCAGCTTCCATGCTGCTCGACAAGTTGTTGGCAGTTGATACAGATGTAACTTCAAATATTCAGAGCCTTTGCGGCAAAGAATTTGTCACTAAGCTAAAAATGAACCATTATAATTTGTAAGAGGGTCTTCAAAACTTTAGGATACATAAGTTTTCATTCTAGATGAGGTACTAGAAGAACACTACAAGTTTGATAAAGTAAATAAGGTGTAATACTATATGTCAGGTATTGTCATGCCCCAGGAGGGTACCCTTGGCGTGGCCGGCACTCAGAGACTGTTGCTAGTCTCCAAGCGAACCATTTAGCCTCATCACATCATTCAATCAAATAAACTTTACTGAACAGCGGAAAATATAATTAGGTAATGGACACATCTCATCTAAAGTCTCAAAAGAGTATATAAAATAATGAAGGCTAGTAGAAAGAACTAGCTCACAATCTCAACATCAATACTCGACCCTCGTCTATGAAGCCTCTATCATTAATCATGTGGTGCCAATGACAAATCCATGGCTACCCAAATCAAAACAAAATCAATAGTCCAATCTAACTCTAAAGCATGATGAAATAAAAGTAGTGGATCCTCCGGAGTAGGGGAGGCTCACCAAATCAGTATATCAGACCTTCAACGGAGCACCTGTTGATGATCTCTACTACCTGCCTCTACATCATAAAACGATGCAGTCCAGAGTGGACGTCAGTACTTGGAATGTACTGGTATGTAAAATAGCTAAATGAAACAGAAACCGGTAGAATAATATGGAAACAACAACAACTCAAAATAAACATATCAAATCACATCATTAGTCAAATGTCTATCTATGCAAGAATAAAGAGTAGACAAGTGACCTATCAACAACTCAAACCTCATCAATCATCTCAGACTCATCTCAAAGGAGCTCACCTCCTCTTATCTCATCACATTTCATTTCATCTCATCTCATCTCAGTGGAGCTCACCTCCTCTCATCTCTTTCCGACTCAGAATAGGGTAAGAAGTTTATGGGAGTTTCTCTTAACCGACAACAATCACTTATGAGCCAGTGATTGTACAACAATCCCGCCGGTGTTGCCACGGCCGTCCCGTACTTGCCAGGTAGAGACGAATCGAAACCATAATGGATAAATCCAAGATGGAGACAGAACAATCAACAAAGTCCGCTATTGATTTCAGAGACATAAACTCAAGAGGAAAACATCTTCTATGCTTGGCGACATAGTTTAATGGGTTCGAGTGGGACTCACTCTTTTCCATTTCGGTGCTCGATACTCCTCCCGACTCAATGCTCATAAAATCATCAATCCAATCAAACCAATCTCGTAGGGACTTTAACCCCGTCAACGATCGGTATCTCATAGGGACTCTAACCCTATCATCAATCAAACTCATAGGGACTTTAACCCTCTCATCAATCAATCTCATCAATGACTCAAGATTAGAACAATCATTAGGAATTAAATGAATAGACACATCGGTAGAGTTCATTCATAGAGACTCATAAGACAATCAAACTCTATCAACTCATCATCATTCTCTCATCACAATCACAATCACAATTCAACAATCACAATCTTAACTCAAGGCACTAGACTCATCATTCTATCATCACAATCACAATCACAATCCAAGGCTCTAGACTCAATCCTCAAGTTCATTATGCATGCTTTTCAAAATAAATCATGTAGGGTTATGCAAATTCTCATGATAATATTCAACTTAAGAAAACCAATAGTATGATGATCATCAACATAGAAAACATATAGTTTCAATTATAATTTTATGAAAAACCATCAAATGAATCATGCATGTAGACCCTTCAATCATCAACTCATCTATGACCTCTATGGGGCACATGAGAGAACAATCTCATGTTTTAGTTTAGCCTTACATACCTGTGATGCCGTTAGCAATCGAGTACTTTCGGGGTCTCCGCTCGAATTCTTCCCACAAGCTCTTCTCTCTTCTCCTCAAGCCCTAGCCTTGTTAGTTTCTAAGGGATAGGACTTAGAATGAGGTTTTAGACCCTTTTCTGGTTGAAAACGACTTAATTAGTCGTGTACCAGTGTTTAAGAGGGACTAGGGATTGACTAGAATGCCCCTAGAATTAAATTAGGAATTTGCAGTTCGGAAAACACACGGTCCGCGACGCGGACCTATCGCGTACTGTGTAATTTTGGAAAAAATGCTTTTGTACGAGTTCTCTCCATCCCGTCGAAAATTTTGGAAAACACACAAGTGCCACTCCGCGTCAGGTCCGCGACGCGCCTCCGTCGCGGACAGCCACTGTTTTGTGACTTGATCCGAAAATTTATCTTTCGATTGGGTCGCTCTAAAATTCGACCGAGACCATTTTCCCACTCCATTTTCCATGCTGATCACAAATCCATTCTCGGATTCGCCATACGAGCATCGGAAGATGCGTTACGCACATACCCTCACTCCAGGGGTATTTTGGTAATTTTACCAGGCGTTATATCATCTCCCCCTTGGGATCATTCGTCCTCGAATGATGAGTAGAGGTGGGGACTAAAGCACAAATAGACTCGAGACTCATCTTCCACTCAGTTCAATCAATCCATCCTCGACTAGGCAATAGTAAGTCGCATCAAAATAAAACAATCAGTTTAGTGAAGAGCAAGGATTTTTACCTTCAATGTTTCCATCATCCGTTGGCACGAATAGGTGCGGGTATTTGTCCCTTATCTCCTCCTCAGCTTCCCATGTGGCTTCTTCAACGAATTGATTCCTCCACAGGACTTTGACTGAGGCTATCTCTTTGTTCCTCAACCTGCGAATCTGACGATCAAGGATCTGAACCGGGACCTCCTCATAAGATAGGCTATCTTTCACTCCAAGGCCATCGATAGGAATCACCACGGCGGGATCTCCCAAGCATTTCTTCAGCATCGACACATGGAATACCAGATGAACTCCCTCTAACTCGGAAGGTAACTCCAACTCGTAAGCAACCTTCCCAATCCTTTTTACGATCTGATATGGCCCAACATATCATGGGCTTAACTTTCCCTTCTTTCCAAACCTTAAGACACCCTTCATAGGTGATACCTTCAAATACACCCAATCATCTATCTCAAACTCTAAGTCTCTTCTCCTTACGTCGGTGTAGGATTTTTGGCGACTCTGGGCAGTCTTTAGCCTCTCTCTAATGATCTTGACTTTTTCCATCGACTGGTGCACAAGGTCAGGTCCAATCAGCCCTGCTTCTCCAACCTTAAACCACCCAATCGGCGATCTACATCTTCTCCCGTACAGGGCCTCATAAGGAGCCATTTGAATGCTCGCATGATAACTATTGTTATATGCGAATTCGATCAAGGGTAGATGATCATCCCAATTTCCTTTGAAGTCAAGTACACAAGCTCTCAACATATCCTCGAGTGTTTGAATCGTACGCTCTGCCTGACCATCCGTTTGCGGGTGAAAAGCTGTACTCAGATTCACCTTAGTACCCAAACCTTTCTGAAACGATCTCCAGAACTGGGAGGTAAATTGAGCCCCTCTGTCCGAGATGATAGACAAAGGAACCCCATGCAACCTCACGATCTCCTGGACGTACAATCTGGCATACTCTTCCGCAGTGTTTGTTGTCTTTACTGCCAAGAAGTGAGCCGACTTTGTTATCCTATCCACGATCACCCATATCGAATCATGTTGCTTTCGAGATTTCGGCAGGCCAGTGATAAAGTCCATGTTGATCATCTCCCATTTCCACTCCAGAATTTCAAACTTCTGAGCCAATCCACATGGCCTTTGATGCTCAACCTTCACTTGTTGGCAATTTGGGCATTTCGAGACAAACTCTGCAACATCCCTCTTCATCCCATTCCACCAATAGACTTCCCTTAAGTCGTGGTACATTTTGGTGGAGCCAGGGTGAATGGAATATCTCGTGTTATGAGCTTCTGCCATGATTCTGTCCCGTATGCCATCAACATTTGGAACACACAATCAACTTTGATATCTCAGTACACCATCTCCCCCTTTGGAGAAGACCGTCACCTTCTGATTGTGGACATCCTCCTTCAATTGGAGTATGACTGGGTCTTGGTCTTGTTTTTCTTTCACTTCTATCACTAGCGAGGAAGCAGACCCGTTCTCCACATTAACTCCTCCTTCATTGTTCTCCTCAAGTCGGACCCCTAATCGAGCCAACCGGTGTATGTCCTTGGCTAATTCCCTCTTTCCTTCCTCTACATGGGCTGTGCTACCCATTGATAACCTGCTAAGAGCATCAGCAACAACGTTATCTTTACCTGGATGATAGTGAATGCTCATGTCGTAATCCTTGAGCAATTCCAACCATCTCCTCTGTCGCAAGTTAAGCTCCTTCTGACTGAAAACATACTGCAAGCTCTTGTGGTCTGTGAACACATCCACGTGTACCCCATACAAGTAGTGACGCCAGATCTTAAGTGCGAACACTACCGCTGCCAACTCGAGGTCATGGGTTGGGTAATTCCCTTCATGGACCTTGAGTTGCCTGGAGGCATAGGCTATCACCTTCCCCCTTTGCATTAGTACACATCCCAGTCCGACCCTTGAGGCATCACAATAAATCACAAAGCCCTCATTTCCCTCGGGTAAAGTTAAGACTGGTGCAGTAGTCAATCTCGTTTTCAATTCCTGGAAACTCTTCTCACATTCCTCGGACCATTGAAACTTGACCTTTTTCTGGGTCAACTTGGTCAATGGTGCGGATAAGGAAGAAAATCCTTCTACAAACCTGCGGTAGTAGCCCGCCAACCCCAAGAAACTTCTAATGTCGGTCGGAGTGGTCGGTCGTGGCCAGTTCTTAATCGCTTCAATCTTCTGGGCGTCCACCTGAATATCGTCACCGGAAACAACGTGGCCCAGGAAGGCTGCTGACTTAAGCCAGAACTCACACTTTGAAAATTTTGCATACAACTCATGGTCCCTAAGAGTTTGGAGGACAACTCTGAGGTGATTGGCATGCTCCTCCTCACTCCTTGAATATATCAGAATATCATCGATGAATACAATCACAAACAAGTCAAGATACGGTTTGAACACCCTGTTCATCAAGTCCATAAAGGCGGCAGGTGCATTCGTCAACCCAAAGGACATGACCAGGAATTCAAAATGGCCATATCTAGTCCTAAAGGCTGTCTTTGGAATGTCGCACTCTCTCACCTTCAGCTGATGGTAGCCAGATCTGAGGTCTATCTTAGAGAAACAAGAGGCGCCCTGAAGTTGGTCAAACAAATCATCTATCCTTGGGAGAGGATATTTGTTCTTCACCGTGACCTTGTTCAGTTGCCTATAATCAACACACATTCTGAGAGACCCATCTTTCTTTCGCACGAATAGGACAGGAGCACCCCATGGTGAAACACTTGGCCTAATGAAGCCCTTCTCTAGCAAATCTTTTAGTTGCTCTTTCAATTCTTTCAACTCGGCGGGGGCCATCCTGTAAGGTGGAATCGAAATGGGTTGGGTATCAGGAAGAATGTCAATCCCGAAGTCAATCTCCCTATCAGGAGGGACTCTGGGAAGATCATCAGGAAACACTTCCAGGATACTCACTAACAATCGGAACTGACTCAAGAGTTGGGGACTCAACCTCATCTGATTTCACTCGTACTAGGTGATAGATACAACCTTTGGAAATTAACTTCCGGGCTTTAAGATATGAGATAAACCTCCCCCTCGGTGTCACTGAGTCACCCTTACACTCTAGAACTGGTTCATTTGGAAATTGGAACTTAACAATTCGGGATCTACAATCAATAGAGGCATAACAGGCGTGGAACCAATCCATGCCAAGGATCAAGTCAAAATCAATCATCTCCAGCTCAATCAAATCAACAAGAGTGTCCCTATGATAGATGGACACTACGCAAGTCCTATAAACTCTCTCAGCTCGAATAGACTCACCCACTGGAGTAGAAACATCAAAAGGTTCAAGGAGACTCTCAGGGGTCATATCAAATTTATTGGCCACATAAGGAGATACAAATGACAGTGTGGCACCAGGGTCCATCAAGACATAACAATCAAAAGTAAAGACACGAATCATACCCGTCACAACATCTGGGGAGTTCTCCTAATCTTGGCGACTACCCATGGCGTACAAGCGGTTTGTTGCTCCGCCTGTTCCTGACATAGTGGCCCTCTGGTTCCCTCCTACTGGTGGGGCCGATGCAGTGGATTGAGCTCGGCTAGCCCATCGAGGACAGTCTCTCTGATAGTGACCCACTTGGCCACATTTGTAGCACCCATCATTTCCCTCACGACATCTTCCCAGGTGCAACTTGCCACACTTTTTACACGGCGGTTGACCCGCGATCCTTGAGCCACACTAGCTTGTGACTGGGACCCATGGGTTCTAGTATTCTGGGACCTTTGATCATCCCTGATCCTGGGCGTGGGCGCACTAGCAGACGATGGTGTTGGAAATCGATGACCATTGCCTTTCCTTCCCGTCTCATAGCTAGACGTTTTGGCTTTCTTGCGCCTGAATTCCTCCTTGTCATGCTGCCTCTCCTCATCAGCTTTTGTACAAATGTCATCAATCGCCCAATGTCCATATCACTCACCAGCATTGCCCCTCTGCCATCCCTTTTGGGCCCTCTATTCAAGCCATCGACATACATTCCCATTCTCCCCCTCATGTCGGCAATCATATCTGGAGCATAGCAAGATAACTGTGTGAACTTCAGGCCATACTCCTGCACGGTCATGGAGCCCTGTTTTAGATTCAGAAACTCCCTCACCTTAGCCTCTCTTTTCTCCCTTGGGAAGAAGCGTCCCAAGAAGGCCTCCTCAAACACTGCCCAGGTCACACATGAATCACCATCCACTCGGCCATTCTTCCATTGGTCGAACCACAGCCTAGCCACCCCTTTGAGTTGGTAGGCGGCCAATTCAACTCTATCCACATCCGCCACATGCATCACTTGGAACACCTTCTCAAGCTCCTCAATATAGCTCTCGGGGTCTTCAGTAGCTGCCGACCCCGTGAACTCAGGCGGGTTCATCCTCAGAAATTCCCGGACTCTGGAGGTGTCATGAGTGTCCAGTCTGCCCGCTCCCTGTCTCACAGGAGGTGCCGCAACAGCCTGGGCTAGAGGCCGAATAGCTTGGCGTAACTTGGCATTGGAGACCTCATCCTGAGGGGGTTGTTCGACAGGAACCGCTGGATCCACGGGCCCCTCGGGTACTTGGGGTTCAGGTGGGTTAACAGCTTGCCTGGCAGGACGTCCCCTTCCTCTGACAGCTCTTCTGGGAGGCATGTTATCGATTCTGCACGTGTAACGCACGAATTAAAGGATAGTTTTCATAGAGTTCAACTCCATCGCACGATTTAGAGTAAGAAAGAAGTGTAACCATTCCTAATGTCCCATAGCCTCCTGCTTATGAAGTGTGGTCGACAACACACCCATAAACAAGACTCTACTAGACACGGCCTCATAGACTCCCTAGGACACTTGAACTCTGTGCTCTGATACCAAGTTTGTCACGCCCCGGGAGGGTACCCTTGGCGTGGCCGGCACTCAGAGACTATTGCTAGTCTCCAAGCGAACCACTTAGCCTCATCACATCATTCAATCAAATAAACTTTACTGAACAGCGGAAAATATAATTAGGTAATGGACACATCTCATCTAAAGTCTCAAAAGAGTATATAAAATAATGAAGGCTAGTAGAAAGAACTAGCTCACAATCTCAACATCAATACTCGACCCTCGTCTATGAAGCCTCTATCATTAATCATGTGGTGCCAATGACAAATCCATGGCTACCCAAATCAAAACAAAATCAATAGTCCAATCTAACTCTAAAGCATGATGAAATAAAAGTAGTGGATCCTCCGGAGTAGGGGAGGCTCACCAAATCAGTATATCAGACCTTCAACGGAGCACCTGTTGATGATCTCTACTACCTGCCTCTACATCATAAAACGATGCAGTCCAGAGTGGACGTCAGTACTTGGAATGTACTGGTATGTAAAATAGCTGAATGAAACAGAAACCGGTAGAATAATATGGAAACAACAACAACTCAAAATAAACATATCAAATCACATCATTAGTCAAATGTCTATCTATGCAAGAATAAAGAGTAGACAAGTGACCTATCAACAACTCAAACCTTATCAATCATCTCAGACTCATCTCAAAGGAGCTCACCTCCTCTTATCTCATCACATTTCATTTCATCTCATCTCATCTCAGTGGAGCTCACCTCCTCTCATCTCTTTCCGACTCAGAATAGGGTAAGAAGTTTATGGGAGTTTCTCTTAACCGACAACAATCACTTATGAGCCAGTGATTGTACAACAATCCCGCCGGTGTTGCCACGGCCGTCCCGTACTTGCCAGGTAGAGACGAATCGAAACCATAATGGATAAATCCAAGATGGAGACAGAACAATCAACAAAGTCCGCTATTGATTTCAGGGACATAAACCCAAGAGGAAAACCTCTTCTATGCTTGGCGACATAGTTTAATGGGTTCGAGTGGGACTCACTCTTTTCCATTTCGGTGCTCGATACTCCTCCCGATTCAATGCTCATAAAATCATCAATCCAATAAAACCAATCTCGTAGGGACTTTAACCCCGTCAACGATCGGTATCTCATAGAGACTCTAACCCTATCATCAATCAAACTCATAGGGACTTTAACCCTCTCATCAATCAATCTCATCAATGACTCAAGATTAGAACAATCATTAGGAATTAAATGAATAGACACATCGGTAGAGTTTATTTATAGAGACTCATAAGACAATCAAACTCTATCAACTCATCATCATTCTCTCATCACAATCACAATCACAATTCAACAATCACAATCTTAACTCAAGGCACTAGACTCATCATTCTATCATCACAATCACAATCACAATCCAAGGCTCTAGACTCAATCCTCAAGTTCATTATGCATGCTTTTCAAAATAAATCATGTAGGGTTATGCAAATTCTCATGATAATATTCAACTTAAGAAAACCAATAGTATGATGATCATCAACATAGAAAACATATAGTTTCAATTATAATTTTATGAAAAACCATCAAATGAATCATGCATGTAGACCCTTCAATCATCAACTCATCTATGACCTCTATGGGGCACATGAGAGAACAATCTCATGTTTTAGTTTAGCCTTACATACCTGTGATGCCGTTAGCAATCGAGTACTTTCGGGGTCTCCGCTCGAATTCTTCCCACAAGCTCTTCTCTCTTCTCCTCAAGCCCTAGCCTTGTTAGTTTCTAAGGGATAGGACTTAGAATGAGGTTTTAGACCCTTTTCTGGTTGAAAACGACTTAATTAGTCGTGTACCAGTGTTTAAGAGGGACTAGGGATTGACTAGAATGCCCCTAGAATTAAATTAGGAATTTGCAGTTCGGAAAACACACGGTCCGCGACGCGGACCTATCGCGTATTGTGTAATTTTGGAAAAAATGCTTTTGTACGAGTTCTCTCCATCCCGTCGAAAATTTTGGAAAACACACAAGTGCCACTCCGCGTCAGGTCCGCGACGCGCCTCCGTCGCGGACAGCCACTGTTTTGTGACTTGATCCGAAAATTTATCTTTCGATCGGGTCGCTCTAAAATTCGACCGAGACCATTTTCCCACTCCATTTTCCATGCTGATCACAAATCCGGTCTCGGATTCGCCATACGAGCATCGGAAGATGCGTTACGCGCATACTCTCACTCCAGGGGTATTTTGGTAATTTTACCGGGCGTTACAGGTATCCTTTTGTAACAAATACTTAATTCTCCCATACTATAATACACTTACAAATAAATCTCTATACATAAACTGTTATTAATAGTGGGCTAAAAATTTCGTCTATAGGGTAAAGACAAAATGGAGATAGCAATGAAACAAATGATCTCAACAACACCATCCCAATGCCAAAGATGTTTCCAAACAAAAGAGAAGAGTTACAAAAGAAAAGAAAACTCTTCAGAGAGGACGACACAGATAGCGACAGACACACCCAAACGGAGGCAAAAAAGGACAGTTCGGATGAGGAATTAGAGCAGCTGCTTGTTCAATTTGTTTACCCCACCAATATTCGAAATTACCAATCAAATATTATAAAACTTTCCATCCTTTTAATGCCCCATCAAACTATGCCATACTAAAGAGAAAGTTCAGTAATTGACTAAAAATACAAATATGACGCATTAAAGAAAAAATAGAGGTTACTATATTTTTGTGAATAGTTTACCCAAATTGAGGAAGTTATCAAACTGCAAATGCGATAAATGATGCTCAGTTAATAAAGTAACAACCTCAATTGCGATGTATCCTCAGATTGGCGACGAAAGAGAAATGACTGGCTAGAATACAGGTACGCGTCTTCTACTTTGGAAAACATACAGTAACACATAACATGAAACCAGGTATAGAACATTACTATTACTATATAAAATACTTCAATTATTTCTAAACTAAATTATCGAGCAGTTGAATACACAACAACTTGGAACTTGGAATTTGGAGCTGTAACATACATTTGCAAACATTGTGGCGCCATTTGATGCATGAAGAAGTGAAACCACAAATTGTTCTGAGAATAACGGAAATGCAGGATGAGCATAATGTTTGGTCAAATTCATATGCTAAGGAATACATATAGAAAATATCTCATATTAGAAAGGCCAAAATTCTGTTCAAAAAGGTAAAAAATGATAAAAAGGACCAAAGAAATAATATACTATTGACAGAACAATTTACTCATTCAGAAAAATGAATATTACCCGTTCGAAGCGCTAGCATTTTACCTAGTTAAGGATAGACTTGCACGTTTGTTTTTTCTTTTCGGAAAAAAAAAATAAAGAGCAAAATATACTTTTAAATTATTAATAATATTGAGGTATTAGATAAATATTAAACCACAAATTTATTAAAAAGATTTATAATAATGAAGCGTGGACGAATTTATCATCTTTGGTCGCAAACAAAGATTTTCAGCACATTCTTCGTGTGCAAAACACAAATGTTGATGGAAAGCAGAAGATCATGTGCGCTAGGGGTGTTATTGACAACGCGGATTGGGTTGAAATTAGGAATGTTAGAATGAGTTGAAATAGAAATTGGGTTGGGTTATAACCCACCCAAATTGCTCAAACAGGTTGGGCTCAAATGAGCTAAAATTCGGGTTAGGTCATGACCCGTCCAATTTGACCAGCTCAATATCAATAATTTTAACATATTATTATTTACTTTTATAACCACAATTTGAATTTCAACTCAAGAAAATAAAAATAAAAAGTTACAAAATGATGGATAAATCATAGAAAATATAAAATAGATAGATAACATGCATTGCATCCATGCAAGTAAAGAGCCTTAGAATGGGTTGAAACTGGGGATAAAATTGGGCTCAATTGAAAATTCTTCAAAATGGGTTAAGGCTTGAATATGTGGAGATTGAGCCCAATTCAAATTATTTTAAGCTCAACTCATAAATATTGGATGAATTGAACAATTTATCTATAATTGGCCTCATTTTTGAAAACCTTGATATGTGCTATGACCTCTATCAAAGGTATCGGTCACCGTTTAGCGGCTGATGAGCTTACTGCTACAGAGCTTGACAACCAGTAAGGTAAGTCAAATAACATTTAGTTATTGACTTAATAAATGGACTATTAGACTTCTGGGCATTTATTATCCATTAAACATGAATAAAAAGGGATGATACTGCTCTAATGTAATTACTCGATAAAAAAAAATTAATTGAATTATTTTTCAAATTCTATAAAAGGTCAATGATTTTTTAATCAACAACTCATCGAAGATCACAAAGAAATCATAATCAAAAAAAATTATAGGCCTTTGCTTCTAACTCTTTCAAGGTTGGCTGATTTTCTCGCCCCAAAACGAGGAATGAAATTTGTCTCTATTTTTTCCCTTTCAATTATTAAGTATCTAAAATAGGGCTTTATGTCGGCATAAAACTGAATTAGAACAAGGAAATGTTAGCTGTTAGGAATGTGCTTTTATTTTTGTAACTATTATTGAAATGTACACTCTTTTTAAAATCATTGACAATAATTGGGAAAAAACAAAGGATAGAATGACAAGAAAATACTTTCCAAAAAGTGGAACAAAAAGAATCTTGGAATTTCTTTATCTCAATATTACATACTTTAAAATGTCTATGATGATTTCCATTCTTGGTTTCATAAATAGAAGCTATTCCACTTTTATGTATATACTATTAAAGATTCCTTTATAAATCAATCTTTTGCAAAAAGCTTCCTATACACTTGGTTTCTTTCCTTTTTTATGGATAAGGTAAGAAATATCTTTATTAAGTACATAACAATTAATAATAATCAGCTGTTTAGATGACGAAAACAAGCTTTTTATATGTGTCCAAAGAGGGTAATATTTATTTTGAACAATCTTTTGGATTTAATTAAAATTAGCTTATCTTTGACATAAAATGCTCATTATTTTTTCCAAAAACGATCTTATTGCCTGATTTCGAGATTGAACGGTCTCATTTCTTAGCTTACAATTGTTTAAGAAAAGAAAAAAATGTCTTAAAATATTCACATAGTTTCTTTTAGATACTATTTGTGGCTCATGTATTATCTTGTCTTCCAAATAAAGTAATAAATCAACTAATTAGTCTTTTTAAAATTATGCATATCAAGTTTCTTCAATGGAAGGAAGGGAAGGAATTACCTATTAAGTCTGGCTGAGGAATTTTTATGTAAGGGATTTTTTTCTTCAAAAAAAAAATCAAAGAGGATTGGTCTCAAATATTTTTAGAGTTGGTGAAAGATGATATGGTCGAAAAGAAAGACAAACTAAGAGCTGATAGAAAAATAGAAATTATGATGTAAAATTAGGACTTGGGCCTAGTTCAGACTCCAAAAGCCAAGGAGGACTGCCCCATCTCATGATTTTTATCATTCTTCAACAGATCAAAACAACTTATCATAAATTTTGAAATACACAAGACAACTGTACAATATTAAGACGAAGGAAGAATATGAGGAAGGAAGGGGACTCATGGGAGCTCCAACAAAAGAGCAGAGAAACTCTCATGCACATACAATGTCTCTGAAGTATGAAGTAGCTTAATGAAGACCAAAAGTACAAACATGAGATGATCTAAAGGAAAGAGCAACAAAAATGCCATAGGTACATCCAATACAATATGACTGATGATGAAGAGGAATTACAGCTTTGGAACTGAGAAAAAGGGAAATGTAGAGACTTCACTGGAGGTGTCAAATGAACAGATTAGGATGAATTATGATGGGCCAAAATGAATTGAGTTAATAACTAGATTAGACCAAGATGCGGGTCAGAACTTAACTTGTCTAGTTCTTACTAAAGTTAAATTGTTTTATTTATTAACTTGTCTAATTCTTACTAAGTTTTAATTGTTTTATTTATTTTTAAATAAATTTTTAAAATCAATAAAATTATAATTTTTGTTGTTGTGGCTATATATAATTATACACATTGAAATTTTATGGTACTCTATGAGACATGTTCGATTCTATGAAATTTTATGGTACTCTAAGGGTCGCCATTGTCGCGTTCCACGCCCGCTGAAAGAAAAAGTCGACAGAGGAGAGGCCGACGAAGGAAGCCAAGCGGGGATAGGGACAGTCATCCATGGCAACGCTCCTCGGGTACTGAAAGGGAAACTCCAGAGAAGACCACAAAGGGATGGCATGAAGACATGCGGCAGTCCGAAGGTAGAGACGGGGAGTTCCAATAGCAACATTGCGTCGAGGACGTCGCCGCATTAGGTTGGGGAGAGTGTCAGGGCGCCACTATTCTGTGCTGAGGAGAAGAATCGGAGCCTTTGGGTAATTTACGGAAGATTCTAGATCCGTGTAAATTATTTCGGTAGTGTGTAGTCTTCTCTAGAAATGTATAGAAGTGTGTGGAGGATTCTAGAGAAAGCACTACCTTGTAAATATGGAGGACTTGTAGTGTAAATATCATTTACACATTTGCCCTTTAGGAGTAGTATAAATAGAGGGACTCATTTGCATTCTTAGGCATCTAGAAATCAAGTGTAAATCATTTTTCCAAGTTATAAAAGTCTTCTTTCTAAAAGCTCTATTTCTCTCTTATGAGTCTTCTATTTTTTATTTTGGAAAACTTACATAAATATATTATATTAAAAAATATTTATCATCTATTAAAGAGAATTATTTATAAAATAAATATAATACAAATTTTATTGATAAATAATACTCACTTTACTATAGTGTCAATTGCTTACCAAACAAACTCAATATATTTTTAAACACTTATAATACATTTATATTGCATGCATAATTCACTTCTAGTACAAGTACAAATTTATCATAATAGCGAAAAAAATAAAAAATATTTCTAAAATTACTAAATATTTTTTTTAAAAAGTACTCGCTTAAATAATTGATCCTTTTATTTTAACTTATATAATTAAAATGAATCATAATGTCAATTTTTTTTTTTAAATTTGTCAAATTATTTTATGTAAACATTCAAACTAAACCATATTTTAATTGAACATCCTAGTTTCTAATAAAATATTTTAATTTATACATTCTAAAAAAATGTTTGCATGTGTTTCATTTGTCTATTTGGAGAGTTAAGTTAACCATATAAAATATGTTAACTATTCTAATTATATGTATTAGCCTCATAATTTGTACCTATATTTGTCACATTTGAGAGAGGGTCTTTCAGAAACAACGTCTCTATCTGCACGAGATAGTGGTAATTATGCGTATATTCCATCCTCCTTAGACCCCACTTGTAGAATTTCACTAGATATGTTGTTGTTGTTGCATCAATCTTAAGTAGATAATGTCTTGAATTTTACAACTTATTGAGGGGAATGCATATGATTAAAAAAAATGACATATTTTATGAGCTTAACTTAACTATATTTAGATAAATGAGAATATACAAAAATAAATAATTGAAAACTTATTGAGGGGAATGCATTTGATTAAAAAAAATGACATATTTTATGAGCTTAACTTAACTATATTTAGATAAATGAGAATATACAAAAATAAATAATTGAAATTATAATTAAAAATATCTAATTGAAATACTTTATTAGGAATTGAGATTTTCAATTGAAGCATAACTTTAATTTAAATTTTTAAATGAAATATTTTGACAATGTGAAAAATGATCTTATAGACCAAAATACTTATACGCAATTGCAAAAGCTTCAGAATGAATTTTGTCAAAATGAACTTCAAGCAATAGTCTCTATTTCTATTTCTACCACAGAGAACTCGGATAGAATTATTTGATATTATACCAAGTCTGAAAAGTATGAGATGAAATCCGGACACCACTTCGCTAGGGAGATGGTTAGGTGTGAACAAGTAAATCAAGAGAGAGCTCAATTTAGCAATCAGTCGCTATCAAAAGATTATTGAAACTTTTATGGTCTATGAATATTAAGAATAAATATAAGCATTTTATTCAAAAATGCATTTTAAATATGCTTCCTGTCAATGTTATTGCTAAAGGATTGAGATAGTGGTGCAGAGTGTGCAAGAGATATGGTTTGGAAAGTGAAATTAATGATCACATGTTGTTTAGGTGTCCTAGCTCTCAATTAGTTTGAAAAATTGTCCCATTTATTGGCCTAATTTAGAAAATACTATAAATTTTGCTAGATGGTGGATGGATCTTATTATGAGTGCTATAAAATATCCTGAATCTATTGAGCTTATAAAATTAAGTGTTAAAGGCTAGAAATTTGAAGATCTTTAATGGAGAAATTTTAGCTACTAAGGATATTGTTAAAAGCTCTTTTTGATTTTCATGAATATAAAAATAATTGGCTATCTACATTGCCTCCTAAAGGAATACCTGCTTGTAATTGTGATAAACATATAACTTTGACACAAAATGGTATTGTTTTGTTTGCAGATGCAATTGTACATAAGGAGAAGAAGCCAATAAGTATTGGTATGACCACTATAGATAGCTGTGGTAACCTGCTTCAAGCCTTTGGCGCCCCAATCCAATTTGTTGGGAAAGCCATTGCTTGAAGAAATTGCAATTAGTATGGCATTGGAGAGAACTAAGGAATAGGGTTAGACAAAGGTGCAAGTCTTATCGAATGCAAAAAGCATGGTGGATATGATACTACAAAGAGTTATGGTCTCATGGGAGATATTTGGAAACTTATGAGGATCTTTGATGAATTAAATGTGATGTATATTCCATGATCTTGGAACATAGTGGCACATAATTTAGCAAAGTTTTATCTTTTATTATTACATAAACTGATTGGTTTTCTGCTTTCCCTAGTTGGATTGTAACTGATGCTATCGCATCCTTCTGCTTTCCCTAGTTGGATTGTAATGGCTGTTGTCGCATCCTTTAACTCGCTGAATCATTTTATTTATTAATATAACTAGTTGGTTGGTTGTAAAAAAAAAACCTCTATACTTTATGTGGACTATTATGAAACCGTTTGATTAATTTCAATTTCATAAATTTTAAAAGGATTAATATTTCAAAATAATATTTAATATAAATTTTATATAAATACGTCTTTCAAAAAGGAATTTTTAAGAAAATTAGTTTTTTTAGCTTCTCAAAATAATTTCTTCCATTATCTAAAATATTTCTTATTAGAAGTTCGATTGAAAACTTCATTCATAAAAATAAATATGTTTTAGATTTTTTTAAAAAAAATAATCTACTTTCCTTTTGATTTGCTTAAAAAAAAGTTGATCTCTTTTCCTTTTTTCACAACAATTTAATTTGAGAAAATACATTTTAAAAAATAAACCTGACAACAAAATTTACTTTAGCGCTTTAACTACATGAACATCCAAATACACCCCTTAACAACAACAACATACCCAGTGGAATCCCACAAGTGGGGTCTGGGGAGGGTAAGATGTACGCTGACCTTACCACTACCATATAGAGGTAGAGAGATTGTTTTCTGGGAACCCTCGTCACAAAAACCCATCAGCAAAATAAGCTAGATATGACAAACAGGCAAGTAGGAAGAGCAATTAATAATGAAAAGCACATGATAATAAGTAAATACAGGAGAATTAACATGTAAAGGCAGATAAATAACATATAAAAGGTATATAATTAACAACTCCTTCCTATCTACCCTATTAGACTGCTACTCTAATTCTCGACCTCCACTCTTTTCTATCTAAGGTCATGTCCTCGGTGAGATCAAGTTTCACCATATCATATCTAATCACCTCCCCCCAATACTTCTTAGGTCTACCTCTACCCCTCCGTGTAGCTCCCAGATCTAGCCTCTCACACCTCCTAACAGGGGCATCGGTACTACATGTCCGAACCATCACAGTCTCGCTTCCCTCATCTTGTCAGCTACAGGGGCCATCTCTAGCTTCTCCCGAATGGTCTTGTTCCTAATCTTATCACTCCTGGTGTGACCACACATCCATCTTAACATCCTCATTTTTGCGACCTGCATCTTCTGAACATGTATATTTAATTTCACCATAACATTACAATACCAGTCTCACAATAGCAAGTATATCACACATGCACTTCGTTAGTGCACATCAATGCCACACCAACGCCATATCAAAGCCACATTGAAAATTCTCTAAATTTTCATTTTTAATTCTTACTCACTTTTTTTTCCGTTTCACAATTTTACTTTTTCTAATATTTTTAAACACTAATTAATTCTTAATTTCTAATTAGCTTTAGAAACATTAGAGTCATTATCAGTAACTTTTTCTTCCGATACTCATCGACGACTTACTGGTATTGCCTGCCATCGATGTTCTTCATTTTTATATTTTTATTCACTAACCAAGTTCTAATTCTTAACTAATTAATTCAAGAAAAACACAAATTTATTTGCAGTGAATTTCATTAAAAAAAAGTTCTGTCTTTGTGTGTCCCTTGCATTGCCAGCCAATAACATTAGAGACCATCTAACAAAATTTCATATTCTTTCATGATCGATTTTTATTTTTCAAAAAAATAAATAAATCTATAGCTTTTTAAAAAATAAGTAAAAGTCTCAAAAATAAAGATTAAGAAAATTATGCAGGTCTTGAATGTGATTCTCTATTTATATGCTTGAAGAGAAAGTATACTTTATGTGTAGTGAAGAGTTTGAAGAAGGAGAAGGAGGAGGGGTGATTGAGGGTGCCTAGATTTTTTTATTTTATATATTAGTGGATTCATTTTTTTTAAAAAAAAATTATAATTTTACGGGTGTAATCATATAAAATTTATCGAAATATAAATTTTATAAAATGATTCAAATTATATTGAATTCAAAATATATTAGTCCAAAAAAATATTATGGATTAATATAATTGGGTTAATTAATTAAGTCCAATAAGTATGAGTTTAATTAAAAAACCAAATTCAATTATTTGGGCTACAAAAGATAACCAAAAAAAATATATTAGCCCGAACAAATATTTTGGATTAATATAATTGAGTTAATAAATTAAGTCCGATAAAGTATGGATTTAATTAAAGGGCCAAATTCAATTATTTGGGCTACAAAAGATGACCCACTTTATTAGGCCCAATATCCTCTCATCCAAGAGGCCCATCTTGGTGCCACGTGTCAAATGATGTGGCACGCCAAGTCAAACAAAGAAGCGCCCATCGTGGTGCCACGTGTCAAATGATGTGGCACGCCAAGTCAAACAAAGAAGCACCCACGTGTCAAATGATGTGGTACGCCAAGTCAAACAAAGAAGCGCCCATCTTGGCGCCACGTGTCAAATGATGTGGCACGCCAAGTCAAACAAAGAAGCGCCCATCTTGGCGCCACGTGTCAAATGATGTGTTACGCCAAGTCAAACAAAGAATCCAATGAGATCATGTCATGTGTTAAAATGATAAGCCCATTTATTAAAGCCCAATATGTCATGTCACTTAAATCTGATTGGCTGAAGGGAAGTCTTTCCTATTATAATTCCTCTATTCTACAATTATAAATAGAGGTCTTTATAATTCAAAGAGAAAAAGGAGAAGAGAATTCTAACAAGAAGCTAGAGAGAGCTCGTGGATCAAAAGCCATAAATTTCTCTACAAATTCAAGAATTCAAACATTCAAGTTCAAGAACAAGCTTAAAAGCTCTTGAACTCAAGAACAAGTTTCAAGATCAAGAACAAATCCAGATTTCAAGATCAAGATCAAGAATATATTAAAAGTCCAAGAACAAACATTCAAATTCAAGAATAAGCTCAAGAGCCCTTGAATTTACACTTGAAAAGGCGAATCAGAGGATTCATAGAGATTGTAACACTCGCATATTGAAATCAAGTACTACGATTGTTGCGATATTTTCGTTCTTGATTATTATTTTTGCGATACGAATTTTTATCGTCTACAAATTCTGGCATGCCCAGTGGGACAATCTCTACCTCTCATCTCAACTTTTCAAGCACTAAAGAGCATTCAAATGGCTTCCAAGAAGATTAACTCCCAATCAACTTTCTCCAACACTACTGACTCCAAGTTCTCTGCTGAAGTGGAGGGAATTCTTGGTGTTACCTTTGCGCGTTTTGGTGTTGTTACGAGGAGCAAGGCTAACATGCTAGGATAACAAACACTTCATATGTCGTCCACATCAGTTCCCTTCTTTGGGTCTTCAACTCTGAGAGGAGGAGGATCCTCTACAAATGTTACGAATGGAGAAAGTAGTATTGCTGAAAAGATAGAAAGGACCTTAGCTTCGCTCAAGCTTCCTGATTCTAAGAACTCTAGCGCGAAGAAAGGCTCACATGATATGAGCCCTTTGAAGGATAACTCGCGCGAAAATCCATCACCAATGGTCGTTCAAGCAATGGTAACCGATGCTTCATCTATAGAGGAGCAACTTACAAATTTGTCAAAGATGATTGAAGGATTGACCAAGCATGTGCAAAGTCAAGAATCTCACATCAATAAGCTGATGGATAGGATGGATGGTTTACTAGGTGGAGAATCTAGTCATGCACCTGGAAAAGGCGTTGAAGTTCAAGAGATTGAAAATCCTATGAACCAAGCATCACGTATCAAGAAGATGCCAATCTCCTCTAAGGGGATGATCCCACTTGATCAGTTAAAGGAGTTCATCGAAGGGACCATTAAAGACAAGTATGAAGTCTCCACAAGGTCTTCCCATACATACGCTAAGCCTTACACTGCAAGGATTGATAGCCTCAAAATGCCTGCCGGTTATCAACCCCCTAAATTTCAGCAATTTGAAGGCAGAGGAAATCCAAAGCAGCATGTTGTACACTTTGTGGAGACATGTAATAATGCTAGAACCTATGGAGACCATCTCGTCAAACAATTCGTCCGCTCCTTGAAAGAAAATGCCTTTGACTGGTACACAGACCTTAAGCCTCATTCCATTGACAGTTGGGAGCAGCTAGAGCATGAGTTTCTTAATCGCTTCTATAGCACAAGGTGCACAGTGAGCATGGTAGAACTCACAAATACTCGCTAGAGGAAGGATGAACTTGTCATCGACTTCATAAATCGATGGAGGAACGCAAGCCTTAATTGCAAAGACAAACTTAGTGAAGCTTCTGCTATAGAAATGCGTATCCAAGAGATGCACTGGGGGCTTATGTACATCCTACAAGGGATCAAACCTAAGTCTTTTGAAGATCTAGCGACTCGTGCTCATGATATGAAGTTGAGCATGTCTTCTGCCGGAAAGGATGCTGGTTCACGATCCTCGCAAAGGAAAGGACAAACAGGAACCCAAGAAATGGAGCAAATTTGTGCCCAGAAATGACAAAAAAGAATCCATGAATGTCAATATGTCACCTGTGAAGTTTACTGCGAAGGAGAGTAGGAAGCAGGGCGTAAAGATGACTTTTCAGGAGCGTTCAAATCGAAAGCTAACCCTAAGAGAGATGCAAGAAAAGGAATACACCTTTTCTGGATTCTGATGTTCCTGAAATTTTTGAGGAATTGGTCGAGCTAAATCTCATTGAGTTACCAGAGATGAAACGACCCGATGAGGCTAGAAAAACTGATAACCCAAATTATTGCAAGTATCATAGACTCGTAAGTCACCCTCTTGAAAAGTGTTTTGTCTTCAAAGACAAAGTCATGCAATTGGCTAATAAAAAGAAGATTGTCATTGATGATGGAAAGGCAAGCGCTAATGAAATCTCTATCATGTTCGGCTCGCTTGACCCAGTCCAAGTATGTACACCTGAAGAGGAAGGGTCATTAGAGAAAGAAAAGTCCCAAGTTAGTATGGATGATGATGAAGGTTGGATTTTCGTGACTAGGCGGAGACGCAACAAGACAAGTCCGCGAAAAGAATCACTTGAACAACCGACCAGACAAAGGGTAGTAAAGAGAGCGAAGAGGCAGAAGTCGGTCAGGCGTCCAAGGGGGCCGAAGGTGGAAATGCATCACCACCAGAAACCGCGATGTCCTGTGACCTTGGGGAAATTCTTACCAAGTTGGTTATGTGTAGAGACCACTCAAGACAATGTTGAGGCATTATGTTTCAGTGCTGACCAGGGAAAACAACGAATGAAACTTCATCGAAGGTGTCCCCTGCTAACAAAGACGAAGTAGTGGGTGAAATTCCATCAAAGGCATATCTACCATCTTTTGAAAATTCTGTGGGGCCCTCTTTTCAAGAAGTACATGCATGTGACACAAAAATCACATTTACGGACGATGATGTTCTATTTGGTGAAACTCTACACAATCATCCTTTGTATATGGTGGGCCACGTGCTAGAGAAGAGGATCAATAGAATTTTAATAGATGATGGGTCTGGGGTCAACATTCTACCCATCCACATGTTGAAAGAGCTTGGCATCACAACTGAAGAGCTTAGCAAAAGTCGTTTGTGGATACAAGGATTCAATCAAGGGGGGCAGAGGTCTATAGGCTCGATTAAGCTAGATATTCACATGGGTGATTTGCGATCAAGTGCATGGATGCATGTGATTGATGCAAAGACTTCATATAATATATTACTGAGAAGGCCTTGGGTGCACGAGAACAAAATTGTCTCAACGTCTGAAGTACCTAGAAGATGGAATTGAAAGGAAAATAGTTGCTGACAATAATCCTTTCACTGAGGTGGAATCACACTTTACCGATGCAAAGTTCTATTTGAAGAGTTATGTCATGAAAGGGGAAAAGCTTGAGGGTGTCAAACTGACCAAGTCTGATAGGCTTAAAGGCAAAGCAACCAATACGGCTATTGAAAAGGCCAAAGTTGATACTGGGGAGCCTAGTACTTGTCCAAATAAAGGGAAGACCATGCCCTCGAAAATAAAGCCATCCCCTACAATCCGTTATGTCCCAAAGGTGAAGAAAGAGGAAGGACAATCATCTGATGTACAAGGGAATGTATTGGAAATGGTGACTCTTCCTATCAAATGCATCAATGCAATAAACCTGACTTCAAAGCTATTGGGAAATTTTGTGGCTCAAAATCTGCCACAAAATACATCACTTCCCACAAAACGTACAGAAGGCTTTGATCCAAATGCTTACAAGTTACTTGCAAAGGCTGGGTACAATCTTGATGAGCCGTCTAAGCTAGGGAAACTCCCATCGGAGGCCACGACTAGGCAAGCACGTGAAGGTTTAGGCTATAGCCGACCACCACTGGTGCACATCTTCATAAGAAGGGCAAGCAATAACTATGTCACTATAGAAGATGGGTGTTCCTCTTCTAATAAACGGCCTTCTGTCTTTGATCGACTTGGAAAACCTACTGCAAGAACTTCTGTGTTCGAGAGGTTAGGTCCATTAAAGGAGAATAATAATAAGCGTCGAAGAAGTCACCTAAGGGTAACAACGCTTCCTTCACCTATGATCCACAAGGATTTCGAAAGCATAATTCCTTCTAGGATGAAGCGACGAGTAGAACTCGTAGTTTCATGTAAAGAGGTACTAAAGGCGAAGGCTCACACTGTGGTGTACACCAAAGAGCGCGAGGAAGATGAAGAAAGTGTAGGCTCCTCATGTCATGTTACAACTCAGATTAAGAATGATGTCTTGTGTCAACTGAGAATTGATGAAGAGCTTGAGGAATTGTTTGGTGCCATCATATATCTATTAATGATAATGACCTAGAGGAAGAGGAGGATGCTGGAGATGCTCCACCAGAATTTGAAGAGGGAGTGAAGACCACGATCGATCCCTTAAAAGAAGTTAACCTTGGCACTGATGAAAACCCAAGACCAACCTACTTGAGTGCTTTCCTAGAAGCTGATGAGGAAATGGATTATATGAATATACTCAAGGAGTACAGGGATGTCTTCGCTTGGAGCTATAAAGAAATGTCTGGTTTAAATCCCAAGATTGTTGTCCATCAATTAGCAGTCAGGCACGACGCTCGTCCTGTCAAGCAGGCTCAAAGACGTTTCAGGCTGGACTTGGTTCCATTGATCGAGAAAGAACTTAACAAACTCATTGAGGTGGGCTTTATTCGTGAAGTGAAATACCCCACATGGATTTCAAGCATTGTTCCCGTGAGGAAGAAGAATGGCCAAATTCGAGTTTGCGTTGACTTTAGAGATCTCAACAATGCATGTCTTAAAGATGAATTCCCACTACCCATTCTAGAGTTGATGATTGATGCTATAACTGGCTATGAGGCAATGTCATTCATGGATGGTTCTTCTGGCTATAACCAAATTCGCATGTCACCTAAGGTTGAAGAACTCACAACATTTCGTATGCCTAAAGGCATTTACTGCTACAAGGTGATGCCTTTTGGTTTGAAAAATGCTGGTGCCACATATCAAAGGGCTATGCAAAATATATTTGATGACTTACTCCACAAAAATATTGAGTGTTATATAGATGACTTGGTGGTGAAGTAAAAAAAAAGGAGCGACCATTTGAAAGATTTAAGAATGGTATTTGAGTTGCTTCGAAGATATCAACTGAGGATGAATCCACTAAAATGTGCATTTGGGGTTGCTTCTGGAAAGTTTCTTGGCTTTATCGTGCGACATTGAGGGATTGAAATTGATCAAGCCAAAGTCGATGCAATTTTGAAGATGCCCGAGCCTCAAAACATTCATGAGTTGAAAAGTCTCCAGGGAAAATTAGCCTGCTTGAGGCGGTTCATCTCGAATCTAGCTGGAAGATGCCAACCATTCAGTCATCTCATGAAGAAAGGTGTCTCTTTCAAGTGGGATCAAACGTGTAGCAAAGCCTTTGAAAGTATCAAAGCATATTTGGCGAAGCCTCCGGTCTTAGCAGCTCCTATACCTGGAAAGCCACTGATACTTTATATTGCGGTGCAGGAGAGGTCTGTGGGAGCCTTACTGGCCCAAGAGAATAATGAAGGCAAAGAAAATGCCCTTTATTACTTGAGCAGAATGATGACACTAAATGAGCTGAATTATTCACCAATCGAGAAGTTGTGTTTGGCGCTGGTCTTCTTGATCCAAAAGATAAAGCACTATTTTCAAGCTCATACTATCCATCTTGTTTCTAGAGCAAATCCCATCAAATTTGTTATGTCAAGACTAGTCCTTAGTGACCGACTAGCAAGGTGGTACCTTCAGTTCCAACAATTTGAGATTGTGTACATCCCTCAAAAAGCTGTGAAGGGGCAAGCATTAGCGGACTTTTTGGCGGACCATCCTATACCAGATGATTGGGAATTAACTGATGAGCTTTCTGATGAAGATGCAATGGCCATTCAGATCCAACTCCCTTGGAAAATGTACTTTGATAGGGCTGCGCATCGTGGCGGAGCTGGCGCGGGCGTAGTGTTTGTCACTTCACAAGGAGAGGTCTTATCATTCTCCTTCATATTAAAACAACGTTGCTCCAACAATGTTGCAAAATATCAAGCGCTAATACTTGGACTCGAAATGGCCATTGACATGAAGCAACTGCAGTTGCAAGTTTTTGGTGATTCTCAATTGGTGATTAAACAACTCTTAGGAATCTATGAGGTCAGGAAGCATGAGTTACGCTCATATCACTGTTATGCCCGAAAGTTGATAGGATGGATTGGAGATGTGATCCTCCAACATGTGCCAAGGAAAGAAAATAAAACATTTGATGATTGTCTGCTCTAGCCTCAACTCTGACTCTTCCTGATCAGACCCAAGTTACTATCTGCCAAAAATGGGTAGTACCATCGTCGGATGAAGATGAACATATGGAGAATAAGCTTGAACATGTTGTCGCAGTTTCTGAAGCCAATAAAGAGGACTGGCGACAAGCTATCATCGACTACTTATGTTATGGGATACTTCCAGAAGATGCTAAAAGAAGAACTGACATTCGTCGTCGGGAACCTCATTTTCTCTACTACAAGAACACATTGTATAGGAGATCATTTGAGGGAATGCTCTTGCGGTGTTTGGGGGAGGAAGAAGCGACTCAAGCCTTGCAAGAGGCACATTCAGGAGTGCGTGGATCACATCAGTCTGGGGCAAAGCTCCACTTTCATATAAAAAGTACGGGGTATTATTGGCCGACCATTGTAAAAGATTGCTTGGATTATGCTCGAAGGTGCAAAGTTTGTCAATTCCATGCAAACTTCATACATCAACTGCCTAAAGTTTTACACCCTACTATTGCATCTTGGCCATTCAATGCTTGGGGACTAGATGTTGTTGGACCATTGCCAAAATCTTCTGGTGGACACTTGTACATCTTGGCTGCGACAGATTACTTCTCAAAATGGGCTGAAGTTGTAGCCCTTAAAGAAGTCAAGAAGGAGAATGTCGCCAATTTTATTCAAGTAAACATTGTTTACCGATTTGGCATTCCACGATACATAATAATGGATAATGGCAAGCCGTTTGATAACAAGTTGATGAATAAAATATGCGATCTCTTTGGCTTCAAGCAGCAAAAATCTTCCGCGTATCATGTTGCCGCCAATGGTCTAGCCGAAGCATTCAATAAGACTTTGTGTAATCTTTTGAAGAAAGTGGTCTCTAATTCCAAACGAGACTGGCATGAAAGAATGGAAGAAGCCTTGTGGGCATATAGGACGACATATTGCACACCGACTCAAGCAACCCCATATTCACTTGCTTTTGGAGTTGAAGCGGTCTTACCACTTGAGCGTCAAATACCGTCCTTGAGACTGGCTATCCAAGAAGGGCTCACTGAGGAAGAAAATGCCCGACTACGTCTTGCCGAGTTAGAAGCACTTGATGAAAAAAGGTTAGAAGCCCAACAGAATCTTGAATGTTATCAAGCTCGTTTGTCTCGTGCTTTCAATAAAAAGGTTCGCTTGAGGTGTTTTCAAGTTGGAGACCAAGTTCTCGCAATAAGAAGGCCCATATCACTTCACGTAAGTCTGGGGGCAAGTTCACCTCAAAGTGGGATGGACCATTTGTAGTACAATAAGATACTCAAATGGTGCTTACAAGCTTGTCGATGCGTATGGCATAAGGATCGGTCCTATAAATGCAAAATTCCTTAAGAGGTACTATCCTTAAGGAAAATTATGCTCCTTGAAATTTGGGATATTCCTGGCCCGCAAGAGTATAAAATGTGTACGGCACCCTAAAAAAACACTCCCTCAGAACTACGTTGTGACTTGATCCTCTTCATTGAGGTACGTAGGCGCTTGGAATTTCATTCCAAGTTCAGTTGCATGAGTGTTACAAAATCATATGTCCCTACTTGATTCCTTATGGGGGCAAAGCCCTATGAAATGTGAGCTCCTTCAATAGCATGCTTGAGGCTTTCAGATTTGGTCAAGTTAGCAAATCAAAGTCTTCAACTTCTTCAAGTATACAAGTTAAAGCTTTCGAACTCTTCGATTTTACAAGTTTGGGTCTTCGATTCTCCAAGTATGCAAATCAAAGTCTTCAAATTCTTCAAGTATACAATTTGAAGTTTTGTTTTGAATTCTTCAAGCTTGCAATTTAAAGTCTTCGATTCTCCAAGTTTGCAAATCAAAGTCTCCAATTTTTTTAAGCATGCAAGTTGAAGTTTTCAAATTCTTTAAGTATACAAGTTGAAGTTTTCGAATTTAACCAAGTATGCAAATTGAAGTCTTTGATTCTCAAAGTATGCAAACCAAAGTCTTCAATTCCTTCAAGTATGCAAGTTGAAGTTTTTAAATTCTTCAAGTATACACGTTGAAGTATGCAAATCAAAGTATTCAAATTCTTCAAGTATACAAGTTGAAGTCTTCGAATTCTTTGAGTTTGCAAGTTGAAGTGTTCAAATCCTCCAAGTATGCATGTTGAAGCATTTATAATTTTCAAGTTTGTAAGTTAAAGTATGTAAATTCTTCAAGTGCATGATTTGAGGTTTTAAGCCAATCAAGTATGCATATTAAAGACTTTAACTTCTCGAAATCTGCAATTTAAAGTCTTCAAATTTTCTCCTTCTTAAAGTTGAAGTTTCAAATCCACCATATTTATAAGTGGAATTCTTTAAAGTTGTTGAGCCTGAAAGTTAAAGCCTTCAAAGCCTTGACCTTTAAATTCACCTTTCTTAAGGTGAAAATGAGTAACTATCTCTTTGCATCATAAGGATTCCCTCAAATTGCCTTTCTTGGGATAAAGACGAGTATCCATCCCTTTATGCCACAAGGATCTCTCTGAATTTTCATGCCTTAAGGTGGACAAAAATTGTCCCTTTGCACCTTAAGTTGACCTTTTTGTGGGCTTATCCTTAAAAGGATCACTAAATTTTGATGCCTTAAAGTGGACAAAATTTGTCCCTTTGTACCTTAAGCTGGCCTTTTCGCGGAATCATCCTTAAAAAGATCTCTAAATTTCCATGCCTTAAGGTGGACAAAATATGTCCCTTTGCACCTTAAGCTGGTCTTTTCGTGGGCTTATCCTTAAAAGGACCTCCAAATTTCCATGCCTTAAGGTGGACGAAAAATTGTCCATTTGCACCTTAAGATGGCTTCTTCACAACTTATGATTAGGCATTGGAAACATTGTAAAGCCTTGATTGAAGGTCCCTTATGTTTAAACGTTGGGAATATTATAAAGCCTTGCATTGTTGGTCCCCTATGTTTAAACATTTAGAACAGCGTAATGCCTCGCGTTGTTGGTCCCTTATGTTTAAATATTTAGAATAGCGTAAAGCCTGGCGTTGTTGGCCCCATATGTGTAAACATTTAGAACAGCGTAAAGCCTCGCGTTGTTAGTCCCCTATGTTTAAACATTTAGAATAACGTAAAGCCTCGTATTGTTGGTCCCCTATGTTTAAACATTTAGAACAGCGTAAAGCCTCGCATTGTTGGTCCCCTATGTTTAAACATTTAGAACAGAGTAAAGCCTCGTGTTGTTGGTCCCCTATGTTTAAACATTGGAACAACGTAAAGCCTTGTGTTGTTGGTCCCCCATATTTAAACATTGGAACAACGTAAAGCCTCGTGTTGTTGGTCCTCTATGTTTAAACATTGGAACAGCATAAAGCCTCGCATTGTTGGTCCCCTATGTTTAAACATTTAGAACAGCGTAAAAGCCTCGTGTTGTTAATCCCCTATGTTTAAACATTGGAACAGCGTAAAGCCTTGTGTTGTTGGTCCCCTATGTTTAAACATTTAGAACAGCGTAAAGCCTCGTGTTGTTGGTTCCCTATGTTTAAACATTTAGAACAGCGTAAAGCCTCGTGTTGTTGGTCCCCTATGTTTAAACATTGGGAACATTGAAAAGCCTCAAATTGGTGATCTCAAGGCGGGGACGTGGAATATGTCCCTTCACACCTTAAGATCAAATTCTTGCGTTATAGAATCCCCAAAGCACAAATGTTGCTCCCTTTGACCTACAAAAAGGGGGACGGACAAAAAAAAAAGAAAAAGTGAAAGAAAAGAGAGAGTCATACCTCAACAGAGACAGCTGGGATTAGACTTCAGTTTTGGTTGAAAAAAATGAAGAAGCACACCCCTATTTATAGGGTGATGTCCAAGAGGAAAAAGGAAAAAAAGAAGAAGGAAAGAATGGAAAAGGGAAAAAAAAAAGAAAAAGGAAAGAAGTGGTCTTAAGACCACGAAACAAGGAAAAAAAAAGAAGGAAAGAAGTAAAGAAAAAAAGGGTCAAATTTCCTTCTTTTTCAAATAAGGTAAAGTTGGAAATAATTCCTTTTTGACATAAAATTATAATAATAAAGTTATAATATTATGTCAATACTCTTTTATAATATTATAATTATTATTATTATAAGGCGGAATGACCCAATAGACCCTTATACTTGGTTCCGTTTGTCACTTAGGTCCTTATACTCAGGACTTTGCCAACTAAACACTTATACTCGACAAACTCAACCTTTTAAACCCCTCTGACCGTTGACTGAGCTTGTGTGGCAACTTAATTGGTGAGTTGGACAAAGTGCGTGAGTTTCACACACATAAGGAGAGTGAAGAGATAAATTTTGATTTTTAAGGTCTAAAATTAAAAACAAAACTACAAGAGAAAAAGGTTTAAGCTTTTTCCTATTTTTCTTCTCCTCTTCTTGATTTCAAGTTCAATTTCTCCTCTTTTTTTTTTTTTTTTTTATGAAAATGGCTTGATTTCATGTTCAATTTCTCCTCTTTTTTTTCCTTTGTTCTTAACATTTTTAGGACAAGATAATTTCTTTTTATCCCCAAGCACTATATGCCAATAAAATGCTTTTTTTAATAACCATAAATGTCAAGGTCTTCAACCTTGAACAAGCTTGGCCAAACCAAAAGCAGTAGCAGATGCAATTACTAAGTGCTGTTACAAAAGCACTCCTAAATGACCTGTTTTCAGAGAAGTAACTTTTGGCAAAGTCGCTTTATAGTTACCACAACAGAGGCAATGACAGCCTTCCTTACAATAAGAATAAACATGTATGGAACCAGAGGAACAATTCCTCCCAAGATCTCCTTTTCTCTCTTAAATAGTCTTTTTTTTCTTGATTTGGGTTTGATCTGACCTAGAAAAGACAAGTCTTTTGGTAATTTGGAGTTGAATTTTTTGTGAGTTTTGTTTCTTGAACTAAAGTGGAGGTGAATTTTTTTGAAAAATTTGATGTTTTCTTGATTTGGGTTTGATGATCTGACAAAAAATTTAAGCTTTTTGTTGTAGATTGGTGCTGAATTTTTTTGTGGGTTTTGTTTCTTGATGTGGGTTTTGGTGGGTTTTGTTTCTTGAACTAAATTGGAGATGAATTTTTTTGAAAAATTTGATGTTTTCTTGATTTGAGTTTTGATGATCTGACAAAAAATTTATGCTTTTTGTTGTAGATTGGTGCTGAATATTTTTGTGGGTTTTGTTTCTTGATGTGGGTTTTGGTGGAAGAACCACCATTAATGGTTGTGCCTTCTTCATATGTGGAAGAAGGTGGGGGAAGAGAGAAAGGTTTTTACACGTCATTTCATACGTGGAATTATTATATGACGTGGAAATTACGTGTCGTCGTTTGAAACTCACGCACCAGTCCCAGTCAGAAAAAAGTGTTTAAAATGTAGGTTTTGAGTGGGTACAAGGGTTTAGTTGGCAAAGTTCTAAGTATAAGGTCCTAGGTGACAAACGGGACCAAGTATAGGGGTCTATTAGGCCATTCCGCCTTATTATAATGTTAAATTAATACTTCAAGTCTAGTCTTCAAATGATAAAATATTCCGACAAGACTTGAAGTAGGGGGCATTTGTAATCATATAAAATTTATCGAAATATAATTTTATAAAATGATTCAAACTATATTAAATTCAAAATATATTAGTCCAAACAAATATTATGGATTAATATAATTGGGTTAATTAATTAAGTCCAATAAGTATGGGTTTAATTAAAAGACCAAATTCAATTATTTGGGCTACAAAAGATAACCTAAAAAAAAAATATTAGTCCGAACAAATATTTTGGATTAATATAATTTGGTTAATAAATTAAGTCCGATAAAGTATGGATTCAATTAAAGGGCCAAATTCAATTATTTGGGCTACAAAAGATGACCCACTTTATTAGGCCCAATATCCTCTAATCCAAGAGGCCCATCTTGGTGCCACGTGTCAAATGATGTGGCACGCCAAGTCAAACAAAAAAAGCGCCCATCGTGGTGCCACGTGTCAAATGATGTGGCACGCCAAAGTCAAACAAAGAAGCGCCCATCTTAGTACCAAATGATGTGGCATGCAAGTCAAACAAAGAAGCGCCCATCTTGGCGCCACGTGTCAAATAACGTGTTACGCCAAGTCAAACAAAGAATCCAATGAGATCATGCCATGTGTTAAAATGACAAGCCCATTTATTAAAGCTCAATATGCCATGTCACTTAAATCTGATTGGCTGAAGGGAAGTCTTTCCTATTATAATTCCTCTATTCTACAATTATAAATAGAGGTCTTCATAATTCAAAGAGAAAAAGGAGAAGAGAATTCTAACAAGAAGCTAGAGAGAGCTCGTGGATCAAAAGCCATAAATTTCTCTACAAATTCAAGAATTCAAACATTCAAGTTCAAGAACAAGCTTAAAAGCTCTTGAACTCAAGAACAAGTTTCAAGATCAAGAACAAATCCAGATTTCAAGATCAAGATCAAAAATATATTCAAAGTCCAAGAACAAATATTCAAATTTAAGAATAAGCTCAAGAACTCTTGAATTTACTCTTGAAAAGGCGAATCAAAGGATTCATAGATATTGTAACACTCGCATATTGAAATCAAATACTACGATTGTTGTGATATTTTCGTTCTTGATTATTATTTTCATGATACGAATTTTTATCATTTAGAACGGGCTTTAATTTTTTTTGCCACATCATCCAATTGTGTGAGATTTAGTTCACCTCAAAGTTGTTTGTGGGAGGAATATTGAAATTGTTCATATAGTTAAAGTATTTTATCCTTTCATTTTATTTTAATTTATCAAGTGATATATATAAGGCTATCAGAGTAAATAATAATTTTATATATTTAACATAATTTTAATATAAGATTATAAATTTTTTTAAAGAAATTATTTTGTTAATATTGTGTATAGTTAAATTAGATCATTTAAAGAAAAGTAAATAGATTATACTCTCCACCGTCTTGTATTAATTATCATACAACAACAATAATATATTCAGTGGGATTTCACAAGTGGTGTCTGGGGAGGGTAGAATGTACGCCTATCTTACCACTATCTCATAGAAGTAGAGAAGTTGTTTCCTAGAGCCCTTATCTCAAAAATTCATAAACAGCTTGTATTAATCATCATATATACTAAAAATAGTCATCCTAAAATAGTTATTAATTTAGTTAGTCAAGAAATAATTACTTATTTTTTAATTTTACCCCTAGCATTAATTATTCTACAATTAAGATATATATAAAAAAAATTAACTAATGATAATAAGAAAACATTAATTAAACAATATTTCTTATTAGTTTTTTCTTAAAAAATACTGTCAAATTTTATCATAATAATTAAAATTAGAGGAAAAGCGTATTTCTAGAAAAATGTCAAGACATGTACACGTGTACGCATGGTTTAGTAAGATAAAACAACAAAAGTTACGGCTTTGGCTTTGCTGCTCACTTTCCTATGTCTCTCTATTTTTCTTTTTTTCAATAAAGGTATACAGTTATTATGTCCTCTTTTATCTATGTGATAGTGGTAAGGTCTGCGTACATCTTATCCTCCCCAGACTCTATTTGTGAAATTTCACTGGGTATGTTGTTGTTGTTGTATACAGTTATTACGTGGCATAAGAGATGTATTAAGCCTGAATTTGTCTTCTTTATTCTCATTTTTCCTAACAATTTAATTCTAATTTATCAATCTATAAAATTCTTCACTTTTATTTTTAACGATAACAATAGTTGTGATATATCTAGAGAAATTTCATAAAGTAAAATTTAAGAAGGATAGAATGTATATAGATCTTATCATTATTTCATTAAAATAGAGAGACTGATTCTGAAAGTCCCTTGCCTCAAATGTATCCGCCGCAAGTAAAACAACAAAACAATAAATATAAAATAACGGCTAAAAGGAAATTAATATCAATTCTACGAGAAAATAAATTAACAAAAGTAATTATAATAGCATCACTAATCCTACGACAACACAATATCACTTTTATCTCTCGTTTCAAAATAATATTTCCTTCTGATTAATGGTTTGTTATCGTGAAAAAAAGTTGATTAATACGGTAGAAGCCACGCAGACCTATTTGGACATGTTCAAATTTTTAGGAGTATATTTGTGCATTTTTTTAATTATTCAGGATAATACTTAAATTATTTAAAGGATAAACTGATAATTTAGAAATAAATCTTTTTATTTGTCCACATGACTGTGACAAATGTTGGAGCCTCATAAGGGAAGAGTTTCAGTCAAAATGGCAGTCGTAAAATTATACTGTTAACATTTTTATAGACCGAAGAAGAATCAAAAGAAAAAAAAACACACACAATAAACGGTCAAATTTACGAGAAGAAAATAATATTCCTCCGTCTCATTTCATGTGGCATTTTTTGATTTGACACGATATTTAAAAAAAATGAATACTTTTAAAATTTGTGATCTAAAATCATTTTTAGATATTTGAGTAGTTAATAATCATTTTATTAAGAGTAAAAAAAAGAATTTTAAAGATAATTATTTCCAATTAGAGTAAGGTGACATTCTTTTTGAGATAGACTAAAAAAGAAAGGACGCCACATAAAATGAGACGTAACATTTTTTCCTACCATCTAGAGCTTGAGTGTAATTTCTAAATTATAATCAAAAAATTAAAAAGGTAAATTTGAACTTCTTTCCTTGAAAATTTTGGATACGATGTTAAAATTTTATTATTGACAAGGACGACTTCAAGATAGATCACTATTAAACAAAATCAAATAGATTAATGTAGGTGTAATATACCACATATACAATAAATTACAGTTAAAAATATAAATGACAAAATTGAATAAAAATTCATTCAGGCTGAGGCGCGGACATATCTTTAAGGAGATTCAAGCCTACATCGGCATATCCTACACTGATCCAGCAGTACATCTCTTGACTTGTCCCCTCCACGATACAACAGCCCAACAACGTTGTATGACTCAAACAACTCCGAATTAGTTGAAGAGTCCAAAACTCCACAAAAAGAACACCTTCCTTCAACATATAATTACTCTCTTTTTTGTATAGTGAATATAGTTAAAGACGTAGAATAATTTTTTGTCTCAACTCTTTCTTTCAATATTGCTCACTTTACTATACACTATAATATTTTATCCACACTTCACATTTTTTCTCTCCTCAAGTCACACCTTCACAAAGAAAGAAACATTATTCTTTATATGTGAGAATTCATCCTTGTCTTGAATAGGATTAATATGGATAGTAATGTAGGTATATGAATGGAGGAATCATGTCTTGGAGGTTACATGAGTTACAGGACACTAATGGGTAGAACATGGGTTAGTGGTTACATGAGTTACAAGGAATAATAAGGTATAATAATGGGCAAATAAAGAGTTAGAGGTTATAGGATTTACATAGGAACTTATTGTCACATTCTCCGCTAACTCATGATACAAATTAATATAATTATTTTAATATTAGAATGTATTTTGCACCAACATTCCCCCACTTATTTTACTATTAAAATAAGAGAGTTCTTCTCCAATTCAGTTAAAGGTAGACTATTATGCATAATGAAGGTATGCTCTGCATTGAACCTCCACTTAGTAAAACAATAACCTTTACTCCAGAGTCAGTAGTAGTCTCAGACTTGAACTATGACTGCTTAAGAAAAATAAACTATTACTGCTTACATACAATAATCAAGGTGTTGACATAAGCTTTAATAGCAAGCACATTATAGTCTTGTGCTTATCCCAGTTTTAATGAGTGTTTTTGAGAACAAGCTCATTCTCATAGAAAGCGGCCCACTTTCACTAAATCACATAGGTGAATCTGTCAAGGGTGCTCCTATAATTTAACACCCTACTCATACGAGATACATACTTTCATTAAGAGTTCATAAACTCAACCTCCACAAATAATTATAGGATAAATGCACTCACATCATAGGGATTAAGTAAAATTAATTTTAGTGCATTTCACAACAAGTCATCATATGATTCGTTTTTCCTATTGAACCTGGTTATAGGATCTCTATTACCCAGATTGGGTTTCCTCATATATGACTCAGGATTTATAGGCTTCAATCTCATTCCCCTCGATGTGCTTAAGACCCTTATCTTGCTAAGACCTTAGTCTATGAATCTGCAAGATTTAACACAATTAATAAATAGTATACCATTAATCAATAAGATCTCACAATATTGTGTTTTATTTTTATGGGTCTGAATTTATCATTACAATAACGATTTTGTACTTTACCAATAATATTGACGCCATCACACTTAATCAAAATGAGAAAAATTAATTTCTCAAAATAAAGTGCTTGATATAGTGAATCGATTCACCTTTTCACTAGTTGAAACTAATTAATTTTTTTTTACTTCAACCTCTATGGTAGAATTAGCAAATAATATAATTTGCTTTTCTCATTCCCACAAATATCACTAAGTTTTTCTCATCTGATTTGCTTATACCTCCCAAGTACTTTTACTGCATACACAATATCAAGTCAAGTTGTTAGTCATATATCTTATATTTTTCTAGCAAACTCCTTTATTTGTCACTTTATTTTCATACAATCGAATTAAAGGAGTTGCAATACTCATACAACCAACAAATTTGTCTTTTACAATTTCCTCAACATAATGTAACTTGACAAGAAAAATTCATCACATGTTTTATGGCATTTTTCATTACTAGAATGAAAATTATCTCACCTAAATATTTCATATCAATATGGCTACTCAATATTTTTCCTTATCATTTCTTTGATAATATGTTAGTACCAAAACACACCAAAACATATACAATTAATAACATGTCATTTATTCCAAAATAAATACATGCACTTGTAATACGCTTTTTATTTAGAGCATTTCTCAAAGAGCAAAAAATCACAACTTCACAATGATTTTTTTTTTATCATTTCATGAACTCCACTATTTCTAGAATTTAAGCATCATTTTGTGTTCATGAAAAGAAATATCACTTATAAAAATTATTAGGTAAAAAGTTTTTTCTTCTTTACCTTTTCTCATCTTGAATTGAGCAAGTAGAAGTATACTTTACCCTTACATCTCTTCTCTTCCATCTCTTGAAGAGAGCGATGTTGGAGCAGAATGATGTTGAAATCTCTTATCTTGATATCCGCACTTTTCAAACTGTAACAAAAATATGAATCTCCTTAAAATTGTTGGTGTAATATACCATATATACAATAAATTACAGTTGAAAATATAAATGATAAAATTGAATAAAAATTCATTCAAGCTGAGGCACGGATATCTCGCTCTCTTTAAGGAGATTCAATCCCACTGCGGTATATTCTACACCGATCCAGCAGTACATTTCTTGAATTGTCCCTTCCAGGATACAACAGCCCAACAACATTGTATGACTCAAACAACTCCGGATTAGTTGAAGAGTCCAAAACTCCACAAAAAGAACACCTTCCTTCAATATATAATTACTCTCTTATTTGCATAGTCAATATAGTTAAAGACTTAGAATATTTTCTGTCTCAACTTTTTCTTTCACTATTGCTCACTTCACCACACACTATAATATTTTATCCACATTCACATTTTTCTCTCCTCGTATCACACCTTCACAAAGAAAGAAACATAACTATTTATAGGTGAGAAGAATTCATCCTTGTCTTGAATAGGATTAATGTGGATAGTAATGTAGGTATATGAATGGAGGAATCATGTCTTGGAGGTTACATGAGTTACAAGTGGGTAGAACATGGGTTTGTAGTTACATGAGTTACAATGAATAAAAAGGTGGAATAATGGACAAATAAAGAATTAGAGGTTATAGGAGTTACATAGGAACTTACTGTCACATTCTCCACTAACTCATGATATAAATTAATATTAATATTTTAATATTAAAATGTATTTTGCACCAACCATCAGTAACAACAGCATCAAATTAGACTAACAACAACATCAAATTTCTAACAGAAAATAAAATTAAGCAATTTCAAATAGCATGGGAGAAGATATTGATATTTTCATAAGCAAAAAAATTTCTTGTCAAACATTTGATGTCACTTTCTAGAAAACAAAATGTCATCATCTCATATAAAACATTATTCGGTTATATATGGTCAAAGAAATTGTTTTCAAAATAGTTTTGTTGATGAATTTCCAAGTTTGGAAAACTTATTTTGAGCAGCAATTCAACAGAAAATATTTTTTCTACAAACAAAATTTCATTTTATTAGTTAATTAATAGTTAAATGTATTTAAATTATATTTTTTCACAAATTTCAAATCTTAGCTATTTTATTATTTTCATCTATTTAAATTATTATTTCCTTTATACTAAAACACAGTCCGATCGATTAGTTGGTGATGCATCTTATACACGCTTTAATTTATTCAATTTTTTTTTTTTTTGAAATAAAAGACGAGTTAAGTGACACTCTATATAATATTTTTGTCCATCTAATTTAATTAGAATGTTTATTAGTGATTTCAATTTAACAGAATTACTAATCAAAAATCAAAACTCAGTATTTTAAATGTATAAAAGTGGTTTTGTTTTTGTTTCCCTTTAAGGGATTGTGTAATAGCTGATTTGAAATTGAATTATATAGGTATTAGTGGGGAGTTTTCAAAAATACCAAGTTTTTGGATAAAAATTACATGCCCCTACCGAATCATTGAAAAATACCATATAAAATACCAACTTTATTTACAAATTTAGGAGAGAGAGTGTTTTGAGTGTGATTATTGTGGTGTGTGGTATGATATAATAGTGTTGGAAAATGAAAAAGAGTGTGTTTTTTTTGGTATTTTGATAAATAAATTTTAAAGTGTAATTTTGGGGGTGAAAGTTGTTATTTGTGTAAAAAATTCTAAATACTATATATTTTAGCAGTATCATATTTGATAGGTAGCTAGAAGGCAAATCATTAGGTATAAAATCAATAAAATATTTGGTTAATTTTAAAAAATGCATAACTAATCATCATATCATATCATCTAAATTTATATTTATTCAATTAATAATAAGTGTCACTGCCATGGGACGACGACAGTGGCATTTTGGTGAATTTAACGTCGGCCGTGGTTATTTCTGTAGGTGCAGCATCAATGGCATTTCCGTAAATTGTGCGTGGGGCGTGGTTATTTCTGTGTGCGGCATTCTTTCCGTATAAATGATATTTCTTCCCCTTCCTTTCCTCTTTCTGCTTTTTCGATAGTTCGCCGGAATAGCTCGCCGCGCCGTGGTCTTCTCCAGCTCCAGCTCCGTTCAGGTAACTACATCTTCTGTTTCCTTCTTAATTCGTCCTTCTGCTTTAGCGCGCAGCACTTCTTTCTTTCGGTTTGATTTGGGGGTTGCCGGGTGCTTTGGGGTTTTTACCCTTCTCCTCTTGCACGGGAAATCTCCTCAGGTAATGCCTCTGTTCTTCTCCGGTGAAAATTACGTCTTCCAAATAACGGCATTCTTGGTTAGCCGCGGAATTCCCTTTTTCCTACAGAAATTTCTTGAGTTCGGGGGGATGACTGTGCGCATCTGAGGTGGTCTTCTTTCGTCTTCTTCAATTGGGCTTTTGAAATCGTAAATCACTTTCTTTTGGAACTTGCATGTGCGTTCTGCATTTATTTCCTGGGCTCAGTAGAGGTTTTCTTTCAATGGTTCTAGCGAAAGTACTTTCCCCTGGCTGCATGTGCCTGATATTGAAGGATTTTGACCTTTGTTTTGAAGTGAGAGTCTGCTAGGTGTTAGTCTTGGTTAGGGTTTCCGTGCTCTGTTCTCGTGCCTCTGCCTGCTTCTACTTTCGGTGTTGCATGTTCCTTTGGCTGTCCGTACTTTCCGTTGCTGATTGTCTCTAATTTTGTTGTGTCATGTAGCTTAGAATTTTGTTGTTCCATGTAGTGTCTGTGTTTTTAAAATGTAGCCCATGCTTAATGAAGAGTATGTCTTAGATAAAATAATTGATGAGCTAACTGGAATGACTTTGTTCTTCTATGTGTGTCTATTCCCTTCATTATTGTTTTTGGGGGGACAGTGTCTTCATCTTCATCGTTGAATAAATTCTACTTTGAAACTGAAAGTTCTGTATATGATAACTATTCTTCTGTTGCTTCATATCCACCTTCTGGCGTATCCAAAGGCTGTGTGTTGTCTTTTGATCCTCCTAGCTGGCCAGCCTTAGTGAAGTACTCAAATGTGTCTTCTTTTGGTGGTATTTTGATAGCAATTTTGGGTTTTAATCCTTGGGATTGTCTTGACAATGGAATTGAATTTTCTGTATCTTTGCAATATTTTGTGGTAGAATCAGTCTTCTCCCTGTCCGAACCTTTGACGTTGCTCTCTTCATTGGCTCGGATAAAATCTTCTACATATAAGCTGTGTTACGAAAGCCAAAACCACCATTTCTGCAAAAGGATACTTCCTCTCCATCACATGATGATTTCTGCAAAACAAGGAGTGAAGTTAACAGGTTAAGCCAGGACTAATTAATCAACTCAGATAGGTAATGCGGTAAGTGTTACAACCAAGTAGTTATTTATATGAAGATTTTACTAATTAGCTTGATGGCTTCTTCTCTGGCACAAAAGCTGTTACACACGTCTCAAACACCAACTTAATTCATTTGAAAGAAAACTTCTATTGTCATAGAGTGTCTTTGCTTATACTTAAGTTTTGATCATTTACGAAAAATGAAGATTGTGACCATAGCGATGTCGAGGATCAACCTATTTACATAGTTATGAAAGTAAATCAATGAAAATCTCATAAAAAAATGAGAATACATGACATTGTTATGTAAACTTTGTGGTGAAAGAATGCTTATTCTTCAAGCCAATACTATAAAGCAAGCTTACGGGCTTTAATCAATGAAAATCTCATAAAAAATGAGTCAAAATCTTACGGAGGGGTATTTTTACTCCATTTCAAATAGTTCGAGGGATATTTTTGACCCTTTCCCCTCATATGATAAATTATTAGGCTTGTCATTAGAACATTGGAGCTTTCCTGCATATTGTATTCACCCAACTTTCTAACTTACTAACTGATATCTTGGATTGATGATTTTGCACTCTTTTCTTAGTAGGTAGTTCATATTGGTATGCTGAAAGTGTCGTTACTTGAAATCCCTAAAGAGCCATGTAGTATATCTGTCACATGTTATAGATGAGAATAAATGTCTAAAGTAGAGTCGTACCTATTTATGTTAGCACAGAGGTTCATCAATAAGAAAGTTCATGCATATGTAGTTACATTGTCAGTATTAATGAACAAACTCATCACACTATCTTAAGCTTATTGAGATTACTTCTCTAGAGTATCCTGCGATTAAATTTCTGGTTATGATTTATTTATCTTTTTAGAATGTATGCATAACTTCGACTTTGATTCCAGGGTCTTTTATAAGAAGAGATTGTCCTCCACAGTCACCCTATAAAGGGAAGTGAGTCAGACAGCAAAAGAATAATATAGAAGATAAAGTGAAACCAACATCCTATGAAATATTGTGTAAAATGGGCCTTCCGTTGAAAAGATGCTAAGCATTGTGGTGTTCATTGCTTTTTCCAGAGTAATGAATTCTTCTCACTCTTTCTGGATGAGACAATGACATACTCATGTGCAATATTCAAGGTTAGCTCTCAAATTCTTGAATGTTTGGTACTCTTTTTTTTCCATATGTTAAGCTATGTTTCTTGTAGAGTGAAGATGAAGACCTTAAAGATGCGCAGTTGCGAAAGGTTTCCGTTCTCATTTAAAAGGTAAGTCATCAACTAAGTAAAAAAAATCCCCCACATTTGCATATATTTCAGGCATAGTTTGATTTGATTCTGTTAATTTGTTCTTGTCGATCAGCATCATCTAATATGACTAGAACTCTCCTAAAAGATATAGCATCTCTTATCTTGATCATCCCTTCATCAATATCTTGTATTTTACTCTTTTTCCCAGTTAAATCATAAAGTAGCTGCTTTTGTAAGCGAATTAAGCCATCAGGTTGCTGAGAGATGAAGGATAAGCTAATTGATATAACTCTGACTATAGTTCAATTTATTAACTGAACTCCTGTCTTTTTGTTGTGGAATAGGTGGACATTTACGCTGATTACTATTTATTTCGCAGTAAGTGAGATAAAATTCATGGTTCAATAAGTACATTTTTCATGTCTTTATGTTATAAGATAATGTTTGTTCATGTAGATTGGATCTATTCTGTCAATGTATGGATGTTATAAGTATCACAATAAAGTTGGTATTGATAGAACTGATATTGAGAAGTTAGACACTGAATATGGTTCACAAAGTTTAATTGCTGCAAAACATATGGGCGAAAATGCAGAAGCAGAACAACCTTCTCGCCAAATTGCCGAGTTCTGGGAATATGTCTTCCAAATAATCTTCCAGGTATATCGCGATTCGCTTCAGTGAAGTTTGAGATGTAAAGTAAACAACTTCTGACTGTTTCTTCTTAATAAAGATTGTTCCTTTGTTGCTGTTAAAGATGAATGCAGGTGCTGTAATGCTTACGGACTGTGTCTTCTGGTTCATACTTGTTCCATATTTGAGCATTAAAGGCTACAAGTTAAATTTTGTAAGTATGGTACACTAACTCAGTATGGTCGTGCACATTCTTGTTTCTAATGTTATGTTATCTATCTTGCAGTGGATTATAAATATACATTCAATCAATGTTGTGTTTCTACTTGGTGATACTGCTCTGAATTGCTTGGTAAGTTGCATATTACACGTATGGTGTTCATAGATTTAATATAAATCCTGATGAATAGTTTGCTTGCGTTATATTATTTCAGTGATTCCCTTGGTTTCGGATTGGATACTTCTTTATGTGGACAGGAGTTTATGTTATCTTCCAATGGGCTGTTCATGCCTGCATTTCAATCTGGTACTAATAATGCTCTTTGTTGCTAGATTCTTCAATCTTGTTTAAATCGATTAACTAATATCGATGTTATTTTGTTAAATAGGTGGCCTTATCCATTCCTTGATCTATCATCTCCAGTTTCACCTTTGTGGTATGTACTCCCTACTGTATCCTAAATTATACATAAGAACAATGTTGCTCTGATTCTTTAAAAAATTTCAAGCTGCTGCATGTAGGATCCTCTACATTCAGTGTATTTTTGGAGGATCAGACACGGGTAGGACGACATTTTTGGAGAATAAATAGTGCTAACAATATATCATGGCCCAACACCAATCACTATTATCTGACATAGCTTTAAAGGCGAAATACATTTTAACAACTCTAATAGTAAATGAGGGTCAAAGTTCAGGCTTCCAATTGAGCAGTGTATAAAATGAATGAGTTGAAAGATATTATCAATATATCTATCTACAATAAGACATCAAACATTTACAACTCTTCAAGAAAATCAAAACACAATCCAAATATTGTAAATATAATTGGTAAATGAAAGGAAGTGACAGAAACATACGGATGACAAATTGACAGAGGAAGGATTAATCCTACGAGACTTGGCACACAGTTTAGTGGATGTAATGTGTCCAATCACCTTCACAACTGGAATTCGTCATCACTTTCATCTGATGTGACTGGTAAATATGGTCTGAGGTGTGTATTTAAAATGGTTAGTTGTTTTTAGGATAGCTGCCATTTGGCCATAGATTTTTACGTTAGCAACTTGAAACTTAGAAAATTTTAATATTTGGAGTTGTACTTGGACATGTATTTTTACTTGGAAATTTTTGAAGTTTTGTGGAAGTTAAAATTTCATGACCAAATAGATATTTGAAGATATAATTTTCTAATATGATCCAAAATCTATGGCCAAATGCAAGCTTAGTATACGACTCTCGTGAGAGCTTGGTTTGATTATTGTTGTCTCACTTTATATCGTACTGCTTTCCATCAGTGAGGCATCATCTGGTAGCTCCTCGCAGGGAAGTGGATATGGGTTTGCTGACAAGGTTAGCAACATTTTAATATCAGCTCACTTGGTTTTGATGTTATGTAAGAGTGTTTTGAGTTATTCATTTGGGACTAAGAGAATTGTGTGTACATAATTTGTGTAGATTTGATGATTTCTTACACAATTTTGAAACTTCTTCAATCAACTTATCTTAGAAAAAATTTGATGATGAAATAGGAAAACAATGTAACTGTTTTTTTTTTATTTTCCATTGTTCCTTAGGCAGAAAACTCTACGCAGAGACTGAGTTTTAATTGATAATTGGTTACATAATTTTTTACTCTACCTTGTTCAAGTGCTCTGGTTGTCCTATGCTAACTGATTTCTCTATGTACTACATTCATCACTACTCTTCTTATTTCCTTTGTCTTCGCGATTGAATGCTCAACTTCTACAAAGATCATATACTTGTAATGAGAGGTTTGGGCGACTTTTAGGATGAGTGATCTTGTATGTTGGTCTTTTATTATCAGATTGCTGATGGCATGACATTACAAGTCCATACGGTTAATCTTCTACTTGAAACTCATGGAGGCGCTCGACGCCGAGGAGGAGCAAGCTGGTAAGTGTTCAATACCTTCATTAGCGATTCTTTATATCCTATTTTTTCCTGTTTCTTTTACTTATGGAAACCAATCCTTCACTCTCCACCAGTTTCAAAATCGGGCTGCGCTTTCTGAAATCCTATTCTATTATCAGATCCTCAGGCAAGAAACAAGTACATCATTGAAGAGAACAAGATGGACCATAGGGTTGGTAGTGGGACTTGTGTTGATCAGTTCCATCTACCCCATCACGTTTCACTTGCACTGTTAACCCAATTTCAAGCCACCTACTTCCCTTTGCAACTACAAACTGGAATTTAAAGGAGGAAAGTTCAGCGGCGCAAGTAACATCCAGCTACGGCCGTAACACCTCTCCAGAAATAGTAAGCAACACACCCTTTAACCTTCACTCTTGCTACACTGCAAATGTTTCAACAGAGAACAACTACATGTCAACACATTCTTGCTTAGCATAACATTGTCCACTATATGCAGGTTCGACAGCTTGGCAGCCCTGCAAGGTGAAGAACTCTGTCCTTCTCAACAAGGTACAGAGCAGTAGAGAGCCCCACCATGCAGCTCCCAACAACAATGCACACGCGTACAGATGGAATCTTTCTTCTATTAGTAGTACAAACATGTACCATGAAGTCGTACTCCAAAAACAAGCCTTATCGTAATGTGTATAAAACTTATTACCGTGAATAACTTATTGCTCTCCACCCTATATCGTATAACCCAACTCTGCTATGCATTTACCCCAGCCTCATATTCCTATCGCCCGTGCGAAGCACGGGCACCGCTATCTAGTATTATTATAGAAGCATGAATAATAATACTGGTTGGCCAAAATATTTATTAAAAGTTGACTGATTTATTTGCCCTTTTGAGTAAAATTTTCTCTATATGAAAATTTACTAATATGTATAATAATTTTGTACTAAAACTAAACAAAACATACTTCTATACAGGATACATATTATCTTCTTAATATTAGGAGCTTACATTATATATATGTCGAGGAAACTATGAGTAGGAAATTTCTATACATTTAACCATATTGATTGACCAAATATTCATTAAATATTGAATGAATTTTACATCCTGAATGTCACGCCCCAAAAAAACGAGAGATGTGACAGGCACTTGATATTGTTATTGGCCAAGTAATCCATTAAACATACTAGTTAACTAAGCTAGGGGCCAAAAGACCGGACATCATAACGTATGAAAAACTAAGTCTAGACCGTTTAGGTCATGACCTGGTAAACAGTAAATCATGTACACCAATATAGGTAAACAAAAATGATAAAGTACTAGCTAGCTGACAAGGCTGCAACAATAGAGGTACATGCACACACTATATATACATGTCAATTCTATGACTAGAGACTGAAAGGTGCTGAAGGACTAACCCAAAATAACATGTCCACAATATCCTCTAAGAGTTTTACTAATACTGTCGGGACATGGCCCCGACTATATTCAACTGTATACCAAAGAGTAAGCATCTGTGGAAGCTCCAGAATGAGGTGGATCTTACCAACTCATAGTTGAACTGGGCTCCTAGTGGAGTGGTCAATCAGAATCCCTACCTGAACCTGCACGCACGAAATAAAATACATGTCCCTAGGCAATGGGACTTCAGTATGAATAAACATGTACTGGTATGTAAGACAGGACGTAAAATCATGATAAATGTAGTAAAAAGGGGTTATAAAAATACCACATGTAAGCAACACTCATATTATCTCCATGTCCAACACTTAGCCTCCTAGTGATCAAATATGCATGGTATGCTCGAGTAATTGTATGTCGTGAATACATATATATAGATACAAATGCATAACATACCCAACCAAATTCTAGCAATGGTGGTCCTTTGCTAGCTAACCGACATCATATTTGCCAACTTCTGGGCATCTGTACCATACACATATATATAATCATTTGGGAAAATAGGCCTCACACCTCTGATTATAGCTCGAAGTCCATGTATAACGTGCAATGTATGATATGAATATTGAATGCACATAGTAGGCCATAGCAAGAACATAGCCAATCATGGCTCATTGGTACACTTATTCTCATAGCATCATAATCATTATCATTTAGTCAATCTTAGCTCATTGGTACACTTATTCACATAACATTATAATCATTGTCGTCGCATATACACATAACTCATGGGATCTTATATGCCTTTTGAATAAGTTTTGGAACTTAACCCAACATTTAGAATGAAGTCTTAACTCTGAAAAAGTTCATAAAGGTGGTTCACATAACACTTATATTTGGTCCCATGCCAATTAGTAAAAGAAAGTATTTAAAAAGAATCAAGTGCCTTAGTAGTTTAAATAGGAGCATTACACTGGAGATTATTGGAAATCAACGTGTTACTTGCTAAGTGTTTTAAACATAGTTTTAGTATGAAAGAAGAACTGATTATGAATAATACATTTCCCTCGTAATCTTCCTTTATTTTTAGTGACCCCACATCAAAAAGAGCAACACCTCAAACATATGGATAGGTAGTCAAGAAAACTACTAAATTGATATATAGATACTGAACGTCCAGTTTAAGTTACGAATGCAATGTCAACCCAATATCATAATGAAAATATTTCAATGCCTTTTATAGAAGGTCTTTCTAGCAACGGAATGAAAAAAATATAGCATTTGACATTTTAGAGATTTCCTGGATTTCATGCTAAAAGGAGGGACAGAGCTTAGGCTTAACATACCTCTCCGTCGAACGTCCAATTGTCCAATGTTACTTCATGAAAGTTGTTCCTTACGTACTAAGATTCACAACCACTATACATACACAATTTATAACCACCTATAAATAATCCATAATTGAGCATTAATCAACAGATATGCCATATAGCATTAACCCGAGGAAACGTTTGTAATACTTCATAAAAGTGATCGTAAAAGAGCCCCAAAGTTATTACCTTAATAAATCAACTTTAAAACTAGAATCACCAGCAAGAACACCAAATTTATACCGTCCAAATTAGCTTCAAACATAGATAATAGGAGGAGAAAACAATTGCAAAGTGTAAAGCACACATTTCTAGGCACGAGGACGAATTTTAACAGTAAAAATGTGAAAAACTTATCTAAATCATTTAGAGAACTTGTGGGAGCATTATCTTCAGTTTCTTACTATTCTGAGATGAAAATAGTGCATTTTTATCTTTAGAAGATCAAATTAGCCGACATTTAGGTGCGCTTGACCCGACCTGGGATATGACCCAATTTTCCTGCTCTGGCAGTCACAGTAAAACTATCATAACTTTTTATTTTAAAGTTGGATTGATGCACGATTTTGTGTGTTGCAAACTAAGCTCATAGATCTTCAATTTGATAGGTCATAGACCCTTTAGATCCTTATGGTTTAGGACATATGGTCTGGTATATTTGATCAAATTTAAGAAGGATTTCTTAAAGAAGTTTATAGTAAGTTTGACCAATCTTTATCTTATCACTTTCTTGATTCCACCACTTAAGATATGACCTTTGTGCTATTAAAATACCCTTTAAAAATCCATTATTTGAAAATCATAACTCTTAGTCACATCCATAAGGTGAAACTTAATTTAAACCTTTCGAAAAGGGTGAGGTTCCACTCGGGCCATTTCTTTGATCACGAAAGTATATTTAGCAAATTCCTTCGACTTGAATCTTTAAGTCCTTGATATTACCACTTATTTAAAGCCTTATTATCCTTAGGTGCTATCCAAAATCACATATGCCTTATATAACATGCCACACTATTTATATTATGGAAGACGAGAAACACGGGGTCTCATACTTAATGATTAAACATTTAACAGTTATCAGTTTAATTAATTTTAAAATTCAGCATATTTTCATAATAATTAAATAAAAATTATTAAAAAAATGACAATATTTCCTATTGTAGAAAAATAATAAATAATAATTTTATCTATTATAGAGTTTTTCGTATATCGCAAAATGTTCAATCAACAATTAAATAACCACCCGTCATTATACTTTTTTCCTAAATTCAAGATGATTCGAGATTTAGCTTCTGAATCTCAGATCGAATCATGGTCAAATCTTAACTTGACTGTTGGATTTCCAGTTAAAAATGGAGGTAAGATCCCGGGTGTGGTGTCAGGGTAATTTTTTGTGTTGGGTCTTGAACTCGATTTTTAGATCGAGAGTCGAGGTCAGGTCCAGTTCAAGTATTAGAGTAGGTCTTTAATTGATCATCGAGGTTGAGTGTCAAGATCAAATTCCAATTCAAATTCGAATGTTGTGGTCGGATCCTAATTTAGACCTCAGATCCCAAATTGAGAGTTGAAGTCGGGTCTTAGGTCAAAATTCGGAATCTTATCCTATGTCTAGAGTGGAAAGACTTGTTTGGGTGTCGGGGTCAGATGCATGTTTGAAAGTCAGGTCCAAGGTTTGATATCAGAGTTGGGTCTTGAGTCGAAAATAAGGTCGGTTCAGAACTCGAAAGACAGGGTCAAGGCTCGTATCGAATGCTAAGATTAAGTGGGCCTGATTTTGATTTGAAAAATCGGGTGCAGAGTTGAATCTCGAGTTGGAAGTTAGGTCTCAATAGGGAATTTAGATTAGGTCCTAGGTCAAGAATTGATGTCGGAAGTTGGGTTTCAGATTAGTGTCGGATATCAAGTGACAAGGTCGAATGTCGAGGTCGAGTATTTAGTCGAATCCAAGGTCGAACGTTAAGATTGAATCTTGAGTCAAAAGTTGGCTCTTGAGTGGAGTCTTGGGATGAGTGTTGGATTGAATTCTATGACAAAAATTGAGAGCGAGTCTTGGTTCAGAATTGAGTACCGATTTAGGTATTGGATGCTGAGGTTGGATACCGAGATCGAGTCTCGATTCAAGTATCATGATGAGAATCTAAATTAGTCATCAAAATTATTTTATATGATCATTGATAGAGAATAATGTGCAAAGCACGCTCATAGGCGCTAGTATTATATTAAAAATAAAAAAAATTCTTACTTTAAAGTTGGATTACAATTATGTTCCTATATCAAATTAAAATATAATAAAAAATTACTTAAATATTAAAAAATAATATTTTAAGTATCTTTCAAAAAATAAAAAAAATTGCATTAAGATGATAAACGACAAAAGAAATATAAAAAAGCAATTGATAATAATTAATTAGTATTCATTTTATTAAAAGCAAACCAACCTCAGTCTTAGAATTATTGATGTGAGAAAGTTAGAAGATGTTTAAAATGATTAGCAACTCAGAACCTTCGACCCTTCTTCTAAATGGGGGGCGGAAGAAGGAGTTTATCGTTAGATATTTAACTGGCCGGCTTGGATTGAAAGAAAAGGCTTCGTTTTCTGACCGAGACTCTCACTTCTTACAACCAATAGGTTCCACTAGAAGTCCAAAAGATTAACATTCAATTTGCAACGTTTTCCTTGATAAATAAATTGCACCTAAAAGTTTTATACATACTACTCATAATTGCTTCAATTAAGGTTCTGATAAGAAGTTCAAGAAATTACTATTGAATTTATCATAATTCCTTCTTATAAAGTAATACCTAGAAGATAGAAATTAAATGGTTGCATTTATGTCTCATTTGCGAATTTTGTACCAAGTATTTTGGGGAAAATGTGCAAGCATGTTCAAAAAATAGTACATGTATAAGTTAGAAGAAAATCTATGTATTATTTTATGTATGTGAAATAATCAATACATAAATAAATAACTTCTATATAACTAATATTCACATAAAATAATACATAATTTTTCTTGTAACTAATCTCTACCTTACTAATATATATATATATATATATATATATATATATATATATATATATATATATACACACACACACACACACACTCACACACACTAGATAAGTATGGCACGGGCCCAACGTTTATATTTTTACACCTTGTTTGAATAGTTGTTACTCGTTGTACTGTATTGTATTGTTAGTCTTAATATAATATTTGTTTTGATTGTTACTTAAAATGTTATTATTGTATTGTTTAAATCCATAGTTAGTAACAATGAAAAGATTCATTTTGTGTAATGATCGATTTGGTGTGAGCATGTCATTACCTTAATAGTTTATTCTCATTTTATCTTTACTTATTATTTAATGATTTTATTTTATCGTTTATCCTACCTTGTACAGTAGCTCTACCATGTACCTTATAATTTCTTATAGGTTTGTCATTCAAATTATAGATATATGATATTATATTACGGCGGAGAATGATACAATCTATCCAAATATTGTATTCATTAAAATAATTTTAAAAAATATAATATATAGTAATTTGACATATATTTTGTTGACATTAATTATTGGAACAATCATTTTTATACTGTAAAATTTTTGTGATCTATTATTTGATTTATTTTTTGTCACTGCACAATGACATAAATTTATTAGGAATCGAAGTTAATCTATTTATTAGATTGAATTGAATTATATAATAACCATATTTCATTGTGCATTACTATTTCAAAGATAAACTTTTTAAATTTATTGCTCAAGTAGAAATTAGAACCAAGAAACACAAACATGAAGTTTCCATGTAATATATCTTAATTGATGACAAAAATTATTTGCATACGTAATATTTATTTATTCTTTTTTTTCATGTAGAATAATATCTACACTTCTAAAAAAATATGAAAATAACTATTAACTTCATCCTACTCCATCGCCAATTGTTAGTAGCTAATATAAATTCGTTGCTATATGGGTTTAGCGATGAATCTTACTGTTTAGCCACAAAATTTATTTGGCGCTAAATTTAATTTTTTTAGTAGTGATTGTTACTAAGTACTTCTATCATTTACATCAATATATTAAAAAATATATATATAGACTCAAATTATAAGTGTATTTTAAACTTCTCTATTTAAAATTAAATTTCCAATTCTCTTATAATTTTTTTTACATATATAATATACTCCCTCCGTCCCATTTTATGTGGCACCCTTTTCATTTTGGTCCGTCCCAAAAAGAATGTCACATATTTTTCAATTTGAGTAAGGTGACATTCTTTTTGGGACGAACCAAAACGGAAAGAGTGCCACATAAAATGTGACGGAGGGAGTATATAATTATATGCCAATTCATTTTTTGATCTGTATATTTTTATTTTATTTCAATATTTTTTTTATTGTTGATCGGTTATCTAAGATTTCAAATTATAACTATGTATTTATCATTTTCTATTAGTATATGTTTAAATTTATTTATTTCTCTAATTGCTAATAGCTAATTAGTTATGTATTCAAAACATATGTAGTGTACTAATTCACTTTTGTATTTCAAATTAATTTTTATTAATGTTTTCACAAATATAATATTTGAATAATTCTAATTCTCCAAATATAATATTTTTATGAGATTTATTAATATAAAAAGGAGATAAGTTGTTAAAATAAAATTATTTTTTATTCTTATCTAGACTAAAGAACAATAATATTAAGTTAATTTGAAAAATAAAATAAGTAATTTGCTATTATTAATTCATTTCGACTTAATTAATGTTAACGTAAACTAATATTATAATTTAAAGATACTGAATACTTTTTTAAAAAAAATTGAAACTTGGTTCGACAACTTTAAATATTATAAAGAAATAGAGCAATTGAATTTTTGAAATTACTTATAAGAAATAAATATAAAAAATAAAAAAAATCATAACCTTTTGAAGAAATAATTGGACCGACATATTAAGATGTATATTTAATCTATATTTTTTTTTACTTTTTCATTATATGTCAATTAGCATTTTTGGAACTTGGATTGATTTCTCCGAAAATATCATACGCACTTTGCATAATGTAATGATTATTTTAAGTTTTTTTTAATTAATTTTATAAAAATGTTCTTGACCATCTTAGATATAACTTTCTATATAATAATAATAATAATAATAATAAAACTTTCTATAAAGAGTTAATATATGAAATTTGTGTAGAATATTTAATTATATAGAGTGAGTTAGAGGATAAGTAAAATGCAAAATATATAATATGTTAATAAATTAGGATAAAATGAAAGGTTTATCTTTAATTCTTTATGCTTCATCTGTTTATTAAAATATGCTTGTAGTCTGCTCATCATTCTAGGTAAATTTTTGTTAGTACGTAAAATTACTTTTTTATTCTTGGTCATCATTGATTTTATATTTCTATAGAATAATAATAGAAAGATGCTTCTAGAAATATATATATTTTGACTATATTTCTTGATAAATTTTTATTAGTATAAAATTATATTTTTACCCTTGATCGTCCTATCTTTCACATTTCTATATAATAAGAATATATATATTTGATAATAATGCTTATATAAATTTAATCAACAAAAAAGCATTTTTGTTTTTTCCCAATTAACATCATTATTGATGATATAAAATATCATAGATCATCAAAAGATATAGCATACAAAATGAGATTATTTTTTCTTAATCATAAGTCTTAAATTCACATCTTGAATATAAAAGATAATAAAATTTCACGCGACGCAAATTTAAAATAGTTAGAATTTTGAGCACACCATGTGAAAAAAAAGAAAACCTTCACATAACATCTAGCTCTCCACCTCACACACCGACATCTAATCTCCACCGTCATTCTTTTTTGTGTTGTCTACACAACTCTATTCCACTTTTCCACCTTTCTACTTCTTTCTTTCTCTTTTCTTCTTCACTATCTTCTACTAATCACTCTTTTTTTTTTTTGAAACAAAGCTTTGGGATATTATTGATTTTCTACCATGTCCACTTTTCTACTATTTTCACTACTCTTCTTGACCATCACTGGTCACTCAAGTAAGTTTTCCATTGAGAAGAAATCAAAATTTGAATTTGTTTATTTTTGAGCTGATTTTAGTTATGAATGCTACAATTGTAGGTGCTTTGTACTGTATTTGTAAAGATGGGTTAAGTGACCAACTACTTCAGAAGAACATAGATTATGCTTGTGGAGCTGGAGCTGATTGTACCCAAATCTCTCAAAATGGTCCTTGCTATAATCCTAACACTGTCAAAGATCATTGTAATTATGCTGTAAATAGTTATTATCAAAGGAAAGGTGCAGCTGGTGCTAGCTGTGATTTTAGTGGAACTGCAACTACCACCCCAAATCCACCTACTAGTAAGTTCTCCACAAAAATAAAATATGTGTTCATCTATTTTGCAGATTTACTAATATTATTCTTTATTCAACAGCTGCAAATTCTGGGTGTGTTTATCAATCCAGTCCTGGGTATGTTCTCTGTTCCCAATACTTGTTATAAATGACTTAGATCTTGAATTTCTGTTTCTTATACGGTAGAGAAATCTTTGTAGCTCAGTACTGTCTCCTCTCACCTCTCACCTCATTGGTGAAGTTTGCCTATTCGTATCCCCAATCAGAAGAAAAAAAATACATATTCTAAAGCCCTTTTTCCTTTTTGGAAAAAGTTAACAGAACTAAAATGGGGCTTTTGAGGAATTTTTAAATAACCTCCTTATGTTTAACTTAAAAATGCAAGTAAAATTCTGTTCAAGGAAGCAAAGACAGCGCCAGACTTTGAACTTTATGGGTTGTAAATTCTAAGATAGCACATCTCTGAATTTTTTAATACATTGATTTGGCCAAACTCGAAGTTTTGGGTTCTAGCTCCACCTCTGCAGGGAGAGATTACGCTTTAGCAGTTTAGCTAGCTGAAATAATTTGGTATTTAGCGACAAGATACGAACTTGATGTACGACTGAGACTCTTAAGAGATGGACAGCCAGCTAATATAGTCACTTTTTCCAAATTGGTAGACAAATTGATTATCTTTATTTAAAGTAAGATAAGTGTTGCCAATTTGTCTTTCCCTTGCCAAAATTTTCAAATGACAGTGTCGATGGCTTTTGATTCATCATTACGCGCCCTAGTGAGCAGCCTTAATGATGATATTCATGTTTGTTAGTTTGAGATGATTTAAAAGCTGACTCTATGAATTGGTCATCAAGTTAATTAGTTCCTACTTTCCTTTCAATCAGCAACCACAAATGTTAGTGCTGATTGTTGTTTCTTTCTAATTATGTTTATATATTGTTTGGTTGGGCGGGCTGGTGAGAGCGGTAGCTTGCAATGCGTGGGTTTAGCACATGTCACGGCTCTGAACCTTTGATGCAAATAAGAGTTGGTATTTAAATGAAGAATGTTAGATGAGCAGGTTCATTTTCGAGTCCTGCACCACTTTCCCCGTTGGAATTTAAGCTGATTATAAGTCAAAAATTTACTTCATATTTTTGGTGATTCCTGTCTTGTGATGTACTTTTTCAATTTTGTACCAGCAACACTGGTGGAGGTACAACAACTCCGACAGTAGCACCACCTGGAACCACTACTCCGACAGTAGCACCACCTGGAACCACTACTCCGACAATTGCACCACCTGGAACCACAACTCCAACAATTGCACCACCCGGAACCACAACTCCAACAATCGCTCCACCAGGATCTACGATTCCAACGACTGCACCACCAGGCACCACAACGCCAGGTATTGGCACGGGCACGGGCATAGCGACTACACCTGGGACAAACAATCCAACTTTTGGACTTGGACCAAGTGGCATTAGCCCAGACAGCAGTGCAACTAGAAATTTCCAAAAGAATATCTTTTTCACCTTAGCCCTTTTGGCTATAAGCTTTTTATGCTCAGTAAAAAGAGGATAGGAAAGTCCATATTTAGAAGAATCTTTGTTTAGTTGTTTCTTTCTTCTTTTCTGGTCTTTCTATCTTATTATGGTTGCGAGGAAAAGTTGGAATTGGATTCCCATACTTAGTTAATTTTATGTAGAGTTAAGAATCTGATGCCTTAGATTTCTTCCCTTTGTTGTGTATTAAATCTTATACTACATGAGTAATGTAAGAGGCTGTATTTTTTTTTTTTATATTATAAATTATAATCAATAAGGACTCTCTACCCCACCCAATTTCTATCACAGTTTAGATGATTAAATATATAGTGGGCTAAGTGGCTTGATATGTGTGGCTGACTTAACCAAGCCCACTAGTCATTCTACAACCGTTTGGTGATTAAGAAATGGAATGAGTTGATTAAATTTGTTTAGCCTTTGGAGTTCAAATGTGAGTGAGATTGTATAATTATTGGGCTAAAGGGAAAAAAAAAAGATTTAATATTATAAATGCACAGTTAACTATGAATTCTTTTCACACTCAACTTTTATTTTTAACTCTAAAATCACTCAACTATAAATTCTTTTATAAAAAGTCATTCAGCTTTCATTTTTAACTCAAAAAATTACTTAACTATAACTTTTTTTTTTTTTACAAAAGGTCGTTCAATTTTAAGTTTTAATTCAAAAGTCACTCAACTATCAGTATTTCACTCTCAAAATCGCTCAACTTATTTAATTAATTTTTATTTCTAACTGATCTTTTAAAAATTAAAAGTATTTTCATTTAAGTCATTTAATAACTTGCTCCACTTGACTGATTCGCTAAAATAAGATATGAATCTAATTATTTAATATTTAATTTTATCTTTACCGATGATACACACATTTCTTTCGTTCTTCCAAGACTAACCATGTGAAAAAGTTATGGAGACTTGAACTGAAGAGGCAAAAATATATTCCTTTTGATTTTGATCATATTTTTTTGACTCAAAGTTCTGTATCCATTCTAAATATTTTTTTTTTTAATTTTGCTGATTGAATCAGTTAAGATGGATCTTATTTTTGTCTTCTAAAGATGATTGTTAGTAACAATTACTGATATTAAATCATGTTGAAAAAAGCTTAGGAAACCTGGACTGAAGAGTCACAAATAAGATCACTACAGATATAATATGGATCCAATTATTTGATTTTTCCAAATCAAATAATTGAATTCATATGATATTTTAGCAAGTCATCAAGTGGGCAGCTCATTAAATGGCTTAAATGGAAATATTTTTAATTTTTAAAATATTGGTAGAAAAGAATAATCAAATAGGTTGAGTGACTTCGAACGTAAAACATTCATAGTTGAGTGACTTTTGAGTTAAAAATGAAAATTGAGTGATAATCTGTGAAAAAATTCATACTTGAGTGACTTTGGAGTTAAAATAAAAGTTGAGTGACCTTCTATGAAAAGAGTTCATAGTTGAGTGATCATCTATGATATTAACTCTAAAAAACAAGACATTTGCAAGTTTTTTAGTTCTAATGGTCAAAGTTTCTTGCACAAGTCATTAGGGGTATCAAAAGTATGAAAAATCGATCAACTGGTTGAACCTAAAGTATCGAACTAATTTTATCATTTTCAATAAAATTATGGACTTTTAATTATGCCTATAACCGTCTCGAACAAATTGAAATGAATTTTTTAGTTTATAAAAAAAATTAAAAAAATGTGGACCAAATCGAGTAACTTTATCTATAAATATATTTTATATATTTACATGTTAAATTTAATATATTAATATATTTTATAATATTTTCCAAATATAAATATAACCAGGGCCTTTGATGACTGCACAATTTTAGGCCTTTGTAGTTTAATTAGTCTTTAATAGGTAAGATTGTAAAATTAAAAGATACTATAATATATATCCCATCAAACAATATGACAGAACTTATGCAAACACTCCTATATAAAATTTTAGTTCAAACAATACGGCAAGAAGATTTTACATTATTGACTTTTTGGTGAAGAATTGAAGAGTTTTTTTGAAAAACACATTTATAAAAAATATTTTAATAATAGTGTATTTTGAGTGATACTTTAACAATTGAAAAAATAAAAAATTAATGAACCGTTTCGATAACAAAGAGAAATTGATATGATTGAGATGGTTCTAAAAAAAAATAATTTTTGTTATTCACTATAAAATATCCAAAAAATTGAGATGGTATAATTTTTAAAAGTAACCAACCGAACTGTCTGATTGACATCCCTACAACTCATACCATTTTTAGTCCTTGGGTAACTTGAATTCGCAATCTTAAAGTTTGAAGCCAAGGACAATTTTTGGATGAGCAATTTCTACTTAAGGAGGTGTTTGGATTGATTTATTTTTAGTAGTTTGTGGCTTTTTATTTTTTTTCTTTTTAAATTTTGAAAGTGTTTGGATAAGTCAAAATGTCACGCTCCGGGAGAGTACCCTTGGCGTGGCTGACACTCAGAAATTATTGCTAGTTCCTAAGCGAACCACTTGGCCTGATCATATTATCAGATCAATCATACAGTGGAAGACTCAATTCAGAAGTATAAGGAACAATCCAGTGGGCCAGTTAATCAGTATAAATGAAATTATTAACTAAACCAACAATCTAATTCCAAATCAGTCCACAATCATATGAATAATTCGACATGGGACAAGTTAAGTAAATAAGAATATCAAAACAATTCATCTTTATCGATGAAGCATCTAACTTTAGTGTGTAGATTATGCTAATGACAGGTCCATGACTATCTTTAAGAAAAGGAATACTCTAGTAATAATAAAGACATAATAAAAAATAGAATGCCTCCGGAAATTAGGAGGTCTCACCACTGTTAGGAACGGAGTAGATCTTAGCGGAGCGCTTGTTGATGATCTCTAGGACCTGTATCTGCATCATGAAATGATGCAACATCAAGTGGTGTTAGTACGTGAAATGTACTGTTTGTGAAATAGTTGGGAAACCATAAGTTCGAAATGTACTTAACTTAGATACTTGATCTTAGGCGTATTTATATGCCGAACTAGCCAAATATACTCATATATAGAGCTGAGTTAGGGGGTAAACCTATAGAGTCCAGGTGTTTTTGGTGTGATTTCGTTTATTTTGCTAATCTAGAAATAAATGCACCGTTTGGTTGTGTTTTTGCAGATTTTAATCAGATTGTGCTATTCCGGTGACAAATCCGGATCCAGAGGAAAAACACAACCCAAAATTGCAGGAGAAAAATCAGTAACTCAGCAAAAGTACTCAAGTACGTGTCGCAGACCAAGCAAAAAGTTGTGTGAGCTGAAAAGGAGAAGACAAAGGCGCCAAAACAGAAAATATTGCCATTAATAACTTAAACTAGAGATAAGATAGATAACTTGAGACATGTGATGATGAACAAATTAAATCCAGACACAAGCATCCAAGTGCCAAAAAAACGTAGGGTAAAATTCTTCTTATCGGACTCAAAAACTTTAGAAAACTAATAGATTCCTTAATTTTACATAACAAACGCACCTGAATGAGTCAACAATGAAGTATCTGTTTGAATTCTGATACCTAAAAATCATACAAAGTGTAGAAGGGAAAAATGAAAAAAAAGAAGGAAAACTATAGCCCAATATCTTTGGATTATTTAATCTACATTATATACATATAGACACACACCCCAAAATACACTTAGTCCATATTATACATTATATATACTATTGCACAATGTATACAACCAAAGCATATAAATAATATTCTATTTGCCCCACATGTAGATTTAATTTTTTAACAATCATAAAAGGAATGATATATTTTTATATTTAGCAACAATTTAATTTTAAAAGATCTATTTCATCATTAAACAAAATGATTTATAGCAACACATATATATGTGACTTATTTTAGATCATAATACATAAATTAGAATAAAAAAATATTTTAACCATATCAATAAACTACACGACCAAAAAATATTTTCTCAAAATAATAGAGGCGCACATTGGTCGATTCAATTCAGCTTTATGTATTACCGATTCGGTTTATCGACTTTCGATTTGTAATGACTCAACTCTACGCCTTCACGACTTTAAAACGCGGTCAATAGTGTAGGTAAGACCTATTTACTTTATACCCAACATCTCTTCTGTGTTTTGCCGATGCGAGACTTCTCATCTTAAGATAGGTTGTTACATACACCCCCTTCTATGGACTCAGCATCCTCGCTAAGGTTTGCCCCATCGTATGAGATTCGCATAGATTCAACACTAAGGTTTGCCCCCTCTCACTGGAATTTGCCTAAACTCAATTGAAATCTGGCTCACATCGACAAAGCTAACACAGGAGTGACTCTGCTATCATCTGTAATAGCCCAGCCTGCTAGTGATCTTATCCGCTTTGGGCCTAGGCTTCCACTGCTTTACAACGCGTCACTAATAGGTTAGACTAGTTTACTTATATACTCAACATCTCTCTTGTGTTTTGCTGATGTGAGACTTCTCATCTTAAGATGGGTTGTTACACGATTTTTTAAATATGTTAAACCAATAACCAACCAATAAGATACTTTTTATCAATTTTTGGTTTATCGACTTTTGGCCCTTAACAGTTCAATTTTTGATTTACCCAACAAAAAAATGCTCATAGATTAAATGTAGGGAATTTTTCATAAATATACATCTAAAAATCATTTTTTCATTTACCCTACCAACCCAAAAAAATTACAACAAGAATACCAATTTTTTTTTACAAAAGTAGGAGAGAGAATGTTGTGGTATAATTAATATAGTAGTTGATGTGATGTAATGTGTTGGGATTTGGAAGAAAGTAGTGGATGGAAAATTATTTATTGTTTGATGTGATATATTAGTATTGGGAAATGGGGAAAAAGAATGGACATGATATTCAAACCTTTGTGTATTTGGTTCAAAGCCGCGTTGAAACCATACAGAAATCATACGGGTAACCATACAGAAACCATACGGGTAATATATATATATATATATATATATATATATATATATATATATATTCATGCTTTCCTCCTTTGTAAAAAAAAGTCTAGCCCGATGAAAAACCATGCGGAAAACCATTAAAACTGTTGACCTTCAAGTAAGTATGCACCCAAATTTTTATTTTTATTTTTTTTAAAAAAAAAAAATATATATATATATATATATATATATGCATAAAATGATGCAAGTACCCTACATGGAAAACCATGAAAAAACCATACAAAACCATGAAAAACCATGAAAACCCATAAAAAAATGTTATGTTTTTTTTAAAAAAATTAAAAAAGCAAAATGTTTATGGTTCTATGTTGGTATTACAGTTATTAACCATAAAAAGAACCATAGAGAACACCCGAAAATAATTGGGACCTTAATACCAAATATGCACACAATATATATATATATACATATATGAAATTATGCTATTAACTAAGGTAATACAAAGTCCATAGGTTCAAATATATTTGTGTTTGACCCAAAAAAATATAAAAAACAATAAATGTGATGTGACTTGGATGATTGGAAAAGGGGAATTTGACTATAAATTTTTTGGAGTGGTGTACTTTGTACACTTGTGGGAAAGTGATCATGATGGTAAGTTCTTCATATTTAATGGGGAGTTTGTATGTAATAAAATTCACGGTCGAAAAACCCATCAAAACCACCATACATGAGTGGGTCCCTTGGAACCGTAGCCACATATACATGTAAAAAGGGAAAATTAAGAATGTTTAACCAAATCTGCACAACCCCCAAAAACCCCCCCAAAAAAAAAGGCTCTCTCTATATATATGTGTGTGCCTAAAATAATGCAAGTACCCTACATGAAAAACCATGGAAAAACCATGAAAACCCATTAAATTTTTTTTTAATTAAAAAAACACATTTTTTATGGTTCTATGTTGATATTACACATATTAACCAAAAAAAGGAACCATAGAGAACCCCCGAAAAAACCATAGAGTACCCATATGCACACAATTACTTTTTATATAAATATGTATATATTAAATTTATACTATTAAATAAGGTGATACAAAGTCCATATGTTCAAATATATTTGTGTTGATTTCAAAAATATAAAAATCAATTAATGTGATGTGACTTGGATGATTTGAAAAGGGTACTTTTACTATAATTTTTTTGGGGTGGTGTACTTTGTACACTTGTGGGAAGATGACCATGATGGTAAGTTTGTCATATTTTAAGGGGAGTTTGTAAACAACTCCAACACCATGAAAAACCATGCAGAAACCCATTAAAGTTGTTGACCTTCAACTAACTATGCACAATATATATATATATATATATATATATATATATATATATATATATATATATATATAGGAGAATTAAAAAAGTGAAAAAACTTTTTAATTTTTTAATTTCTTTTTAAATTAAAAAAATGAAATTTATGGTACTATGTTGATATTACAGTTATTATGTGAGAGCTATGTTTCATGGGTTGGTAATAGTCATGGTTTCCTCTAGCAAAAAATAACTCCGACACCATGAAAACTGCTTCTTGTTCACCGTAGTGTGAATAACCATAAAGAATGCCGTAAAAATTGTAGACCTTAATACCAAATGTGCATAGAATTAATTATATATATATATATATATATATATATATATATATATATATATATATATATATATATATATGCCACTACGATATGAAAATAAGTAAACCGATAAAATAATTTTCTCCCCCGTTTTTATAAGTTAATATGAAATTTATGGTATTAAATAACGTAATACAAAGTTTTGTGGAAAGTTATGAAATGTCCATATGTTCAAATATATTTTTGTTGACCTCAAAATATAAAAATCAATTAATGTGATGTGACTTGGATGATTTGAAAAGGCTACTTTTACTAATTAATTTTTTTGGGGTGGTGTACTTTTGTACACTTGTGGGAAAATGGTCATGATGGTAAGTTTGCCGTATTTTAAGGTCCATAGTTTTTACGGCGTTCTTTATGGTTATTCACACAGCTCAGCGGTTATTACACTGTGGCTAAAAAAAAACACGAAGGCGTTTAAAAAAATATTTTAAAATTTTTTCATATGTTATAGATTATTCGTGAAGGATTAAAGTGTGTAAAATAATTTAGTGAGTAGAAAAAAAAATTTAAAAATAATTCGAGGGAAATCTATATAATATAAACAAGAAGATCCAAAAATAGATAATGAGAAATAATAGTGTTTGGTATTGTATAAAAAATATTTTAATTTGTGTCTATTTTTTAAAGTCGTGCATTTAATGTGATTTAATGAGAAACTCTTTTCAACAACCTAGATATCCTAGGTTATTATTAAGGTGGTGTACTTCATTGACATATGAAAAGTGTCATAATAGTGATATTGTACTAGTTGGAGGGAAATTGTTTGAGTGTCATAATAGTGTTGTTTGATTTAAAGGGTGTGTATGTGTATCTTGTTTTTTGAAAAATTCATGGTATACCATGTTGATACTTTGGTTTCTGGTATTTTTAAGTGGTTAACTCGTCCAGTTGTTTGGTGTCTTGTTTGGTGTTTAATCTGGTTGTGTTCATGGTTTATTGATGTTTATGTAACTTTCCTAAAAGGTAAGGGAATTTGAAAAAATAAAAAACAAATCAGGTGGTTTGTGTAAAACTAGTTTCAAAATGGTATAACAACCTTGTGGTGTATATGTTATTTGTTTTTTGATAAAATTCTTGGGATGACATGTTACTTGTTTAAATTTGGGTATGTGATTTGGTTCTGTAAATACAGGTACTAAATGTTTTATGCAAAATTCATGGTATACCATGCCGGTACTTTGGTTTCTGGTATTTTTAAGTGGTTAACTCGGCCAGTTGTTTGTTTTCTGTTTTGGTGTTTCATTTGGTTTTATTCATGGTTTATTGATGTTTATGTAACTTCTTAAAAAAGTTGAATTTCTGGTATGTAGTTAAAATTCATGGTTTTACTTGAATTTACATATATTTTAAAAAGGGGAAAGAGAATTTGGAGCCGAACATTTTATGGAATGTAGTTAAAATTATGAATTTAACAAATCTTGCTTGTTGGCACATAATAGTAATTCAACGTAATCCATGAGTTGATTAAAGGTTAATTAGGGGTGTTACCAAAATGACACCAGAATAAATGGGCATGAAAAAAAAATTAATCACGTGATAACAATTACCGCAAGGGAATAAAAAATTAACAAAAATATCTGAAACAAAAATTACACCGCAAAAGGATACACTGATGTACAAAATTTTTTTGTCCAACTTTATATTAAAACTATGTCTTCCTCCTAGGAACATACTTAGACACCAGACCATTTTGCTTTCACCTACATGCACAGCTTGCCTCGTTGGACCACCAAACCTGCTGACGATCCCTTTTCATATTTGAAAGCCTTTGGCTTTTCCTCGTGGGTGTAACGTCCATGATTTAATGTTATACACTACAATTCTTTGAAAAAATAAAACCAAAATGAATATAAAATAGGGCTAAAAAAAAGGGGACCATCTACCATGGGTATCAACAAGATACAAACATTGGAATAAACATTCCTTTCGGTATATGTAATGTAAAATTTCAGTAATTACGAGCAAAAAGTTGCAAAACAACCATTTCAAACATTCGCGCAGGGGTAGAGATTCACACACTGGCACACCCCCAAAAGAAAAGTAAAAATAGACCAAACAAAAAAAGGGCATATGGCCTACCAATAATTATGAAATTCCCCAATTTAAAATAAGAAACATTAAAAATTACAAAAAAAAGGGGGCCTACCCCATTTCAGACCCAAAAAACATCAACATTATAGAAACCCAACAAAACACAGTTGATAATCCACTTGACAATATGCATATCATATAACCATTATAAAGCATAAAAGATTAGAAAAAACCAAATTTCAGTTATATCCGAGACAAAAATATAAAAAAAAAAACATTTCAAAATGTTGACACAAGGATAGACATTCACACATTGGCACCCCCAAAACCCTAAAAACAACATCAAAATTAAAAAAAAAAAACATACGGCCTACCAATAAAGTATAAGATTTCACCATTTCAAACAATAAATATTAAAATCACAAAAAGAAAATGTGACCTAGCCATTTCGCAACCCAACCCGCACACCAACATACAACCCAAAAAAACAAGGTTGATAATCCACTTAACAAATATGCATACCATGTAACCATTATAAAGCATAAAGATTAGAAAAAAACAACAAAAATAGAAGAATATACCTGATAGATCGCAGGAGAAGAAATGGAAGCCAAAACACCAACAAAAATGAAAATGATATGAAATGGTATATGGAAGGGTATATATGAAGGCATGGGGGGACGCGCCGGGTGATTTAACCGGCGCGTCAGTCGAGGCTGACACACGTCCAGTCACATTAAATAATGTCTCTTCAAATATTTAAAAAAAAATTATATATATATATATATATATATATATATATATATATATATATATATATATATATATATATATATATATATATATATATATATATATATATATATATATATATATTGTATTTGACCGGACAACAATTAAATACCACGTCGGACACCATTAAATGCACCATCGCAGTGAGGTCACGTCAGCAATTAATGCTGACGGCGCACCTGCACTCATTTAAAAAAAAAGAATAAAAATGACATGTATATTATGGTAATTTCGATGCTATTGTTATAAATAAATGGAAGTGTGTAAATTTGGTACAAATGATGTATATTTTTGTAATAAATCCTTAAATGTATAACTTCTCTAATATTTTGGCGCGACATGACAATATTGTAAGTTTACATAATGCTTATAAAATAGAAACAGTAGTAACTAACATGAAAAGAATTATACAAGTGCAAGACAAACAAAAGAGTTTGTTTTTTGTGAACTCAAAGTCATTGTGAAGTGTAAATTGAGAGCTAAAAGGAAACAGTAGTAACTAGTAAGGTAGTAATATTAATATTTAATATTTATATAAGGATAAAATAATAAATTACTATAATCTTAATAGGTTATGGATTTACCTGATAATCCAGCATTAAAACATCAAAAGCAAACCAATAATCGATAAAAAAAATTTTCATAAAACCTTTAAAATCTCGTGAACCTAATAATCATTAATTAATGAAATTTTTAATTCAATTTATCAGTCAATTTAATTTTTACACATGTACGAAATAAATCTTTTTAAAAGGTGCCCCCATCAACTTGTCATAACTTACCACGAGGAAAGGATAAAAATGGATAGAAGATAAAAGAAAATGACACGGAACCACATGATTCAGCTATTTTTATTCATTCACGTCTCATCGTTCATTAGTTATAACAAGTCGCATAAAGATATTTATGTAAGTTAAAGTAAATAAATAAATAAATAAATAAAACTAATATTTGACTCTTTTAAATGCATATGTGATTCACTTGTTGATGATCATCGTTCATTAGTTATATTATAGTAAAAACATATTTAGTAACAATAGTTTTTTTTTATAATATTATCCAAATATTTAACGATATTTATATAAATTATAATTTTTAATTAAATATAAGTATAATAATAATTATATTAATATTGATAAATTCTTTCTTTATTGAAACGTTAAAGGCTCCTTCCTATGTTGTGTTGTTTATGGGGCAATATCATTACAGGTGTGCCCCTTATAGGCCTTACATTTTAATTTAGAAAATATAATATCTTACTATGAAAATGAAAGGATATAAAATTTCATGCTATTTTTAGTCAATTTTGTCGATGGCCTTTTCCTGACTTTGTGTTTGATAATATCTATGTGATAAGATGATCTATGTTTCAACTCATCAATTTTGTTGTCATGCAATAACACCTATATATTCGTTTCTTCCTTATACTCCCTGCAACCCACTTATTTTTTATATTTATTTTAAAATATTCAACAATATTTATTTATTTTACGAAATTAAGAAATAATTTTATACTTAATTTTTAAATTACCCTATTCATTAATTATAGTTATTTTCTTATTATTTTTTTTCAAGATATTATATTCAAAATGTAATTACCCCTGCCATTTACTATTTTTTAATCCTTATGTCAAGTCAATAGATAACAAATAATGATAGACAGAGGGAGTACCAACTTTCTTTTGACGGCAAATCTTATCGATCACTTAATTGATTATTCGAATTTTTATCTTATTGATGAAAATTTAATTTTTTATTACCCCCGTCTCCCTCCCATTTTATTATGTGGCACCCATTCCTCTTCACCTTACTCTAATTGAATATAATTTATCTTTAAATTCTCTTTTTATCCTTAGTGAAATCATTCTCAAGCATACAAATATCTAAAAATAATTTTAGATCATAAATTTTAAAATTTTTCCCTTTTTTCTTAAATATCGTGTCAAGTGAGAGGGAGAAGTATAATTTTCTCTCTCCTCCTCTGTATATAATGACGAAAAAGTATTTCTTTTTTTCGTGTACAGTTACATTTTCTTTTCATCTTCCTTTTCTTTTTTATCTCCCTAATTCTTCATACCTTTTTGCCTATGGTTCATATTGATAACCAAACATATAATTACAACATGGAACTGTCTGGTTAGTCATGCTGAGCTCTAAACTTTTTTTTTTTGTATGTGTGAGGTGCGGTTTCAAAATTTGATCTGAACCAATTTTTGCCAACTTAAAAATATTTAAAAATTAAAATTAATATCAGATAAAAACACTAGCATATAATCATTTCGGCTATATTTGTTTGCCTGTTATAGTTTTATCAGAGTGACAGGCAGGCTGACGCTGCAGATTTGTTATTCATGAACTCGTTGTATTCTGTCTCCAAAGGGACCACCACAATCTATGTTGCAGATTCTGCCGCACTTGTGTTACATTCTATTTTTAGAGTATCCAACGTACATCTATCGTATTTTTTAAAAAGTCCAAACAACGTAGACCCTGATATCCTAAAAGGGTGGAGCAGTTTTTTCTTTCACTGCAGAAAAGATCATTTCTTTTGTTTGGCAGATAAAGTTGACAAGTGTAAGCTATAATATGGCTGTCCAATTGTGCTTGTTGATTAGGTATATAAACTCATTTGCATTTTGGTAATCTTGAAGGTGACAGACACAAACAAAAATGGACCAGGTAAGACAAAGATATTGCTGTACCAAATATTATCATCAACTATATGTTGAATCTTGAATATTTTCTTGTTGGTTAGGATTTTTGGAACATTCTTGAATTTTCACCTGAAAGGGTCATTTTGAAGATGTATTTGGTGGAGAGTAAAGCAGGGGCAATAGCTTGTATGCTATTTTCTCTGTTGTTTTTGGGTACATGGCCTGCTCTGCTTACTTTACTTGAAAGAAGAGGACGTCTTCCTCAACATACTTATCTTGATTATACCATCACAAACCTTTTCTCTGCTACTCTCATTGCTTTTACTGTTGGTGAGATTGGAAGGAGCACAATGGAACAACCAAATTTTTTCACTCAGCTTTCTCAGGTTAGTGGCCATTTGAGCTGCTTTATTCTCATTTAAAAGTGACAGCATATTTTAAATCCTTTACCTGGTTCTATCGGTGGCCAATGAGATGAGTTGTCTTCTCATAGGGCTCGGTTGATATTGCTCCCTTTGCGCTAGCTTTAAAGTGCGAGTTAAGCCCGGTATGAGAGCAGGACACATCTCAACCGAATATTGGCTCCCAATTAAATTTATCCATGCGCCAGATGCTCAGCCCTAGGCACAAGGTGCGGTGTTAAAAGAATGAAAAAGTTCACATTGGTGGTGATGAGATGGGTAATGTCGTTATAAGTCTTGATCGATCCTCCTTCCTTTGATTTAGCTTATCGGGGCGTGAATTAGGCCCAAGAACTCATTTTTTTACAAATTCTTTTCATGCTCTAGTTTATGCGTTTTAGGTGGATAGGATTTGAACCCAATTTCTGGTCAAGTGTGTGACTACCTCGCCTAAAAACTTAATTTGTTATAGATGACATACTTTTAATTACTCAATAATATTACATCTCCATACGACTGAAGCTTATCTACAAGATATTGATTACTGACCTTTCTTTCAACGTTTCTACATGTCGTGGTATTGGTGATTAATATTATACCTTACTTCATCTTGGTTGAATTTGGATGAAACACGCCTAATAAGGTCAAATGGATATAAAGGATTTGTATAGCAGACTCAAACTAGTTTGGGATTGAGACGTAATTGTGCTATTGCTGTTGATATTGTGTTCATTTGGAACGTATGGAATTTCTCATGTTGTCTGCTTCCTCTGTAATTAAGTAGAGGAAAGATATTGAAATTTTACAATTTGATACAGACAACAAGAAGATACGATCAGCGATATGTTCCTAGTTTTCTGTCATAACAAATCTGTAGCTCAATAGGTTGATACAAGACGGGGAATTGAAGAGGCAATGTATGAGTTCTTACCATGCATTTTAGATTAGATTCTAGATCAATATATTCATCGATCTGTTCTCTCATTGGTTCGTCTGATGACTTTTTCCAATTAGTCTGGAGTCTAGTTATTGTACAAAATGTTCTTCTGGTTTAGTGGTTATAACTTTTTCGCGTTTCCAAAAGAGGCTTGATCAAATATGAATTCCTGATAGATTAATCGAAGAATCAGACTTGTGATCCTTGCTGACATAGCTTCTTTGTTTCGATTAAGATCACCTATGCACTAATTGAAGACAAGATAAAATCAAATTCTAGTGGTCATAGAAACTTCCCACCAATGCAAAATAGATAGTGTATTATTCAAATTTGAGGAACAACAAATATATAATTTGGAATTTGTATTTTCTTTTTGGTTTCTGAACAAATTTTATGGATGAAAGGTGCAGGACAATTGGCCTAGTGTCTTGTTTGCGATTGCTGGAGGAGTGGTCCTCACTCTTGGAAACCTTTCAACTCAATATGCATGGGCTTTTGTTGGTTTGTCAGTCACCGAGGTCATCACTGCAAGCATTACGGTTGTTATAGGTATCGTATTAATTCGAGTAATTTACATGGGAATTGATATCAATATTATGTTGGAATTTGAAGTTCATACTTGTTTTGGCTTATGGCAGGAACGACATTGAATTATTACCTTGACGACAAAATTAACAAAGCCGAGATTCTTTTTCCTGGCGTTGGATGCTTCTTGATTGCTGTTTGTCTAGGCTCTGCTGTTCATGCATCCAATGCAGCTGATAACAAAGAAAAACTTGCTTATTTTTCAAATAACTCTAAGAATGGGGTTGGGTATGCATCAGTTCAAGAACATATTGTAATTTTGAATTCTTCTACAGGCATCTCATGTACATAGCTTCTCCAGATGGAGAGGGAAGACTTAGTGTTTTACATCTCTTGTGCAATATTCCCCTCGAAGTCACTCCTCCAGTTGTGGAAATTCTGTTAAAGATTCCATCATTGATTGGGGGAGATTGATTTTAGTTTGGTTGAATCTTTGGCAGGACAAAAGGCGTTACTGAATCTAAACAAGTAAATTCAAACACAGGTACTTTAGCTAATGTAACATTTTGAAGTTCATGTCTTCTCCATATTTTTTATCAGATTGGTGGATTTCGTATTCACCTTTTTAGTTAATGTATAGACGTTCTGCAGTTGATATGAATGAGTTGGAGAACGGAGAGGAGAAGGCAAAGGCTGGAACTGCACTGTTCCTTATAGAAGTTGAGAACAAAAGGGCAATGAAGGTTAGAAATTCTTACTCAAATTGCCACTTCAAGATTAACTTGTTGTCTGGTAATTGGTATAAAAATTCAGATTATTTCTAGTTTGAGAGAGCCTCCAACTTGTCTTTCTATAGTACTACAGTGAAATGTACAGTCGATCCAGACTCCTTGGGATGAGGCATAATTGATTGATTTGTCAATCTAGTGTATCCAAAGAACACGCGTAATATGTTAGATTGTCAATGTAGGTTTTTGGTAAGAGCACTTACATTGGTCTGCTCATTACCTTCTTTGCTGGAGCTTGCCTTTCTTTGTTTTCGCCAGCATTCAACCTGGCAACAAATGATCAGTGGCATGCTCTAAAAGATGGAGTTCCACACTTGAGTGTGTATACGGCATTTTTCTACTTCTCAGTTTCCAGCTCTTTGCTGGCAACGATTCTGAACTTCACCTTCTTGTACTGCCCTGTACTAAATGCACCCAAATCATCGGTGATGTCTTACGTGAATGATTGGGATGGTAGAGGTTGGGCCCTTTTGGCCGGACTTCTGAGTGGCTTTGGAAATGGTCTCCAATTTATGGGAGGTCAAGCAGCTGGATATGCAGCTGCAGATGCTGTTCAGGTTTGTGCATTTGAAAAAGTAGTGATCAGATTAATTTGAATGATTCCTCATTTTGAATATAATATGTTCAGGCACTGCCTCTTGTGAGCACATTTTGGGGGGTAATATTGTTTGGAGAGTACCGAAGATCATCAGGAAGAACATATACGCTTCTTGCAGGAATGTTGATAATGTTCATAGCAGCTGTTGCAATCCTCATGGCATCTGCAGGGAAACGCAAATAGGGGAAACCTCTGAAACTATTTCAATATTGAACCTTGAATTAAAGTTTCTGTACATATGGATCATTGCATGCATGCACTGTATACACCTTAGCTTATTGCTGCTTCTGTTTATCAATGAAGAAAACCATCCAAGTGAACTCTTGGAAAAAGAAACCCTTTAATTTGTTGGTGGCTGGGTGTTGCATGAATTCTTTAACCTTCTATTTCCTTTGCGTTTGTATATATGATCTTTATTTGATTTGACAGTACTGCAATATCAATATATTTTTCTAGTTAGTACACTTGTGTCTCAAATCAGTTGTTATGGTTTGCTCCTCAAGTACAATCTGATTAACATTCATATTTTAAAATAGTGATTAAAACAATGCTAAAATAGTCGCGGTTCGTTGTTTGAATCCTCAATATCCGTTCAACAAATTATAGTTTAAAAAGCTAATGGATGTTAGAGTGTCTAATAGTGATGTAGCAGGAACTTGGCATCTTAACAGGTTTAGAGCTTTAGCAGGTCTACATGATCTGGAAACTACGTCGATTACCTATTATATATTTTCGGGCTTGTCCTCTGCGATGTATTAGAATCAAAATGATGTATTAAACAATGCAATTGTTAATTAATCAACATCATGAAGTCAAATAATATGGAGCAAGTTGTAACTAGAACCCTGGATGGATGATGCAAGGAAAAATATCCAAGAAAAGAAAGGTTTCATATCCACTAGACATACATGACAAATTTATTGTTCCATATAACATGTAAAAGATGAGAAAGACTCTGTGCTGCTATTAAATTAAATTGAAGAATATCCTATCATAACAAACTCTTGCCTGGATGCTATATTTTATTTAACTGCTGAAGAAGTGCTCAAGAACTTGCAGCTTATAGAATAACAGATGTTATCAGTTGAAACAAGCATGAAAGGAGGATATAAACCAAACACCATGAGCTTCCATATAGTAATTTCACAAAAAGAATATAACTCATGTATAGCCTCTGGATCTATATGCACAAAGAAGCTTGCAACAACTATCAATTAGCAGAGAAGGAGCATCAGTCCTTTAAAGTAATTGAAAGTTTCGTCTTGCAGAAAGAGGAAACATTAGCATCAGGCCTTTTCATCTTGTCGACAAACTTGACTCCAACTTTTCCTCTTCATCAATCAACGCTCGGCATAAAACTTAACTTTGGCTGCTCTTCTTCTTCATCAATCAACGTTGAACATGACACTCTATGAATTGTTGAAATCAAACTGGGAAAAAGATTATAATACTTCAATGTATTGATATACTTTTTAAAATTAAATAACTAATAAATAACAATGAGAAAATTACATATCATTTATTTCATTCCATAACCATGTGCGAGCACACATTAAAGCTTCCAAAGTAGTAGGATGCAATCTATTGCGATGCGGACTAATCAACCTCCCACAAGTCAATTCAGAAGCAATGGTTGACACAGAAATGACTAAGAGGTCACGAGCCATCTTTTGCAAAGTAGAAAATTCAATCCATTTGTCTTCCATCAACTCAAGTTATCAAATGATGGAGTCCGAGGTAGCAAACTTTCTTCCAAATATAAATTTAACTCAGATCTTGTCTCCATGATAGCTTGACTCAAAGCAACAAATCTTTTAAAGCTCAATAGTCTATCACCTTCAATATAATTAGAAACTTCAGTAAAACTAGATATTTAAAGGCACAATACATAAATTAGCCTCTTAACTTAGAGTCAAATCATAAGTTGAAACTCTACCTTTCAAAATGCACAAACAGACTCTTCAACTTGCTTGCTTTTTTTTATCAATTAGGCACAGTTGTCTAACAACCAAAGTGTGTGAGAACAATCTCGCTGTGTATTTTATGTCTAATCCTGCGATGCCATGTCATTAAACTTATTCCACCTATTTATAGTTTAAAAAAGAAATGTCACGTCATTAACACTATTCTACCTATTTATAGTTAATAAAAGAAAAGTAAAAAAAACATTTGTGATTGACCAAAATAAAGTTATTTTACAAAAAAAAAAAAATAATCAAATTTTGTAAATTTAAACTTTTTTCTTCACCTCGGACCTTCACCCCCCCCCCCCCTTCCCCCGCCCCATACAAAAAAATTTAAAAATTACTTTACGAAAAATTCAAATTCTGTAAATTTTAATTTTTCACTCTACCTCGAACCCTCATCCCCCCAGCCCCCACCCCCACCCATACAAAAGGAAAAAAAATTAATTTACAAAAAATTCAAATTTTGTAAATTTTAAATTTTTTACCCCACCTCAGCCCCCCATCCCCCCACCTAGCCCCCCAACCCCCAACCCCACCCCATACAAAAAAAATTAAAAATTTATATTTAGAAAAAATTCAAACATTAAAAATTTTAATTTTACAAAAAATTTAATTTTTTACTCCACCTTGGGGTTTATCCGCCCCACCTCACCCAGCCCCCCAGCCCCCAGCCTACCTCCCATTCCCATACAAAAAAAAATTGAAAATTTAATTTTTACAAAAATTAAGAATTTTGAAAATTTTAATTTTTTACTCCACCCCACCCCTATCCCCCGACCTTTACCCTCTCACCTCCCAAAAAGAATTTAAATATTTATTTTTAGAAAATATTTTAAATTATGAAATATTTTTTTTAATGTCAAAAACTAGAAAAGCAATTCTTGAAAATTAGTATTAGAAAGAAGAAAAAAAATTATATTTCAGTTTGAAAAATAATGATATATACATAAAGGAATGTTATTAGAGGTAAAATAGATAATTCACGCCTTTTTTACTGTTGTGGGCTTCAGAAAAAGGGCAATCACGCGCTCTATTTCGTGTGCAACACGCGTTTTGCCAGCTTGAATGCCTGTGCCTAATTGATTAAAAAAACGGGTAAGTTGGAGTGTGTTTGTGCATTTTGAAAGTAAGAATTCCAACTCATCCCCCCCCACCTCACCCAGCCCCCAACCCCCAGCCCCATCTCCCATTCCCATACAAAAAAAAAAATTTAATTTAATTTTTTACTCCACCCTACCCTTAGCCCCCGACCTTTATCCTCCCACCTCCCAAAAAGAATTTAAATATTTATTTTTAAAAAATATTTCAAATTATGAAAAAAAAAATTTAATGTCAAAAACTGAAAAAAAAAATCTTGAAAATTAGTATTAGAAAGAAGAAAAAAAATTACATTTTGTAGTTTCACATATTATACTTAAAATCAGAAATCCATCTGTGACATCATGATGATTTCAAAAGATGAATAAGCCAGATTGGTAAGATTAAGACGTAAAGAAGCTAGATTTAGCCGGTATATCAGATGAACATAGACAAGTCACTAGTTTTTTTAATCACATATAAACTAGACCAGTGCATTCAAATAAATGAAAAAAAACACTTCAAATCCAATGCACAAGTCTCAAATCAGGAAAGAAGTAGTACCTGAAAATGGAATTATAATACCAGTTAAACTATTGAAGAGATGAAGAAAGCTGAACAATATTTAAGCATGATCTGTAGTCATGAAGTCGGAACCACCGAACCGGGTTAGAGATAATAGATAAGAGCTATAGAGCATTGTACATGCATTCTTTGGCTTCTAGAATATTAGGCGGGTCACAATTGTTTTTTTACCATACTATTTAATCTAAATTACGAGTTTTAGCATAATTATAATTCTTATCAAATATAATTATACTTTTTTTTAACCAAAAATAGCAACAAACTCATAAATACAGTTCTTTTTACTCTTTCTCTTTTTATCTTGCTACTTCTCCAATACTCTCGTCTGCAAATCGACCCAACAATGGATACTACAATTGCTCCAACAAATTCAACGCCAGGTCGCCAGGATAACTGTGATTTCAACTCACAAATCCTCAATTTGATTGCGTGATAATCAGGTTATTATCGATTCAATCAATTGTTTTCAATCGGCTTATTTCAATTGATTTTTTTGCTTCAAAATTCAATTTGAACTACACAGCTCATGCAAATTCATTGTAAAAAATTTGATTGTTGTCAATTTTTTGTTTTAAAATTGAATTTGAAATATACGAATTCATTATAATTTACTCAATCTTCATATACTTTCAATTTCATTCATCGATTCAGCTGTGTAATTTAACTCGATAAAAATTTAAATTAAACATAACAAACTGATTTTGACTAATTCATACTACATGCATTCCTTTTCTCTTGTTGAATTTACGGATTTGATTCATTCAATTTTCTTCCCCTAAGTTCATTTTTATTGTGTGAGTCTATAAGATTCAAGTATAATATTCTGATTTATTCCTTTTCTCCTACTGAATTCACTTTGTTGTTTGAGTTTATATGATTCAAATATAACACTTTGGTCCATCATTTTACAATAATACTCTTGTAATTCATTTAATTATGGTAGGTGTTATAATTGAATTTAGTTGTTACGCTCTTATTTAATCCCTTTTTTACACCTGGATTCACTTTATTGCCTAAGTTGGTAGATTCAATTATAATAATATGATTTCCATGAATTAATTTTACTGTACGAGTTTGCGGGATTCGGTTGTAATATCCTCTGATTAATTCATTTTCTACTTTGAATTCACTTTTGTTGTATGATTTTGTAAGATTCAAGTATAATATTCTGATTCATTTCTTTTCTCCTACTGAATTAATTTTGTTGTTTCATTTATATGATTCAAATATAACACTTTGATTCATTTCTTTATAATGCTACTCTAATTCATTTTATCATGGTAGGTATAGTCAATAAAAAGATGGCCACAATACTGATTATGTTTTATTACAATGGGAGGTGGGACAATAGCAGTCGCTATGTTGATTACAATGCAGATGCAATAATTATAAATTCTGAATCAAGCTATAAGACTCTTGTGGCGGTAATTGCAACACAATTATCCATTGATACTTTTGTTAAAAGAATAAGCATTAACGACAAATTGATGATTGGTCAGCGCCAATGGAAATGCGAAATAATATGAGGGTCCAAGTGTATGTGGAATTGAAAAAGGATAATCGAGGGATTACTAAATACCTTTTGTGTATCACAATAACATAACTAATGATCCAAGAGGAGCATGAATCAAACTTGATTCCACAATTATGTGCATCTGATTCAATCTCAACCTCTGAAATCCTCAATTCATACAATTTTGATTCAATAATTGGAATTGATGATGCAATTCAAGAAGTTGGAATGGGATCATATACAAAAATTGATGAGTATTTAAATGTTGAATCTGCAACCATAACTAACCACAATCAAGAATTGATTGAGGAAAATCAAGTCTATCAACAAAAGTCGATTTTGGTTAGTGCTGTGAGGCGCTATTCTGTTCTTCATAAATTTCAATTCAAGGTCATACGATCAAATGCAAATAGGTAAGTTCTTTAATTATCTGTCTGCTTTTATTGTTTTAATGTTTGAATTGCGAGCTTATTTTGTTGTATTTTCTGTAGTTATACAATTGCATGCTTGAGTGAAAATTGTGATTGGAGTTTATAAGCATCAAGTTTGAACAAAGCTGACACGTTCAAAATTAGAGATTACAATATGTGAGAGGTGTGCGCATAATGCGTCTTCCCAATTAATTTTGGTCATATTTTTTAGAGAAAATAAGTATTTTTAAAGAGTAGCCAAACTTATTTTTTACAAGGTTAAAAAGTATTCTTTCCTAAAAATTTTAAAAACTTGATCAAATGATGTTAAATTTTTAGATCAAACACAAACTATTTCTCACCTTCTTCTTTTCCGAAAAGCACCTTTCACAAATAAACTATTTTTAGCCAATAAACATAGAAAAGTAGGGACTAATGCGATGAAAAATAGTAGTGCTAGAAAACAATGATGAAGACAGAAAATAAAAAAAGTGTATTTGTTAATTGTTGGGTTAGTTTATGCATTATGAAATGGACGTTGACATGATCTAAGTATTTTCACTCAATTCTCCAATAAATTAAACATGTATAAATGTTTATATTATGTAGCTTATGAACGCTTTTGAATTTCTCTAATCTTTTTTCCAATAATTTCAAAAACAAATTATCTTGGTCACTTTGAGATTTCTATTCGGGTCAGTTTTATGTATTACTGGTTTGGTTTATCAATTTTTTATATTTAAATATGCTAACTTAATGACAAATCAATAAGATATTTTTATCGATTTTCGGTTTTTCGATTTTTGGTTTACCCAATAAGAAAATACTCATAAAATAAATATATGATTTTCTAACAATTTGACACAATACGATGAAATACATTACAACAAATAAATTGATTGAGCACCTAAACTAAATAATATGCAATATTTGACCTTATATTCTAATTTACTTGCCAACTGAAGGATTATACATTGGAAATCAAGCAAATACATGACTTACGAGTATCGATATAATATCAAGTGATGTTAAATTATTAATATTTAATATTTATGAAGGGATAAAGTAGTAAATTATTATAGTCTTAATGGGTTATCGGTTTACCCAATAACCCAACACTACAACAACAACAACAACATACCTAGTGAAATCCCACAAGTAAAAATCGAAATAGAACCAATAACCTGATTTTTTTTTTGTAAAACTATTAAAAACTTGTTAACCCAATAACCTAATAACAATAAACCAATAACATTCTTTTCAGTTTTTGCACACCCCTAAGTATCGTGATTATACAAATATTGATCATTATATTTCACCATGATTTTAATTTGACACGTAATTTTAAAAAATAAAAAAATATTATAAAATTTTGTATATTTAAACTAAAAGTTTGTGTATTATACCAAAATATCTTTAGTCTTATAGCCTTAAAAATATCATGTCAAATTTAATCATTCTTTTTTAGACAGATTAAAAATAAAACAAATAAATTAAGATAACTACATATATTTATTTTCATAAAATATTTACATTGTTTAAATTCTTTAATAAATGCTGGCCACAGAGGTGAATTTACTATATTTAGTAATATTACGCACGTGCAGATCACGAGATAAGCAATATTAATAGTATATTGTTGGCGCCAACGGAAGATAAAAGAGTTGGTTATTTTTAGGAATTGGAAACAGAAACCAAACCAATTATTTGTCTTTCCTTATATTTTAATTCCTCCAAAACCCTAATTCTTATCGTATGAATAAAATCAAGATTGAAGTTTAAATTTTTTTTTTCAATTAGGTAATTCCCATATTAGGACTTTCTTTTTTATAGTGTCTGTTTTATCTCAAATATTTTGTTTTAATCATGCTGATGATTTTTTTTCCTTCAGGGAATTGCTTTTCTGTGAAACAGAGATTGCTGGAAATGCTTCATGTGAGGTAATTTTTTTGTGTTACAGATTTTTTCCTTAAAGTGGTTTCTGTTTTGTTCTTTTTAAACTCAATTTTATTACGCATAAAGAAAATGTAGTAAAGTAGGTAGAAGTTCTGTCTTCCTTTTTATGCAAAGGAAAATATTATTATATATCAGCATTTAGCACAAAAGGGAATTTCTATAGGGTGCATAGTCTACGTTGCTCGAATCCTCCAAAAAATGTTGTTGGGCGTGTCTTGAATCCTCGAAAAAGTAATGCATGTTTGGAGAATCTGACGAGGGTGTGGGGTTCATTCTTGAGATCCAAGGCAATTGAACTTCTCATTTCTGTTCTATCCTTGATTGTAGAGAAATCATGAAATGTAAAATGGTGGTTATGGTATATTGTAAATTTAAAACATATTAACACCATTAAATATTTTAATATATTTAAAGGACTTTTGTGTGCGGATGAAATTTAATCCCTCTTGACTGAGTAAATATGCGATTTTTATTCTCCATGTGCATTTTTTTCATAATCTATGATGCTCGGACTCTTCAAGAAAGTCAATGAGTGTGTGCTGGATTCTCCAAAAGTGATTTTTGGAGAATCCAACAAGGGTGATGCATCGAAATTGAAGAGTCTGTCAGCTAATTAGATTATAGTAATAACTTGACCATTCTGCATTAAAAACTAAGATAGCAGCTGAAGCTGTGAAATGATGGTCATCCTCTCCGTATTGACGGACCTATTTGAGATGCAAGAATTAAGAGTCGGACATATACCCTAATACTAATGCATGAAATCGTGCTTGTTATGAATGTTACATTGTCCCCAGTAATACCCTGTCCCTCAAACAATAACACAACTTAGATGGTATTCTGTAGGTGATGTTTAATTGTATTTCAGGTATGGAGTTAAATATGTAAGTAGAGGCAATACCATCTTAGAACAGATGCACCAGTAACCGATAATAAAGTTAAGGCCCTTGCACCGCTAAGTTGACTCATGGATTCTGACCAAGAGAGTGAAGGAAGACGAGATTCAGATGAAAGTGAAACAGGATCTTCTAAAAGTTCAGAATACTCCAATTCCATCACATCTTCCACATCAGGGGGTTCTTCAGATGATTACATCCAAGTGGTTCCAAAAAGAATATTCACGTCGCTCTCAGCAGGTGTAGCATCTTCGAAATCTCATTCTGATGCAAAACTTCTATCTGAAAGTGTTCCACACCATCAATTGAAAGAATCCTCGAAAATGTCTACAAGTTCCACTTCACAGGTTTCAGATGTCACTCATGAATCTGAATTCTCGACGATATCACAATCTCCTTCCATACAGGTGATGGAACGAGAGGCAGGTTTTCATCCCACTAGAATTTCTTCCTCCATTTTTGGGAGTAAGGATTCATCCTCTAAGGAATGGAGCACTGCATCTAATGAATCATTGTTCAGTATACACACTAATGAAAATGGTAGTCCTGCAAGGGATGATATTATGAAGACTGATGGAGATTTCAGACAGTCCAGGAAACGAGACAACTGTGTAGAAGTAGACAAAAATGAAAAAAATAATAAGTCTGAGCAAACTATGTATAGGCATACTTTGCCAATTACAAAAGGAGGAGTACATAAGAAAAAGATCTTTGAGAAAGAAACAAACGTAGATGCTGTAAACAAACTGCCAGCAACAGGAAATTCAGATGCAGCAACAAAGAGAACTGTCCGATTTAGAGAGGACACAAAACTAAGAGAGAACATAAACGGTTCTACTGCCACTGTCTGCTCCAATGGAAATGTATGCTATAGGGACTCTTGCGATGTTGTTCTCCCTTCTGATGGGAATGGCACGTGTTATGCCCCTCCAATGTGAGTAACGTTCTCCTTTTTTTTTTTGCAAAGGGGTTGGGGGGGCGGGGGGCTAAATAAATGTTTAGCAGATTGGTTTAGTTTTTCGGCTTTTACCTGAGTTAAACAATCTGCTTAGTTGCTCATTAGTTAGTTAAGTGTTCTTTTATTTAAAGTAGAAGTTATTTCTTTGTCATATTTCTAATTTACATGAAACGAAAAAATTAAATCATATAAACGCCTCTATTAACATAAACCTGAAATATACACAAAGGCCATTATCAATGCACTTTAAGGGCAGTGTTCAAAATGCTGCTTGTGGATACTTTTAGTTCTATAATTACAGGAGAAACTATGGCTAATATGTGCTTAATAGCAGATGACAGAAAGAGGATAAAGACAAACAAAGTCCTGGGTCATTTAAGATTATCTGGAAAGATCTGACCGTAAGAATGCATCAGACCATATTTGTAACTGGCTATCCAAGTCAAAGATTAGTGACAACAAGAAAAAATCGTTGACAAACTTGACATGAGAAGAAGCTTAAAGTGCATCATGTAATATGTCCTATTTGGCAATTGTAGGTTTCTTTATTCACCTATTCTTTGATATGCCCTATTTGAGTACTGGGCATGCTAATTGAAGTTCCTGCTTCCCCAATATTGTGATGTAGCTGATATAGAATACAAACTCTCTATGCAGGAAAAAAAAGTCTTCTTGGTGCTCGTGCTGTTCTTGTAGTAGTTGTCCAGGCTACTCATTGAAGTGCTCTGGTTGCTCTTGTAAGTGGTTAAGCTGCTCAGGTTTCTCCTGTAAGTGGCTATCAGGTTGCTCTTGTAAGTGGCTAAGCTGCTCAAGTTGCTCTTGTAAGTCGTTAAGCTGCTCGAGTTGCTCTTTTAAGTGGCCAAGCTGCTCTTTTAAGTGGCCAAGCTGCTCTTGCTCTTGTAAGTGGTTAAGCTGCTCGAGTTGGTCTTGTCAGTGGTTAAGCTGCTCGAGTTGCTCTAGTAAGTGGCTAAGCTGCTCGAGTTGCTCTTGTAAGCTATTAAGCTGCACAGGTTGCCACTGTCAGTGGCCAAGCATGCCTGTTGGCTGTTGCAAGTGGCCATGCAGCCATGGTGGTTGCTGCAAATGGCCAACTTGCAAATGCAACTGTTTAACCTCACTACGCTGCTGCTGCTAATGTTCAATCTGGTATAGCAATTGCAAGTGCCTGACCGGGCAAAGCTCTGTACTGCAATATAGCTGGGCGTTCTGCTTGTGAACTATTACATGATCTGATCTTACCAGGTATACGTTAATCTACCTCTATTCAAAATTTTCATTTACTGTGTGACATTTCTACTTCATCTTGCGACGTGATATTGGCATGTAGTGAATGTATTCTGACGATACTTTGAATAAAGCTTCATTGTAGAAATCTGATAAGAGAAATTTTTTCAATCTGTGCAGTTTGACGGAAGAGGAACTGTATATGTGGAAAAGGATAACCTGAGCAGCATTATACCCATACATCTCTGCAATGGCTTCAAGGAGCATAAGATACCAGCCTCTCCTGGGTCATGTGGTTCATGACCTTCTTTCTCATCCATGCTCTCGATGTTGCTGAGTACGTGAAGGCTTTAATTTCATGTAAGCCCTCCTTCTACATCCGCCTCATTCATTAAAAATGCTAGCATGCCATAGAATCATTAGAACAATATCTAATATTTTTATATTTTGAGTGTATATATGTAGGCAGTGAGGTTTAGATATATTTGTTTTCCTCTAGTTTATTATGCAACCATTTCTTTCCTTTTTCAAATTGGGACAAGAAAAGGTTGTAAGAGAGAACATGGAGAGGTAGTGCAATATTTTCTCTGCATTAGTGCTTATGAGTTTTATTAGGGATTTAAATCTTCTCCTTTCTCTTACATGCATCAAATTTTCTTTCTACGTTTTCCAAATCGGAAAAATAGAGTTGGACAACTATTTTTAGTATACTGGACAAGTAAATATGGACGAAAGGATATGAAACTCTTTCTCCTCCCAAATCTTTAAATTTTATGTCCATTAAATACTGTTATGAATGAAACAACAAAGTATTTTGTTATTTCCCGCTCATGCTGCATGCATTCAAAACCACGTTATTTTGATTATTGGTTAAGTTTTCATCTAGTTGTTAACATATAGCCTTGAAATATCTATCTATTTGATGAAATAATAAGGGTTTATTTTGGCAACATTTCCATTCCAATCTACAAAAATGTTAATTTCTTTCCACTTAAGGAAATAAGTTTAATCAGAATTTATACATACTTTATTAGATTTTACCCAATTCACATGTATTTTACAGAATCACAATATACACACAATTTATACAAAAAAAAAAATTATAGTCATATATATATTTTTTAAGAAACCGAGCTTATACAAAATTTAAACATTTATATACATATCTCGTACATAATATATACATGAAATTGTGAGCGGGCTTAGAAACGTTATTTTGCATATATTTTGAAGCAAAATACTTGCTATGTTCAGTAAAAAAATAAATGTTATCTTTGGTAAATATGAATCTAATTTCATAGATACAAAAAATATCTCAAATAAGTTCTCATTTTATCAAATTAAGAGGGTAGTTAATTAAGCTTCTAAGTTGATCAAATTGATTTATATAATTTTTTAACTTATAGAAAAGGGCCTAAAATGTCCTCGAACAATTGAATATAATACAAAAATTTCCTCCATCCACCTATTTGGCCTAAAATGCCCCTATCATCTACCCTTGGGTCCAAATATGCTCTTGATTAACCTTTTTGGCTCACTTATACCTTTAAAACTAACCACACTCTCTTTTTTCTTTTTTTTAAAATATTTACTATGTTTCATTTTCTTATGGAATAAAATAAATCTTCATCTCTATTAGATTTCTTTTCATAATTTATCCAAACCAAAATAATGTATCTCTTTAAAGATCAAAATTGATTTTTTTTTAAAGTGATCAAAGTGATTTATTAAAATAGCTAACTGATTTAGCTTTCTATAAAAGAAAACTTTTTAAAAATATATAAAGCTAATGAAAAAGTAAGTTTTTAATTTATTCAAAGAGTAAGTTTATTTTTTTAAAGTTATATTAAAAATAACGAAAAACTATTCAAATTTGATTACATAAAAAAATTAAAGAAAGCTAAATCGGTTTTAATGAATCACTTTGATCCTATAACACCTTGAAAATTTCTAACCCAAGATTCAAACTTCCCTCTTATGCATATGGGACCATGTTGAGTGATTCTAACCTTAAATATAAGTATTAAAGTTTATTATATAGTGGGATAATAGATTTGAGATGAATAGAGGTTATAAAAATCCTTTAACACAAAATTGAGATGAAATCCTCCTACCAATTGAGTTTCGATATAAAATTTTATGGATTGGGTAATCCAATAATTCCAAGGTTGTGAATGTATGGTAAGGTCCTTTTCTAAATATTTTAGGTTTGTTGGATGTGGTTTGAGGTCAAAAGGGACACCTAAAGTCAAGCTAAGTTCAAAACATTTCCATCGGTTGAGTTTTGGTGTAAGTTCATAGAAGGGTCAACTTCAAATGGATATATCTCTCAGCACATAATGACTTAGGTGACCCATAATATATCAAATGGTAGATCTCTGAATTAGCTTTACAATGCATCCAATTTTTCCTTAATTAGAGTTTTGAGTAAAAGTTATGACCATTTTACTGAAGCCTACCGAATCTGTAAATTTTGGCGATCCGCCGATTTAGACCGCTGAAACGCTTCAAGAAATCTTAGAAATGTCAAAAAGGGCGGCCCAAGGTCCTCATTTGGCATACCGCGGAATGGTTCGGCGATGGGTCCCTTAGACCTCCGTTTTGGTCGTCGAAACTCATCAAAAGGTCATTTTTCTCAATTTTGATGATTACTTGATTTTTCCAAAATGTTATTTTTGACCTTTTACCCCTAAATAACTTCTCCAAGCCTATCATTTAGCCTAGTAACATACCATTAATGCATAAATCCCTGAACACATTAGATTTGTGTGTTTAAAGTTCTCCTAAAGAAGAGGTTAGGGTTTTTCATCTTCAAGTGCAAATCAAAGGTTTCTTCAAGAGATTTTTTTCTCTTTCGGATGTATAAGGCCCCTCCAAAAATTCATCCTACGCTTGTCTTAGCATCTTGAAATTTCTAATTTCCATCCTACATCAAGTTAATTGTTGAAACAAGTTTTCTTTATTATGAGTAAATCTCGTCAAAGTATCTCTTTATTTTGCTCTCTTGAATAAAATCACAACATTTAATGATTTCAATATTAAGTTAGGTTTTCAAGTCAAGATGGTCACATTCAATTGTAAACTAGTATGAACCCTAGATATTTCATGAAAAGCTCTCAGGTCTAAAGCATTGCATTGAGTCTAAAAAGGATTTAAAGGATCTATATTTATAAGTTAGTTGAGTAGTAAACCTATGTTTTCATACTCGTTGCATTAATATTTTCTTCAGTTAAAGAGGAGACAAGTCGAGAAAAGCAAAAGTTGGGCTAAGTCTCGAAATGTTAAAGAAGTATTTTTGAGTGATATTACGCTTAAAAGTTATGAGCATATAATAAAAGATTTTGGGAGTAGTATTCAGAACTGATTTGGGTACAAGTTCAGATAACTCTACCCCCATAAACTACGCAACCAACGGAACATAGGATTGTACTAATAGTACAGCTCCTCTTTGCCACTGAGATGATTCAGTTTTGGAAAGGATCCACTCCCCGAGTACTTCATCCTGTACCCTAGCAAAGTATGGGATGACTTTGCCAACGTCGGCAAGGCATTGTACATCACGAGGCTCATAGTGATGGTTGCCGGTTAGAGAAACTCCCCAAGAAGTAAAGCTTATTATTTTATATACTGAAATTTATTATTTCTTTATTAAAGTGTTTCCTTTTATTATGTTGCATATTAATTGAGTTGAGTTATTTTCAGAGCTAAGCATTTGAGTATTATATTTCTATATATTTAGTTATGTTCATCAATGCATTAAAGTGAGTATTTCTTGCATATTGAGTTGCACTTTTAAACATGTTTAAAGCATATGTTTTACCTGCATGACATACTTTATCAATTGAGCTATCTCAGAGTTTAGTTCTAAAGTTGAGTATCTTGCCCTTAGTACTTTTTGGCCATCTTACATATCGTACATTTCACGTACTGATACTCCTTGGCTTTGCTTCTTTTTATGATGCAGATTTAGGTACTCTTGATAGCAGACATTCAGTGTGGCAATCCCAATCAGCCGTCAGTGAGGCCTTTTTGCATTCAGAGGAGCTTGAAAGTCTTTATTTCTTTTTTATTTATTTCAGTTGAGGTAGTTGTAGCTTGTCGCGGTATCCACTCTTTAGTCATAACTTGTAGAGGCTTCATAGACTAGTAGACAGTATTTCAGCATATTTTTCAGATTGTTGACTTCTCAGTTGATCTGCTTTATTATTCTTTCAGACATTGATTTAGTAGTTGTGTTTAATTCTAGCCTTTCATTATTGCTTAAGTCTTCCATTGAATAAAGTAGCCAGGCCAAGTGGGACCAAAAATGGTTCTTAAGTGTCGGCCATATCCAGGATGTAGACTCGGGGCTGACAGATCCTTAAAAGGTTAATGATTTTGTCTACATAAAATATAAATATGTGTAGATTTTTTAAATAAAAATCAAAATATATATTGTGGTAATGTTAGATTTTTTAAGAAAGTTTTTTTAAAGATTTTTTCTATTATTTATTAAATCCAAAAAAATATACCTCCTTCATGGCCCTAGCTGCTGCTCGTAAGCTAGGTAGTTTACATCCACTATCTTTAGAATTTTGGATTGGGAGGGAAAACCCAATCAATCTTTATCTGAAGGGAAAGAAAGTGGATTATCTCCGAAAGGAATTGAAACCTAAGGAGATACGACTCTTCCTAGAAGCGTTGGTATTTGATGGTGAGCGAGAGATTCTTGAGCGTACTGTATTACTCAGATGGGTAACACAGTGGCTTAAATGGGTCTCTTGGTACTATACTACTACATCATCTAAAGATGTCTGAATCAATTCCTATTTGAAAAGAGGATTTTATCATACCTGGCTTTCCTAACCTTACAACTGGCAGTAAGACTTTTTTTTTTTAAAAAAAAAAACTACAGTAAAACTACTAATGTATTTTTTTCAATCATATTTTCACATATTTTGTCCAAATCAAAATAATATCTTTCTTTATAATCCCAAACAAACTTTAAAAATAAAAAAATTATAAGTTTTTTTTTTCGTAAAAAGGAATTGAGGACGGAAGTTTACTTTATTCCTTAAGAAAATGAAACATAATAAACATTTAAAAAAGAAAAAAACGAAAAGGTTAATAGTTTCAAATGTATAAGTGAGCCAAAAAGGTGAATGAAATGTAATTTTGGATCCAAAGATAGATGAAAAGGGTATTTTAGGCACATTAAGTGGATAAAGGACATTATTTTTATACTATTTCCAATAATTCAAGGATATTTTAGGCCATTCTTCGTTTAACTTGCTAAGGTGGTTGATAAAACCAAAGTATTTATAAGACAAAATTGGTCAAACATTATAAATCTATCATTCCCAACTTATAATTTTTTATTAGGTCAAATATTTTACTATCTGATCCTTAATACATAAGGGTGACAATTGGACAGGTTGGATCAAATCCGAGCGGGTTATAATTGCTCAAGAATAAACGGGTCAAGATCCAACCCAATCCAATTGTGCTTGGGTCAAAATGGATTAGGTCAAAATGGATTGAGTAATAGGTTATAGAGTAGGCTAAGACCCATCCTGACTCAACTTTTACTAAGTTTTACTTACTTTATTTGTTCTTTTTCAATATTTTAGTACTTAATTAAGTTATATTTTTCTTTATTTTGGCTATCTAAAACATATAAAATTAAAAAAAAAAGTGTTTTAAAAATATTTTGATAAGATTTCTCTCGAGTCAATTCGGGTTGAATATCAACCCTATTTTAAATGGGTTGGATTGAGATGAGTTGAGCTAATAAATAAGCGGATTAACTTCAACGAATTGAGTGGATTGAATTTAATTTTACCACCCCTAATAATATATTTTCTAATTCTCAGAGCGTCTGTCCTAAAATAACTACTAATTCACCTTGTATTAGTTGTTCTTGCTTTATTATAGAGATATAAAATTCAAGGATATTTCAGTCTTTCTAATAAAATAACAATTTATCAATATTTTTTATGTCAAACAAATCTTTTTATTTATTCACATATGTAATTGTTTAATTATAAAATTTACGTTCCCACTTAAAAGTATTTTTGTAATTGCTTAATTATAAAATTTATATTCACACTTAAAAGTATTTTCCAACACATGAAATTTACGTACGTTGCAAATGTTAAAACATACGATTTTTTTTTACAGTTTTGAAATATCTAAACATCCAATGGTACTAAGAATATTTATTTAATTTTGATACATGAATATTTAATAGCAAGTAGTATTTATAAGAAAATTTTAAATTTACACGGTATATACGTGTGCAAAGCACGTACATTGAACTAGTCCCTTCAAAATGTTGTTTGAATTTTTTATACTTCATTAAAAGTCTCTTCTTTAGACAAAATCGTCTTTTCACTATTTTTCTTAATTTTTTATTTATTTAGTTTCAAGATTCATTTTTGGACTACAATTTCTTTTTATCTAGATTTTTTTTTGATTTAGAACTATTTTAGGTAAATAATTAACTAAAATTTTGACTATCAAATATTTTGTTGATAAAAGTATGTAATGTAACAAATTTAAAAGAAGAAAATCAGTAAAATTATGTTGAAAATATTAAATTACTCTTTTATACTTAGGAATCTTTTGTTACATTAAATTTTAACCATATAATTAGTTAATTTCTAATTATTCAACTGTAAACTATTACTTTATATATTGAAAAAAATGTTAATATATTTATATTATAAGCAATTGAAATTTTTTTTCATCTTTGCCATTTCATAATAGACTAAGCTATTGCATCAAACTAATAGTATTTATTTAAACTTTTTGTCCATAAATATTATATTTATTTAATAGTAAATATTATTTATATATAAATTTTAAATTGACGTGCCACATACGTGCAACGCACGTACACTAAATTAAACTAGTATATATATATATATGTTGTTTAGGTCATGCACTCATGCTGCAATCAAATGTTAGTTGATTACACTTGACTAAAATTTTGCTCTATTTAGATTTGGCAATAAATATTAAATCACAACAATTTATAACATCTCTTAATCTTTTTTTTACATGTGTGAAACTGGCACTCTCATTCCACATTCCCATTTTGGTAACAGTAAAAAGAAAGTTATTACTTCTAACCATTTTATCTTCACAACCTTACTCTTTTCCATTTTTTTAATATCAATTAATTACTTACTTCTACTAAATTTTTACAGTAAGCATCTTTGGAGCATATGCCTTTTCCTTTCTTTTGGATGGTAAATTCAATTTTCCAGAAAAAAAATTCAACCCCCTGTAAAAAAATTTCCTGTGAGTGCACGTGGAGAGTTACCAGAGGATTTTAATATAATTACCCTTTCTTTTTAGTTGCTATAGTTACAGTCAAATAATATTAAATATTGACTAATCTTTTAAGATATCTTTTTTTATATTGGTATGAAAAAATTATAACCTATCAAATTTTTCATATAATTTTTGAATTTTAATTTTAAAATTTAGTCAAATTGACTCTGCAAAAATGAACAGTAACAATTAAAATGAATTAATCCATGATGAGGGACCTACGCAAGCTTCTAAAAGTCCACTCGTGGGGCCAATGAAGATCCAACTTGACAGTATAAATACCACATGAAATTTGAAAACAATATTACAGTAACAAAACATCTCACATTAGAGCAGTTAGTCACTAGTAGAAGAAGAAGAAGAAGAAAACTCAAATTTGTTTCTTCTCCTCCTTTTTTGAAGTTCATACACAGAAAGTTGTCAACTTTTTTGAGGTCTGTTAATTCTTGAAGTGAAGGAGTGAAATTTCTTCATTTCTTTGCTTCATCTTTTTACCATTTTCAAATCAAGAATCTTTTTTTTTCCCCCAAAAACATTGTTTCTTTGAATTTGGATTTTAAAACTGAGGCTCAAAGATTTGATTTTGACATTTGGGGTTGTGTTCTTGACAATGAAAATGCAGTTGTTTTTGTTGGGCTCTCAAGAAATGGGAAAAAGACTCTTGTTTTCAAGAACCCTGATTCTGTTCTTGATGGCATTTGTTTTATCTTGCTTTCCCTTTTCAGCTTCTGGAGATGAAGTTGTGGAGAAAATGGCTTTGTTGGAAATCAAGAAATCATTCAGTGATCCTTCTGGCATTCTGTCCAGTTGGAAATCAGACCATTCTAGCTACTGTTCTTGGTATGGTGTGTTTTGCAACTCGAATTCCTCAAGGGTTTCAGAACTGAGAATTCGAGGTAGAAATACTAATGCTAGACTTGTTGGGAATTTATCTCCTGCTGTTGCGTACCTCGAAGAGCTTAAGGTTCTATCTCTTCCATTCCATGATCTAAGTGGTGAAATTCCTGCTCAGATATGGGAATTGAAGAATCTTGAAGTTCTTGATGTACAAGGAAATTCCATTCAGGGGGATTTTTCAAGCTATAGTTTCGCGGGATTGAGAAAGCTGAGAGTTCTTAATTTGGGTTTTAACAGAATTACAGGGAGGTTTCCGCCTTCTCTAGCAAAATGTAGGTTATTGAGTGTATTGAATTTTGCAGGAAATGGAGTAAATGGTGTCATTCCAGGGTTCATAAGTGATTTTGAAAAGTTAAGGGTGCTTAATTTGTCGTTTAATCGATTAACAGGGGGCGTTCCAGTTAACTTGGGAGTTAAATGCAAGGATCTTGAACACTTAGATTTGTCGTTTAATTTCCTGCAAGGGGAAATTCCGCGTGTATTGGGGAAATGTAGCCACTTAAGGACACTTCTGTTGAGTTCAAATGGATTTTCTGGTGTTATCCCTTCTGAGCTTGGTGATCTTCAAAAGCTTGAAGTTCTAATGCTAAACGACAACACATTTACTGGTGAGATTCCTTCAGGTTTGGAAAATATGACATCACTTCATGTATGCAACATCTCATTCAATAATTTGTCCTTTTCATCGGAAAATAAGGTGATAAGCCGGTGTAGCCTCCTAGGGAAATCTTTACCATCAGTCGAGCCAAGGATGTCATTTGTTTTAGCACCACCAATGGATGAAGAATCCGATGAGTCCCAAAGTAATGCAGCTCCTCCACAAGGGCCTCAGTCTACAAGTGGCAAGAGAGGACTTACTTCCATTGAGATGGCCGCTATAATATCTGCAATTGTCATTCTTCCTTTTCTTGTTGCTATCCTTATTGCCTTGTTTAAGCACATGAAGAAGCGCCAATCAAATCCTAGAATTGAGGCCCCTGAATTACCCAAAACAAGCGATCTTACAATTTTCAATGACATTGGAGAAGTTTTGACATACGAAAAAATCGTCTATGCTACCAGACACTTTAGCTGGAGCAACTGCATTGGAACTGGTGGTTTTGGTTCTACATATAGAGCCGATATTTCCCCTGGACTTTCACTGGCGGTAAAGAGGCTCCTTGTCGAAAGATGTCAAGGAGCCGTCCAGTTCCACGCAGAGATCCGAGCACTCGGATCTATTAGTCACCCCAATCTCATTACGTTGATTGGGTATTACGCAAGTGACCTAGACATGTTCCTGGTTTACAATTATCTCCCGGGAGGCAATTTGGAGAAATTTATACAGAATAGAGCCAAGAGAGTTTTTAACTATGAAGTGTTGCATAAAATTGCCCTGGACATTGGTTTAGCAATTTCCTACCTACATGACCAGTGTGCCCCGCGTATTATACACCGTGATGTGAAGCCTAGCAATATATTATTGGACAACGAGATGAATGCTTATTTGTCCGATTTTGGTTTGTCCAGGATCATGGGAGCAAACAACTCCTCCACCACAGGTGTAGCAGGGACTTTTGGTTATGTTGCACCAGAGTACGCCTTAACAAGTCGCGTGTCAGACAAGGCCGATGTTTACAGCTATGGTGTGGTCCTGCTTGAGTTGCTCTCGGACAAACGAGCTTTAGATCCTTCATTTTCCGTTTATGAGGACGGATTCAACATTGTCTCATGGGCCAACATGATGGTACGCGATGACAAGATACAGGATGTCTTCTATACGAGTTTATGGAAGCCAGGTTCGGACGACAAGTTGATTGACATGCTGCATTTGGCTCTAAAGTGTACTACAGAATACGTTCCTGACAGGCCAAGGATGAACCAAGTTGTTCAGCAACTCAAGTCTCTTGAACCTGTTGTGACTTAAGGCAGTGTAGATTCTGAATTTCATCCATCAAATAATAAAGTAGTAATAACTTAGCTTTTTTAGAGTTAGTTTTAATTTTAAAAACTCAGTTTTACAATCTGATGGATGTATGTTATATTTTACATATCAATATAATGAAAATTTGATTAAATTTCTATTATGGACTCATACAAAATCTAATTTGTTTAATCTTATTCTTTGATTATTTTATAATTAAGACCAAATATAAGAAACTAGCCAGAGTTAGAAAACATATGTAAGATGCACGTAATGTAATAAATAAACTCATGTGGTAAATAGTTTATTCTCAACGTTTTTGTTCATCCATGTATTCATTTTTGCTATCTAGCAATCGTTTTTTCATGTATTTAGCATTGCATTTAATTTTTATTTAATGATAATAAATATTTTCTTTATTAAGCAATTTTTAACCCTACTATCACCATTGAACTTGATGACTTCTTAAACTCCATCATAAAGTCATACTATTATTATATGAATGTTTGATTTATTATATAAATAAACAATAACAAACTTTAGTATAATGTAAAAAAAAAATGAAGTTTACTACTGTGCGAAATTAATAGGATTTTAAATTGCTCGTAATAATGAGAAATTGATGATACAAAAATATAAGAATTTATCTATTAAAAACACACACACAAAACCATTTGAAATATATATATACAAAAATGATGCTCTACAAAATATGGCAGATTTCATGTAAACCCATCCATTAAGTTAGAAGTAAAGCTTATAAAATATGCTCTTCGACAATTTATAAAGTTTTTGCATAGTCTTGCAATGATACTATAATTCAATAAAATTATACATGAGGTGCAATAGTCATAACTTTGTATATTTTGTAATAAGTTCGATATGAATTCCCAAAGGTTCAATGTCATTTTTTTTTAAAAAGAAAAAAATATTTTCTATTATTAAATTTATCCCATATGGTAGGAATAAATTTGGCGCCATATATTACCTGGGGATTAAGTTTATTCTTTTTTGAAGATGCATGCGAAATCCGCAGATTAATTTGGCTGTCATATTACCTGCATGAACTGATGTGCCAAATTAACCTGTCTATTTCACATTCATCTTCGAAAATGACTCAACTTTTTCAAGATCTTCGAAAAGACCTACCTTTGAAATCATAATGGATGGGGGATGCAGTATTCAAGGAGATTAAGGAGCATTGAGAGTCTCATGAGTTCAAGAAAAATTCCGAAGAAAATAAAAAAAATCATGACTCAAATGTTGGTGCATCACTTCATACAAGTGGTTGTGTACCTCATCGATTGATCTATAAGAGAATGGTAATTAGAAATCTTTTTAATATATTTCTTTAAAAAATGAAAATCATAATTGTCACACCTTGAGAGGGTATTCTTGGTGTGGCCGATATATTACACTCTATAAAATTACCAAAATATCCCTAGATGAGAGAAACACTTGCATAATGCATATTCCCAAACTTTTTCGGAAAATTCGAGGCCAAAATCGCGATTAACACGAAAAATTGTGTGGGCAAATGATCTTGGTTGAATTTTAGAGCAACCAGATCAAAGAATAATTTTTCGGGGCAAAGATGCCATTCCAGAAAAATGTGCGACACGTCCGCATCGCGGACTTGTCGCAATTTTACACTTAATCCTGCTCCTAATATTTTCTATAAGATTAGAAAACTGATCGAAAAATTTTCGAAAAAAATTGCATAGTACAGGACCAGGTCTGCGACGCGGACTGGATCCCTAATAGTTCAAAATTCGACTTTTTCTTTCGAGGGACATTCCAAACTTTTCTCTATCCCTTCTAAACTTAACCCATGACTAATACAAGTAATTTTTTTTTTACTTAAAAGGGGTTCCTAAACCCATTCCTAAGTCCTTATTACGTTTTAACTCAAGACTAGGGCTAAGAGGAGGAGAAGAGAAGCTAGAGATTCAAGCGATCGGAGCAGAAGCCTGTGCAAATTGATTGTCTACCTTCATCCCAGGTATGTAAGGCTTCCTAAAATGTTAAAAATTGAGTTCATCAATGCGTCCTTTCGTCCACATGACCAAATCGAAGTATAGGAATTGAGCAGTGAAGTCCCATAATTCTAATCTTCGAGTTACTTTCATTTATTGTTGAGTTTTCATGCATATTCATGAATGAATTGATGAGTTGCATGCTGGTTATATGAAATTGGAGTATTAAACTATGTTTGATGGTATGAATCCTAAATTTCATCATCCTATGTAACCTTGTTGCATTGACTGAATTGAGATCATGATTTTGAATGTTCCCAGTTCCTTTTTAGTTGTACCGCAGGATTTGTGGTGAAGGTTTAAGCTCATTTCTCAGTAACTAATTTGCACGAGTTAACACTTTGTCCTCTTAGTTATGTCGTGTCGTGAAACACATGTAGTTTTAAACTATTGTAGTCTAATTATAAATATCAAATTATACACAATAATTATGACTTCTTTGGTAGATGTCTAATATCTAGTGTGGTACATATCAAGTAAAGTCATCAATTTTCATATAGAATCAGATGAGTAAAGTACTCAAGGACTCTGCTTACGGAATAAATTAAAATTTTCAAAATTCACTTGATTCTATGCCTCTGTAAAGATCATCAGATGGTTCTCTAACAATAAACTTGACATCAACAACTTACAATTGTATCAATCATTGTTACCTATAGAACAATTGATTAAGTAATAGTAGATCATGTATAATAACTCTCTCTATTTTGTTTTCCAGAAAGTTCTATTAGAGAAGATTTATGTATATAACAACTACACTTAAGTTATGTAATTCACAACAAAGTTGAAGGCGGAGGAACACAAATATGAAAATTAGATTCACTACATATAACGACAATGACCTTTGGACATTATGGATACTTTTGAATATAGTCGAGAGCACATAAAAATGATAGTGATCGTAAGATATTAATTTTTTTTTCTTTTCATATTATGTTAATTCTCTATTGTTGTAACGCTTAATTAGTCAATAAAGTTAAAGCTTTTGTGATTTCGATAACCTGACACATTGACGTTCCTAAAGATGTTTTTGCAACTAGACGGAGTACTGCTTTTTCACTAATTCTAACAATAATTTGTATATTCATAGTGGAGATTAATACTTGAGGTATTTATAGGAGAATAAAACATCTTTCCTTTTTTAAATTAGATTTAGAATGTATATTTGAACACGAACAACCCTATTTTGGCGTAATCTTTTTCTTTTATGGTACTCGTTTAATGAAAAATTATGGATTAATTTCACCTTTTTAGAGGAAGTTTTCTCCAGGGCATAAGTTCAAATGCTATGTCTAATTCACAAGACAGACCTTTACCTTTAACATTACAAAAATTATCATGCAAACTTATTCCCAAATTCAGTGTACGAACTTCAATTTTAGAACATTATCTCTAGGCACAAGTTGTGCTTAAGGCAAAAATTTTCACCAGGAACAAGTTATCCTCAATATGTACAGGGTATTCCTAGGGATGTTACAAATATTACTATATTTTGCTGGCGGAAGCCTATGTTGACAGGTAATAGTTTTGGAAGGTTTTAATATCTGTTGTTGAGGCATCTTTTTTGTGGCAAATACAATTATGAAATGGTGCACTGTTTAGATGCCGGGATACTGTCAAACAAATAATAGGTCATATATGGATTAATAATAAGATATAATTTGCGGCAAAAAATTAGATTAGCAGTAACATATATATGCTGTTGAATAGATCGAATAATAGGTCATTTATTTGCAGCCTCAAGGGATAGTCTGTAACAGTGCAAAGTTTACGATGTTGGTCTGTGAAACAAGGTAGCGAGCAGATGTAAAATTTGGAGCGGGATTAAGTATTAAGGTGAAAACATACCACTGTCGAGTGATTTCTTTGAAGTATAAACCAAATTGTAAATGCAATTCATGGGTTAATGGAAGTTGAAACATAAACCAACTTGTAAATAAAATATAATTGGTGGGTCGATGATTCAAAAGACTAAAATTGGTGAAGAAGAAGATTAGATTTGCTAAGGCAGTGCATCTGAATAATAAGGTGTAATGGTGCATACTTGTTGCTGATGTTAGATGTTTGAAGGAAAACAACATCTGCATTTGCTTGTTATAAAAAATGAAAAGCAGGGGTTGCATCTATTTGTGAATAATTGGGCGTCGGTGTCTGTTCCAAGTGTAGGCAGTGGAAGTGGCGATGCTTATGGAGGAGGATAAACTAGTAATTTAACATTCATAATTTGGAGTTCATGCATTCAACACACTATTTTGGTATCTTGTTTATGGGAAAACTTAATTTGGCTAGTTCAATTTCTGTCGCCATATGGAGATGAGATGCCAAATATAACAGACAGATAAATGTTAATGTGTATTGTTCTAAAAAAGAAAGGAAAGTATATTTTTAAAAACAACACGACAAGTGATGGTCATTTTGCCAAATTCAGTGCAAACTAAGATAGTGATTAAGTGTTACCAATAATGGATGGCCAAATTAAGGAAATCCGAAAGATTTTAACAGTGGCAAACATAAGGCATCCAGTAAACTCTATATGCAATGGACATTACTGGAATGGGAGCAGGTTGTATGCGAGCGGTTGGAAAAAAAATATGATGACAATATAACTTATGGGGAGCAAAATGTTGTTAAGAGGTGCCTGCAGTAGTCCATTGAAAAGTGTTAAACGGCTTCATGAGTAGAAACAGAATAGACATTATGTGTAAGTTGCAGGTGAATGGGCGCGGCGATTGAAAGTGAATAAGCAGGGCGAAAAGTAAAGGATAAAAGGGAATATCGATTCATACAGAGCGCAGATTGTAGGAGTTTCATGGGGAGAGAGATCTCTGTTGGTTGTTATATAGAGTGAGGGCAGGGGGTCGCATCCGTGCATTAAATTCAAAGAGTTGAGAGAGAATGAATGGGAAGGATAATGCACGGCTACGAAGGAGAGTGTGATGACGCTTGCCAAGCTGTAGGGTTACAAAAGTGTTCCAGCACATAAAAATATACTAATGAGGGCAAAATAGTAATTTGACATTGAAAATTTTGGAGTTCATGTTTTTAAGGTAATATAAATATAATGAGCATCTTACATGTTTTATGTGATGAGAATAATTGATTGGAGTCTAAATAACTGTTTGAGTTAGAGTTTTGAATGATTTGATGGGTACTGATAGCCATGAATAATTGATGGTCCTGATTGGTTGATTTGTTGAGTGAGTTTATGGAGTTTGATTGGAGTTAATGTAAAGATGAGACTGAGTTGATTGATATGAGTGTATTGAGTCATTGGGAGGAGTATTGAGCATCGATATGGGTACAAGTAAATAATAAATTCAACCCATAAACTACGATGCCAGCGTAGGATAGGAGATATGCCTCTTATGTCCTAAAAAGATGGACATTGATTGTGGATCCAAAATAGTTTGATCGTCCTTTAACTCAAGTATTGGGTGGTTGTGGCAATGGCAGTGCAAACGTTGTATCATTACCAGCTCATATGTGATAGTTGTCGGTTAGAGAAACTCCTTGATTGTGCATAACTGATTTGACTGAGTTGCATGCTAGAGTTTCTTTTAGGAGCATTATTTTACTATACAAATCTTGCATTCCTTTACTGAGTTGAGTCATGGACTGTTAAGTTGATTGTTGAGTTGATTTATTGATTTGTATCTGAGCCTGACTTGTTCCCTTAGCCACTTTACATACCAGTATATTCAACATACCGACATCCATTTGGGTCTATATCGTTAATGATACAATTACAGGTGATAGAGGCCTTCAGCAAGAGCATTGTTGAAGTCCAAACTCCTATTTCCATACTTGGTGGGCCCTCCTTGCTATCCGAAGGAGCCTTTCTCTTTCAGTTATTGCATATCATAATTATTTCTTTTGAGGTAGCCCGGAACTTGTCTTGGCACCTTCTAGAGTTGGATAGAGGCTTCATAGACATTGAGTAGAGATAGTTGATTGTTATTTATGTTCCAATTCTTATTCATTGGAAACTGTTATTGAGAGAGACTTAGTTATTTGACTAAATTCTTGGCTTTTACTAGAGTATTTTCTCCCACTGTTGAGTGTGATGTGATGACGAGGCCAAGTGGTTCTCTTAGGGAATCAACAATGGTTCTTCAAGTGTTGGCCATGCCAAGGGTACCTTGCCGGGGCGTGACAAACTTGTTATCAAAGCACAGAGTTCAAGTGCCCTAGGGGGTCTATGAAGTCATATCTAGTAGAGTATTTTTTATGGGGTGTTGTGTACCACACTTTATGAGCAGGAAGCTATAAGATATTAGAAATCGTTATACTTCTTTTGTATTTTGATTTCGTGCAATAGAGCTTAACTCTATTAAGTATCTATCAGATTTGTGCTTTATGCATTTGCAGATCATGTCTCTAAGCATACCGCCACCCAAGAGATGTTTCCGCCTTTAACACTAAGAATCCCCCGCCGGAAGTTGATGAAGTTCAAACCTACCTCGCAAATGGAAGTAGGGACTATCATTATCAACATATTAACCCAACAAAAGAGTCGGGGTTGAATTCCATAGGGAACAAACTACTAGCTTCAATTCAACAAGTGAACACCACAATTACTGACAAATTGGGGGGAGACTACACTACAAACTACTAATACTAAGGGAAATGGGGGTAAGATTAATCAAGCAAGAGAGCAAGGATAGGGAATATGGTAATCAATCAAAGCTTAATCGATCTATCACACATAGTATCAAATAGACTCTGTCGGTAGGCTAGGTTGCTTGTAACCATTGTCTCCGGTAAGAGCACGATGGTGTTTCACATGAGCTTGTTACGGCCTCAATGCGCAAATCACTCAAAGACGCACTCGGCTTGAGCAACCCATAAGCAATCATCCTAATACCTTAGTAGTTGGACCCAATTAAGGCATCTGACACCTAAACTCATTACTATCATACCTCCACTTCAACTACACATTTTCATGAAATAATTGAAGATCTAAGCTAGATTCAAGTTTGCAACCTCAAATCACAAGTTAAAAAATGAAGGTAAGCATGAACCCATAAATCAGTTGAATCAATCAAAGAAATTTAGGGAAAACTCACTTGATTTGCAAGTAAATAATCAACTAAGCATGAAAGCAAGAGATTTAATTAATACTCATAAACAAATTAACATCCAAAACTCATTAAATCTACAATTTATGCAATTAAGAACAAGAAAAGAAAGAGTGAGTGAAAGATTTATACAATGAAAGCTCACACTCTTCAATTGACTCGACAACTATAGAAAACTTGCTCTAAATCCTCACCTAAAATTCAAAATCTAAGCTAATGTGTGTTTTTTCTCTCAAAATTCGTATGAACAGTGATGAAGGAATGAATGAATGAAAACAAAGGCTGGGAGTGCGTGTATATCCTAATTTTGGATTAAAATGGTGCATTTACGAAACTACCCTGACGCCAGTCGCATTAACACTCCGCATTCGCGGAGCTTTGACCGTGTTCACGGAGTTCAAACTGTCACAAACCTCCGCGTTCGTTGACAAGCTTTCCACGTTTGTGGAGAATATATTCCCTCTGCTCCGCCTTCGCGCCTGGACTCAGCACGTTTGCACTTCACTGTATTCCAGTGCTCGGCGTTCACGGAGTACAATATGATGCCAAGTACACTTTTGTCCAGTTTCAGCTCTTTTTTGCTCCAATTTAGTTCCAATCTCCATCCTTCCCAGCAGAAATCCATCTAAACAATTTGTACTTGAAATATACACCATTCAAAGCATAATTAGCCTCAATTTATAAAATTAACAACACAAAATCATAAGAAAAGAGTAATAAATGAGTGTAAATTACATACTCATCAACACCCCCAACTTAAGACTTTACTTTTCCTCAAGCAAAACAAAACCAAACTCAAGAGGCTATCAACTTAAGCACACACAACCTCAACTCATTTTCTACAACTAAACCATGACCATGATAATGGTTGGACCAATAATTAGCACAATTATGTGAATATCTATCAAATAACTCCCTCACTTTCAAAAGCACATTTTTCAACTCAAAATAAATTTTCAAGAATGATCTAGCAACAACACAAGTTCTCAAGACATGACTCAAACTCCTAATCAACTAAAATAAGTTCCACTTGACTCAACCTTGAAAAACATCAATATCACCACTCTATTTCAACTTGCATGTCCTCACAAAAAGGAAAGAAAGTCCCCAAAACACACAATTATATACAATAAGACAAGGGACAAAGACTCAAACACTCACACTCAACAAAAGAACATCTCATGCACACAAATGTCACCCCATAGGCTTGCCTAAATTTTCAATCAACAGTTCAACTTCATCCCGTTAAAAATCCCAAAAGGCTTTTCAAGCTTGTAATATAGGCTTAGGGGTAGGATATGATACAATTTGGATAATAGTGACTAACCCTCCTTAAACTCTACACACAACATTCATTTCTTTTCAACTTTTTCCACTCCTTTCTTTACAATTCACACCAATGCACCTTTCAACTTCTTTTTCCAACTTTGACGTCCGACTTGCGACCATTTTTAACTTTTTGGAGGATTCTTTTCATTCAAGCACTTTTTCTTCTTTTCTTTTCATTTTTGAAAGCACTCTTTTTCTTTTCTTTTCTTTCCTCCATTCATCACTCTCTTTCTTTTTTCTTTCTTTTGACAAGCCAAGTGATAGACATCCTTCCTCATCTTCGGCAACAAAATTACCAAGGGATCTTCTAAATCTGCAAGTAATAGTTACGTATGAAGGCTTTTCCATCGGATTTGAGTTGGTAATAAAATTCGCAAGTAATCAAATTACTTGGGGATTTCATTGTGTTACCCCTATGAAAATCTCCAGGTAATCGATACTTTTCTTGTACTGAGACCTAATTGTAAAACTATTTACTAAAATTGGATCCAATTCAAATTATTTATTCACTTATCCCATTTTCTCTTTCTTATTTCGCGCATGACATCGACATCAATATATTGTGATACTCCATTGGCATATGCTACCATAGTAGTGTCATATAGAATTGAGCTTAATCCTTTGTAATACTCCGTTAATATATTGATACCCTATTAGTATCATATAAGATTAAGCTCCTTTTTAAGAAATAAATAAAAAATAATTAAGACTCTTCGGTATATGATATAATAGTGATATCATATAGGACCGACTTTAATTCTGTGATACTCCTTTAGTATATTAATACTCTAACAATATCATATAATATTAGGCTCTTTTTAAAAGAAATAAATAAGAAACAATCAATAAAAAATAATTAAGATTGCAATCTTATTTATTAAAATCACAATATTATTATTAAACTCTAAACTCTAATGGTATTTATATACTCTAATAGTATCAACAATCAAATAGTTTCTTCTTCTTTGACACCATCAGAGTATATTATACTTTGATGGTATCAAGCAATTTCATTGAAGCACTACCTCTTTCTTCTTGGTACCATTAGAGTATATATATATATACGCTCTTATGGTATCCAATGCGCGTAATAGTTAAAAACATAGCGTATGAAAGTAACGGGATAACCACTTATAAATATTTTTTCTTTTTGTGTTATAAGTATTATTTTCCCTTAATATATTATACATGATATGCTATCATCAAATTAGTAATGATCCTAATAAAGTATTAAAGTTTTGAACTTTAAGAATAAATATCTATTAATATGATTTTTTTTTTATATAATTTGAAAATTCATGAACCTTATTGAAAAGGTGCCTTTTTTTTCTTCATTTGATTCTTGCAATGAAATAAGGTTATCGTTTAATGATTTGCTTATAATCCTAAATAGATTATATAAAGTTTTGAACGACTCCCAACTTCAAAACTAAAACTATCAAATTAATTAAACGCCTAAATTGATATATTATTCTTCTAATTTCGTTATGAGCAAAATTTTATCTTGTAGATGTGATTGCTAGCTAAGCAAAAAGAATTTTTGAAAATGATAATGTAAAGATTGAGAGGAAAAAGTTATGTTAAAATGTATGATGGATGGCTTAGCTTCATTTCATAATGCTACTCCAAATTGTGAATACAAAAATGAAATTTACAATGATATCATCTTAACGTAAATAACTTCACGACTGAGTCGCATATAATTAAATTCATTATTTTAAGCGGCTACGGATACTCCTAACCTCAATCTCAATTTAATTTTAGTATACAATATTGTATCTTAATTCCTCAGCTAGATTGCTTGAGCTTTCAAAAAAAAATATTATCTCAATAGCATCGAATCCTCGAAAACATTTACAAATCCAACATCACCTTGCGGCATTTTTTGAGAAGTCCTAGCAACATAACTCCTCAGTCCTCACTGAACACATGATGCAGTTAAAAATGAAGTTCAAAGAAAACTGAACTACGTTTAAGAATGTGACAATGTTCAAGTTTCCATTGCTCCATATTTCATTAAAATGTTGCACAAGTAAATAGATACTGATAAGTTAGTCCTCACTCCTCATGACAAGAAGGATTAAAAGAAAGAAGGGGAAAAGGGTGTCACAGTTACTGCTCTGCATGTTGTATTGTATGATCATCCCCTCCAAAAAAGGGCTCATACAAAGGGAGAAGGATTGGGTTTTATAACTATATGCTTGAGAGGGTGAGCAACGTCGTTGCCTCCAGCATGCTTCACAAACTCTGCCGGTGAAAGAAAACTTCCATGACACACACACATAATTCTAATCTCTTCCCCTTTACCATACTTGTATAATATACCGTCTATTCTCCTCCCATTAGGACCATCTCCTTTGGTGAAAACACCTGGCATGTCCGCCAATGCACTTCCCTGTGCTCGATTTCTCGTTGTATCAACCCTGTTAGATGGACTACTTTCCACCTCTCCTCTTAGTGTTCGGCTTCCAAAGTCTCTCTGTAATGATTGGATACTGGGAGGGCTTGCCTCGGCCGATCCTGCAAGGAATATTTTATTTGACAATTTATTGGAAGAACAAAAACGCAAGGATGGAAAGGGAATGCTAAAAGCATATCAGGCAGACTTTCAAACTTTTTACCAATACATGATTGCAGAAGAACAACAAAAGAAGCAACAACAACGATTTGCAGGATCATCATATGCATTTTATGAGTAGTAGTACAAATCGTGCAATCACATGTCATGAGCACAAATTATACCATAAGGATCACACTCTATAATCATACCTGCAACAATGGGTTGTTCTAACAATGTTTCGCAGAAGATTCTACACGAGAATTCACAGGAAACTTTGGAAATAGAAGATCTCTGCTTTGATCATTTTCGTCTTTCAGGAGGAAAAGAAAGTGTCATTAAAGACGAGGGGAATGCATATTAAACAAGACATCTTTTGTTTAAATAACTGTTGAGAAGCTTAACAAGCTGATGAATGTTTAGTTGAGTTAGTTAATACTAATCCTAAGTTAGTTGGGGATTAGTTAGCTGTTAAGAAGTGGTTAGAAGGCAGTTATCAGTGTAACTATAAATGCTTGTACAAACCCAATGTGTGATATAGAAAAAATAATAAAAATTCTTCTGAAAACCACTTTACTCTTTTTCTTCTCTCTTCTCTTCTTCTCTCCTTCTTCTTCTACTTCCTCATTTCACCTCAGGTCACGAACAGTCACTGAGCTTCCACCATGGAAGCTAACATGGTATCAGAGCCTTAGTCGACTGAGAGAGCTTCGTCTCAAACAGAATTCACTAGATCGATCTAGATCGAGCAACTTCATATAGAAAAAAATGGCAGCTGAAGACGTTCCTGTAGCGGCGGGCCAGTCAACCACTCGAACCTCCAACACAGGTGAGATGGATCATAATCATCCACTCTATCTTCATCCGAACGATATACCAGGTAGTTCTCTGATTTCCATTCAGTTAATTGGATCAGAAAACTATGCCTTGTGGAGTAGATCTATGTCACTAGGTCTGCTAGGAATGAGTAAGCTAGGTTTTGTTGATGGAAGGCACACTAAAGATAGATTTGATGCTTCACTGCATGAACAATGGGAGAAAGTTAATGCGGTAGTTCTATCGTGGATAATGAATTCAGTGAGAAAGGAGTTGTTAAGCAGCATCATATATGCTTCAAATGCACACAAAGTCTGGTTGGATTTGAAGGAGAGATTCGATGTAGTGAATGGATCTAGAATTTTCTTCTTGCACAGAGAAATTGCGACCTTAGCTCAAGGAATTCTCTCTGTATCAGACTATTTTTCTAGAATGAGGAACCTATGGGATGAGTTTGATGCAATAATGTCATGTCCATGCAATTGCCCTGAATCAAGAAGTTATGCTCAATACCATGGCTATCAGAGACTACTGCAGTTCCTTATGGGGCTAAATGAGACTTACGCTCAATGTAGAAGCCAGATCCTTATGATGTCTCCAATCTCTACTCTAAACAAGGCATACTCTATGGTGATTAATCATGAAAGCCAGGGGTCTCTAGTCAGTCCATCAACAATGGTCAGTGACTCACTAGAAGCTGCAGCATTCTTCAGTCAGAAAGGAGGAACTAGTTCCAACTACAAAGGCAAAAGGGTGCTTATTGATGCTCAATCTAACTTTGGCAAAGGAAATGCGTTCTCAGGGAGCAACAATGCTGGCAGTAACTATTTCGGTAAAATAGTCTCAGCAAACAACCACAAAGTTCAAAAAAGGGGATCAGTAGTGTGTGAGTACTGCAGCTATAATGGTCATATAAAGGAGAAGTGCTACAAGCTAATTGGCTATCCACCAGATTGGCCTAAATCTAAGAAGAAAGGGATGAATCAATATGCAAACCAAGCTAGCAACTATGCTGAAAATCTCCAAGGAAGGAGTTGCAGCATTGGTCATGACAGTCCTCTCTATCAGATTGGTGCTTCTCAGTCTCAGCCAGCCCCATATTTCACTTAGGAACAATATCAACAAATTCTTCATATGTTAAACAAAGGTAGTGAAGGAAATAATTATACTCCAACAGCCAATGCAGGTATTACATCTCAACTAAAATCTAATACTTCTCACTCCAAGTGGATAGTAGATTCAGGTGCAACTAATCATATGACATCTAAACCTGAAATTATTGCATAGCCACAAAAGAGTTCCTGATCATGAGAAAAACAATGTACATCTACCTACAGGTTGTGAGGCACAGGTCACTCACAGTGGAAATTCTCATATTTTGACAAATCATCTGATTTCTAATGTCTTGTTTCTCCCAGAGTTTAGGTGTAACCTATTGTCTGTTTCAAAGTTAACCAAGGAATTATAGTGCTCAGTGAATTTTTTTCCTGACTTCCGTATATTCCAGGATCTCTGCACTGGCAAAGTGAAGGGGTTTGGTAAGGAGGATCAAGGTCTTTACATTCTGAAAGAAGACATCACATCCTCAAATACTACATACAAGGTTGCCAATGCAGTAGAACAAGCTCCTGCTTCCAACATTCTATGGCATAAAAGATTAGGTCATGCTCCCTTAGACATCCTTAGAAGACATGAATCTCTTAAACAGCTGAATAATGGTGAACAGAAGTGCACTATTTTCCCTTTGGCAAAGCACACTAAGCTTCCTTTTCCCATTAGTAGTACAAGTTCTAAGTCTGCTTTTGAGATGTTGCATTGTGACACCTGGGGTCCCTACAGAATTCCTACTCACAATAGCAAAAGATTCTTTGTTACAATCGTAGATGATTGTACTAGATTCACATGGTTGTTTCTTATACAATCTAAATCTGAAGTCATTGTAGTACTACAAAGTTTTCTTGCAAAAGTCAAAAATGTCTTTTCTGCTTCTATTAAAGTTCTTAGAACTGATAATGGTTGTGAGTTCCTCGGTTACGAATTTCAATCTCTTCTGACAACACATGGCATTATACATTAGACCTCCTGTGTATATACCCCCGAACAGAATAGGGTAGTAGAAAAGAAACACAGGACCATACTTCAAGTAGCAAGGGCACTCAGGTTTCAGGCTGCAATACCATTAAGGTTCTGGGGTGAATGTGTCACTACAGCAGTTTATCTCACTAATAGAACACCCTCCAAAATTCTAAACTTTAGATCTCTCTTTGAACTTCTATATCAACATCCATCAGCACTCACTCACCTCAAGGTATTTGGATGTCTTACCTGTGCATCCAACACCAAAACTTCAGATAAATGCTCCACCAAAACCATACCTAGTGTCTTTATGGGTTACTCCTTAACTCAAAAGGGTTATATTTTATATGATATCCACTCTCACTCCTTCTTCATAAGCAGGAATGTAGTCTTTCTAAAATCTATCTTCCCTTTCCTTCATGTTAAGTCCATTGGCACACCTATATTTCCTGTACTTCATCTGTCTCATTCAGATTATACAGCTGATTCTCAAGTTATTGACTCACAACTCCCCTCATTTGCCCAGGGGGAGTCTACTCCTGAGTTACATATTCCTGATTCAAGTCCCTCTACTTCATCCTCTATAAATCCCTTAACCCCAACACCAGAACCTGATATGCTTAGAAGATCATCTAGATTCAAACAACCCCCTATATGGTTGAATGACTATGCTACTCATACCTGCACTTATCCCTTATCTTCCTATGTCACTTACTCACTCCTTACTAAACCTTATCAACTTGCATTGTCTGCCTACTCCTCTTCTACTAACCATCCTCATTCCATCAAGCATCCCAAGATCCAGCCTGGATTCAGGCCATGAAACTGGAAATTGATGTCTTGGAAGAAAACAACACATGGTCAATTGTTGACCTCCCAGCTGGTAAGACACCCATTGGCTGCAAGTGGGTGTATAAAATCAAGTACAAGGCTTTGGGTGAGGTTGAAAGATATAAAGCCAGACTGGTGGCTAAAGGCTATAGCCAACAGCCTGGCCGGGAATTACTTAGAAACATTCTCCCCAGTTGCTAAGTTGGTTACAGTCAGATCTCTAGTGGCTATTGCTACTTCCAGTCAGTGGCCTATCTATCAGATGGATGTGCATACTGCATTCCTAAATGGTGGTCTCCTAGAGGAAGTCTACATGTTGATTCCTGAAGGGTTTGCCAGACAGGGGGAGAATAAGAAGGTCTGCAAACTTCAAAAATCATTATGGGTTGAAGCAGGCTCCCAAACAGTGGAACAGGAAACTAATAGATGCTCTTATACAGATGGGGTTCACTCAAAGCCACTATGACTATTCACTATTCACAAAATCAGTTGGCCAGAAGATAGTGATCATTCTAGTATATGTAGATGATCTGTTGGTTACCGGAAGCAGTCAAGAACTGATAAACAAGGCCAGGAAAGATTTACAACAAAAGTTCAAAATGAAGGATCTGGGAGAGTTGAAATTTTTCCTAGGTATTGAAATGGCAAGGTCACAGGAAGAAGTGGTAATGTGTCAAAGAAAATATGCTCTTGAACTGGTGTCAGAAGCTAGCCTAAGTGGAGCAAAACCAGCAGCAACTCCACTTGAAATAAATCAAAAATTAACCTCAACAAAGTATGACAACTATAGTTCTAACAAAGAAGCCAATGTAGATGAACTTATGAAGGATCCTGCTACTTATCAGAGGCTAGTAGGTAGGCTATTATACCTCACCATGACCAGGCCAGACATACAAGTTCTCAGTCAGTTTATGCACAGCCCATAGAAATCGCACATGGATGTTGGATTAGGTTGTGAGATACATCAAAGGTACACCTGATCTAGGACTCTTCATGCCTGCTAACAGGACAAACCAACTTCATCCCTACTGTGACTCAGATTGGGGTGCATGCCTGGAGACTAGGAGGTCAGTAACAGGTTACATTGTGCAATTTGGGGGAGCATTGATATCCTGGAAATCAAAGAAACAAGAGACCATATCCAGGAGCTCAACAGAAGCTGAGTTCAGAAGCATGGCTGCATGCACTGCTGAAGTTATCTGGCTAATAGGATTGTTCAAGGAATTAGGAATTCAAGTGCAACCAGTCGAGTTGTTGTGTGACAGTAAAACAGCTATGCAAATTGCTGCAAACCCTGTCTTTCATGACAAAACTAAACACATTAATATAGATTGCCATTTCGTAAGAGAAAAGATCAACAAATCAACAAAAGAGCAGCTAGCAGATATATTGACAAAGGGGTTAGGAAGAATAGCACACGAACACCTGCTGAGCAAATAGGGATTAAAAGACCTCTTCAAGCCATCAGCTTGAGGGGGAGTGTTGAGAAGCTTAACAAGCTGATGAATGTTTAGTTGAGTTAGTTAATACTAATCCTAAGTAAGTTGGGGATTAGTTAGTTGTTAAGAAATAGTTAGAAGGCAGTTATCAGTGTAACTATAAATACTTGTACAAACCCAATGTGTGATAGAAAAAATAATAAAACCTTTTCTGAAAACCACTTTACTCTCTTTCTTCTCTCTTCTCTTCTTCTCTCCTTCTTCTTCTACTTCCTTATTTCACCTCACTCACTAGTCACGAACAGTTTACTGAGCTTCCACCATGGAAGCTAACAATAACATGTTAGGATCGATTACAACAACACTTTGGTGATTTCGAAGAACAATTCAAGAATTAAGACAGTTTTAGTAAACCTAAGAGAGAGAAAGTAATTTCGTGGTAACACCCGTAAAGGTAACCTCCACGGTGATGCAATATTTATATTAATAAAATAGCACTGTTACAAAATACATGGAGAATAATAAAAATAGTACAGCCTAATATATTAATCAGGCTCCATATCCCAACATAACACCTATTATCAACAGGTGTGACACTTCTAATTTTCCTTTGTAACTTCGATTTATTTTTTTAACAAGGGTTTGTACCAACATGACTGACCCTTAATTATTTCCTCAACAATGAACTCCACAACTAATTTATAAGCACCTCAGGAAGGAAAGTGCATGAGCAATCAATAACAAACCAACCAACATGCCAAGTAACTAGACTTTGAAAGATCCCGGCATCCATAAACGTAAAAACTCAGAAATGACTACTACTATCAGTTCAGATCGGCTCTTCCTCGCATCTTATCAGTTGATTCCTTTCTAAAAGAGATGCAACAGCTAACACGTGTAACGTGTTTGAATACCCTCTTAACCAGATACGAATATTAACACAAATCTCAGACCACATTTTAAATTCTCTAAGATGTAAATATAACAAACAGATTGTTCTTGGTCAAGCAATAAATATACTTCACAAAGAAACTACAAGAGATAACATGAAGGGACAAAAAAGAAGAAGAAGGTGGTGATCTAGTGCAGGAAAGTTCATGCAAAATGAGCGCGTGGAATTAGATCAGAGAATTCGTGATCAATATTTTGCACCTCAGAACAGCAGTGTATTTTACGCTACTGAATCTAAAACAGTATAAATGTAAAACATTAGAAGAGCTAGATTGCAGTTTGAACTCACACTGTTGCAGCTTGAGCCAGTTGAAGGCATGCATATGTCGAAAGAAACCAAGTTTGTTTCTGGAGCATTTTGTTTGATGTGATGAAGGGATAATCATATAACCTAAGAGAAAATCTAGCATTGCACTTTACCATCTAATCACTTTCGGGTTAATTTAGCAGTTTACACAAAATTACTCTAGAGGTGCAAGACAAAAGAACTCTTCCGAGTTAAAGATCCCATGCATGTTAATATATTTTATAAGTTAGTGCTATGATCATGAACCAACAACAGGGAGAGTAAGAGTGTGCATAGACCTTACTCTACCTTATGCAATTAAAGAGGTTTCCGGTAGACCCTCGGCTCAAGGAACAGAAAGACGCCCAAAATTAAAAAAAATCAGCACGTACACTCATAAAGATTATGTAGTAATAATGAATTAAATCCAATCGCCCAGAATCCACATTGGAGTATTTAGTACTGGACAAACTACTATATTCAGAGAAAAATTAACAACTCGCAAATTTGCTAAAAATGTTAGTTTTTCTTTAGCCCTTCAGCAGAAAATATAACTATACTGAATCTCATTAAATAGAGGCAAACTTGTAATTAAGCTAGGAACTGACACCTACAAGTCACCTTATGTCAGTTGTGCAAATAGGAATATACTCTCCAAGATAATGGTAACACGATTTTGCAGGTTCAACTTAAGACACAAAATTCTGACACTAAAACCACTCCATCTATTTGAAGCTTTTGGAAATGAAACTAAATGTCAAGTCATTGTGAATTACAAATTTCCCCGCTTAATTAGTCACAGCAATTGTAAAATGAGCAAGAGAATCAGAATGACTTATGGTTTATGTTAATCAGCAACTACAATTTAGGATTATTGTATGTTCATATTGAGTGCTTCCACAGCCATAAGATGAACAACTAGCTAAGCAGAGGAAGCAGAAGGATATTTAATCATTTCAAACTAGTCATAACTACTGGAGTTTTTCAGGAAATTGTGTATTTGATGTTGTAATAAACAATGATGGATGCTGTATGCTTTACATGGAAATTAGGGATTGAATAGTTATACTGATCCAAAATCTGTTTACAAACTTTAGTTCAATAAAGGCACTTCAGTTTTTTTCTTCCACCAGACGAGACACATCATGAACTAGTTCCCAGGATTCATATATATCATCCAAAACCTAGTATATACGAACAAGAAAAACTATAGAGGTCTCCAACCTTTTCAGGTGATTAATATCTTAGGTAAAAGAAACCTGAACTTGCTCAATACAATTGTCACATACGATAAGAGCGTTTATCAGACATTTTCCCATTTTCTTGCGAATTTCTTATTTAGGTTTGGTATGTGGCAGAAGAGCAATATCTAGATCAGGTTTTAGATGACTTGTTCAATGCATTTTTTACTACAAAGCAAAAACCAGAAGAGAACATTTTGAAGTAATTTTCATCAACAAAATGAATAATCTCATCCATAATAATGATACAGTTTAATACCTAAATGATGAAAAAGTTTTAGGTAACAAGTACAATAAGAAACCTAATAATAGTGATAGTGAATAGCACTCATCACGCAAAATGATTAACACATACCGTTCATGGAACTTTAAGTCAGAAAGAGCTCTATTAGAGAAATGCTAGACGACTGAAGTTCTACTTGACATTGTGCACCTGTTTTAAATTATGATGATTTTTCATCAATGCAAGCAACGAACAACTTCAATTTTCATTTAGGTCCATCGTCTTGTTTTGCATGGTAAAAAAGAACATCAGAAAGCTTGTCTTTTCTAGCATTTTTGTCTGAGCTTTTGCCCCGTACAATGACTAATTAACTTTTTGAATCACGTCATTCCACAATTAGCATGTCGAACACCATCTCTAGAGGTCTGCTTGGAAGATCTATCATTGGACGATGTAAGGTCTTCTTGGAAGATCTACCATTGGACAATGTAAGCACGAAGGTTTCTTACTCATACTCAAAAGAAAGAGAACTGTCCAGAATGGAAATAACTAAAATCCCATGCAGAACGTATTAAATCGAAATTATAGGCAAGAAACAAGCAAGTGAAGCCATCAGCAGTTACAATATTATGGGAATGGTAAATGCTTAGATATCAAAATGTGCAAATCCTAAGGGACAAGAGGCATCTCATATGACAGGAATAATCAACAAAATCTGGTCTGTTTTCTTATATAAACATTTGTCAAATTATAAGACAAAAAATTATTAAATTTTAACCCCAGCGCAGGAATCTAATCCTTCATCATACAGCTTTAAAGAGAGAAAAGAAAGGGAAAAAAGAACAATTTTAATTCCTTAATAAGTACCTGCTATAAAAGAACTTCCTAAATTGTATCTTTGTATACTGCAGCTTATGCAAATCGGTAATGTTCAATATCACAAACTCAACTTGTCAGACTTGAAAGCTAAAGAACTTTTAGACTTCAGTAACCATGCAGAGTCGACTGCAGGATAAAGAGGAGGAAAATTTTTACCATATAGAAGGTCATGTACTGCACCATGAATTACATGCAAATTAACTCTCTACCACACAACCTATGTAGTTTACGCGTCTTATGTTTTCCTTTATCACACCAATAAAAGAGTGCCTCCTCTTTTTTCGTCTCGTAAAGGTACCTAAGAGATGATAAATAAGCGAGCCCAACTCTTCAATGTCCTACTCCTTTCCTGTCAAATGACAATGTTTGATTGCCTACGGTGTCTAAGATGTTGATGCTAATTTATAGTTATATAAGATAAATGGTAGTGAACAAACATTAATGGTTAAAAATTAGTTTCATAGAGGAAACACTATATCACTATTTTTATTAGTTATAAATTTGAATTTTTTGAGAAGTTGAAAAAATTATATAGAATAATATCATAAGTGGAGTAATGTCCCAAAATGATAAGAGAGTTTTACATAAATTACAACGGAGGAAATATTATCTTATCAACATTTCCAAAATAACAATCAAAGTAATTGCCATTTGACGCAATCAACAATGTCAGAGTCTCTCTAAGGAATAAAGCATATTATAAAAACTTCTAACCTATTAGGATTACATCAAACCACCATGGAATTAAAAGAAAGGGGTATATTAATTTGAGCCTAGTTGGTTTTATCAAACACACCAACTTGTTTATCTTAAGCATTTCAACAATATGTTTGTTATTTATTTTTTTCATTTCTTAGGATGAAATCTTCTCTGTAGAAACAAGAAGAGAGTTCCAAAAGCCACCTAGATAGTATTAGCCCTGGCCCATGAAGTCGTATATCTAAAATTGAGAACTCATAAAATCAAAATTCTAGCTATGTTTTTACGAGACTAGCAAGTACCTCTAAATACTCGAACCACAAGACAACTCTTATGGTGTCACAAGTAGAAGGAAGTACAAATAACAACCTCTCTGGGATCAAGAACATGGCCAATAGCAATTATAAAGAACACATGCATGTGGGTATGGATAAAAGTATAAGACAGAAGATCTGGAGGATCTTGACAACAAGAAACACTAGACTTGTTCCACTACAGTAATGTAACATGTGATAACACACCTATTCAGCCAAAAATAGACTACTCAAAGAAGGATCAAGAGTTCAATGCGAAAGTAAAACGTAAAATGTACTACTCCCTCTCTCCCAATTTAAGTGTCGTACCCACTTTTTTTAGTCTATCACAAAAAGAGTGTTTTTCTATATTTAGTTAGTTTTCCAATTCCAACAACTTACCTAATAATCTAAAACCACAAGATTTAAAGGACAGTACGCATCTTTAATTTTAAGACCGCAAGATTGAACAGTATCGCATTATTTCTTAAACTCTATGCCCAGTAAAAATAAGACACATAGACTAGGACAGAGGGAGTACTAGTAACAAAATTCCAACTCCAAAACAATTGCAAATTGTCTGATTCTCAACTCTTAAGTAATTGATATATTCATCAAAGTTGTTGGAGGAATAAACAATAGTAACAAAGAAGCATATACTGATAAAGTAAATTAGTATGCCAATAAGTTGAACTCCTAAATAATTTGCCTTACCTTGTGCAGGTTTACTTTCCAATTCAGATAAAGTTGAAGAACCACCACCTTGAGATTCCGTTGACCCTTGTGATGCTGGTTTCCTTTTTTCTTGCATTTTACTACCCAAGTAACTTTCTTTCCCTTTTGCCATTGCCATATCATCAGCCCCAAAAGCAGCCAATGTTGGCAGCTTACAACCAAACTTTTTTGCAGTAGACAAGAAATGTTCTTTCTCCAATTTATTACCTCTCAAATTCATCTGATCTGTCCCTCTATTTTCATCTTCCATACATTTCTCACCCCTTAAATTCCTCTGTACTTTCTCTGATCTTCTCCTCTTAGCCTCCATCCTTCTCAAACTCTGCAATTCCTTCCTTTTCCTCCATTCTGCCTCTGTCTCCACCGGCAATGAAGAAGTTCTAACTAAACTAGGATTATAACTCACTGCTGGTGATGCCACTGCATCATCATCTCTAACTGTTGGCAAACAAGCAGCTATAGAAGAAGACCTCACCAATAAACTTGATGAAGTCTTGTCCACACCAAATCTTCCACCTAATGATAACCCAAGATTCAACTCATCTTCATTTATATCTTCTCTTCTTGCACCTACTTCCTCAAGTTCAGATTTTTCTGAAGTTCCCATGAATCTTTGCAACAAGTCCCTTGAAAATCTGCTTGCGTCCAATGAAAGATTCTCCATCTCCACTCTGCTTCTCCTCCTCTCATCTGCATCACCCATGGTAAAACCACACAGCAAAAAGAAGTATCAAAACTTAGCTCTTTGCACATGTTTCTGCATTTTGAAACGTTTCTTGATCAAATTTAAGCACCCCCAGATGGAAAAATGTGATCTTTAACTGCATTTTAGCTCCAAGATATTAAGTCTTTACACCCAATTTAAAGAAACCCTCATCAAGAATATAAGAAAAATTGCAAAAGGAATTATAAAAATCAACCAAAGATGTCATACAAATGGATGGGGAGAAGCAAAACAATGAAGAAAAGTATTAGCTATAACAGAGAATGTTGTACTTCCAGCAAAGGGGTGGCTGGGAAATCAAGAAAACAAGAAGAAGAGGGAACAGAAAATGCAAAATGTAAGAGTATGAATGAAACAAATGAATGAAAGAAGAAAATGGGACATGGGATTTGAGTGTGGAGGGGACAAAGAAAGTAGCTTGCAGAGGACAAGTGGCTGAAATTGGAAAGGTTGAAGGGTGACACGTGGGTACGACTGAATAGCCCCTTTTTGGTGCTGTCTCTAATCAAAAAGTTTTTCCACAGATGGATGTCTCAATTACGCCTATTTTTAGATGTGTTCACTCTCACATGTGTCAACTTTTTATATATATTGGGCCACTACTCATTACTTTTTAACTTTCATTCATCATCTACATATTTGTAGGGTAGGGTTGGATTTGAAGAAGATAAAATATATGAAGACTTTATCGACATTGTTTTGGAAAAAATATTATTTACAAATTAAGTTTTTATGAGTAAAAGATATTAGATATGAAAAAACTTATTAATAAGGAAAAACAAATGATAGTATATAAAATATGATAAAAATAAAAGCCTCCATTCTCGTTGAAATACTAATTTGAACCCATTAGGGCTTTCGAATAGTTAATTGTGTTTTTCTTGTCTTATCTTCTTATCTTATTTGGTACAATATTATTTGCGCAATGCGCTTCAAGAATACAAGAAAATGGTTTGACATAAGCATCAAGCTCATAATACATAATCTTTTGATTTCCTCTAAAAAAAAGTCAGTAGTATAATTTTTAGCCACAATTCTACTATTTACTGGTATAATCTTTTATATGTTTCAAATTTATTGTGATTTTTACTCTACCAATTGGTGAAGTGAAATTAGAAGCATCATCAATAAGGTTGATTAAATTGATGTTTCATGTTTACATTTCAAAAGAAGCAAATATATTGAGCTTTATCATCTAAATCTTAGTGAGGTGATTCAAAATTTGAAATTTTTAAATTTCTGTAGCTATCTAAAATTAATAACTGAGTTTATAATCATATGTTCTCAATTTTTAGTAATTTTTTTAATACCTAAATAAAAGTTACTAAATTTATATCCGTAGCTTTCATGCTACATCTATCTTTATTACTAAAAATATAATTACCTAAAATATATATATAGATGAGAAGTAACAAATACTCTTGAAAAGTCATCAAGATACGCACAAATTGGCAAAGATACTCTATTAATTAATAAAAAGAAAATATATTAGAAACATTGTTCATTGTCTTTCTTTAGGTTTTTTCATTTGCAAGATGAGATTCGTGAAATGATCTTAACAACTACTTCACTTGAGCCTTCAATTTAATTATTTTAAATTATTATATTTCAAAAATTAATAATTTATATACATTAAATAATTTTTATTATAAATTTAAAATAAAAATAAAAATTATTTCCTTCGTCCATCTTTATTCGTCCCCCCTGTACTAATTTGGGATGTCCAGCAATACTTGTTCATTTTATGAAATTAAGAGATAATTTTACACTAAGGTCTTAATTTATCTTTATCATTAGTTATAGTCATTTTCCTATTATATTTTTTTAAGATATTGTATTTATTGTATTCAAAGAGTAATTTAGTAAAATTACTTATATCATTTACTACTTCTTAATTCCTATGCCAAGTCAATAAGGGGCCGTTTGGTTGGCAACATGTTATCACATGATAATTAATTCCGGATAAGGTATTTCATCATATATATGGAATAACTTATCCTATCACTAAGACAAAAATGATAAGATAAATAGTTCAAGAATTACCATATATCTCCAACTAAATATTAGAATAAATAATCTTATATTTTATTATAAACGACTCCTCATGTGATAAGTAAAGATAAACGGAGGAAGTACCAATTTCATTATCTGTGTAGCAACAAGTGAGGTTTAGGATGTTGTTAGACACTTGTCAAGAAAAGAAGAGAGAGCAGAAAAGGATTGACACGTGTCGATATTGGTACTATCTATGAAATTTAGGATGAGGTGTGAACAAAGGATTAAGTCCTTTTCGAATAATTTCATGCTTTTCCCAAAATGGGCTTTTAGTTATTTAATTATCAATGGAGTTGTACTAATTCACATTTCCATGACTCCTGGTTCATAAGCTTTCCCAATCTTTAGGATATTTCCAGCAACAAAAACACCCTCCAAAGTAGGTAAGTATTTATCAAAATTAAATCGATAAAAATATTATAATTATTGAGTTTTTAAGTTATTATATTTTTAATAGTTTAAAGAAAAAGATTATTGAGTTATTGATTTGATATTAATTTTTATTATTGAATTATTAGATAAATCGATAACTCAATAAGATTATGATAGTTTGTTATTTTACCTCTTAGTAAATATTAAATATTAATAATTTAATAGGAATATGACATTGTAGTAATATTTACATATTTTAATCTTTACAACTCAACTGATTAGTTATTCATTTTAGTATTTTAATTTGCAATTAACTAATTATAGCTTTTGCAAGTTTGCTTTTTATTGATACAAATTCTCATTATCATTCTTATTGGATACATCGGAAATCAATTTGTTAATGAATTAAAATTAATAATCAAAAATCGATAAAAATTATTTTATTAATTTAGCATATTTAAATATTAAAAATTAATAATATGTAAAATCAAATCGACTAATGCACACTGCTACTACAAAGCGCGAACATAAATAAATCGGTTAATATTTGATAAAAGTTAGTAATACTTAAAATTTAAGGAAAAAAATAATTTGAAAGTTATGAGTTACGTTTGAAAATGAAAGTAGAGATGAAATTGTTTCGAGGGAAATTCACATTGCAAAAGAATGAATGAGATTATAACACATAACTGAGTCGAAATCAGAGAGACGTCTTCTTACTTCAACTCAACAAAAATTAGGATAGATTTTTTTTTTTTGGTTTGTTACTTGGACCAATATAGCCCTAGCGGAGCTAAACTTGTATCCTAACTGAGGGAATCTGACCATCACATCAGGTAGCGTAACAGATGAGGCTATTTCTCTCTTGATTAGAGATTTCGAATTTAAATTTTAAAAATAAATTTTTTTTTGATAGGAAGTGTTTTTACATAAAACTATATGTAAAATGGGGTCTAGGAACAACAATAACATACTCAGTGGGGTCTGGCAACAACAAAGAATTCCATAAGTAGCGCCTAAAAATAAAATAATAATAATTAATTTAGTTGAGTTATTTTCTTGATACAAATGCCTTATTGAGTGATTTTATTATACAAAACAAAGCTCAATAGATAAATTCTCAAAGCTCAGTGATTTAAGATATTAACTCCATTTAAAACTACAATTTACATTTTTTTATGTGTAAACATAGATGGTTTATTCGATCTTATTATTATTTATGGTCTTTTCAATTTTAAAAGTAGATGTTCTATCTTTATTAAATTAAAAATTGATGTTTGTGAATAATCAATTTATTAAGATGACAATTATTTATCTTCAAATAACTCAAGTGAGAAATTAAGTAGAAAACATGATAACAAATTTGTTCTTCTCCTAGCTAGTTAGAAAGCTAAAAAAAAAAATCTCCGGCAATTATCTACTTGACCCAATTACATGAAATATAATATCTCACAACAATTTAAGGATATAATTGGAAAAGAAGGTTTTTGTAAAATTTAAATCAACCACAAAATTAGGTTAGAAGTAATGAACCAAACACTTGATAAAAAATAATCCCAGCATTACTAATCCCTGCATTATTAATCCCTGCATTAATAGTTCGTGCATTACTAATCCCTGCGTTATTGAAATTTGTACCAAACGACCCCTAAGATTATTATACGTGTTGCCTTTTGAGCTCTATGGCCATTTGCTAAGTTTTGCTTTCAATGCTTGTGGGACCTTCCATTACAAATTCTATTTTTTCCGTACACAATTCACAGCTTCGCCAAGCGTGTATCTATTACTCCTCCCTCCTTAATTAATTAAACTTTTTAGATTTAAAATAATTAAATTGTCAAAATTCAAGATAACTGTTCGAATTTTTTTTCATATTTATCTTTTTTTTAGTCATTAAAATTTTATATTTTTTAGGAGATGAATTATCTTATATATTTATGACTTCATAAAAAGTAATTAGTGGAAAGTATGATTTAAATTTTATCTTTGAATATTTTTCTTCACATGTGTATTGTGTGCATGTTTCACAAATTCAATTAAAATGAAACAGAGGAAGTAATACTTAATCAATAAAACTTGATAACAAACTCTACTTAGATATTTTTCAATATTTAAATTTGAAAAAAATATTGAATTGACTTTTCAATTTTTATTGGTGCCACATAAATTAGAACAAATATTATTTAATAATGACATAAAAATGTTATAAATTACAATAATTAACAAATTGAAATATTTGAAAAAGATATAAAAAGAAATGGTTGATTATTGAGATTCTATTTGCACTACAGAAATTGGGACATAAGAGTAATATTTATATTTTAAAATTACTATAAATCACAATAATTGATAACTTTGAATATTTAAAAATCATAAATTGTTAAACGATTTTTCAAATTGTAACGGTATCACATTAATTGAGATGAAAATAATAACATGTATTGTACCCATCAACTTGCTAGACTTACAAGCTATGCAAAAAATGTTACGTACTTAAATTAAGTTCACATTTTGTCGTCTCTTTTTAATTTATTTATTTTACTTTTCTTTTTAATTCGTCATATATTGAAAAGTTACATTTAAAATACGGCAAGTATTATTAATAACTTAAAATATTTTATTATAAATTTGAAAATTATATAAAATATACTATAAATCATAATAATTAATAACTTAAAATATTTCTACTATCTAATAAAAGACTACAAGCACACAACTCTCACCAAATGTCATATATTTAAAAATTTTATAAATCACAATAATTAATAACTTAAAATATTTTATAATATATTTTGAATGACATGAAAAGTACTATAAATACACTTATTAACTACTTAATTTTTTTTTAATGCAAATGATTTAGTTCTCTGGAAACTCTATCGATACCACATAAATTTGAACATATGGAACAACATATATTATTGAAAGTTATGTTAAAGTATTATAAATTGAATTACCATAATTAACAAGTGCAAATATTTACAATTGATACATAAATTTAATTGACTCTCTAATTTCATATATACAGCTTATATTGAAACAAAAGGAGTAACTTATATAATTGAAAAATGATATAAAAATTTTTAGAAGTCATAGCAAATAATGACTGAAAAATTTTAAGAATCATATAAGAAATTATAATTCCATCTATATCAGATAAATTGAAACGAAAGGAGTAACATATATTATTTAAAAATAATATATATAGATTACAACAAATTACAAGTTAAAAATATTTTTTTAAGAAAATAATACAAAAATTCAATTGACTCTCCGAATTCCATCTGTAGTAATCACATAAATTGAGACTATATATATATATATATATATATAGAGAGAGAGAGAGAGAGTTAGTTTTTCTCCTGTAAACAGGCTCAGTATATCCAATTATTTTGCCTATTTAAAAAAATATTTATAAAATATATTATTTAGTAATTTGGCTATATTTTGTTGACATTAATTATTTGTAAAATATATTATACGGTAATGTGACCTATAATGTGAAACACTTGTGGTCTATTATTTTAATTTATTTTTACTACTACATAATGACATAAACTTATTAGGAATCAAAGTGAATCTACTTATTAGATTGAATTAAATTGTATAATAACAAAAATTCATTGCGCGTTACTATCTCAAAGATCAATATTTTAAACTTATTTCTCAAGTAGAAATTAGAAACAAGAAACGCAAACATGAAGTTTGGCATATAATATATCTTAATTGATAACAAAAAATTATTTGCATACATAATATTTGTTTATTCTTTTTTTTTCATGTAGAATAATATCTACACTTCTACAAAAAATATGAAATTAGCTATTAACTTCATCGCTAATTGTTAGTAGCCACAAAATTATCTAGTGCTAAATTTAAATTTGTTAGCAGTGATCGTTACTAAGTACTTCTATCATTTACATCAATGTAATTAAAAAATAACATAGTGACTCAAACCATAAGTGTACTTTTGAACTTCTTTATTTAGAATTAAATTTTCGATTCTCTTATAAAATTTTCTACATATATAATACATCTAGTTATACATCAATTCATTTTTTAGCGTATATATTTTTATTTTATTTCAATATTTTTTCTTTCACTGTTGGTTGGTTATCTAAAATTTTGAATTATAACTATGCATTTGTCATCTTATATTATTTTTAATTAGTATATGTTTAAATTTATTTATTAATCCAATTGCTACTAACTTATAAGTTACGTGGTCAAAACATATTTAGTGTAATAATTCACTTTTTATATTTAAAATTATTTTTATTAAATTATTTTCTATTAAAAATAAGTTAACAGTTAAGTAAGACTTTGTTATTAATTTAGATATGCGTTTAATAAACTATGTCAAGTTTAATGGACCTTTTAGGTATTAACTCATAACAAAATAGCGCAATTGAATTCTTGAAATTATTTATAAGAAATAAAAAGAAAAATAAAAAAAAATTCATAACCTTTTGAGGAAATATGATACACACTTTGCTTAATGTAATAATTACTTTAAGCTTTCTTTTTAATTAATTTTTAAAAATGTTCTTGATTGTCTTAGTTAGAGCTTTCTATATAATAAATATAATAGAAATAATAATAACTAAAAAAACTTTCTAGAAAGAGTTAATATATGAAATTTGTGCAGGATATTTAACTACGTAAGTGAATTTAGTGGACAAGCATAATGTAAAATATATAATATTTTAATAAATTAGGATAAAATGAAAGATATATCCTTAATTCTTTATGCTTCATCTTTTCATTGAAAGATGCTTCTAGAATTATTGTTATTATTTAGAAATATATATATTTTTGGCTATATTTCTTGATAGATTTTTGTTAGTGTGAAATTACATATTTACCCTTGATCGTTCTACCTTTCACATTTCTATATACTAGATAATAGATATATAATAGACTAGATAAGCAATGTCGTGCTAAGCACGGGCCCAACATATTAGTTTTTTATGCAAATATTTTTTGATAAATACGACTAAAATAATTAGACTAAGCTCAGTCATAGACCTTCATGCTAACACAACAGAATATAATAATTAGACTAAGCTCAGTCAAAGACTTCCATACTAACACAACAGTACATGTCATCTCTATATATGATGTGTGAAATAGATCGTAAGAACACTTATGTACATCGTCATTCATATATAATAGGATTCTTTCATCCGCAATATGTGTATAAGTACATTTGAATTCTTCATTTTCTATAAGTAATAGTTGTAGTCATTAGCTTAGCAGACAACTTTTTTTTATCATTCTAGAAATCATCATATGAAGAAATTTAGGATGAACATCTTCAAAAGGGAAATAGATAATAATTAATTAAAATATCAAAATGGATAATAAACTATTCTAAAATTATCGTAAGTGTAACACCTGGTAAAATCAAAATTCCCTAGAAGAGAGATGTGTTCATAACGCGTCTTTCCAAACTCCGATGACAAATCCGAGGCCGAAAATGCGATCAACATGAAAAATTGAGTGGGAAAATGGTTTGGGTTGGATTTTAGAGCAATTGGATCAAAAAATATTTTTTTGATGCAAAAATAATTTCCAGAATAAGTGTGCGATAGGTGTACGACGCGCACCTGCCACAGAGTTATACTTAGACTTGGTCCCAATATTTTCTACGGGATTAAAACTCGATCGTGAGAATTTTCAGCAAAAAATCCAGAAAAATACCCAGTCCGCGTCGCGGACTATACTACTTTGAGGCGAACTTTTTTTTTAGTTTTCGTGAGGGGCATTCCAGACCTTTTCCAACCCCTCCTAAACCTAAAACACGATCAAAATAGATCATTTTGAGCGTAAAAAGTGTTTTAATCCCTATCCCTAAGTCTTTTCTTAGTTCTAACAAAGGCTAGGGCTAAAGAAAAGAGAAGAGGAGCGACAATTCAAGAGATTGAGGAGAGTTCTTACGAGGTTGATTGTCAAAGCTTCATACCAGGTTTGTAAGGCTGAACTAAACTAAGAGAATGTTCTTCCACGTGCTCTCATTGATGGTAATAGAGGAGTTGAGAGCATGATGAGTCTACATATATGTCTCTTGAATTTTCTTGTAAATTTTATTTATATATATATATATATATATATATATATATATATATATTACATGCATTTTCGTGTGTTGATGATTATTATAAGCTTAATTTACTGATTAAATACTTTTCATGAGTTACTGCATAAACCCTATATGTTACTTTGTAAAAGAATGCATGAATGAACCTAGGGATTGAGTCTAGAGCCTTGACTTGAGTATGTTGATTGTGATTGTGACTGTGATTGTGATGTGAGCATGATGATGAACTAATAGAGTTTGATGATCCCATGAGTATTCATAATTGAACTCCGGAGTTTTGTCTACTTGACTTCTTCCTAATGATTAATCTAAGCCTTGAACTATTGAATGAGATTTGAGTTGATGAGATAACTTGAGATGATAGGCTGAAAGGCCCAATTTAGTTGAGTTAATGAGATGATGAGAGTCTCTACGAGACTAATTGAGATGATTGATTAAGATGAGGAGTCTTATGAGCATTGAGTCTTGGGAGAAATATTGAGCACCGAAATGAGCAAGATTAAGTCTCACTCACACTCATTAACTACATCGCCAAGCGTAGGTGAGGATTGAACCATCACATCATAGGTTCCCTCTTAAGTTAAAGTCCCTGAAAGCCATAGAGGACTTTAGAGCCAGACTCCTTGTGGATCCGAGTTGTTCTTTTACCTGGCAAGTACGGGTTGGCTGTGACAACATCAACGGGATGTTGTACAATCACTGGCTCATAAGTGATTGTTGTCGAATAAGAGAAAATCTCAAATAGGCCCCACACCGATAGTACTCTGAGTTGAGTTGAGTTGATTGATGAGTTTGGATTAGTATTGATGAGTCATTTGTCTACTCTTTATTCTTGCTTTAGATAGACATTTGACATCCTAATTGAGTATCTTATGAGTAGACGTGATTCTATATTACTGCCTATATCTGTTTCATTCGGCCATTTTTGTAACGCCCGGTGAAATTATCAAAATACCCCTAGAGAAGAGGTGTGCGCAAAATGTGTCTTCCGATGCTCGGATTGAAAATCCGAAAATGGATTCGTGATCAGCACAAAAAATTGAGTGGGAGAAGAGTCTCGGTCGATTTTTGGGGCGACTGAGTCAAAAGATAATTTTTCGTTCTAAAACGAAAAACAGTGTGAGCCCGCAACAAAGTCCCATCACGGACCTACCGCGGAGACACACTTATGTTTTCTTGTGATTTTTTTATGGAGTTGAATTTTTTCGAAATGTGCTGTCCGTGACAGGTCCGCATCATGGACTGTGTTATTTCAAATCGAAAAATTTTCTTTACAATTTCGGAAGGCATTCTAGTCCATTCCTAAATACTTTCTAAACTTCCTATATGGAAAATATATATCATTTTCTCAGAGGAAGGGTTCCAAAAACCCATTCAAAACCCTCTTCCTAGCAAAATCACTAAGTTAGGGCTTGAGGAGAGTTAAAGTTGAAGAATTCAAGAGGAGATTGTTCAAAGAATTGTTGTTAGCAATCATCCCAGGTATGTAAGACTAACTTAAAGCATGAGATTATTCTCCCATGTGCCCTTTTGAGTAAATTGAGTCATTTATTGAAGATAATGAGTTTGTTGTGAAGATTATTTAGTATTATACTGAGTTTTACTTAATCCATATATTTTACATGAATTGATGATCATTATAAACTTGATTTATTGCATAATTCATTTTCATGAGTGTTTTTCACAAAACTCTATGATTATTTTATTAAAGAGTGCAAGAATGAACTTAGGGGATGAGTCTAGATCCTTAATGAGGATGATGTTTGTGATGTTGTGATTGTGTTTCACATTTGATGAGAGTCTTGATGATATTGATGAGAATGATGTTTCATGATGTCTTAAAACTTGAAACTTAATTCTAAAAGAGTATTTCGAGTCCATGATATTAATATTGATGTTGATGAGACGAGTTGATGTTGATGTTGAGGTATTATGTTCCTATGGGACAGATGATGATGTATTATATCCCTATGGGATTGATGATGTATTATGTCCCTATGGGACTGATGAGGCTGATGTTTTATGAGCATGTTGAGTTCTGGGAGGAGTATTAAGCACCAAAATGGGTGAGAGTGAGTCTCACTTGAACCCATTAACTACGTGGCCCGCGTATGAAGAGAGGATTGAACCGCAATGCGGATGACTCCTTTCTTTTCCCAATAGAGGATTGAGGTTTTTCTTGTGGCAGGCAGGGTACTGGATGGATGTGGCAACGATATCACTTCGTTGTATCATCACTGGATCATAGGTGATGGTTGTCAGTTAGAGAAACTCCCAGTGAGGTCCTACTTTGATAGTACTCTGATGTTGATGTTGATGTGATTGTATAAGTCGAGTTTCCTTGAGTTGAGATGAGTCGAGTTTCCTTGAGTTGCGTTGAGTCGAGGTTCTTTGAGATGAGTCTCATGCATTGATAATGTGGAGATGAGATGGTGATGAGCCATTTGTCTACTCTAATTTCTTGCCTTAGATAGACATTTGATATTCTGATGGAGTATGATGTTGAGTTGATGTTATCCCTATACTGTTGTACTTGTACTATGACATTCAGCTATTTTACATACCAGTACATTCCACGTACTGATGCCACTCGCCGCTGCATCATAAAGGAGTTAGAGGACTTCAGCAAACGCATCATTGAGGTCAGAGATTCTGAGTTCAGTCATTGGTGAGTCTCCTTGCTATCGGGAGGAGACCCTTTTTATTATTTGCTTTCGTTATTTATTGAGTTGGGTAGCCATGGCCTGTCATGGTACCATCTTAGATAATTGAGTCAAGTTAGAGGCTTCATAAACATAAATCGAGGTTTGATGTTGACATTTTTCCCTTATGAATTGAGTTAACATTGCACTTGCTTATTCTGATGTTGAGACTGATGTTGGCCATTGCCCTTCTTATTGAGGTAGCTCACTGCACTACTTCTACTATTCTTCTATACTGATGTTGAGTGACTGTCTTGAGAATGAGTAGTTCGCTTGGGGACTAGCAATAGTCTCTGGGTGCCGGCCACGCCTGAGCACCTTCCCGGGGCATGACAAACTTGGTATCAGAGCACAGAGTTCAAGAGTCCTAGGGAGTCTATGAAGCCGTGTCTAGTAGAGTCTTGTTTATGTGTGTGTTGTGCAACACACTTCATAAACAGGAGGCTAGAGGACATTAGGAATGGTTACACTTCTTTGATGTTCTGAGCCATTGCTATGCTCACCTAGTTGGTGGCCTCACAGAGTAATAGCCGCGGTCCCCAGGCCCCTAGCTCCAGCTCCCAAGAGCCTACAGCTGCAACCAGGCTCAGAGATTTCCTTAGGATGAACCCGCAGTCTATACGGGGCCTAAGGTAGAGGAAGACCCGCGAGACTTTATTGATGAGATGCGCAAGATATTGAGGGCTATGCATGTGAATGGGGTTGAGGGAGTCGAGCTAGTCTCGTATCAGCTTAAGGATGTTGCCAATGTTTGGTATAACCAGTGGGAAGATGGTAGAGGTGAGGATGCTGAGTCTGTTGAGTGGAGGAGTTTGAGAGTGCTTTCCTCGATCACTTCTTTCACCAAGAGTTGAGAGAGGCGAAGGTTGAGGAGTTCATATATCTGAAGCAAGAGGGGTTGACTGTCAAAGAGTATAGCCTCAAGTTCATCCAGCTGTCCCGATATGCTCCAGAGATGGTCCTTGATGTGAGGGCAAGGATGAGGAAGTTCGTGTTTGGTTTGGGCAGGCATGTAAAGAGAGAGCTGCCACAAACGACGAAAATCTCTGTTGCTGATTCCAGGTATGGACATCTCTAGACTTATGGTCTATGCCTAGCAAACTGAGGAGGACAAAAAGAAGGGAAGAGCAGCAGAGTAAGAAGGCCAAATCGGCAAGGCATGAGCCTAGCCAACAGAAGCAGAATAAGGGTTATAGAACTTTCTTTCAGAAGAAGTCTTCTAGCTATGCACCCTCTATGGCGAGTGCACCTGTTCAGCAAAACAAGTATGATCAGAAATCTTATGGTCACCAAAATTTCAGAGCTCAAGGACCTTAGTCCTAAGCTAGCGTTACCCAAGGCCCAAGAGGGAGGCCACCTTGTGGCAGATGTGGTAGGCTTCATCTTGGTGCGTGTCGTGAGGGCACAAATACTTGCTTTTCATGTGGACAGCCTGGCCATTTTCAGGGTGATTGCTCTTCAAGGAGATGGGGTGATAAGGGTAACAGAGCTCAATCTTCTACAGCGCCCCCTGCGGGCAGTCATTAGAAGACTACTATTGCGAATGCAGGAGGCAGGACGAACCATCTGTATGCGATGGGTAATCGCCAGGATCTAGAGGTTGCACCAGATGTTGTTACGGGTATGCTCCGAATCTTTTCTTGTAATTGTTATGCATTGCTTGACCTGGGTTCCACTTTATCCTTTGTGACGCCCTATGTGGCCAATAAGTTTGAGATTCTTCCAAAGTGTTTGCTTGAGCCCTATACTATTTCTACTCCTACTGGTGAGTCTATCCTAGCTCAGAGGATCTATAGAGATTGTGTGGTATCTATCCATCATAGGGATACCTTGGCCAACTTGGTAGAGTTGGAGATGGTTGATTTTGATGTAATTCTTGGTATGGATTAGCTCCATGCCTGCCATGCCTCTAGAGATTGTAGGACTCGAGTTGCTACATTCCAATTTTTGAATGAACCGGTCCTAGAGTGGAAGGGAAGTTCTGTTGCACCCAAGGGTAGATTTATTTCCTACCTGAGGGCAAAAAAGTTAATCTCTAAGGGTTGTATTTATTACAACCTTGTGCAAGTTAAATCTGATGATATCAAGTCCCCTACTCCTGAGTCGGTCCCGATTGTAAATGAGTTCCTTGAGGATTTACCTAGAGTCCCTCCTGATAGGGAGATCGACTTTGGTATTGATATACTTCCCGACATGCAGCCTATTTCAATTCCACCATATAGGATGGCCCCCGCTGAGTTGAAAAAGTTGAAGGAGCAGTTGAAGGATTTGTTCGAGAAGGGCTTTATTAGGCCAAGTGTTTCTCCTTGGGGTGCTCCCGTTCTGTTTGTATGAAAGAAAGATGGGTCTCTTAGAATGTGGATAGACTATAGGCAACTGAACAAGGTTACGATCAAGAATAAATATCCTCTTCCTAGGATAGATGACCTATTTGACCAACTTCAGGGTGCCTCATGCTTTTCAAAGATAGGCCTTACATCGGGTTAAAACCAGTTGAAAGTGAGAGAATGTGATGTTCCAAAGACAGCCTTCAGGATAAGATATGGCCACTTTGAGTTCTTGGTCATATCCTTTGGGTTGACGAACACACCGACAACTTTCATGGATTTAATGAATAGGGTGTTCAGGCCCTACCTTGACATGTTTGTAATCGTGTTCATTGATGATATTTTGGTGTATTTAAAGAATGAGGAGGAGCATGCCAAACACCTTAGAGTTGTCCTTCAGACTCTTAAGGACCATAATTGTATGCGGAGTTCTCCAAGTGTGAGTTTTGGCTTAAGTCAATGGCTTTCCTAGGCTATGTGGCTTTGGGTGATGGGATTCGAGTAGATGTCCAGAAGATTGAAGCGGTTACGAACTGGCCAAGAGCGACCTCTCCAACTAACATAAGAAGTTTCTTGGTGTTGGCAGGCTACTACCACATATTTGTTGAGGGATTTTCTTCCCTATCCGCGCTATTGACCAAACTAACTCAGAAAAAGGTCAAGTTTCAGCGGTCTGAGGAATGTGAGAAGAGTTTCCAAGAGTTGAAGACTAGGTTGACCACCACACCTATCTTGACTTTGTCCGACGGGACGGAAGACTTTGTAATATAGTGTGATGCATCAAGAGTTGGGTTGGGATGTGTATTAATGCAAAGAGGAAAGGTGATAGCCTATGCTTCCAGACAACTTAAAGTTCATGAGAGGAACTATCCGAACCATAATCTTGAGTTGGCGGCGGTAGTGTTCGCACTAAAAATCTGGCGCCACTACTTGTATAGCGTGCATGTGGACGTGTTCACTGACCACAAGAGCTTGCAGTATGTCTTCAGTCAGAGAGAGCTTAACCTGCGATAGAGGAGATGGTTGGAGTTGCTCAAAGATTATGACATGCGCATCATGTACCACCCAGGTAAAGCTAACGTTGTTGCTGATGCACTTAGCAGGTTGTCTATGGGTAGCACAGCCCATGTTGAAGAGGAAAAGAGAGAGCTAGTGAAGGAAGTGCATAGGTTGGCTCGACTGGGAGTCCAACTTGAGGAAAATGACGAGGGAGGAATTAATGTTCAGAGTGGGTATTTATCGTCCCTAGTGACTGAGGTAAAAGAGAAACAGGATCAAGATCCTATTATACTCCAATTGAAGGAGGATGTTCAGAAACAAAAAGTGATGGTCTTCCCCCTTTTCCAATGGGGGAGATGGAGAGGTACCAGAGTAGGTTATGTGTCCCTGATATTGATGCTGTTCGAGAGAGGATTCTGGCTGAGGCCCATAACACTAGATACTCTATTCATCTGGGCTCTACCAAGACGTATCACGACTTGAAAGAGATCTATTGGTGGAGTGGAATGAAGAGGGATATCGCGGAGTTTGTTTCAAGATGCCCAAATTGCCAATAAGTGAAGGTTGAGCATCAAAGGCCAAGTGGTTTGGCTCAAAACTTCGAGATTCTAGAATGGAAGTGGGAGATGGTCAATATGGATTTCATCACTGGCCTACCGAGATCCAGGAGACAGCATGATTCCATATGGGTGATTGTAGACAGGATGACGAAGTCAACGCATTTCCTGGCAGTCAAGACGACTAACACTGCAGAGGATTATGCCAAGTTGTATATCCAAGAGATTGTGAGGTTTCATGGAGTTCCCTTATCCATCATCTCGGACAAAGGAGCCCAATTTACCTCCCATTTCTGGAAGTCTTTCCAGAAAGGATTGGGTACCAAAGTCAACTTGAGCACGACCTTTCATCCACAGACGGATGGTCAGGCAGAGCGCATTATTCAGATGGTAGAGGATATGTTGAGAGCATGCGTTCTTGACTCCAAAGGAAATTGGGATGATAATTTACCATTAATTGAATTCGCATATAACAATAGTTATCATGCAAGCATTCAAATGGCCCCTTATAAGGCCTTGTATGAGAGGAGATGTAGATCACCCATTGGGTGGTTTGAAGTTGGATAGGTTGAGTTGATTGGGCCTAACCTTATCCACCAGTCCAAGGGGAAGGTGAAGATTGTTCGAGAAAGATTGAAGACTACCCAAAGCCATCAGAAATCTTACACAGATGTGAGGAGAAGAGACCTAGAGTTTGAGGTGAGCGATTGGGTTTACTTGAAGGTATCACCCATGAAGGGTGTCATAAGGTTTGGGAAAAAGGGGAAATTAAGTCCTCATTATATTGGTCCTTATCAGATTTTGCGAAGAATTGGGAAGGTTGCTTATGAGCTAGAGTTACCTTTTGAGTTAGATGGAATCCATCCGGTGTTCCATATTTCGATGTTGAAGAAGTGTTTAGAGGATCTTGCCTTGGTAATCCCTGTGGAGAGCACGGGAGTCAGAGACAGTTTGTCCTATGAGGAAATCCCATTCCAAATCCTTGATCGTCAAGTTCGCAAACTGAGGAACAAAGAGATAGCCTCCGACAAAGTTCTGTGGAGGAACCAGTTTGTTGAGGAAGCCACATGGAAAGTTGAGGAAGAGATGGGGAGAAAGTACTCGCACCTGTTCGTGCCCGAGGTTGATGAAAGTGTTGGAGGTAACATTCTTACTTTTATGTAAATTGATGTTCCTACCATGAGTTGATATGTATAATTACTGATGTCTGAGTAGATGTTATTGAGGTCGATGAGGAGTTGAGGAGGTGAGTTTCTGAGTGAGTATCGAGGTGAGTCTTGAGTCTATTCGTGCCAAAGTACCGTTCCTACTTATCATTCGAGGGCGAATGATCCCAAGGTGGGGATAATGTAACGCCCGATAAATTACCAATATACCCCTAGGGAAGAGGTGTGCGTAAAATGCATCTTCCGATGCTTGGATTGAAAATCCGAGAGAGGATTCGTGATCAACATTGAAAATGAGTGGGAGAAGGGTCTTGGTTGATTTTTAAGGCAACCGAGTCGAAAGATAATTTTTCGTTCCAAAACAAAAAACAGTGTGACTTCGCGATGGAACCGCGTCGCGGACCTGTCGTGGAGCCACACTTATGTTTTTCTGTGAATTTTTCGACGGAGTTGAGTTTTCCAAAAATACACTGTCCGTACGCGACAGGTCCGCGTCGCGGACTGTGTTATTTCAGGTCGGGGAAAAGTTCTTTTAAATTTCGAAGGGCATTCTAGTCCATTCCTATATTTCCTAAACTTCCCCTTACGAAGAATAAAGGTCGTCTTCTAAGAGAAGGGTTTCAAAAACCCCATTCAAAAGCATTCTTACTAGAAAGTCACTAAGTCAGGGCTTGAGGGGAGTTGAGGTTGAGGAAATCAAGAGAAGTTTGTGCAAGAATGGTGTTAGCAAATCATCCCAGGTATGTAAGGCTAACCTAAAATTTGAGAATGATCTCCCATGTGCTCTTCTGAGTTAATTGAATGGTATATTGACATAATGAGGTTGATGTGGAGAATTTTAAGCATGTATATTGAATTATACTTTATGCATATACTTTACCTAAATTGATGATCATCATAAACTGGATTTATATTCATAATTCATTTTCATGAGTGTTTTCTTTTAAAATCCTATGATTATTTTATTAAAAGGTGTAAAAATGAACTAAGAGATGAGTCTAGCGCCTTAATGAGGATGATGTTGTGATGTTGTGATTGTGTTTCACATTTTATGAAAGTCTTGGTGATGATGTTGATGAGAAGGATATTTTATGATGTCTTAAAATTTGAAATTTTATTTCTAAACGAGTATCTTCAGTCTATGATGTTGATGTTGATGTTGATGAGGTGAGGTGATGTTGATGTTGAGGTATTATATTATGTCCCTATTGTCGCACCCCGTTTTCGAACCGGTAGAAATAGGTCGCAACATCATGTGATCGTACTTTTTGGTTTTTGGAAAAGATGTTTTAGAGTCGCCACCTAATTTTAAGGAAAATATTAGGAAACCAATTTAAGAAAATATAAATGTAGACTCTGTTTTGATTTGCGAAACCGGTAGAATTCTAGGTAAGGGTTTTGTTTACTCGAGGGGAAGGTGTTAGGCATCCCTCAGAGCCTATCTGAAGATAGTCCTTAAACTTAGCTTAGGAAAATAAGTTATTGATAAATTATTCATTTGTTATTTCTTGAATTTAGTGATGAGAAATTTCATCAAGAACAAAAATACAAGGTATGTCGTATGTATGTCAGTAGAAGATTCAATAAAGACATACTTAGTATACAACAAATTAATAGGTGAGTAGGTAATAAACAAATAAGCTGGAAGTATAGAAAATTTATATATTGAAAATATAGATGTACGTTTAAAATTATAAAGAATAAATGAGCGCATAAAAAAAAACTTATCGTGAGCAATATATTAGAATGTTGAGTATGACAACTTATCATTTTAAAAAAAATATAGATGAGATGCAAAATATAATAATATGCGCAATTTGAGTAAAACTAAATAAGAATAAATAAGATAAATGAATAAATAAAATAACATAACATAAAGTAAAATAATATAAAGAATGCTAAAATTATGCAAAAAAAAAACTTGTGATCTTATATGTGTCTACTACAAATAAAATATGTTTATGTATGCCATCAAAGTATATGAGAGTTCGTTATTTCATTTATGTATGGGCTAAAATAGCAAAAATTTTATATATGTAAAAAAGTAATGTATATGTCGAGGTATAATAATTTATATTTTATTTTATAAGGAAAATGAATAACATTGGTGAAGAGGAGAAATAGCAAAGGGAATAATATAATTTATACAACAAAGGAATATATCAAGTACATAGAAAACCTAAATTATATATTTTATGCGTATATAAAGCACACATGTATATAATATTTACAAGAATATTATCATACTGCGAAATAAATATATTTAAAGAGTGAGAAGATCTTATGAAAATATATGTTTAACGCCATGTAGGGAAAATAAGCTTATGTAAATTAGTTGTAGCTCATATATATATATCAGATATTTATCCCTTTATTTATATACATAAAATAATATAATATTAATAATGATAATAGACGAAATGTAAATATGGTAATGTAAGACATGGAGTAGATATAATTTGAGAAAAAAAAGGTTCAAGCAAATGTAATTCCAAGGAAAAAAAAGGGAATAAAGAGCGTTAAGCCGTTATGTAAAACTTATTGTTTTATATGTATTTGTTACGAAGTAAATATACTTATGAATGTTGTTCAAAATATATACGGGTTCATTGTTTTACTTATGGTGATAAGATAACAATAACTATATGTTGCAAAATGATAAGATGCAAAATTTTATGTTCCATTTATAGGTAAATATCATTCGTAAAAGGCTAATAACACGACTTGTGTAAAATAATAATATGACTTGTGTAAAATAATATTTCAAGTGTAGAGAAAAATAAAATATATACCTTATGTATGACGTATACACTTACATACCTTGGATATTTTGAACTTGTTAAAAAAGATCTAAAATTTTGAAATATGATAAAAAAGAAGAAAATACTTGAATCGTATTTAGTTTGAAATGATATAATAATGTTTGTAAAGAAAGTAATTAAACAAAACTAAGATAGAATAAAGAGATATTATTTCTTTAAAAAAAATCAACTAAAGGAGTTTAAATTGACTCAAATGATAACATTATATTGTGTTTTAAGGATATCAATTTAGAATCTCAAGTGGCCTAATTATTGAGATTTATCTTACGATTATATTAGTTTTATACAATATAAAGTCAATGTTCATCCCAATAAACAATTCATTCCTAAAAGTGATTATTTAGGCCTTTGATTAGTTGGAATAATAAAATATTTCAAGATAAATTTTATAAAAAAAACTTTGGCCTATTTCAAAATTTTTAAACAATGATTATGAACATACTGCCAAGACTATAGAGCATCAACATTAATAGATCCATTAAAGAAAGTAATGCTAATTCACCACATGATCTTCACACAACAAAAAGTTAGCTAATATGCCAATATTCACATGAAAAAGATTAATCGACTAGTATGAGAAGAATTGTAATCAAACGACGAGGAGGAAGGCGAAGGAAGGTTGACTCCTAATTTACGAGACTCCGAGCGCGGTGATGATCCTAATAGCTATTGACCCAATATTTCAAGCTAAAACGAGCTCCAAATTAGAAACTCTAGTCCTCCGAGTGCACATGAAAGACAAAGAAAAAATAAGAATTAGGAATCATGTAGCAAACTAATAGCAAAGCGTAACATATGTACAATATTATGTTTGGGCAAAATTCCAACAAACTTTCATCCAACAGTGATACCTTAGCTAGAGAAAAGGAGCAGCTTCGAAAAAGGTTTAAACACTCCAATTGTTTGAACCAAATAGGCATAAAAGTTATTATATTCCAAGTAGTAAAGGTTGAGGCAGTGATTAGAACTCATGCTGGTTTGAACAGCAATTCAAACATAGAGATGTAATTCCAATACATTATATAGAGATCAAACACAATACTAAAGATGAACCAGCACCACTTAGATTAGAATCCAAGATAATGAGAAGAACTTTAGCTGTCAGGGAAGAGGCCATCACATGAGCAGATGCAAATTGGATTTAACACAAAAAAAAAAAAAAAAATTTCAGCATGTAAAGAAATGCACTCGCTCTATGTTTTTTTTTTAAAATTAGGTTTCTATGATAGGATAGGAATGAACACAGCCGTTCAACACACTTATTGCAAATCTCCTGATCATACCAAACTATGAATAAGTCGTTCTAACAGATTAGCTTATAAATTAATCCAAAATTAATCAAGTAAACAAAATCAAAAGACGCTTTTAAGGAGCAGTGAAACATTATTTAAGACCATTAGTCCAATGTATTATTCATATGCTATGGAAGTAAATTTGAAACTGAAGAGAGAAGGTGTATTTCAGAACGAGAGAGTGAAATATAACATTGGATAAAGAACAAGGAAGAAATAAGTATGAACTGAAGTTATACTGGGCTAACATTTTCAAATTGCATACGAACTCGTGGGTAAACAAATACTCATTCCTTAAAAGCTTGAAAGATAGTAATTCTAGAACTCTTGGCAGTAAGTCATTAAAAAGAGCGTAAGTCATGATCAGTTCGTCGACAATAACCTTAGAGATGCAGAAGTCCAGTTCTTTGTATTACAAAGTCACTTTTTGATTTTCTAAATACTAATCAAGAGGTAAAAACAGGAGGAAAAGACTTATCCAAATTATTTTGAGAAAATGAGTGTAGCTTTTAGGACATGAAAATAGAGCAACTAATTTTAAACGCACGACGACAGTTGCATAATTCTTTTGAGTTTGATCACTTAGTGCATAACTGATCCAAAGTTGGCCTAGTTTTGAAACGATATGTGTGATGTGCTCAACCACAAATGGGAAAAACCAGTTGAAATTGATAATTTTAGCAAGTTTCAAGGCGTATTTTAATCTTAACGTCATCAAAACCCTCAACGCAAGCAATCAACAGACGGATTTACAGCCAACACAATCCAAGTAACAATGACTAACAACCAAAAACTAGGAGGAAACGTGGATGGAACCAGGCGCGTCGTACCAACACTTACACGTTGAGAATCAGGCAAATCTATATAAACAACATAGGTACAACATTTAACACCTTGTGTAGAACAGACAACCATCGATTCATGATAGAAAAGAATTAAACAAATACAAGTCATACATTAGTTCAGATTAACAATTTGATGCAGAAAATTTCCAGAGGAACACAGTAACTGAATGTACTCTGGTTGGAAAAATCAAGACGAACAAAGCTAAAGTAATATTTTACTCCCAGAAACAGAGAATGAGATGTAAAATAAAGATGATTACTGACCTTGTGTAGAGCAGCAAACCGGGCGTCGACGTCAAGTACAAAACTCATTTCCGAACTTGAACTCAACTCTTGCAATTGCTAAGAATGTCTTTTTGCCTGTTTTTCTTTTCTCAAAGCGATTTCTCTGATGATTTTTTTTTGCTTGGTGATTTTTCAATCCCTTTTATAGCCGATTCAAGCTTGCAACGGACTCTTCCGAGGATTCAAAATTTGAATTCCTAGGAAGCTAAGTCCTAAAGCAAGTGGAAGGAAAAATAGGCTGTGAAGTGATATTTTTCAGATTTATTTGAGAGAAGAGGGGATAGGGTGGTGATAGAGATGGAGCGTCAGGCGGCGGACGATGGACGTCAGGCGATGATGGCGAGCGAATTTTCTGAAAAAAAAAGATAAGAGGAGACGAAAGGGAGGGGTATGGGCGCCTCTGCCCTTTTCTGAGAAAGGAGGAAAGTTGGGGCGATGGGCAAGTGGTGATGGTGATGGACATCGGGTAGTGGTGATGTCAGGCGGCGATGGCAGTGGTGTCAGGCGGCGATAATGACTATATATCTGGAACAAGAAGAGGGAAACGCAGGCAAAGGAGGGAGAGAGGAATGTGCATAAGGAAGAAGAGTAGAGGCGGAAGAGTTGAGGACCAAATTAGGGTTATTTAAGAAATAGCCAAAGTGTTGCAATTTTAGCCAAATTGAGTGATTTATTACAAATCTGGCCAATTCAACTAGGAATGTTGTTGATTTGAGATCAATTGGCTAGATGGGGATTAAAAATATATACAAACTATATGTATGCGTACATAAGTATTTTAGAAGATAAAAAAAACTATTTGAAAAAAGATTTAAGATATTGCAAATTTTCAAAGACGATCGCCCCAAGTTGTTAGAAGTTGAAGAAGCTCTATAATCGATAACTATCGAGGAGGGTTGAGGTTAAGGTTGAAGAAACATAATCCATACGTTTGCATACATGGCACAAACGGAGTGGTCAATATGAAGGGATTTGGGATTGTCACGTTTTGCTCAAATAAACCTATTTAAATTATGAACAATTTATTTGTTAATAGCCATAATCAAATAAATTAAAAAATGATTATTTTGCAAGACTAAATATTTTGATAAAATTTGGTCGTTCTTAATATAAAATTAGCATGGGTTGACAATAAAATTAGTTAATCAGGCTTCCTTTTCGAAAAATGTATGAAAAATACTCTTTTCAATAAAAATTATTGTTTAATCAAAAATCGACTCGACACTTTAAAACGATATTCATCTGTCATAAACTTCTCAAAAATGATGAAAGCAAACAGTAACATTCATATTTTGATTAGTTTTTATCAGAAATAATGTCCGTAAAATAATTGGCCGAACCATAAAAATGAGAAGTTTATCAATAATAAAAAAAAATCAACAACAACAACAATAAAATAATAATAATAGCATTCTTGGTAGTAAAATATTTCATACCTTATAAAGTTTTATCATTCCTTAAAGAGAAAATCCTTTTCCTTTCTCTTTATTTTTTGTTCAAGTTCAACTAATTGAACACGGAGAGTCAAAATCAGAAATTTAAAATTTAAAATTATTAGTGTGACGCTCGGTAAATTTACCGAAATGCCCCTAGAGTGAGGGTATGCGCGTAATGCATCTTCCGGGGTTCGTATGGCAAATCCGAGACCGGATTCGTGATCAGCATGAAAAATGGAGTGAGAAAATGGTCCGGGTCGAATTTTAGGACGACCCGATCGAAAGATAAATTTTCGATCCAAGTCACAAAACAGTGACTGTCCGTGACAGAGGCGCGACGCGCACCTGCCGCGGAGGGACACTTATATATTTTTCCAGCTTTTCGACGGGATGAAGAAAACTCGTTTAAGAATACTTTTTCCAAAAATACACAGTGCGCGATAGGTCCGCGTCGCGGACCGTGTAAATTCCGAACTGAAAATTTCTAATTGATTTCGAGGGGCATTCCCTAACCTCTCCTAAACACTAATACACGGCTAGTAAGGTCGTTTCTACACGAAAAGAGCCTAACAAAACCTATTCTAAGTCCTATTCTAAAATCTAACAAGGCTAGGGCTTGAGGAGAGGAGAGAAAGGCTTGGGGTGAGGAACACGAGAAGAGAATCCTCGACATCACCCGGTTGAACAGTGCATCACAGGTATGTAAGGCTAAACTAAAACATGAAATTGTTCTTTCATGTGCCCCATAGAGGTCATAGACGAATTGATGATTGAAGAGTCTACATGCATGATTTCTTTGATGGATTTTCTTGAAAATTATATTTGAAATTACATGTTTCCTATGTTGATGATCATCATACTATTTGTTCTCTTAAATTGAACACTTTCATGGAATTTGCATAACCCTACATGACTATTTTGAAGAGCATGCATAATGAATTTAAGACTTGAACCTAGAGCCTTGCATTGGGATTGTTGACTGTGATGATGAGTTGATGAAATCTTGATTGTTGTATGAGTCTCTATAAATGAACTTTACCGGTGTGTTTATTCACTTGTTTCCTAATGACCGTTATATACTCTTGGGTCATTGAGAAGGTGTTGATGATAGGGTTAAAGTCCCTATGAGATATTGATGATAGGGTTAAAATCCCTATGAGATGTTTGATGATAGGGTGGAAGTCCCTATGAGATAATTGATGAAAAGGGGCCAAAGTCCCGGTGAAATATCAGTCGTGGACGGGGAGTGGGTCCCTATGAGACTGGCAGTCGTTGACGGAAGTGGATCCCTATAAGACTGGTTGAGGTTGATTTTATGAGCATTGAGTCGGGAGGAGTATTGAGCACCGAAATGAGCAGGAGTGAGTCCCACTCGAACTCATTAACTACGTCGCCAAACATAGGAGAGGCTTAAACCATCACATACATACATATGGTTTCCCTCGAGGTTTAACAGTCCCTGAAAGCAATAGAGGATCTGTTCAGTTTGATTCCATGTCGGGTATATTGATATGGGATCTAGTGTTCCTTACCTGGCAAGTTTGGGACCACTGTGGCAACATCAGGGTGATTGTTGTACATTCACTGGCTCATAAGTGAGTGTTGTCAGTTAAGAGAAACTCCCGGGGAAAAATTCGTACCTTGTTCTGAGTCTAGATGAGATGTGATGAGAGAGGGGGGTGAACTCCTCTGATGATCCATGTGATGAGTTGAGACTTTGATGAGTCTGAGATAATGATGTGTCACTCGCCCACTCTGTACTTTTTTCACAGACAGGCAAGCTGGCGGTTAATGTGATTATGATGTCTATTTTGACTTGATATTATTTTCCATATTTTCTACCGGTTTCTGTTTCATTCAGCTATTTTACATACCAGTACATTCCAAGTACTGACGTCCACTCTGGACTGCATCTTTTTATGATGTAGAGGCAGGTACTAGAGATCATCAATAGGCGCTCCGTTGAAGATCAGGGATCCGAAGTTGATTTGGTGAGCCTCCCCTACTCCGGAGGAACCATTATTTTATTTCATCATGCTTCAGAGTTAGGATTGGACTATTATCTTATTTTGTTTTTGGGTAGCCATGGGTCTGTCATTGGCACCACATGATTTAGTGATAGAGGCTTCATAGATCGGTGTCGAGCATTGATGTTGATATCGTGAGCTAGTTCTTTATACTAGCCTTCGTTATTTTGCTTATATTATATTGAGAACTTTAGATGAACTGCGTCCACTGCTTGCATATACTTTCCGCTGATCAGTAGAAGTATGATCAAATGATGTGATGAGACTAGGTGGTTCGCTTGGGGGCTAGCAATAGTCTTCGAGTGCCGGCCACGCCAAGGGTACCCTCCCGGGGCGTGACAAACTTGGTATCAGAGCACAGAGTTCAAGTGTCCTAGGGAGTCTATGAAGCCGTGTCTAGTAGAGTCTTGTTTATGGGTGTGTTGTCGACCACACTTCATAAGCAGGAGGCTATGGGACATTAGGAATGGTTACACTTCTTTCTTATTCTAAATCGTGCGATAGAGTTGAACTCTATGAAAACTATCCTCTAATTCATGCGTTACACGTGCAGAATCGATAACATGCCTCCCAGAAGAGCTGTCAGAGGAAGGGGACGTCCTGCCAGGCAAGCTGTTAACCCACCTGAGCCTCAAGTACCCGAGGGGCCCGTGGACCCAGCTGTCCCTGTTGGGCAACCTCTTCAAGCTGAGATCTCGAATGCTGAGCTACGCCAAGCCATTCAAACTTTGGCCCAGGATGTCGCAGCACCTGCGGTGAGGCAAGGTGCGGGTGGGACAGACTCTCATGGCACCTCTAGAGTCCAAGAATTTCTGAGGATGAACCCCCCCGAGTTCACAGGGTCGGCATCTACTGAAGACCCCGAGAACTACATGGAGGAACTTGAGGAGGTGTTCCAAGTGATGCACGTGGCTGATGCTGATAGGGTTGAATTGGCTGCCTATCAACTCAAAGGGGTGGCCAGGCTGTGGTTCGACCAATGGAAGAAGGGCCAAGGGGACGATGCTTCATATGTAACTTGGGCGGTATTTGAGGAGGCTTTCTTGGGACGCTTTTTCCCAAGGGAGAAAAGAGAGGCTAAGGTGAGGGAGTTCCTGAATTTGAAACAGGGATCCATGACCGTGCAGGAGTATGGATTGAAATTTCCGCAACTATCCCGCTATGCCCCAGACATGGTTGCTAACATGCGGGGAAGGATTGGAATGTATGTAGATGGGTTGAACAGAGGACCCAAGAGAGATGGAAGAGGAGCTATGCTTGTGAGTGACATGGACATCGGGCGACTGATGACATTCGTGCAGCAAGCTGACGAAGAAAGACAACAGGACAGGGAAGAGTTCAAGCGCAAGAGAGCTAAGACATCCAGCCACGAAGGTGGAAGGAGGGGTAATGGGAATCGATTTCCAGCACCCTCAGCTGCTAGCGCACCTGTGCCTAAAGGCCCGTATGATCAGAGGTTCCGGAATACAGGGAACCACAGACCTCAGTCCCAAGCTAGTGTGGCTCAAGGTTCTCAGAGTAGACCACAGTGTGATAACTGAGGGAAGGTGCATTGGGGGAGATGTCGTGATAAGAATGACGCATGCTTCGGGTGTGGCCAAGTAGGCCACTACAAGAAGGATTGTCCAAAACGGGCTAGCCAGGCTCAGTCTGCGGCATCGGCCCCACCGGTTAGAGGGAACCCAAGGGCCACTACGTCAGGTGCAGGCGGGGCCACAAACCGCTTGTATAATATGGGGAGTCGCCAAGAACAGGAAAATTCTCCAGACGTCGTGACGGGTATGATCAGAGTCTTTACTCTTGATTGTTATGTTTTGATGGATCCTGGTGCCACATTGTCGTTTGTAACTCCTTATGTGGCCAGTAAATTTGATAAAACCCCCGAGAGTCTTCTCGAACCCTTTGATGTTTCTACTCCGGTGGGTGAGTCGATTCGAGCTGAAAGAGTCTATAGAGCTTGTGTAGTGTCCATCCATCATAGGGACACCATTATTGATTTGATCGAGTTAAAAATGGTTGACTTTGATTTGATCCTCGGCATGGATTGGCTTCACGCCTGTTATGCCTCTGTGGATTGTAGATCCCGAACGGTTCAGTTCCAATTTCCAAATGAACCAGTTCTAGAGTGGAAGGGTGACTCAGTGACACCTAGGGGGAGGTTTATCTCATATCTTAAAGCCCGGAAGTTAATTTCCAAAGGCTGTATCTATCACTTGGTGAGAGTGAAATCTGATGATGTTGAGTCCCCAACTCTTGAGTCAGTTCCGGTTGTCAACGAGTTTCCAGAAGTCTTTCCTGATGATCTGCCCGGAGTCCCTCCTGATAGGGAGATTGACTTTGGGATTGATGTTCTTCCAGATACCCAGCCTATTTCGATCCCACCTTACAGAATGGCCCCCACTGAGTTAAAAGAATTGAAAGAGCAATTAAAAGATTTGCTGGAAAAGGGCTTCATTAGGCCAAGTGTTTCACCATGGGGTGCCCCTGTTTTATTCGTGAGGAAGAAAGATGGGTCTCTCAGAATGTGTATCGATTATAGGCAACTGAACAAGGTCACGATAAAGAACAAATATCCCCTCCCAAGGATAGATGATTTGTTTGACCAACTTCAGGGCGCCTCTTGCTTCTCTAAGATAGACCTTAGATCTGGCTACCATCAGTTGAAGGTGAGGGAGCGTGACGTTCCAAAGACAGCCTTCAGGACTAGATATGGCCATTTTGAGTTCTTGGTCATGTCCTTCGGACTGACGAATGCACCTGCCGCCTTTATGGACTTGATGAATAGAGTGTTCAAGCCATATCTTGATTTGTTTGTGATTGTGTTCATCGATGACATTCTGGTGTATTCAAGGAGTGAGGAGGAGCATGCTAACCACCTCAGAGTGGTCCTCCAAACTCTTAGGGACCATGAGTTGTATGCAAAGTTCTCCAAATGTGAATTCTGGCGTGAGTCAGCGGCCTTCCTAGGCCACGTGGTTTCGGTGACGGTATTCGAGTGGATGCCCAAAAGATTGAGGCGGTTAAGAACTGGCCCCGACCAACCACTCCAACTGATATCAGAAGTTTCTTGGGGCTGGCAGGCTACTACCGCAGGTTCGTGGAGGGATTTTCTTCCCTATCCGCGCCACTGACCAAATTGACTCAGAAAAAGGTCAAATTCCAGTGGTCCGAAAAATGTGAAAGGAGTTTCCAGGAATTGAAAACAAGGTTAACTACTGCACCGGTCCTAACTCTACCCGACGGGACCGAAGACTTCGTAATCTATTGTGATGCCTCGATGGTTGGATTGGGATGTGTATTAATGCAAAGGGGGAAAGTGATAGCTTATGCTTCCAGGCAGCTCAAGGTTCATGAGAGAAACTACCCAACCCACGACCTCGAGTTGGCAGCAGTGGTGTTTGCACTTAAAATTTGGCGGCACTACTTGTATGGAGTGCATGTGGATGTGTTCACTGACCACAAGAGCTTACAGTATGTTTTTAGCCAAAAGGAACTCAACTTGCGACAGAGGAGGTGGTTAGAATTGCTCAAGGATTACGACATGAGCATACATTACCACCCAGGTAAAGCTAACGTCGTGGCTGATGCTCTTAGCAGGTTATCAATGGGTAGCACAGCCCATGTGGAGGAAGGAAAGAAGGAGTTAGCCAAGGACGTGCACCGGTTGGCTCGATTAGGAGTCCGACTCGAGGAGAACAACGAAGGAGGAATTAATGTCCAGGACGGGTCTGCTTCCTCGTTAGTGGTGGAGGTGAAGGAAAAACAAGACCAAGACCCTGTCCTACTCCAATTGAAGGAGGATGTCCAAAATCAGAGGGTGATGGTCTTCTCCAAAGGGGGAGATGGAGTGTTGAGATATCAGAGTCGATTGTGTGTCCCAGATGTTGATGGCATACGAGACAGAATCATGGAAGAAGCTCATAACACTAGATATTCCATTCATCCTGGCTCCACCAAAATGTACCATGACTTAAGGGAGGTCTATTGGTGGAATGGAATGAAGAGAGACATCGCGGAGTTCGTTTCGAAATGCCCAAATTGCCAACAAGTGAAGGTTGAGCATCAAAGGCCATGTGAATTGGCTCAGAACTTTGAAATTCCGGAGTGGAAATGGGAGATGATTAATATGGACTTTATCACTGGGCTTCCAAAGTCTCGAAAGCAACATGATTCGATATGGGTGATAGTGGACAGAATGACTAAATCAGCTCACTTCCTGGCAGTCAAGACGACGAACACTGCTGAAGAGTATGCCAAGTTGTACATCCAGGAGATTGTGAGGATGCACGGAGTCCCCTTGTCCATCATCACGGACAGAGGAGCTCAATTTACCTCCCAATTCTGGAGATCATTTCAGAAAAGCTTGGGTACTAAGGTGAACCTGAGTACGGCTTTCCACCCACAGACGGATGGTCAGGCGGAGCGTACAATTCAAACACTAGAGGATATGTTGAGAGCTTGCGTCCTTGATTTCAAAGGGAATTGGGATGATCATTTGCCTCTGGCTGAATTTGCATATAACAATAGTTATCATGCGAGCATCCAAATGGCTCCTTATGAAGCCTTGTACGGAAGGAGGTGTAGATCGCCCATTGGGTGGTTTGAGGTTGGAGAAGCGGAGCTCATTGGACCTGATCTTGTTCACCAGTCGATTGAGAAGGTCAAGGTCATTATAGAGAGGTTAAAGACTGCCCAGAGTCGCCAAAAATCTTACACTGACGTGAGGAGAAGAGATTTGGAGTTCGAAGTAGATGATTGGGTGTACTTGAAGGTGTCACCTATGAAGGGTGTCCTAAGGTTTGGGAAGAAGGGAAAGTTGAGTCCACGTTATGTTGGACCCTATCAAATCGTAAGGAGAATTGGGAAGGTGGCCTACGAGCTAGAGTTGCCTTCCGAGCTAGATGGGGTACACCCGGTGTTCCATGTGTCTATGCTAAAGAAATGCTTGGGAAACCCGGCCTTGGTGATCCCTGTTGATAGAATTGGGGTGAAGGATAACCTATCTTACGAAGAGGTTCCGGTTCAAATTCTTGATCGTCAGATTCGTAAACTAAGGAACAAAGAAATAGCCTCAGTCAAAGTCCTGTGTAGGAATCAATTCGTTGAAGAAGCCACATGGGAAGCTGAGGAGGAGATGAAGGCAAAGTATCCGCACCTATTCGTGCCAACTGATGGTGAAAGCACTGACGGTAAATCCTTGCTCTTCACTAAGCTAAGTATCCTATTCTTGTATCTGACTTACTATTATTGAATTGAGTGGGGGAATGAGTCGTAAGTCTATTCGTGCCTTAATGCCCACCTCCACTCCTCATTCGAGGACGAATGATCCCAAGGGGGAGATGATGTGACGCCCGGTAAATTTACCGAAATGCCCCTAGAGTGAGGGTATGCGCGTAATGCATCTTCCGTGGTTCGTATGGCAAATCCGAGACCGGATTCGTGATCAGCATGAAAAATGGAGTGAGAAAATGGTCCGGGTCGAATTTTAGGACGACCCGATCGAAAGATAAATTTACGATCCAAGTCACAAAACAGTGACTGTCCGCGACAGAGGCGCGACGCGCACCTGCCGCGGAGGGACACTTATATATTTTTCCAGCTTTTCGACGGGATGAAGAAAACTCGTTTAAGAATACTTTTTCCAAAAATACACAGTGCGCGATAGGTCCGCGTCGCGGACCGTGTAAATTCCGAACTGAAAATTTCTAATTGATTTCGAGGGGCATTCCCTAACCTCTCCTAAACACTAATACACGGCTAGTAAGGTCGTTTCTACACGAAAAGAGCCTAACAAAACCTATTCTAAGTCCTATTCTAAAATCTAACAAGGCTAGGGCTTGAGGAGAGGAGAGAAAGGCTTGGGGTGAGGAACACGAGAAGAGAATCCTCGACATCACCCGGTTGAACAGTGCATCACAGGTATGTAAGGCTAAACTAAAACATGAAATTGTTCTTTCATGTGCCCCATAGAGGTCATAGACGAATTGATGATTGAAGAGTCTACATGCATGATTTCTTTGATGGATTTTCTTGAAAATTATATTTGAAATTACATGTTTCCTATGTTGATGATCATCATACTATTTGTTCTCTTAAATTGAACACTTTCATGGAATTTGCATAACCCTACATGACTATTTTGAAGAGCATGCATAATGAATTTAAGACTTGAACCTAGAGCCTTGCATTGGGATTGTTGACTGTGATGATGAGTTGATGAAATCTTGATTGTTGTATGAGTCTCTATAAATGAACTCTACCGGTGTGTTTATTCACTTGTTTCCTAATGACCGTTATATACTCTTGGGTCATTGAGAAGGTGTTGATGATAGGGTTAAAGTCCCTATGAGATATTGATGATAGGGTTAAAATCCCTATGAGATGTTTGATGATAGGGTGGAAGTCCCTATGAGATAATTGATGAAAAGGGGCCAAGGTCCCAGTGAAATATCAGTCGTGGACGGGGAGTGGGTCCCTATGAGACTGGCAGTCGTTGACGGAAGTGGATCCCTATGAGACTGGTTGAGGTTGATTTTATGAGCATTGAGTCGGGAGGAGTATTGAGCACCGAAATGAGCAGGAGTGAGTCCCACTCGAACTCATTAACTACGTCGCCAAACATAGGAGAGGCTTAAACCATCACATACATACATATGGTTTCCCTCGAGGTTTAACAGTCCCTGAAAGCAATAGAGGATCTGTTCAGTTTGATTCCATGTCGGGTATATTGATATGGGATCTAGTGTTCCTTACCTGGCAAGTTTGGGACCACTGTGGCAACATCAGGGTGATTGTTGTACATTCACTGGCTCATAAGTGAGTGTTGTCGGTTAAGAGAAACTCCCGGGGAAAAATTCGTACCTTATTCTGAGTCTAGATGAGATGTGATGAGAGGGGGGGGGTGAACTCCTCTGATGATCCATGTGATGAGTTGAGACTTTGATGAGTCTGAGATAATGATGTGTCACTCGCCCACTCTGTACTTTTTTCGCAGACAGGCAAGCTGGCGGTTAATGTGATTATGATGTCTATTTTGACTTGATATTATTTTCCATATTTTCTACCGGTTTCTGTTTCATTCAGCTATTTTACATACCAGTACATTCCAAGTACTGACGTCCACTCTGGACTGCATCGTTTTATGATGTAGAGGCAGGTACTAGAGATCATCAACAGGCGCTCCGTTGAAGATCAGGGATCCGAAGTTGATTTGGTGAGCCTCCCCTACTCCGGAGGAACCATTATTTTATTTCATCATGCTTCAGAGTTAGGATTGGACTATTATCTTATTTTGTTTTTGGGTAGCCATTGGTCTGTCATTGGCACCACATGATTTAGTGATAGAGGCTTCATAGATCGGTGTCGAGCATTGATGTTGATATCGTGAGCTAGTTCTTTCTACTAGCCTTCGTTATTTTGCTTATATTATATTGAGAACTTTAGATGAACTGCGTCCACTGCTTGCATATACTTTCCGCTGATCAGTAGAAGTATGATCGAATGATGTGATGAGACTAGGTGGTTCGCTTGGGGGCTAGCAATAGTCTTCGAGTGCCGGCCACGCCAAGGGTACCCTCCCGGGGCGTGACAATTAGAGAGCCAAAATCGGGAGAAAAAAAATGAAAAGTACAAAATAAATAAAAATCGATTACTTTGTAGGATTAAGTTATTTGACAAGAATTAAATAAATTAATATGGATTAATAACGAAATTAAGTTAGTCAAGCTTCTTCATTTGAATAACATAAGAAAATATTTACTCGTAACAATGAGGAATCATGTTTGATAAAAATAAAAAATAAAAATGAAATAAAATAAAAAATGATTGAGTACTTAAAGTGATATCTGTATGACATAAAATTCTCAAGGATGCTAAAGAAAGTAGTAAATAATATCCATAAAAAAATGTTTATCGAACAAAAAGTGAGAAAATTTTATCAAAATACTAGCAACGACAATAATAGTAATAGTAATAATAATAACAAAATTTTATAATAATAACAATAGTAGTAGCAGTAGTGAAAAAAATATTTTGTAAAAAAGTTTTTTATTATCTTTTCTTTTCTCTTTTAAAAAACTTTTTTTTTTAAAGAAATTAGACTAATTAAATATGGCAAGCCAAAATTGGGTGTCAACAACTTGCCCCTTTCTTTGACCATGGAAGAGAGTAATGAAGGCGTGGACAAAGAAATATTGACACAATCCAATTTTGGCCGATCAAACAATCTCTTTAGCAACCACTTGATATTGTTTCTGAGTTGCCCACGAATCTCAAATTTCTTGAGAATCCAGGCCATATGTAGTTCGAGAGGGCAAAATCATAATAAATTTGATCAAATTTAAAATTTGCCCCGTGTCGAATTATGGCAACACTTAGTTTTCTTGGGTGATGGAGTATGAAGAGGTCAGTATGAATAGAATGAAAACAACCACACTCAAGCTAAGGTAACTTGTGTATACCGAGACTTGGGAATTAGGTCGGGCGCAGCTCTAATGGCTAACTGGGAAAGAAAAATGCTCTGTAACAATTTCTACAATAAAACTTTGATGGAGAGGGAAAACAAATTGCCCCAGTATCGAGTTATGGTGATACCGAGCCACGAAAGTTAAACAAAAAGTTGAACCTAATCAAGTCGGATTGAGTTTTGAAAGTGAATCCTTGACGTAGCTAGGGATGCTTGACATTCCACTAGCTTGCCCTAGTTTGCTGCTAAGATAGAGTTCCACGTCACGATGTGTTTTCCTGCAAAATAGGTAAAAGGTGAAAAGTACCTGTTGTGGTTCAAAATTATAAATGAAATTAATAATATAGAGAGTAAAGTGTAGATATTCAAACGATCGTTGTTGTCTTTGACTTGTGTCGTGAACGCGATGTAGGTGAAGTAGCTTTGTAATATAAAGCCTCCGATTGGAAAAGCTGTTGTAGCGTTACGCCTTTCTCTAGCATGTCAAAGCTTGTGATATAAAGCCTCCGCCAGGAAGGGCGATTGTAATGTAACGCCTGTATCTGGCGATGCAAAGCTTGTAATGTAAAGCCTCCGACAGGCGGGGCGATTGTAATGTAACGCCTGTATCTGGTGACGCAAAACTTGTAATGTAAAGCCTCCAACCGGCGAGGCGGTTATAATATAACACTTGTATCTGCGTTATGAAGTATTTAAATATTAAATTTAATTGTAGGTGTATGATGAGGTTGCTAGCGTGCACGCCGCTGATCGATGGAGCTTTGATGGTGCTGCCATATTGTGGTCCTTGACCCGTGGAGTGTCACTTCCTTTGCTTATATACATGCTCCGATTGGTGGAATCTTGACAATGTTGGATATGTGTAGCCTCCAAATTGTAGAGTTTAAATGATGCTTGCTATGTACAATCCTCGATTGGTAGAGATTGGACGGTGCTTGCTATATCTATATCCTCCAGTTGGTGGAGTCTGAATGGCGTTTGCGATGTGTAGGCTTCGATCGGTATTGAAAATGTTTGCTATATACATCCTCCAGTTGGCAGAGTTTGGACGGTGTTTGCTATATACAACCTCCGATAGGCGGCGTTTGGACGACGTTTGCTATATACAACCTCCAAGCGATAGAGTTTGACACAGTTAGCTGCAATTCTCTAATTAGCATAATTCTTTTGATGTAGTTAGGCGGTGGTCTCCCTTCGACAGAGCTTATTCAACGCAGTTAGATGGTGGTCACCAAATTGTGGAATTATTCTTGATACAAAACAAACTATCCTATTTGTCCTACGGGGGCCCCCTTGTATTTTGATTCGAATTTTGAGTGTACCTGCAAAGATTTAAAATGGAACCGTATTAGATAGCGAATATGTAGCATATCGAGAAAGTAAATAGGGAGAAAAATATTTTGGTTTATGTTTGGAATAAGTCGAATGGCGTCTCCAGTCGTGCCCCGAGACTTGGTGTTAGCTTCCTTGATTTCCTGCCTTCCTGCGCTCAAGGAAAATTTTAGTTTGGGAGGGGGTGTTGACTTGTGTCGACTCGCGAACTTTAGCTTCTTCATCGAAAACCTTCAATATTTCTCCAAACCGCCCTCGATACCATGACCTGGAGCCTCGGCAGGTGGATAGTAAAGGAACATTTTGAAGAAAAGAAAAAGAAAGGAAATAATAATAATAATAAATAAAAGCAAATAAATAAATAAATAAATAAAATAATAGTATGTCACTTTATAAGAGAGTATATTACGTATATATTAGGTATATAAGTATATGTGTATATAGATAGTAATCTTTAATTATTCTAAGGTTATGACACGTTTCGAGGTCCACCGAGCTTCTCCATATCCAAATGTAGCTCTTTTCATGCTCTCATCTCCTAATGACGCTTCTCTGACTCTCTTGGCAGATTTGTTGCTTTCCAATGATGCATAATTAAAGAAGGGTTTCCTATGGGTACGACCCAACCTTAAAGGTGGCCTACATATCCTCAATTGAGAATCAAGTCTATATGTAGTTCAGGGGTAACAAAATGAAAATTATGTAATGCAACGACCGAGCCTGACTCAGGCTGCCTACGTATCCAAATGGAATCAGGTCAAACGTAGTTCAAGTACAAAGGAAACAAAAATAACATGTAATGCAATGACCGGGCCTGACTCAGGCTGCCTACGTATCCAAATGGAATCAGGTCAAAACGTAGTTCAAGTACAAAGGAAACAAAAATAACATGTAATGCAATGACCGGGCCTGACTTAGGCTGCCTACGTATCCAAATGGAATCAGGTCAAAACATAGTTCAAGTACAACAGAAAAGTAAAATATGAAGAGACCGAATCCGACAAGGATTGCCTACGTATCCCACCAAGGGAAGTCAGGTCAGCGTAGTTCTAAATACATAGAAATAATGCTTTTGGTTTTTCTAGGGAGACCGGACCCGATGTGGGTTGCCTACGTATCCCCACCCTGGGAAGTCAGGTCGAGACATAGTTCTGTTACACAAAAATGCAAAATAAACTAGCCTTGGTATCTTCAGATGTAGTACTTCTTGATGGCGTCTAAATTGATTGGCTTGGTGATCACCGTGCCGTCCATTTCTGCTAAGATTAGCGCTCCTCCAAAGAGTACTCTATGAACTATATAGGGACCTTGCCAGTTCGGTGCAAATTTTCCTTTGGCTTCTCCTTGGTGGGGAAATATCTTCTTCAATACTAACTCTCCTGGTTTGAACTGTTGAGGCCTAACCCTTTTGTTGAATGCCTTAACCATTCTGTTTTGGTATAGCTGACCGTGACAAACTGCATTCATCCTTTTCTCATCAATGAGCATCAATTGTTCGATTCGACCGCAAATCCATTCTGCATCATCCAAACCAACTTCTTGGATAATCCTCAAAGATGGTATTTCCACCTCAGCAGGAATTACCGCCTCTGAACCATAAACCAACATATAAGGAGTTGCCCCCGTAGATGTTCTAATCGTAGTGCGATAACCGAGCAAAGCATATGGTAGCTTCTCGTGCCATTATTGGTAACCATCTATCATCTTCCTCAAAATCTTCTTGATGTTCTTGTTCGCAGCCTCAACTGCTCCATTCATCTGTGGCCGATAGGTTGTGGAATTTCGATGAACGATCTTGAACCTTTCACAAATCTCTTGCATAAGATCACTATTAAGATTTGCTGCGTTGTCTGTGATGATTGATTCTGGAATTCCGAATCGATAAATTATGTTGCTGCGAACAAAATCTGCGACTACCTTCTTAGTCACCGCCTTGTATGTCGAAGCTTCAACCCATTTTGTAAAATAATCGATAGCTACTAGGATGAAACGATGTCCATTTGATGCGGCAGGCTCTATGGGTCCAATTACATCCATGCCCCAAGCGGCAAATGGCCAAGGAGAACCCATCACATTGAGCTCGTTTGGTGGGACTCGGATAAAATCTCCATGCACTTGGCATTGATGACACTTCTGCACATATCGAATACTATCTCTCTCCATCGTCTACCAAAAATATCCGGCTCTTAAAATCTTCTTCGTTAGAGTGACCCCGTTCATGTGAGGCCCACATGTCCCTGCATGTATTTCTTCTAAAAGCCTTGCCTCTTCCTTGGCGTCGACACATCTTAGCAATCCTAAATCTGGAGTCCTCCTATATAAGATTTCCCCGTTAAGAAAGAAATGATTGGCCATTCTCCTCAAAGTCCGTTTTTGCTTGTTTGTGGCATTTTCAGGGTACTCTTGTGCTTCTATCAATCTTTTGATGTCATCGTACCATGGTCCTCCATCCAACTCCCCATCTACATGAAAACAATATGCATGTTGTTCGTGTATCTCCACCCCAATAGGATCGATGTAATTCTTATCCGGATGCTGAATCATTGAGGATAATGTTGCCAAAGCATCGGCAAATACATTTTGAGTTCGAGGGACATGCTTGAATTCAATCTTCGTGAATCTCCGACTCAACTCCTTTATGTAATGCAAGTAAGGAAGAATCTTAACATCCTTAGTAGCCCATTCTCCTTGGACTTGATGAATCAGCAAACTGGAATCCCCTATCACCAAGAGCTCTTTGACATTCATGTCTATAGCCCTCCTGAGTCCCAAAATACAAGCTTCATACTCCATGTTATTTGTACAATCAAATATGATCTTGGCTGAAATTGGGTAATATTGGCCAGTCTCTGAAATTAAGACTGCTCCTATTCCGACTCCTTTGGAATTTGATGCTCCATCAAAGAACATCCTCCATCCATCAAATGGTTCTGATATGTCTTCTCCCACAAACAACACCTCTTCATCAGGGAAGTAGGTTTTGAGCGGCTCGTAATCTTGATCCACTGGATTTTTTGCAAGGTGGTCAGCCAAGGCTTGTCCTTTGATGGCTTTCTGTGTCACATACACAATATCAAACTCACTCAACAAAATTTGCCATTTCGCCAATTTACCTGTAGGCATCGGCTTCTGAAAGATATATTTGAGTGGATCTATTCTTGAGATCAAGTATGTGGTGTATGCGGATAGGTAGTGCCTAAATTTTTGCGCGATCCAAGTCAAAGCACAACAGGTTCGTTCCAACAGGGTGTATCTTGCCTCATATGGGGTGAACTTCTTGCTTAAGTAGTAAATGGCTTGTTCTTTCCTACCCGTGTCATCGTGTTGCCCCAACACGCATCCAAATGCACCATCCATGACAGATAGGTATAATAGCAAAGGCCTCCCGGGCTCAGGTGGGACCAATACCGGCGGGTTGGACAAGTATTCTTTGATTTTGTCGAAAGCCTTTTGACATTCCTCCGTCCATTTTGTGGCAGCATCTTTCTTCAGCAGCTTGAATATGGGTTCGCATATTATTGTGGATTGAGCGATGAACCGACTGATGTAGTTGAGCCTCCCCAAGAAACTCATCATGTCCTTCTTGGTCCTAGGAGGAGATAGTTCTCGGATTGCTTTAACCTTTGACGGATCCAACTCTATGCCCTTTAGACTGACAATGAATCCTAGTAATCTTCCGGCGGGTACTCCAAATGCACACTTTGCTGGATTCAATTTTAAGTCATACCTTCGCAATCTTTCAAAGAACTTTCGTAAATCACCCAAGTGGTCTAAACTCCTCTTGGACTTGATAATGACATCATCCACATATACTTCAATTTCCTTATGGATCATATCATGGAAAAGAGTGGTCATCGCCCTCATGTAGGTTGCTCCAGCATTTTTAACACCAAATGGCATCACCCTATAGCAATACACGCCCCATGGTGTGACAAATGCCGTCTTCTCTGCATCGTCTTCATCCATCAAGATCTGGTGATATCCCGCAAAACAATCCACAAATGACTGCAGCTCATGCTTTGCACAATTATCAATGAGTATGTGAATATTTGGAAGAGGAAAATCATCCTTAGGACTGGCTCGATTGAGATCTCGATAGTCCACACATATCCTGATTTTTCCATCCTTTTTTGGCATTGGCACGATGTTGGCCAACCATGTGGGGTAATTCGTAACCCTCACAACATTGGCTTCGATTTGCTTAGTTACTTCCTCTTTAATCCTCAAACTCAAATCGGGCTTGAATTTTCTTGTCTTTTGCTTGACGGGTGGACAAGTGGGATCAATTGGCAACTTGTGTGTGACAATGTCAGTACTTAATCCTGGCATATCATCGTAAGACCAAGCAAATACATCAGCATACTGCTTAAGAAAATCTATCAATTCTTGCTTCCTTTCGCTCTCTAAATGTATGCTGACCCGTGTTTCCTTTGTGACTTCTTCGTCTCCTAAGTTGACAACCTCTGTCTCTTCCATGTTGGGCTTCTCCTGACTTTCAAGCTGCTCGATCTCATGTGGCAAATTTTCTGGCAACATGCTTTCATCATATTCCTCGTGATCCAACTCGTTAATTTTGCTTTGCTCGATGAATTCGTGACATGTCATAACCGTTGAACTAGGATTTTTATTAATATGAGTGCTGAAAAATATAAACGGTAAGTAAAGATAAATAAATAAAGAAAGAAAGAAATAGATACTTTTAAAGTAATGAGATGTTTTGGGAAAATAAGACTTTCATTCAAAAGCATTCTAGCTTTTCAAAAGAGGCAAGCCACAAAAAGGGTCAAGCATGATTCAAGCCTCGATCATGATCATGCAAATTTTAAAACTACTACTTTCCACACTACCAGGAGTCCCGTCGAAATAGAGATGGGCTGACGGTCCAGTTCTGCAACGCTTCTCCGGGCTCGGCATCACGGATAGTCAATTTGACGAGATCTATCTCTTTCTCTTCTCCAATCATGGCTACGAACAAATTTTCTATTCCTTCCATGATGTCATCTTCAACTGCTGGACCTAGGGTTGGTGCTTGTTCTGGTACAAATGTCATCTTGCTCGACCTCCCGCCGCAGACTCTTCCCGATATAGGCTGATATCCAAGCCCGGTGGTACCTTTCTGATGTTTCAGCTGGATTGGTTCAACTATGCCATTACGCTTGAGTCCAAGTCCCGTCCTAGGCTGATATCCATACTTCAACATTTCTGAAGCAACCATCTTTGTCGCGCTTGACAATTTTACTTCATCCGACTCTACTTTCTCATCAACTTTCGCAGCTTGCATAATTTTCAAAGTATGAAAAGTGGCTCCATCTAACTCGCCAGTGACCGGAACAGAATCAATAGAACAGGCGGGTGACTATGCTCCCCATGGATGGTAACTTCCACGTGACCCCACTCAAACTTTACATACTGATGAAGGGTTGAAGGCACGGCTCTTGCCATGTGGATCCATGGTCTTCCCAGCAAAAGGTTGTAGTTAGACGACACATCCATCACTTGAAATAGAACACGGAATTCAGCTGGCCCCACCTGCAATGTGAGATATGCTTCTCCAATGACACTTCTTTGTGCCCCATCGAAAGCTCTAACTTTCACACGGCTCTCTCTTATCTCTCCCATGTTCGCAGCCAACTCCCTTAGCGTTGTGAAAGGGCAAATGTTGCATCCAGAACCACCATCAATCAGAACTCGAGTCATAATCTTGTCACAACATTTGACCGCGATGTGAAGCGCTTCGTTGTATCCAAACCCTTCTGCCGGTAGCTCATCATCATGAAAAGAAATCTTGTTAGCTTCCACAACTCGTCCGATGGTCGCAGCTAGAGTTTCACTTGCGGTCTCTTTTGGGATGCGAATCCCACTTAATACTTCCATTAAAGCATTCCTATGGGTTTCAGAACTCATAAGCAACGACAAAATGGATATGTGGGCTGGTGTTTTCTTTAACTGTTCTTCAACTGAATAGTCCTTAGGTTGCATCTTCTTCCAGAATTCAGCAGATTCGGCATCGGTGATATTTCTCTTCAAATTATGTTCCTTCCCAATAATTCCTCGATTAAGATCTCCTGGAGCATAACATCTCCCAGACCTAGTCATTCCTTGAGCCACAGCGGTATCAACCATCTTACCCGTGGCTTTTGCTTGGTAATCCCATGGGACTGCTTTGGTGTCATACTCAGGCTTCTCGGTGATCAAAGTGGTTACCACAACTCTTGGCAAGTAGGTTTGGACAGTCAAAGGTTCCCTTAACTGAAATGTGATAACAGGCTGCACCGGAGACGCAGTAGCAACTCCTTCGATGTTCCAACCAGGCAAAATAGTATCTTCCAAGTCATATTCCCCTTATAGTGTGACCATGTTGACTTCTCGATTCTCGTGATTCGAAAAAGGGTTATTGTTCACATTCGGAGGTGCTGGAATGCATTTTATAATACCCCTCAAGATCAGAGACTCTATCTGATTCTTCAACCCGTAATAGTCCTTCGTGTCGTGCCCTTGGATCCCTGAATGGTAAGCGCATCGCTTGTTCCCATCAAAGTTGCGAGGAATGGGATCAGGGAGTTTTCCTTCAACTGGCTGCAACACCCCCTCTGCTCTCAGTCTTTCAAATAACTGGGCATAAGGTTCGACAATGGGTGTGTAGGTGTGAGTGTTTCTGGTTTCGAGATTTGGACACGATCTTGGCGCATACGCTGGCCTATTTTGATGGATTGGTACTTGGACAGGGATATATGGTCTTGGTGGATTTTGGTGTACCTGTGCTCGGGGTGGATTGTAGTGGGGTTAGGTATTATATACTGGGTATGGGATGTACGGAGCATGTGCAGCAATTTGAGGATTGTTGGGGTATCGGTGAGATGAACCTCCATGATGGTAGGTGATAGTTGAGACATCCTCCTTTTTCTTCTTGATGCCACTGATGGATCTCGATTGTATGGCCTTACTTGCAGCTTGTAACGCAGCCATGGACTGAATCTTCCCAGATTTGATGCCTTCCTCTATAAAGTCTCCCATTTTGACCAATTCGGCAAACCCCTGGCCCATCATCGACATCATCTTGTCAAAGTAGATGCCTTCTTGAGCTCGAATAAAGTATTTGGAGAGCTCACTCTCATCTAGTGGTGGTTGGACCCTAGCAGCCTCAGTTCTCCAGCGTCTTGCATATTCTTGGAAGTCCCCAGAGGGTTTCTTCTGTATGTTGGCTAGTGAGAACCTATCTAGAGTGATTTCAGTGTTGAATTTGAAACGAGTCATAAAATCCTCGGCCATTTCTTGCCAATCATGCCATTTGCGAGGATCCTGACGAGTATACCAAGTCAAGGCTTCTCCAGACAAACTTCGAATGAATAACTTCATCCTTAACTTCTCATTTCTCCCAACACCGACTAACTTATCACAATATGCCCTTAAATGCGCGTGAGGGTCACCTTTCCCATCAAATAGTTCAAACTTTGGCGGCTTGTACCCTGCTGGCATATCGATGTCTGGGTGAATGCATAAGTCATCATAATCCAGGCTCTCTGCTCCCCTAGTGACTTGCAAGCTTTTCAACGCCTTCCTTAGACCGTGAAGTTGGGCGTTTATCGACTCATCTTCTTTCAAGCGAGCATCTTTCTCCATTTCTGCATATTGATCCACCTCATACGGGACTTTGACCACGGCCGGGGTCGTGAAAGTAGGGGCTTCAACAGCACATATAGGTGGCATATATGGCTCATGAGGAGCGGCAACGTGTGCCCCGAATATCTGTTGCATCATGGGATAGGTGGGTATCGTATGAGCTTGTGGTGGATGGTCAGGAGTGGTCCTGACCATTGATGAGGAAACCAGCAGTGCTTGGCCATGAATTGGAACATGTTGGGTATGCCCAAGCAGTTTTGGTGAGTCGATGGAAGGCAGGTCAGCTTTTGGAAAGTAGATAGGTGTTTTAAAGGTTGGGAGAGTAGTAGCCGAAAGCTTGGCCAAGTCTCGTACGTGCCGCAATTCCTCCCTTAGGGCTTCCAATTCTTGTGCCATACGAGCCATTCTCTCGTCATTTTGAGCAGTACTTTGAGAACCTTCAGGGTTTTCCATGAGTACTATTATATTTGCAGCAGCGTCAAATTCTTCTCTGCTAGTCATCTTTCTTTTGGAACGAAGGTTGTATCGTGAGTCAGCCAGTTTGCAAGTCGACACAAATCAACGTTCTTTTGGGATTAATAATAACCAACATAAAAAGGAAGAAAAGAAAAGGAAAACTATGTTAGTTTAAGAGATGTTGTAAGGAAAAGGAAATAATGTATATAGCAAATATGTAACACATATATGCGCCAAATTAGCGACATTCAAGATACGTCCTAATATGGGGCCTCTTTTTGCTAGAGGTTAGCCTACGTTGAAATTAATTTTGATGATAAATGATCCAACTAAACACATTCTGGATTTGGAACAACATAATTTCATTGATAGAAAATGTCTTTAGTCGTACAATAGAGCAGTCGGGTAGGAAACTAGATAATAAAAGCGAGGCAAGGGAAGGGCATGCAAAAGATGAGTTGCGTGACTCTTCGATGGAACACGACAAGGTGCAAAAGATCAAGCTATGGCCAAGTTGGACCATCATTATCGTCATCGTCCAAATCATAGTATGGCCCTGGGTAGTATTCTGGAGAGTTCGAACCCGTCTCCGAATCTTCTATACGATCAATCTCCATGGATGCATACTCAGAATGGTCCTCTCTTGCCGTCGGAGAAGGTCCATCTCCCATGACTTCGTCTTCTTCTGGATCCTCCTCAGGCTCCTCTTCCGGATCTTCCTCAGGTTCTTCTTCTAGATCTTCCTCAGGGTCTTCTTCTGGATCTTCCTCGGGGTCTTCTTCTGGGTCTTCCTGTGGATCTTCTTCTATCCTTTGGATCAAATGGTCCATGGATCCTAGAACTATTTGATTATACATGGGTGTTTTGAGTTCCATACGGGGAAGTACCTCTTCTTTAATCCAAGCGGCCCATCGACCGTCCACAAAGCCCCTGAATCCCTCTGCACTGGGTTGGACCATGTGACTCACAGTGGTACGCCATGCGTAGTATTCTGGTGTGCACCATTTCTCATTTCCCATATTAGTCGTGATCATATAATCCCATTCTAGCTGCAAATTCCTTATCCGTATAGCAGGGACTGAAACAAGATCATCCTCGTGTAGTACCATGCATGACCACAGTGGCACATCCTGGATTACTCCAAACTGTCGCATGACCTGGAGAGGTGCATACAGTTGTACACCTCTTAACCCGACCAGCTCAATGAAATATAAGTGTCGAGTTCTGACGAATGCTAACCCAGATACTAAATGGAATTTCCACTGAATAGAGTCCCCAGTGAGATTTGTCAAAAATGTGCGCCACTCCTCTTCTCCGACTGGCGCATCCCAATATCGGAGACGGTCTTCGTGACTCTGAATCATATTGCGAGCGTCTACTGTATAGTCCATTTGTGGGGGTCGACGGTAGAAATGCTCAATCGCCCAAACTTGTAGCAGTAAGTTGCATCCCCCGAAGAAATCATGCCCTCTCGTGCATGCAAATAGTGATCGAATCACCTCAGCGAGTACCATGTGCAATAAGGAGCAGCCCCGTGGCACAGCATATAGGTCCACAACTACGGGGAGGATGTTGATGTCGATGAAATGGAGTGTCATTGGGAAAACTATCGCACCCAGAAAGGCCAATACAAAGATCTTCGGCCGCGTGCCTATCCACTGCCTGCGAGTGCAAGAAAATTCCTCACGATATTCATCGAAACTCTCAAGTCGGCCAAATCTCCTGAAGAGATAGTCTAGTTTAACCTTTCTGCCTTCTACGTTCCTCAGTGATGGGAAGGTGTGCAACCCCAGGAGTCTTAAAAATTCCCTCGCACTTATGGTTGACGGGCATATTGGTAACCTCCCACTGATAGGCAGCTCTGTGAATGTGCTGAACTCCTCCAGCGTAGGGGTGATTTCAAAATCCAAAAACTTGAAAGTCACTGTGCTAGGGTCCCAAAATTCCATCAACAGGGTGAGGAGCATTTTATTTTCCTGAACCTTCATCAGCGATAGCAACCCTCCTAGATGTCTCCTGATTTCGGCTCCATGTGCTTTGTGGATGTTCTGCCACCAGTTCTGTAGGATGTGCGGTGCGGAGGTGACCATGTTAATGTTTGGGAGGTTCCGATTGATGTTTATCTTAACAAGAAAAGGTATGGTGAGTATGTCTATTCCAAATCCATCATGTGTTTTAGTTTGGATCATTCATATCGACCTTCACAAAAATATGTCGTCAGGTGTATGACCTTTGACAAAAGGGCGGCTTCCTAATTGCGAAGACGATGCCTTGAACCGTCTCGCCTAAGGTGTATGCAACATGACCTATTTTCTAGAGTAAGAGTTTTCCCGAAGCGCTTAAGAGTGGATTGAAGGTTTGCAAGAAGGCACACTAAACTTATTGCACCAACTCTGAAGCTAAGGAATCCAAATGAAGGTTTGGGGGAGTGTGAAACACTCCCCGCGTGAATTAGTGTGTGTAAGTGTACGGCCGAGGACTCGATAGAAAGTGTGGACGACAATGCAGGAAAGCAGTAACAAATAGTGTTTTCAAACAAATAAGGAACGCAAGGTTGGATTTGACTTGCGACCTTTCAATCAAAGCAATATATAGACAAATAGTTAACTGACAAATAATCATAAACATCATTCCTAAACTCGGTGCATTAAGGTTAAAACCTAACGTCCCCAGCAGGGTCGCCACTCTGCCGCACCCCATTTTCGAACCGATCGAAATAGGTCCCAACATCATGGGATCGTACTCTTTTGGTTTTTGGAAAAGATGTTTTAGAGTCGCCACCTAATTTTAAAGAAAATATTAGGAAACCAATTTAAGAAAATATAAATATAGACTCTGTTTTGATTTGCAAAACCAGTAGAATTCTAGGTAAGGGTTTTGGTTACTCGAGGGGAAGGTGTTAGGCATCCCTCAGAGCCTATCCGAAGATAGTCCTTAAACTTAGCTTAGGAAAATAAGTTATTGATAAATTATTCATTTGTTATTTCTTGAATTTAGTGATGAGAAAATTTCATCAAGAACAAAAATACAAGGTATGCCGTATGTATGTCAGTAGAAGATTTCAATAAAGACATACTTAGTATACAACAAATTAATAAGTGAGTAGGTAATAAACAAATAAGCTGGAAGTGTAGAAAATTTATATATTAAAAATATAGATGTACATTTAAAATTATAAGGAATAAATGAGCGCATAAAAAAAAAACTTATCGTGAGCAATATATTAGAATGTTGAGTATGACAACTCATCATTTTTTTAAAAATATAGATGAGATGCAAAATATAATAATATGCGCAATTTGAGTAAAACTAAATAAGAATAAATAAGATAAATGAATAAATAAAATAACATAACATAAAGTAAAATAATATAAAGAATGCTAAAATTATGCAAAAAAAACTTGTGATCTTATATGTGTCTACTACAAATAAAATATGTTTATGTATGCCATCAAAGTATATGAGAGTTCGTTATTTCATTTATGTATGGGCTAAAATAGCAACAATTTTATATATGTAACAAAGTAATGTATATGTCGAGGTATAATAATTTATATTTTATTTTATAAGGAAAATGAATAACATTGGTGAAGAGGAGAAATAGCAAAGGGAATAATATAATTTATACAACAAAGGAATATATCAAGTACATAGAAAACCTGAATTATATATTTTATGCGTATATAAAGCACACATGTATGTAATATTTACAAGAATATTATCATACCGCGAAATAAATATATTTAAAGAGTGAGAAGATCTTATGAAAATATATGTTTAACGCCATGTAGGGAAAATAGGCTTATGTAAATTAGTTGTAGCTCGTATATATATATCAGATATTTATCCCTTTATTTATATACATAAAATAATATAATATTAATAATGATAATAGATGAAATGTAAATATGGTAATGTAAGACATGGAGTAGATATAATTTGAGGAAAAAAAAACGTTCAAGCAAATGTAATTCCAAGGAAAAAAAAGGGAATAAAGAGCGTTAAGCCGTTATGTAAAACTTATTGTTTTATATGTATTTGTTATGAAGTAAATATACTTATGAATGTTGTTCAAAATATATACGGGTTCATTGTTTTACTTATGGTGATAAGATAACAATAACTATACGTTGCAAAATGATAAGATGCAAAATTTTATGTTCCATTTATAGGTAAATATCATTCGTAAGAGGCTAAAAACATGACTTGTGTAAAATAATAATATGACTTGTGTAAAATAATATTCCAAGTGTAGAGAAAAATAAAATCTATACCTTATGTATGACGTATACACTTATATACCTTGGATATTTTGAACCTGTTAAAAAAGATCTAAAATTTTGAAATATGATAAAAAAGAAGAAAATACTTGAATCGTATTTAGTTTGAAATGATATAATAATGTTTGTAAAGAAAGTAATTAAACAAAACTAAGATAGACTAAAGAGATATTATTTCTTTAAAAAAAATCAACTAAAGGAGTTTAAATTGACTCAAATGATAACATTATATTGTGTTTTAAGGAAATCAATTTAGAATCTCAAGTGGCCTAATTATTGAGATTTATCTTATGATTATATTAGTTTTATATAATATAAAGCCAATGTTCATTACAATAAACAATTCATTCCTAAAAGTGATTATTTAGGCCTTCGATTAGTTGGAATAATAAAATATTTCAAGATAAATTTTATAAAAAAAACTTTGGCCTATTTCAAAACTTTTAAACAATGATTATGAACATACTGCCAAGACTACACAGCATCAACATTAATAGATCTGTTAAAGAAAGTAATGCTAATTCACCACATGATCTTCACACAACAAAAAATTAGCTAATGTACCAATATTCACATGAAAAAGATTAATCGACTAGTATGAGAAGAATTGTAATCAAACGACGACGAGGAAGGCGAAGGAAGGTTGACTCCTAATTTACGAGACTCCAAGCGCGGTGATGATCCTAATAGCTGTTTGACCCAATATTTCAAGCTAAAACGAGCTCCAAATTAGAAACTATAGTCCTCCGAGTGCACATGAAAGACAAAGGAAAAATAAGAATTAGGAATCATGTAGCAAACTAATAGCAAAGCATAACATATGTACAATATTATGTTTGGGCAAAATTCCAACAAACTTTCATCCAACAGTGATACCTTAGCTAGAGAAAAGGAGCAGCTTCGAAAAAGGTTTAAACACTCCAATTGTTTGAACCAAATAGGCATAAAAGTTATTATATTCCAAGTAGTGAAGGTTGAGGCAGTGATTAGAACTCATGCTGGTTTGAACAGCAATTCAAACATAGAGATGTAATTCCAATACATTATATAGAGATCAAACACAATACTAAAGATGAACCAGCACCACTTAGATTAGAATCCAAGATAATGAGAAGAACTTTAGCTGTCAGGGAAGAGGCCATCACATGAGCAGATGCAAATTGGATTTTAACACAAAACAAAATAAAAAAAATTTCAGCATGTAAAGAAATGCACTCGCTCTATGTTTTTTTTTTAAAATTAGGTTTCTATGATAGGATAGGAATGAACACAGCCGTTCAACACACTTATTGCAAATCTCCTGATCATACCAAACTATGAATAAGTCGTTCTAACAGATTAACTTATAAATTAATCCAAAATTAATCAAGTAAACAAAATCAAAAGACGCTTTTAAGGAGCAGTGAAGCATTATTTGAGACCATTAGTCCAATGTATTATTCATATGCTATGGAAGTAAATTTGAAACTGAAAAGAGAAGGTGTATTTCAGAACGAGAGAGTGAAATATAACATTGGATAAAGAACAAGGAAGAAATAAGTATGAACTGAAGTTATACTGGGATAATATTTTCAAATTGCGTACGAACTCGTGGGTAAACAAATACTCATTCCTTAAAAGCTTGAAAGATAGTAATTCTAGAACACTTGGCAGTAAGTCATTAAAAAGAGCGTAAGTCATGATCAGTTCATCGACTATAACCTTAGAGATGCAGCAGTCCAGTTCTTTGTATTACAAAGTCACTCTTTGATTTTCTAAATACTAATCAAGAGGTAAGAACAAGAGGAAAAAACTTATCCAAATTATTTTGAGAAAATGAGTGTAGCTTTTAGGACATGAAAATAGAGCAACTAATTTTAAACGCACGACGACAGTTGCAAAATTCTTTTGAGTTTGATCACTTAGTGCATAACTGATCCAAAGTTGGCCTAGTTTTGAAGCGATACGTGTGATGTGCTCAACCACAAACGGGCAAAACCAGTTGAAATTGATAATTTTAGCAAGTTTCAAGGCCTATTTTAATCTTAACGTCATCAAAACCCTCAACGCAAGCAATCAACAGACGGATTTACAGCCAACACAATCCAAGTAACAATGACTAACAACCAAAAACTAGGAGGAAACGTGGATGGAACCAGGCGCGTCGTACCAACACTTACACGTTGAGAATCAGGCAAATCTGTATAAACAACATAGGTAGAACATTTAACACCTTGTGTAGAACAGACAACCATCGATTCATGATTGAAAAGAATTAAACAAATACAAGTCATACATTAGTTCAGATTAACAATTTAATGCAGAAAATTTCCAGAGGAAAACATTAACAAAATGTACTCTGGTTGGAAAAATCAAGACGAACAAGGCTAAAGTAATATTTTACTCCCAGAAACAGAGAATGAGATGTAAAATAAAGATGATTACTGACCTTGTGTAGAGCAGCATACTGGGCGTCGACGTCAAGTACGAAACTCTTTTCCGAACTTGAACTCAACTCTTGGAATTGCTAAGAATGTCTTTTTGCCTGTTTTTCTTTTCTCAAAGCGATTTCTCTGATGATTTTTTTTTGCTTGGTGATTTTTCAATCCCTTTTATAGCCGATTCAAGCTTGCAACGGACTCTTCCAAGGATTCAAAATTTGAATTCCTAGGAGGCAAAGTCCTAAAGCAAGGGGAAGGACAAATAGGTTGTGAAGTGATATTTTTCAGATTGATTTGAGAGAAGAGGGGATAGGGTGGTGATAGAGATGGAGCGTCAGGCGGCGGATGACGGACATCAGGCGATGATGGCAAGCGAATTTTCTGAAAAAAAAAAGATAAGAGGAGACGAAAGGGAGGGGTATGGGCGCCTCTGCCCTTTTCTGAGAAAGGAGGAAAGTTGGGGTGATGGGCAAGTGGTGATGGTGATGGACATCGGGTAGTGGTGATGTCAGGCGGCGATGGCAGTGGTGTCAGGCGGCGATAGTGACTATATCTCTGGAACAAGAAGAGGGAAACGCAGGCAAAGGAGGGAGAGAGGAATGTGCATAAGGAAGAAGAGTAGAGGCAGAAAAGTTGAGGACCAAATTAGGATTATTTAAGAAATAGCCAAAGTGTTGCAATTTTAGCCGAATTGAGTGATTTATTACAAATCTGGCCAATTCAACTAGGAATGTAGTTGATTTGAGATCAATTGGCTAGATGGGGATTAAAAATATATACAAACTATATGTATGCATACATAAGTATTTTAGAAGATAAAAAAAACTATTTGAAAAAAGACTTAAGATATTGCAAATTTTCAAAGACGATCGCCCCAAAGTTGTTAGAAGTTGAAGAAGCTCTATAATAGATAACTATCGAGGAGGGTTGAGGTTAAGGTTGAAGAAACATAATCCATACGTTTGCATACGCGGCACAAACGGAGTGGTCAATATGAAGGGATATGGGATTGTCACGTTTTGCTCAAATAAACCTATTTAAATTATGAACAATTTATTTGTTAATAGCCATAATCAAATAAATTAAAAAATGATTATTTTGCAAGACTAAATATTTTGATAAAATTTGGTCGTTCTTAATATAAAATTAGCATGGGTTGACAATAAAATTAATTAATCAGGCTCCCTTTTCGAAAAATGTATGAAAAATATTCTTTTCAATAAAAATTATTGTTTAATCAAAAATCGTTTCGACACTTTAAAACGATATTCATCTGTCATAAACTTCTCAAAAATGATGAAAGCAAACAGTAACATTCATATTTTGATTAGTTTTTATCAGAAATAATATCCGTAAAATAATTGGTCGAACCATAAAAATGAGAAGTTTATCAATAATAAAAAAAAATCAACAACAACAACAATAAAATAATAATAATAGCATTCTTGGTAGTAAAATATTTCATACCTTATAAAGTTTTATCATTTCTTAAAAAGAAAATCCTTTTCCTTTCTCTGTATTTTTTGTTCAAGTTCAACTAATTGAACACGGAGAGTCAAAATCAGAAATTTAAAATTTAAAATTATTAGAGAGCCAAAATCGGGAAAAAAATGAAAAGTACAAAATAAATAAAAATCGATTACTTTGTAGGATTAAGTTATTTGACAAGAATTAAATAAATTAATATGGATTAATAACGAAATTAAATTAGTCAAGTTTCTTCATTTGAATAACATAAGAAAATATTTACTCGTAACAATGAGGAATCATGTTTGATAAAAATAAAAAATAAAAATGAAATAAAATAAAAAATGATTGAGTACTTAAAGTGATATTTGTATGACATAAAATTCTCAAGGATGCTAAAGAAAGTAGTAAATAATATATTTAAATATATATATATTTATATATATATATATATATATATATATATATATATATATATATATATATGTATCTAATCTTTGTAGGAAATAATATCCATACAAAAATATTTGTCGAACAAAAAGTGAGAAAATTTTATCAAAATACTAGCAACGACAGTAATAGTAATAGTAATAATAATAACAAAATTTTATAATAATAACAATAGTAGTAGCAGTAGTGAAAAAATATTTTGTAAAAGTTTTTTTATTATCTTTTCTTTTCTCTTTTAAAAAACTTTTTTTTTTTAAGAAATTAGACTAATTAAATATGGCGAGCCAAGATTGGGTGTCAACACCTATGAGACTGATGTTGATGTTGATGTTGAGGTATTATATTATGTCCCCATGGGACTGATGTTGATGTTGAGGTATTTTGTTATGTCCCTATGGGACTGATGATGAGGTATCATGTCCCCATGGGACTGATGAGGTTGATATTTTATGAGCATGTCGAGTTCTAGGAGGAGTATTGAGCACCGAAATAGGTAAGAGTGAGTCCCACATGAACCTATTAACTACGTGGTCCGCGTATAAAGAGGGGATTGAACCGTAATGCGGATGACTCCTTTCTTGTCCCAAATAGGGACTGAGGTTTCTCTTGTGGATCCACTGAGGTTGATGTCCTTTATCCCGGGCAGGATATTGGATGGATGTGGCAACAGCCCCGCTTCGTTGTATCATCACTAGCTCATAGGTGATGGTTGTTGGTTAGAGAAACTCCTAGTTAGGTTCCATTTTGATAGAACTCTGATGTTGATGTTGATGTTGATGTGATGTTCTGAGTTGATGTTCCCTGAGTTGAGTCGATGTTGATTTTCCCTGAGTTGAGTCGACATTGATGTTCTTTGAGTTGAGTTGAGTCGAGTTTCCTTGAGATGAGACCGAGGTGTTGATGATATGGAGATGCAGGTTGATGAGTCAATTGTCTACTCTAATGTTCTTGCCTTAGATAGACGCTTGACATTCTGATGGAGTATGATATTGAGTTGATGTTTTCCCTATGCTATTGTACTTTATTGTTATTTAGCTATTTACATACCAATACATTCCACGTACTGATGCCATTCGGCGCTGCATCGTTTCATGATGCAGATAGCAGACGCATCACTGAGGTCGGAGATTTCGAGTCCAGTCATTTGGTGAGCCTCCTTGCTATCCGGAGGGGACCCCTTCTATTTGATGTTTTCCCGTTATTTATTGAGTTGGGTAGCCATGGCCTGTCATGGTACCATCTTAGACAGTTGAGTCAGGTTAGAGGCTTCATAGACATGACTCAAGGTTTGATGTGGATGTTTTCTTTATGAACTGAGTAGTACTCTTACTTATTTAATATGATGTTGAGACGGAGGTTGGTCTTTGGCCTTTTATTGAGGTGGTTCACTACTTTACTTCCGCTATGTTGATGTTGAGTGACTGGTCCTGAGAACGAGTGGTTCGCTTAGGGACTAGCAATAGTCTCTGAGTGCCGGCCACGCCTAGAGTACCCTCCCAGGGCGTGACATCATGTTATCAGACACCAATAGGCTTTCAAATATAATGGCAATTGTACGGGATGAATCAAATTTGGACGAATCATAATATAATGGGTCAAGACGATAAATGGATTTTAACCCAATTCAATCTGAATTTGTTTGGGTCTAAATGGGTCGGATCAAAATGGATTGGGTAATAGCTTATAGAACGAGTCAAGACTCAACTTAACCCAATTATCACTAAGTTTTACTTATTTAATTTGTTCTTTTACAATATTTTAGTACCTAATATTTTTTTATTATTATTATGGCTATATATAACATATCAAATTTTAAAAAAATTAAAAATATTTTGATAAGATTTCTCTCGAGTCAATTTGGGTTACATAACAACCCAGTCTTTAATGAGTAGTATTGAGCTAATAATGGCGAGTTCGAGTTACGCGGGTTGGGTTTGAGTTTACTACCCCTAGCTACAGGCATGATAATAAAAGGTGTTAAGTCTATAATCAACATAGTACTATAATAGAAAAGGAATACGACGTGATGTGCCCCCCCACCCCCAAGGAGAAAAGTTTTCAATTTGGTTAATCCAAGTGGCAAGCTATTGAAAAATCACTTCATAATTTTTAGAACAAAGCCAATATATAATGACAATTTTTACGACAGAGAAATTTATATGCAATATTCATCCGAGAGCTGAATACATTATTCTTTGATGACGAATCTGCAGATGAGCATTCAAAAAGTTGAGCAGCAGACCTAAAGAATATAATAAAAATTAAAATATTAAAAATATTATTAAAATACTAGTTAGCACACTATAGAATTCTAAGTTAAATTTTATTGCATTCAACCGCTAAATCGTGGAATTTTGAATTAAACTCTACTAGATTAAAAAAATATATTAGAAATTTATGGGATAACACACTATAGAGTTCTAATTGAACTTTTATACGGAAGAGTTCTAATTCATAATTTACCGGAAAAGAAATAAAGATTTTGGATTAAAAACTACTAGATTAAAAGAAAATATGTTAGAAATTTAGGGATAACACACTACAACGTTCTAATTGAACTTTTATACTGAAGAGTTCTAATTCGTAATTTATCAAAAAAAAAATAAAGATTTTGAATTAAAAACTACTAGATTAAAAGAAAATATATTAGAAATTTATGGGATAACGCACTATAGAGTTCTAATTGAACTTTTATACTCAAGAGTCCTAATTCATAATTTACCAGAAAAGAAATAAAAATTTTAAATTAAAAACTACTAGATTACAAAAAGTATATATGAGAAATAATAGTTAACACACTATAGAGTTCTAATTGAACTTGTATACTGGAGATTTCTAATTCGTAATTTACCAGAAATTTTTTTTAATTAGATCTGATCAAATTATTTAATGTGTACATCATTATTTTGAGAACCTACTAATATTTTTACTTTTATATTTAAAATTAAAGATACAATAACTCATAAATTTGAGAAGAGTCCTATTTTATATCATCAAAACGATAATATCAAATCTTATAATGAAATATTTTAAAAGTTCATTTGAACTCTTTAGCTAACAGGATAAGGATAAAAAAAAATTGTTTGTTATCTAAACAAAACAATCCATTGCAAATTCAACACTGTAATTTCATTATACATAAACCTAAGGATCAGTGTATATTTATTTCAATTTTATCGTACGAGTTCAATAGATACTTCAAAATATGTCTATTAAAATAGACTTTATTAATGACATATCGAGTATGAAAATGCAATGAAAGTTGAAAGTTTGCATAATATGGCTATGGGAGATCTCAGAGCGTGAAAATCCTAATAATGTATGCTCATTAGAGATGCTTTTGCAGTTTGAGAAGGTATATATAGCTCACGCATATTTTACTATAACATATAGATTTGAATGCTTTGTAATGTAATCTTGATAATAAATTATTTGTTTTTGCTTTTAGGGCGATCGTATTCAGTCATCTGTTGGAAAATCCAATATCACTAGGTTCAAACAACATATTCATGAGTTGGGGATATATTTCATGAAAATTTTTGCTGTTGGACCAAATAAATTGAAGTTCAAAACCAACAATCACAAACTGAAGTTAATCTATATATATAATATAAAGGAGAAAAGTTTTAAATGTGGTTAAACCAAGTGGCAAGTTATTGAAAAGCCACTTGGCACTTTTAAGATAAAGCAAATATATAATGTAATAAAAAATTTGAATTGAAAAATTTAAAGTATATGAATTGGAAAATATTAATGTCGCGTCCCATTTTTCCTCGCGGAGAAACGGGAACCTGGACGACGTCGTGGCAACGACTCGTCTGGGATTTAAAGAAAAGAGAGTCGCCACCTAATGATTTGAGGTGCATTAGGACACCTATTCTAAGCTTAAGAATTTAATCTAAGGGTCAAAGTTAACCAGAGAATGGGGTAAGGGTTCAAGTTATCTCGAAGGGAAGGTGTTAAGCATCCTTCGAGGTCCGCAAATGCGGGTCCCGATCGTATCTCGTATTTTATGTGGGGGTGAAAAATTACAAGCAAGGTCAATGAAATGATCGAATTTTTTTTTTTAGGCTAAATATAAAATATTAAACACATAAAATTTTCTACTTATAATTAGAATAATAAAAATAGACATATTATTAGCATAAAAAGCTCAGAACATTCTAAAAATGACAAAGTTACATGTAATATAATAAGATAAATACAAGAAAGGTAGTAACTAAGTGAATGAAATAAAGTAAAAGAATATGAAAGAAAATATTTTATTCTACACTTCAAAATAAATCACATACATCTCATATATTACCACAGTTAAAAATATATATCATTTAAAACTTAAAAATTTATTAATCATCAAATCTATATTTCAAACAAATAACATTTAAAGACAAGTTTAGATATGAGATTTCTAGCATATATTACAATATGTAAGATACAAATACTCAAATAACAATAATTTATTAATTCAACCATACAAAACATATTTTCAAGTTGTCTAAAAATAATAATAATATTAGCGACAAAAGAAGAGGAGACTAACCTGATTGCTCTCCATAGAATACTTAAAATATTTGAATAATATGAACAAAAAAAGGCTAATCCAAAAATAAAATAAATAAGATAAAATAAGGACTAGAAGAATAAAAGAACTAACCTGATCCTTTCCAAATCAAATACTTAAAGTATATCGTGCAACATAGGAATTTAAATAACTTGAAAACACACAAAGTTAAAATTGAGAGAGAGACTGGGATCAGTATATGGCGAAGCTAAGGAGGGCCCAATGCGATGTCACTCCCTTTATTTCAATTTTTTATGATCAACCTTTCTAAATTCTTTAAGACAAGACGAAAATAATTATAAAATATTTAAACATAAAAAAAAATCATATAAAACTTCTGGTATTTAGATTGTAAGAAATATTTCAAGTATTTGACACATCCTTTTTATGAAGGGGAATGGGAGAAGAAGTTCAATGAAAAGTTATCTAATCTTTAAGATTTTTTAAAAAAAGGCAACACATAAAACTTAGAAAATAAGGGACTAACGAGTTGCTTTAATTTTTTATAAAGCTATATGTGCGCTTCATACAAGAAGTCAGCTACAGCTTGCCTTTTCATCATGTCCCATTACATACCTGGATTCCTCTTGAGGAGACGACTTGAATTGACCGTTGTTTCTTGTATTGACCCTCCACTCATTGCAGTTGAATTCCATGCGATGCCGATCCATTGTAATATACATGCAAAATTATTCAAGAGGGAGAATATATCTGATCTCATTTTCTACCGCAATAACAAAAGATAAGAACGGAAAAGAGAGAATACTTAAACAAGAAGAAGTAACTTTTTACATAATTTTGAAAACAATGGATCTCTAGCAATTTCATGCTAATCCGAAGTATTTAATTAATCATTTTTTGAAGGAAAAAAAATTAAAATCTGACCTTTTAAAAATGACTAGATTTACTACAAAAAATGATCTATAACAATCACACTTATCAAGAAATAGGGTATTTTTCCTTAAAGTCTCCACTGTGTTAAGACACTCTGCTTATAATACTAAACATACAAAACTAGGACTGGAAGTAGTAAATTTGATGTTACTAACAATAGTAAAGAAAATTTATTCAGTCACCTTGATAAGTTTACATGAACAAATAAATATATCAATTTTCAAAATAATTAAAACCAAGTATTTAGTGGAATCAAATACTTTTTCGACACAACATTAATTAACAAATTTATTGAATCAACTCATGTACACACTACAAAACTATATAACAAGTATGTACCAAGAACTTAAACAATCATATCACATTACTCAATTTATAGATGAGACTATGGAGATACACAACTCACTAAGATAAGAATGAAGAGGTGATTATCGGACTTTAATTTGGCCAAACTCAAGAAACTAAGATACAGAGATAGAGAACCAGACTTTATGTCAAGACTTTTGACTTATCAAACCACAAAATATTGCATTATACTAACACATAAAAATCAAAATGATCTGATAAATAAAAAATGCAGCAAGTTAAAAAAATTTAGTTTCTTCATTAAATGTATAACAAACTAATTCAGCTCATGCTAACATAATTGACGTCACTTAGTATTACACATACGGGTAGGAATATGAAAAACTTAGGCCAATGATCAACCATAGTTATTTGGCCGAGGTGCACAAGAAAACACCAAATTTAAATGATATACCATGATTAAACTTTGAAAAAAAAGAAGAAGGGAGAATGGACCTTTTTTTTTTAAATTGACGATGAAGCCTTTCGCTTGGGACAACAATTTCACTTGAGCTCGACTTCTCGCATTGATCCTTCACTCATTGTGATTCGACTGTCAATACCAAAACTTGAAAATAAACTTCAGCCATTAACACAAACTTGCAAAACCCGAGCCACCCCTTTTTACTCAACTCCATTATCCTTTTAATTAGAGGTATATGGTGGGAAAAAAACGTTGGGAAAAGGGGGAAAGAAAAGGAAACCTCCATGTTCTCATGGAGTGATCTTCTTTTTTTGGGGAAACAAAAATGGTAAAAAAAAAAAGGAATTGCCAAAAATAAAATAACACTAATTTGAATTGATTTTGAGTAAAATAATGTTTCTCACAAAAAGAAAAAAAGATTGTGGAGGATTTTTCCAAATAAGCAAAGATTTGACAAATTTGAAATTTGAATGTAATTGAAGTTAAATAAAATTTTATCAAAATACATAATATAAATAACTACTAAATTACTACGTAATAAATTTTATTAAATCACTAACTATATTTATTCTTAAAAAAATAGATCAATGTTATTTATGATAAATTAATAACTTAAAATTTTCTCATTCAAACATTTATAAAATAACATAAAAGATAAATTCTAAAAGTGAGTAGAAAAAAAATAATAGTAATAATAATAATTTTGTAAATTATGAATGCAAAAATATATAATTTTTCGGGTGAAAAGTTAAAATATGAACTTATACATATAACAATATATATATATATTTTAAATACTTAAATAATTGAATAACATACAACAAAAAAAAAGGTTAAGGGTGGTCAAAATTGGGTGTCAACAACTGCCCCTTCTTTGCTCGGAAATGAAGGATGAATTGTCGAGCAAAGAAAGTTGACGGAGTAGCCAATTTTGTCCGACCGATGAAATATTATCGGAGGGACCAAAACATGAGGGGTTGTTAAAATATTACGGCCGAGACTTTGGTTTAAAGTCGCCTACATATCTCTGGTTATACGAGAATCAGGCCGTGTGTAGTTCTGGATTAGGAACGGATGAAATTCCTAAAATAATTTTAATGGTATGGGGATTGAGGTAGAAACAATAGTAGCTTGAATTGGAGAGGATAAGATGGTACGAAAGTGAAAATACATGATACGATTCAAATGGTGATAGAAGAGTGAGAACAAGGGGTAGTACGGACTGTGTGAAAGAAAATGTCAAGGGTTTATTGCGAGAGGCCTGTCTCCAAATCGAATGGCAGAATATACTAAACTCCACAAATTCCGCAATCTTCAACTTTAAAAACACTAGGTAAAATGGTTAGCATGCATATATTAAGTATTGAAATGAATTCATAAACATGATGCAGGTTCCCATTTAGACCATGAAATTTGCCATAAGACGATAAGGATGACGTCTTAGGCTATGACGTCTTGGGCTATGCTAATTGTAAATTATATCCTCAGGTTATGAAATGATGTCCGTGGGCCATGAAAGATGATGCCTTTGGACGATGATACCTTCGGATCATGATAAACATAATTAAATCCCTAGGCCATGAAATGACGTCCTTAGACCATGAAAATGATGTCTTTGGACCATGACGCCTTACGGGCATGATAAGTATAAATTAAATCCCTAGGCCATGAAATGATGTCCGTAGGCCATGAAAATGACGCCTTTGGACCATGACGCCTTACGGGCATGATAAGCAGAAATTAAATCCCTAGGCCATGAAATGATGTCCGTAGGCCATGAAAACGGTGCCTTTAGACTATGACGCCTTAGGGGTGTAATATTTTATGCTATCTTCGGGGCAATGCAGATGGAGCTTTGATCATATGTGAGTTCTCAGGCCAATATTATGCAAAAAATGTAGTTCATGGGCATAATGTAATGCAAATGCAATTTCTCGGGCCAATATTGAAATATAATTTTAAGCATATGCAGTCTAACTTTCGGGCAAAAATGTAATTTTCTCGGGCACATGCAATGCAAACATCGTGCACATGTAAGTTTCTCGGGCACATGCAAATTCTAAAGCTAATGCAATTTCTCGGGCACATGCAAATTCTCGGGCCAATGCAATTTTCTAGGGCACATGCAATGCAAATATCGAGCACATGCGAATGCAGATCTCGGACATTTATAATGTAAATATCGGGCACAATGCGAATGCAAATCTTGAGCCTTTACAATGCAAATATCGGGCACAATGTGAATGCAAATATCGGGCACATGTGAATGCAGATTTCGGTCTTTTGTAATGTAAATATCGGGCACAGGCGAATGCAAATCTCGGGCTCTTATAATGCAAATATCGGGCACATGCAGATGCAGATCTCGGGCATTTATAATGCAAGTATCGGGCACATGCGAATGCAGATGCATTTATAGTGCAAATATTGAGCACATGCAATTTGACTTTCGGGCCAATGCAATGCAATTTTCACGTAATTTGTAATTTTGGTAGGCCAAATGCAAATGTAAATGCAAATTTAATTTTATGCAAATTTTGTGCAATTTTTAGTAGGCCGATGCGACAAAAATGTAATTTCAGTAGGCCAATGCAAAAAAGGAAATTTCATGCAATTTTTTTTAATCCAATTTTTGTAGGCCAAGTGCAATTTCAGTAAGTAACGAAAAGTAGGCCGATATAAAAGGGAATAAGATAGTTTAACCTTCACCTATTGTAAGAAAAATGTTGATTCTCGCATTACACGGAGAGACCACTTCTAAAATGCTTACTTATCCTTTCTAGATAAGCATTTTTGTAGAGAATGCTTTAAGAGAATTTTTGAGGAATCTCAAAAATTCTGCCCCAGCTATTGTCCTATAAGGGATATGCTTTTCTAGAAGAATTTTTGAAAGGATCTCAAAAATTCTGCCCCAGTCCGTGATTAAAAGGGGAAATAAGATTTTATTTAGGGTAAGACCGAACTCCATAGGAGCGCCTACGTATCCCTCTTAAACGGGAATCAGGTCTGACGTAGTTCATAAACACCAGAAAGAATGAATAAAAAGAAACTTTGGCGAAATTAAGAGAAAGGAAAGAGATCATACGTGAAACAAACAAATAAATATTAATTATGCAAATAGAGGCATTTAAAGAAAATAATCCCACATAAAACGCAAAATACGTAATGGTTAGAACCTAGAATCCCCAGCGGAGTCGCCATTCTGTCGCGTCCCCTTTTTCCTCGCGGAGAAACGGGAACCTGGACGACGTCGTGGCAATGACTCGTTTGGGATTTTAAAGAAAAGAGAGTCGCCACCTAATGATTTGAGGTGCCTTAGGACACCTATTCTAAGCTTAAGAATTTAATCTAAGGGTCAAAGTTAACCAGAGAATGGGGTAAGGGTTCAAGTTACCTTGACGGGAAGGTGTTAAGCACCCTTCGAGGTCCGCAAATGCGGGTCCCGACCGTATCTCATATTTTATGTGGGGGTGAAAAATTACAAGCAAGGTCAATGAAATGATCGAATTTTTTCTTTTTTAGGCTAAATATAAAATATTAAACACATAAAATTTTCTACTTATAATTAGAATAATAAAAATAGACATATTATTAGCATAAAAAGCTCATTCTTAGAACATTCTAAAATGACAAAGTTACATGTAATATAATAAGATAAATACAAGAAAGGTAGTAACTAAGTGAATGAAATAAAGTAAAAGAAATATGAAAGAAAATATTTTATTCTACACTTCAAAATAAATCACATACATCTCATATATTACCACAGTTAAAAATATATATCATTTAAAACATAAAAATTTATTAATCATCAAATCTATATTTCAAACAAATAACATTTAAAGACAAGTTTAGATATGAGATTTCTAGCATATATTACAATAAGTAAGATACAAATACTCAAATAACAATAATTTATTAATTCAACCATACAAAACATATTTTCAAGTTGTCTAAAAATAATAATAATATTAGCAACAAAAGAAGAGGAGACTAACCTGATTGCTCTCCATAAAATACTTAAAATATTTGAATAATATGAACAAAAAAGGCTAATCCAAAAATAAAATAAATAAGATAAAATAAGGACTAGAAGAATAAAAGAACTAACCTGATCCTTTCCAAATCAAATACTTAAAGTATATCGTGCAACATAGGAATTTAAATAACTTGAAAACACACAAAGTTAAAATTGAGAGAGAGACTGGGATCAGTATATGGCGAAGCTAAGGAGGGCCCAATGCGATGTCACTCCCTTTATTTCAATTTTTTATGATCAACCTTTCTAAATTCTTTAAGACAAGACGAAAATAATTATAAAATATTTAAACATAAAAAAAAATCGTATAAAACTTCTGGTATTTAGATTGTAAGAAATATTTCAAGTATTTGACACATCCTTTTTATGAAGGGGAATGGGAGAAGAAGTTCAATGAAAAGTTATCTAATCTTTAAGATTTTTTAAAAAAAGGCAACACATAAAACATAGAAAATAAGGAACTAACGAGTTGCTTTAATTTTTTATAAAGCTATATGTGCGCTTCATACAAGAAGTCAGCTACAGCTTGCCTTTTCATCATGTCCCATTACATACCTGGATTCCTCTTGAGGAGACGACTTGAATTGACCGTTGTTTCTTGTATTGACCCTCCACTCATTGCAGTTGAATTCCATGCGATGCCGATCCATTGTAATATACATGCAAAATTATTTAAGAGGGAGAATATATCTGATCTCATTTTCTACCGCAATAACAAAAGATAAGAACGGAAAAGAGAGAATATTTAAACAAGAAGAAGTAACTTTTTACATAATTTTGAAAACAATGGATCTCTAGCAATTTCATGCTAATCCGAAGTATTTAATTAATCATTTTTTGAAGGAAAAAAAATTAAAATCTGGCCTTTTAAAAATGACTAGATTTACTACAAAAAATGATCTATAACAATCACACTTATCAAGAAATAGGGTATTTTTCCTTAAAGTCTCCACTGTGTTAAGACACTCTGCTTATAATACTAAACATACAAAACTAGGACTGGAAGTAGTAAATTTGATGTTACTAACAATAGTAAAGAAAATTTATTCAGTCACCTTGATAAGTTTACATGAACAAATAAATATATCAATTTTCAAAATAATTAAAACCAAGTATTTAGTGGAATCAAATACTTTTTCAACACATCATTAATTAACAAATTTATTGAATCAACTCATGTACACACTACAAAACTATATAACAAGTATGTACCAAGAACTTAAACAATCATATCACATTACTCAATTTATAGATGAGACTATGGAGATACACAACTCACTAAGATAAGAATGAAGAGGTGATTATCGGACTTTAATTTGGCCAAACTCAAGAAACTAAGATACAGAGACAGAGAACTAAACTTTATGTCAAGACTTTTGACTTATCAAACCACAAAATATTGCATTATACTAACACATAAAAATCAAAATGATCCGATAAATAAAAAATGCAGCAAGTTAAAAAAATTTAGTTTCTTCATTAAATGTATAATAAACTAATTCAACTCAGGCTAACATAATTGACGTCACTTAGTATTACACATACGGGTAGGAATATGAAAAACTTAGGCCAATGATCAACCATAGTTATTTGCCGAGGTGCACAAGAAAACACCAAATTTAAATAATATACCATGATTAAACTTTGAAAAAAAAGAAGAAGGGAGAATGGACCTTTTTTTTTAAAATTGACGATGAAGCCTTTCGCTTGGGACAACAATTTCACTTGAGCTCGACTTCTCGCATTGATCCTTCACTCATTGTGATTCGACTGTCAATCCAAAACTTGAAAATAAACTTCAGCCATTAACACAAACTTGCAAAACCCGAGCCACCCCTTTTTACTCAACTCCATTATCCTTTTAATTAGAGGTATATGGTGGGAAAAAAACGTTGGGAAAAGGGGGAAAGAAAAGGAAACCTCCATGTTCTCATGGAGTGATCTTCTTTTTTTGGGAAAAAAAAATGGTAAAAAAAAAGGAATTGCCAAAAATAAAAGAACACTAATTTGAATTGATTTTGAGTAAAATAATGTTTCTCACAAAAAGGAAAAAAAATTGTGGAGGATTTTTCCAAATAAGCAAAGATTTGACAAATTTGAAATTTGAATGTAATTGAAGTTAAATAAAATTTTATCAAAATACATAATATAAATAACTACTAAATTACTATGTAATAAATTTTATTAAATCACTAACTATATTTATTCTAAAAAAATAGATCAATGTTATTTATGATAAATTAATAACTTAAAATTTTCTCATTCAAACATTTATAAAATAACATAAAAGATAAATTCCAAAAGTGAGTAGAAAAAAATAATAGTAATAATAATAATTTTGTAAATTATGAATGCAAAAATATATAATTTTTCGGGTGAAAAGTTAAAATATGAACTTATACATATAACAAAATATATATATATATATTTTTAAATACTTAAATAATTGAATAACATACAACAAGAAAGAAAGGTTAAGGGGGGTCAAAATTGGGTGTCAACAATTAAACTTTTAGAAAAAAGAATCATTAGCTTGACTAAATTAAAAAATTCATGGTTATAGATTTGAAGTGAACTCTTATTGTTTCATAAGCTTATCCTTTTAATTACAAAATAGGTGGAATGACCTGAGAGACCCTCATACTTGGTTACGTTTGTCACCCAGACCCTTCTACTCATTACTTTGCCAAGAGAATCCTCGTACCCACTGAAATGCAATATTTTAAACACTCCTGACCATTGACCAAGCATATGTGGCATTAATATTGCTGACTTGGAAGGACACCTAGTGGAAATTCATTTTTCAAAGTTACTAGGTAATTAGTGAAGAGGTTTATAAAAGTGACAAGCTTGGTGGAAAGCTCTTATCTTAGGAGGAAAAGCTAAGTATGCCCGAGTAGTCTTGATATTGGTTGGTTTGAGGTTTCGTTAGTTTTATACTAACAAGCAAGCTTCGGCGACCGCTCGACCTAGTGCGTTAGCCCCAGTACTATAGGGAAGGCCTATGCGAAGAAAAGGCCTGCCCAAGAGCTCACATCGACGGGAAGGTTTGGCACCTCGATGTCGGCTCTTCGCCACCTGGGGCTGCCCAATCAAAGAAAAGTTCTACCAAGGCCAGGATCTGAAAGAGAGGATTCACTTTCCGAAATTCCAAGTGACATGATTCCTCCTTCAGAAGCTAAAGTTGAATGATCGAAGTCTCCTTTAGGTTCAGTCGAAGAGATCGAAGCGAAGTCATCAATTCTTTGCTCTGGAACAATTAGGAGATTCTCTAGAAGAAATACAGGGTTCTGCTTCTGGCGGCAACATGCTTGGTCCCGCTTATGGGGAAGACTTTGGCGATTCATAATAGAAGGGGGTATCTAGAATATCTATGTCCCAGGACGGACATAAAAGATGAATAATGAAAGATGAGTGTGATTCCACACACTTCTAAGCGAGTGAGTCAATATTTTACACAAGAAAATATTTTTAAAAAATTTAAAATAAAATAAACAATGTCCAAAAAAGAAAGAAGAAGAAGTCATCTTCTTCAAAACTTTCTTCAAAAAATTTCTTCTTCCTATTCCACCATTTCCAACTTCTTCGGATCCATTTACCATTCTAACTCTCTTCTTCTTCTTAATGCTCGCCCTTCCATCACTACCTCATCCCCAAATACTTTCTCAAAATTCTTTTCTTTTGTTACTTGTGTCACGCCACCGGAGGGTACCCTTGGCGTGGCCGGCACTCAGAGACTATTGCTAGTCCCCAAGCGAACCCCTTAGCCTCATCACATCATTCAATCACATACTTCTAATGAACAGCGGAATTTATAAGCAAGTAATGGACACATCTCATCTAAGGTTCTCAAAGGAGTATAGATAAAATAATGAAGGCTAGTAGAAAGAACTAGCTCACAATCTCAACATCAATACTCGACACCTGTCTATGAAGCCTCTATCACTAAATTATGTGGTGCCAATGACAGACCCATGGCTACCCAATATCAAGATAAGGAAATAGTCCAATCCTTACTCTAAAGCATGATGAAATAAAAGTAGTGGCTCCTCTGGAATAGGGGAGGCTCACCAAATCAGCTTCGAATTTCTAATCTTCAACGAAGCGCCTGTTGATGATCTTTAGTACCTGCCTCTGCATCATAAAACGATGCAGTCCAGAGTGGACGTCAGTACTTGGAATGTACTAATATGTAAAATAGCTGAATGAAACAGAAATCGGTAGAAAATATGGAAAACAACATCAAGTCAAGATAAACATCATAATCACATCAAACCGTCAGCTTGTCTATCTATGAAAGAGTAAAGCGTAGACAAGTGACACATCAATACCTCAGACTCATCATTTGTCTCAACTCATCTCATGGATCATCTTAGAGGAGTTCAACCCCCTCTCATCTCATCTCATCTAGACTCGGACTAAGGTAAGAATTTTCCCGGGAGTTTCTCTTAACCGACAACACTCACTTATGAGTTAGTGAATGTACAACAATCACCCTGATGTTGCCACAATGGTCCCAAACTTTCCAGGTAAGGAACACTGGATCCCATATCAATATACCCGACATGGAATCAAACCGAACAGATCCTCTATTACTTTCAGGAACTGTTAAACCTCGAGGGAAACCATATGTATATATGTGATGGTTTAAGCCTTTCCTACGTTTAGCGATGTAGTTAATGAGTTCAAGTGGGACTCACTCCTGCTCATTTCGGTGCTCGATACTCCTCCCGACTCAGTGCTCATAAAATCAACCTCAACCAGTCTCATAGGGATTCACTCCCCGTCAATGACTGCCAGTCTCATAGGGACCCACTCCCCATCCACGCCTGATATTTCACCGGGACCTTGGCCCTTTCACCAATTATCTCATAGGGACTTCCACCCTATCATCACATCTCATAGGAATTTTAACCCTATCATCAACACCTCCTCAATGACTCGAGATTATATAACCGTCATTAGGAAACAAGCGAATAACACATCGATAGAGTTCATTTATAGAGACTCATAAAACAATCAAGATTTCATCAACTCATCATCACAGTCAACAATCCCAATGCAAGGCTCTAGACTCAACTCTCAAGTTTATCATGCATGCTTTTCAAATTAGTCATGTAGGGTTATGCAAACCCCATGAAGGTATTCAATTTAAGAAAACAATTAGTATGATGATCATCAACATAGAAAACATGTAATTTCAAATAAAATTATCAAGAAAATCCATCAAGAAATTATGCATGTAGACTCTTCAATCATCAATTCATCTATGACCTCTATGGGGCACATGAGAGAACAATCCCATGTTTTAGTTTAGCCTTACATACCTATGATGCAACTGTTCAACCGGGTGATGTCGAGGATCTCTTCTCGAATGTCTCACCCCAAGCCCTTCTCTCCTCTTCTCAAGCCCTAGTCTTGTTAGATTTTTGGAATAGGACTTAAAATAGGGGTTTTTAGGTTCTTTTCGTGTAGAAACGACCTTACTAGCCGTGTATTAGTGTTTAGAAGGGTTAGGGATTGATCGGAATACCCCTCGAAATAAATTAGAAATTTCCAATTCGAAAAATACACGGTCCGCGACGCGGACCTATCGCGAACTGTACATTTTTGGAAAAGTGTTTTAAACGAGTTTTCTCCATCCCGTCGAAAATCTGGTAAAACATATAAGTGTCCCTCCGCGGCAGGTGCGCGTCGCGCCTCTGTCGCAGACAGCTACTGTTTTGTGACTTGGATCGAAAATTTATCTTTCGATCGGATCATCCTAAAATCCGATCCGAACCATTTTCCCAATCTATTTTTCATATTGATCATGAATCCGGTCTCGAATTTTCCATACGAGCCCCGAAAGATGCGTTACGCGCATACCCTTACTCTAGGAGCATTTTGGTAATTTTACCGGGCATTACATCATCTCTCCCTTGGGATCATTCGTCCTCGAATGAGGAGTAGAGATGGGGATTTAGGCACGAATAGACTCAAGACTCATTCCCACACTCAATTCAATAAATCAACCCTTGACTCAATGATAGTAAGTCACATAAAAGATTAGAACACTTAGCTTAGTGAAGAGTAAGGATTTTTACCTTCAGTCCCTTCACCATCAGTTGGCACGAACAGGTGCAGATACTTTGCCTTCATCTCCTCCTCAGCTTCCCATGTGGCTTCTTCAACGAATTGATTCCTCCACAGGACTTTGACTGAGGCTATTTCTTTGTTTCTTAGTTTACGAATTTGACGATCAAGAATTTGAACCGGAACCTCTTCGTAAGATAGGTTATCCTTCACCCGAATGCTATCAACAGGGATCACCAAGGCCGGATTTCCCAAGTAATTTTTTAGCATTGACACATGGAACACCGGGTGCACCCTATCTAAATCGGAGGGCAACTCTAACTCGTAAGCCACCTTCCCAATTCTCTTTACGATTTGATAGGGTCCAACATAACGTGGACTCAACTTTCCCTTCTTCCCAAACCTCAGGACACCCTTCATAGGTGACACTTTCAAGTACACCCAATCGTCCACTTCGAACTCTAAGTCTCTCCTTCTCACGTCGGTGTAAGATTTTTGGCAACTTTGGGCAGTTTTTAACCTCTCTCTAATGACCTTGATCTTCTCCATCGACTGGTGAACAAGATCAGGTCCAATGAGCTCCGCTTCTCCAACCTCAAACCACCCAATAGGCGATCTACACCTCCTTCCGTACAAGGCTTCATAAGGAGCCATTTGAATTCTTGCATGATAACTATTGTTATATGCAAATTCAGCCAGTGGAAAATGATCATCCCAATTCCCTTTGAAGTCAAGGACACAAGCTCTCAATATATCCTCCAGTGTTTGAATTGTATGCTCCACCTGACCATCCTTCTGTGGATGGAAAGCCGTACTCAGGTTCACCATAGTACCCAAACTTTTCTGAAATGATCTCCAGAACTGGGAGGTAAATTGAGCTCCTCTGTCCGAGATGATGGACAAGGGTACTCCATGCAATCTCACAATCTCTTGGATGTACAACTTGGCATACTCTTCCGCAGTGTTCGTTGTCTTGACTGCCAGGAAGTAAGCTGACTTAGTCATTCTGTCCACGATCACCCATATCGAATCATGTAGCTTTCGAGACCTTGGCAGGCCAGTGATAAAGTCCATATTAATCATCTCCCATTTCCACTCCGGAATTTCAAAGTTCTGAGCCAATCCACATGGCCTTTGATGCTCAACCTTCACTTGTTGGCAATTTGGGCATTTCGAAACGAACTCTGCGATGTCCCTCTTTATTCCGTTCCACCAATAAACCTCCCTTAAGTCATGGTACATTTTGGTGGAGCCAGGATGAATGGAATATCTAGTGTTATGAGCTTCTGCCATGATTCTGTCTCGTATGCCATCAACATCTGGGACACACAATCGACTTTGATATCTTAACACTTCATCTCCCCCTTTGGAGAAGACCATCACCCTCTGATTTCGGACATCCTCCTTCAATTGAAGTATGACAGGGTCTTGGTCTTGCTTTTCCTTCACCTCCACCACTAACGAGGAAGCAGACCCGTCCTGGACATTAACTCCTCCTTCGTGGTTCTCCTCAAGTCGGACTCCCAATCGAGCCAACCGGTGCACGTCCTTGGCTAACTCCCTCTTTCCTTCGCCCACATGGGCTGTGCTACCCATTGATAACCTGCTAAGGGCGTCAGCAACAACGTTAACTTTACCTGGGTGATAGTGAATGCTCATGTCATAATCCTTGAGCAATTCTAATCATCTCCTGTCGCAAATTGAGCTCTTTCTGGCTAAAAACATACTGCAAACTCTTGTGGTCAGTGAACACATCCACATGCACTCCGTACAAGTAGTGCCGCCAAATTTTAAGTGCAAACACCACTGCTGCCAACTCAAGATCATGGGTTGGGTAGTTCCTTCCATTAACCTTGAGTTGCCTGGAAGCATAAGCTATCACTTTCCCCCTCTGCATTAATACGCATCCCAATCCAACCATCGAGGCATCACAATAAATTACAAAGTCTTCGGTCCCGTCGGGTAAGGTTAGGACTGGTGCAGTAGTTAACCTTGTCTTCAATTCCTGGAAACTCTTTTCACATTTTTCGAACCACTAGAACTTGACCTTCTTCTGAGTCAATTTGGTCAGTGGCGTGGATAGGGAAGAAAATCCTTCCACAAACCTGCGGTAGTAGCCTGCCAGCCCCAAGAAACTTCTAATATCAGTCGAAGTGGTCGGTCGGGGCCAGTTCTTAACCGCTTCAATCTTTTGGGCATCCACTCGAATACCATCACCGGAAACAACGTGGCCTAGGAAGGCCGCTGACTCACGCCAGAATTCACATTTGGAGAACTTTGCATATAATTCATGGTCCTTAAGAGTTTGGAGGACCACTCTGTGGTGGTTAGCATGCTCCTCCTCACTCCTTGAATACACCAGGATGTCGTCGATGAACACAATCACAAACAAATCAAGATATGGCTTGAACACTCTATTCATCAAGTCCATAAAGGCGGCAGGTGCATTCGTCAGTCCAAAGGACATGACCAAGAACTCAAAATGGCCATATCTAGTCCTGAAGGCTGTCTTTGGAACGTCACACTCCCTCACCTTCAACCGATGGTAGCCAGATCTAAGGTCTATCTTAGAGAAGCAAGAGGCGCCCTGAAGTTGGTCAAACAAATCATCTATCCTTGGGAGGGGATATTTGTTCTTTATCGTGACCTTGTTCAGTTGCCTATAATCGATACACATTCTGAGGGACCCATCTTTCTTTAGCACGAATAAAACAGGGGCACCCCATGGTGAAACACTTGGCCTAATGAAGCCCTTTTCTAGCAAATCTTTTAGTTGCTCTTTTAATTCTTTCAACTCAGCGGGGGCCATCCTGTAAGGTGGGATAGAAATAGGCTGCGTATCTGGAAGAACATCAATCCTAAAGTCAATCTCCCTATCGGGAGGGACTCCGGGCAAATCATCAGGAAAGACTTCTGGAAACTCGTTGACAACCGGAATTGACTACAGAGTTGGGGACTCAACATCATCAGACTTCACTCTCACCAAGTGATAAATACAACCTTTGGAAATTAACTTCCGGGCTTTAAGATATGAGATAAACCTTCCCCTAGGTGTCACTGAGTTACCCTTCCACTCTAGAACTGGTTCATTTGGAAACTGGAACTTAACCGTTCGGGATTTACAATCCACAGAGGCATAACAGGCGTGAAGCCAATCCATGCCGAGGATCAAATCAAAGTCAACCATCTTTAACTCGATCAAATCAATAATGGTGTCCCTATGATGGATGGACACTACTTAAGCTCCATAGACTCACCCACCGGAGTAGAAACATCAAAGGGTTCAAGAAGACTCTCGGGGATTTTATCAAATTTACTGGCCACATAAGGAGTTACAAACGACAATGTGGCACCAGGATCCATCAAAACATAATAATCAAAAGTAAAGACTCGGATCATACCCGTCACAACGTCTGGGGAATTTTCCTGATCTTGGCGACTCCCCATAGCATATAGGCGGTTTGGGGCCCCGCTGTACCTGACGTAGTGGCCCTCGGGTTCCCTCTAACCGGTGGGGCCGATGCAGCAGACTGGGCCTGGCCAGCCCCTTTTTGACAATCCTTTTTGTAGTGGCCTACTTGGCCACACCCGAAACATGCATCATTCCTGTCGCGGCATCTCCCCCAGTGCGTCTTTCCATAACTATCACACGATGGCCTACTCTGAGAACCTTGAGCCATACTACCTTGGGACTGGGGTCCGTGGGTCCCTGTATTCCGGAACCTTTGATCATACGTGCCTTTAGGCACAGGTGCGCTAGCAGCTGAGGGTGCTGGAAATCGATTCCCATTACCTCTCCTTCCACCCTCGTGGCTGGATGTCTTAGCCCTTTTGCGCTTGAACTCTTCCCTGTCCTGTTATCTTTCTTCGTCAGCTTGCTGCACGAATGTCATCAGTCGCCCGATGTCCATGTCACTCACAAGCATAGCTCCTCTCCCATCTCTCTTGGGTCCTCTGTTCAACCCATCTACATACATTTCCATCCTTCCCCTCATGTTAGCAACCATGTATGGAGCATAGCAGGATAGTTGCGTGAATTTCAACCCATACTCCTGCACAGTCATGGAGCCCTGCTTCAGATTCAGGAACTCCCTCACCTTAGCCTCTCTTTTCTCCCTTGGGAAAAAGCATCCCAAGAAAGCCTCCTCAAACACTGCCCAAGTCACATATGAAGCATCATCCCCTCGGCCCTTCTTCAATTGGTCGAACCACAGCCTGGCCACCCCTTTGAGTTGGTAGGCGGCCAATTCAACCCTATCAACGTCAGCCACGTGCATTACTTGGAACACCTTCTCAAGTTCCTCTACATAGTTCTCGGGGTCTTCAGTAGATGCCGACCTCGTGAACTTAGGCGGGTTCATCCTCAGATATTGTCGGACTCTAGAGGTGCCATGAGAGTCTGTCCCACCTGCACCTTGCCTCACAGCAGGTGCTGCGACAGCCTAGGCCAAAGTTTGAATGGCTTGGCGTAGCTCAGCATCCGAGACCTCATCTTGAGGGGGTTGCTCAACAGGGATAGCTGGATCCACGGGCCCCTTGGGTACTTGAGGCTCAGGTGGGTTAACAGATCGCCTGGCAGGACGTCCCCTTCATCTGACAGCTCTTCTGGGAGGAATGTTATCGATTCTGCACTTGTAGCGCACGAATTAGAAGATAGTTTTCATAGGGTTCAACTCTATCGCACAAATTGGAATAAGAAAGAAGTGTAACCATTCCTAATGTCCCATAGCCTCCTGCTTATGAAGTGTAGTTGACAACACACCTATAAACAAGAATCTACTAGACACGGCTTCATAGACTCCCTAGGACACTTGAACTCTGTGCTCTGATACCAAGTTTGTCACGCCCCGAGAGGGTACCCTTGGCGTGGCCGGCACTCAGAGACTATTGCTAGTCCCCAAGCAAACCCCTTAGCCTCATCACATCATTCAATCACATACTTCTAATGAACAACGGAATTTATATGCAAGTAATGGACACATCTCATCTAAGGTTCTCAAAGGAATATAGATAAAATAATGAAGGCTAGTAGAAAGAACTAGCTCACAATCTCAACATCAAAACTCGACACCTGTCTATGAAGCCTCTATCACTAAATTATGTGGTGCCAATGACAGACCCATGGCTACCCAATATCAAGATAAGGAAATAGTCCAATCCTAACTCTAAAGCATGATGAAATAAAAGTAGTGGCTCCTCCGGAGTAGGGGAGGCTCATCAAATCAGCTTCGAATTTCTGATCTTCAAAGAAGCGCCTGTTGATGATCTTTAGTACCTGCCTCTGCATCATAAAATGATGCAGTCCAGAGTGGACGTCAGTACTTGGAATGTACTGGTATGTAAAATAGCTGAATGAAACAGAAACCGGTAGGAAATATGGAAAACAACATCAAGTCAAGATAAACATACATAATCACATCAAATCGTCAGCTTGTCTATCTATGAAAGAGTAAAGCGTAGACAAGTGACACATCAATAATTCAGACTCATCATTTGTCTCAACTCATCTCATGGATCATCTCAGAGGAGTTCACCCCCCTCTCATCTCATCTCATCTAGACTCGGAGTAAGGTAAGAATTTTCCCGGGAGTTTCTCTTAACCGACAACACTCACTTATGAGCCAGTGAATGTACAACAATCACCCTGATGTTGCCACAGTGGTCCCAAACTTGCCAGGTAAGGAACACTGATCCCATATCAATATACCCGACATGGAATCAAACCGAACAGATCCTCTATTACTTTCAGGGACTGTTAAACCTCGAGGGAAACCATATGTATATATGTGAATGGTTTAAGCCTCTCCTACGTTTGGCGACATAGTTAATGAGTTCGAGTGGGACTCACTCCTACTCATTTTGGTGCTCGATACTCCTCCCGACTCAGTGCTCATAAAATCAACCTCAACCAGTCTCATAGGGATTCACTCCCCGTCAACGACTGCCAGTCTCATAGGGACCCACTCCCCGTCCACGACTGATATTTCACCGAGACCTTGGCCCTTTCATCAATTATCTCACAGGGACTTCCACCCTATCATCACATGTCATAGGGATTTTAACCCTATCATCAACACCTCCTCAATGACTCGAGATTATATAACCGTCATTAGGAAACAAGCGAATAACACATCGGTAGAGTTCATTTATAGAGACTCATAAAACAATCAAGATTTCATCAACTCATCATCACAGTCAACAATCCCAATGCAAGGCTCTAGACTCAACTCTCAAGTGCATCATGCATGCTTTTCAAATTAGTCATGTAGGGTTATGCAAACCCCATGAAGGTATTCAATTTAAGAAAACAATTAGTATGATGATCATCAACATAGCAAACATGTAATTTCAAATAAAATTATCAAGAAAATCCATCAAGAAATCATGCATGTAGACTCTTCAATCATCAATTCATCTATGACCTCTATGGGGCACATGAGAGAACAATCCCATGTTTTAGTTTAGCCTTACATACCTGTGATGCAACTGTTCAACCGGGTGATGTCGAGGATCTCTTCTCTAATGTCTCACCCCAAGCCCTTCTCTCCTCTTCTCAAGCCCTAGTCTTGTTAGAGTTTTGGAATAGGACTTAGAATAGGGGTTTTTAGGTTCTTTTCGTGTAGAAACGACCTTACTAGCCGTGTATTAGTGTTTAGGAGGGGTTAGGGATTGACCGGAATGTCCCTTGAAATAAATTAGAAATTTCCAATTCGGAAAATACACGGTCCGCGACGCGGACCTATCACGAACTGTGCATTTTTGGAAAAGTATTTTTAAATGAGTTTTCTCCATCCCGTCAAAAATCTGGTAAAACATATAGGTGTCCCTCCACGGCAGGTGCGCGTCGCGCCTCTGTCGCCGATAACAACTGTTTTGTGACTTGGATCGAAAATATATCTTTCGATCCGGTCGTCCTAAAATCCGACCCATACCATTTTCCCACTCTATTTTTCATACTAATCACGAATCCGGTCTCGGATTTGTCATACGAGCCCCGAAAGATGCGTTACTCGCATACCCTCACTCTAGGGGCATTTTTGATAATTTTATCGGGCATCACACCTTGGTCCTTTTCATTTAGTTTGACCACATTTTCATCCCACAATTTCAATTTCGTGAGTATTTTTCTTATTTATATGAGTAATATGAAGTATGATACCGGATATTGAGAAATTGAAAAACTCCATTGATAATATTGATAAAGCTTTGAGCATTTGGGTTTTGTGAATTTATGAAACAAATTCAAAATTGTAACGAAAATTTGTTGGGTTTGTGTTATTTTTTGTATTCTATATGAGTTAATGTGAAGGATAATGGTGGGTGTTAAAAAATTGAAAACTCTATTGATAAGCTTGATAAAGTTTTGAGAATAATTAATGAGTTTTGTGAAATAAATTCAAAATTAGAATGAAGATTTGTTGGGTTTGTGTTTGTGAACCTCTAGGGTTAAATTCAAGGCAAATAGGTAAGAATTTCACCCATTTGACATGAATTTGATGCTCAATTTGAGAGCAAATATGGAAAAAATAATGTTCAAGGGTTTGGTTTAGGGTTCTTGAGTATGATTTAGAACCTTGAAAGGTGGAAGAACAAAGTAAAGAAACTTTTGAAATATAGAAGAAATGTTTGTTGCTATGTGAAAATAAGTTTTAACATGTCATTTCCCATGTGAAATTTTTAAATAACGTGAGAATTTATGTGTGCTTGGTTGTAACTCACGCACCAATGTCAGGTCAAAGAAGTATTTAAAATGGTGCGTTTCAGTGGGTACTAGGGTTCTCTTGGCAAAGTCCTGAGTAGAAGGGTCTAGGTGATAGACGGAACCAAGTACAACGGCTTCCCAGGTCATTCCGCCTATAAAATATATTTGAATACATTTGATTTTAATACTAATAAATAAATAATTATAATCTTTCAACTTTATCGATATGCTTTAACTTTATCTGAATGATAGCAACAATAGTATCTATTAGCAACAACAATAACAATATCATAATAGTAGCACTGTAGTAGTAGTAATATATTATTATTATTATTATTATTATTATTATTATTATTATTATTATTATTATTATTATTATTATTATTATTATTATTATTATTATTATTATTATTATTATTATTATTATTATTGTTATAAAAATAATAATTAAAATTAAAGTAATATACATAGTTTTATTTAAAAAAAAGTCCAATCTTTATATAGTCTTCCAACCTCTTCAACAATTTGCTCTAACTTTATCTGAAATTTTTTCAGATTTTCTATATTATATACTTAAAATAACTAGCTAACTGACTAACTAATAATACTAACAATAAAACTAGTAATAATAGCAGTAGCAATAATAAAAATAAATAAATAATAATAACAATAGTAATAGAAAAATAAACAAACAAAGAAAATGAAAAAAGACAAACAAGAAAAGAGGAAAAAGAACGTAGACAAGAAAATGAAAAACTTCATTTTATTTGAAATATTTCTCTTAATTCAAGTATATATTGTCATGCCTTGGGAGGGTACTCTGGACATGACCGGCACTCGGAGACTATTGCTAATCCCCAAGCGAACCACTCAGTCTCAAACCGGTCATTCAATCATCAGATTTTGCGAAAAGTATTAGACTAAGGAAAATAAGATAGTGGACAACTCAGTTACTTCTACATCAATGAAAGAGGGCCATAGGCCAACAACATCAATCTCAACATCTATGATATGATAGCTAGTTTAAGGAACTCAATTCAAAGAGAGAAAGACCCCAACATCAAATCCTCATGTCTAATCTATGAAGCCTCTACCTTTACAGTCTAAGATGGTATCATGACAGGTCGTGGCTACCCAACTCAAGAGAGTAAAGCAACTGGTAAGGTATCTGCATCATGAAAAGATGCAGCGCCGAGAGGCGTCAGTACGTGGAATGTAAGGTATGTAAAATGGCTCGAGAAACAGATAAAGCTCAAACTCGATCAATCAACTCGACTCAAGACTCAATTCCTCATCTCATAACCCAACTCAGGTAAATCGTGCAAGTTTAAGGTTTAAAATCATGCTTTTAGATTTAGACTCAGTATTTGATGCAACTCAGTTCGAAAGACTCATGATATGCTCAACTCAAGTGTTTGCTTGGAAGTTTCTCTAACTGATATAACTGTCACACCCCGGGAGGGTACCCTTGGCGTGGACGACACTCAGAGACCATTGCTAGTCCTCAAGCGAACCACTCGTTCTCAGGACAGTCATTCAACATCAACATAGCGGAATAACGGAAGTAAATTAGTGAACTACCTCAATAAAAGGGCCAATGGCCAAATCAGTCTCAACATCATAATAAGTAAGTATAAGTACTACTCAATTCATAAGGGAAAAATATCAACATCAAACCTCGACTCATGTTTATGAAGCTTCTAACTTGACTCAACTGTCTAAGATGGTACCATGACAGGCCATGGCTACCCGACTCAATCAACGACGAAACAAACAAATAAAGGGTCTCTTCCGGATAACAAGGAGGCTCACCAATGACTGAATCTCGAATTCTCCAACCTCAACGATGCGTCTGCTGAAGTCCTCTAACTCCTGTATCTGCATCATAAACGATGTAGCGCTGAGTGGCGTCAGTACGTGGAATGTACTGGTATGTAAAATAGTTAAATATAACAATATAAGTATAACAACATAGGGAAAACATCAACTCAACATTATACTCCATCAGAATGTCAAGAATCTATTTAAGGCAATAGATTAGAGTAGACAAATGACTCCTCAGCCTCTTATCTCAACATCATCAATACATCAGACTCATCTCAAGAAAACTCGACTCGACTTAACTCAACTTAGGGAACTCGACTCAACTCAACTCAACTTAGGGAACTTGACTCAACTCAAGGAACTCGACTCAAAACATCATATCAACATCAACATCAGAGTACTATCGAAGTAAGACCTCACTGGGAGTTTCGCTAGCCGACAACCACCACCTACGAGCCGATGATGATACAATGAAGCGATGTCATTTCCACATCTATCTAATACCCTGCCCGGGGTAAAGGACATCAACCTCAGTGGATCCACAAGAAAAAAACCTCAGTCCTCTATTTGGACAAGAAAGGAGCCATCTGCATTGCGGTTCAATCCTTTCTTCGTACGCGGGCCACGTAGTTAATGGGTTCGAATGGGATTCACTCTCACCCATTTCGGTGCTCAATACTCCTCCCAGAACTCGACATGCTCATAAAACATCAACCTCATCAGTCCTATAGGGACATAATACATCATCATCAGTCCCATAGGGACAAAATATAATACCTCAACATCAACATCAGTCTCGTAGGGACATAATACCTCAACATCAGCATCACCTCACCCCATCAATATCAACATCAACATCATGGACTCAAGATATTCTTTTAGAAATTAAACTTCCGATTTTAAGACATCATGAAACATCATTCTCATCAACATCATCATCAACACTCTCATCAAATGTGAAACACAAGCAGAACATCACAAACATTATCCTCATTAAGGCTCTAGACTCATCCCTTAGTTGATTCTTATACTTTTAAATAAATTAGTCAGAGGGTTTTGTGAAAAATACTCCTGAAAATGAATTGTGCAATAAATCAAGTTTATGATGATCAACAATTCGTGTAAAATATATGCATGAAGTAAAACTCAGTGTAATGCTCAACAATATTCACATCAACCTCATTGTATTCAATACACAACTCAATTTACTCAAAGGGGCACATGGGAGAACAATCCCATGCTTTAAGTTAGCCTTACATACCTGGGAAGATTGCTAACACAATTTCTTGTACAAACTCCTCTTGATTTCCTTAATCTCAACTCCCCTCAAGCCTTGACTTAGTGACTTTTCTAGAGAGAATGTTTTTAGGTGGGTTTTTTGAACCCTTTTCTCAGAAAAACGACCTTTATTCATCGTATGGGGAGTTTAGAAAGTATAGGAATGGACTAGAATGCTTCTCAAAATTTTAAAGAAATGTTTCCCAGACTTGAAATAACACAGTCCGCGATGCGGACCTGTCGCGAATAGTGCAATTTTGGAAAACTCAACTCCGTCGAAAAATCACTGAAAAACATAAGTGCGGTTCTGCGATAGGTCAGCGACGCGGCCCTGTCGCGAAGACACACTGTTTTTCGTTTTGGAACGAAAGATTATCTTTTGACTCGGTCGCTCTAAAAATTGACCGAGACCCTTCTCCCACTCAATTTTCCGTGCTGATCATCTCAGATTTTTAATCCGAGCATCGAAAGATGCGTTTTGCGCACACCTCTTCCCTAGGGGTATTTTGGTAATTTACCGGGCATTACAATAACTCTCTACCACATCATGAGTTTTGATGATATAAAATGAAAAGATGTCGTCTCCACGTCTATCCTAAACTTGCCAAGGAATAGGATGTCAACCGCTACCTTTCTCTCTTGGATCCAAAGAGAATGTCCCTCTACCGGGACATGGGCCACCAGAATTATCCCGTGCGACCATCCTACGCTGGCAACGTAGTTCTGGGTGCTCCTCAATCACCCAACTCAGTGTTCAATACTCCTTCCAAGACTAAAATGTGGTCATAGAAATTAACTCAAACTCATCTCTTTGACTCATCTTAAACAAGTCAACTCATTTTTCAATAACTTGGGACCATCATTCATGCAAATGCAAGACTCTCATTGATTCTGGTCAAGTACATCATATCACCCAGGCTCAACACATAAGACATAATAGATATTCTTTATATACATGTATGAAACAAGAAAACATACTTCTGGGGTTCAATTTACTGGGTTTAGGAGGTTAAATTCAAATTTTCAATTTAGTCGGTAAGCAAAGAAAATACTAAGTTTAAGGCTAGGGTATCAAGCATTCGAATAACATTCATATTCCATAGTAATGATGATGTAACTCATAAATTGACTCAAGTATATTCATGGAAACTCCAACATGTACAAAACTTTGGGAACTCAAGAACTACATGATTTAAAACATGCAATTTATACTCATGATCTTAACTCAAGAGATGAAGGGGCGTGTGGATGAACATAATCCAACGCTTTAGGTAGCCTTACATACCTGGAATGAAGCTTCCAACAATCACTTCAAGGATTCCTCTCGAATTCCTTAATCTCAAGCTGTTCTCCTCTTTCCTCAAGCCCTAGTCTTGTTAGATTATTAGAAAAAGACTTTAGAATGGGGGTTTTTAGACACATTTCATGTCAAAATGATCTAATTAGATCGTGTATTGAGTTTAGGAGGGGTTGGAAATTGTCCGGAATTCCCCTCACAGAATTTAGAAAATTTTCAGCTTCGTAATAATGCAGTTCGCGACGCGAACTGGTCGCGTACAATGTATTTTTCTCTGAAAAGTTATGAATGAGTTTTACCAATCCCGTCGAAAATTTTTAAAAAATAACAAGTGTAAGTTCGCTACAGAGGCGTGACGCGCCTCCGGCGTGCACCGACACTGTTTCGATTTTCGGGTAAAAAAATTATCTTTTGATCCGGTTGCTCTAAAAATCGACCGAGACCATTTTCCCACTCAATATTTCGTGCTGATCACAAATCCGGTCTCGAATTTGCCATACGAGCATTGGAAGATGCGTGATGCGCACATCTCCCTCTCTAGGGGTATTTCAGTAATTTCATCGGGCGTTACATATATCTTACGAGGAAAATATTCATTATATTTTAAAAAATAAGGATAAGAAAGAATAATAAAAAATTCTTCTTTTAAATATTGATATGATATTTAAATTTGAATTTAAATGAAATTTAAATAGGAGTAGAATTCTAACTTCTTAATCACTCTCATATACACTCCTACAATTATAAATTGCTAAATTATCTTTTTTGCATTGATCATTAACTTTATAGATGGATTTCTTTACTGTATCTTTTGTATTCTTTATTTTCTAAATATTCCTTTTATTTTGACATTTGCATTTTCTATATGCAGATCAATGATGATCGTTTTGCAGGCTAATATTTTTGGTGCTATATATAGATTGAATTGAAGTAAGAAATATTTTTTGTTTTAATTTTGTTCATTTATATTTCTTTTTGACAAAAAAAAAAAAAACTTTCTATTGAGAATTTAGTCAAGCATTTTAGCTTTCTAAATGCTAACTTTTGTTAGCATTTTTACATTGTTATTTTATTAAAATGAGTGTTTATATTATTTTATGAATCTTTTTCATGGTGATCCATTTATTTAATCCAAGGTTAGAAGAATTTTGAATAAAGATATAAAGATTGAGTAAATGAAAACCTAATAACTTTTGTTTAAATGAGTTTTCTTATTTAAGACGTTCTCTTCATAGTCATTTTTATAGTTTATTTTCTTGCTAATTAATTGATTAGCAATATATAAAACTGTAAATACCTCTATTTAGGTGTAAAGTTTTTTCTTAAAATGAAAAATAATTTGGTGTAGTATCAACTTTCATCTTCATACAATATCACTACATTGCGTTCTTTTATCTATTCCATTTTAAGAAAAGTAGCAATTAGATATGCAAAATATGATTTATTTAACCTAAATTACCAATTAGTTATGAAACAAAATAGATTATAAAAGAAAATTTTCAAAATAAATAAAAGACTTCAACAAAAATTTGATATTTTAAAATTGAGTGGTGTGAAGAAATAAAAGTATCATCAAATAAAGTGATATGTGACCTTTGAATAAAACATAATGAATATCAAATTATAAGATAATCAATTCATGCATAATTATAGTAAATAAATTAATTAGTATGATTTTTCATATACTTATATCTTAATACATATTTTATTATCATTAGAAATATTTTACAATAAATATCTATAGATTATGCACGCCATTTTTTTTCATAATTGTTGAAATATATTGTATATACTTAATTTTTTATTATTATTATTTATAACTAACATTATATTTTTTTTTTTTTGTAAAAAAGTAATACGAAGGAGAGGGTGGGAGGAGGAGGCGGGGAAGCTTCAAACTAATTTTGAAAATTATAATGAAGTGATTATAAATTATAGATATTACTGTTCATAAATTTTAAATTGAAAAGATGTGAACAATAATATAAAAATTAAAAAATTTCAAAAATTTAAGACTAAGCAAACTAAATAAATTTTCTTTAAATAGATATGAGCACTTGATAAATTATACCAAGTTAAGTGATAAGTTAATAAAAATTAATATTAATAATATAATAATATTAAATAGTGAATAATATAATAAAGAATAATATGAAATATAAATGTTATTGATAATTATATGATTTGTTGTTTGTATTCATATATTCATATAAATTGGTTATGGAGCTTGAGAGGGGGTTCCAAGGTTAAGTTAGTACATTCATAACATGATTGTTGATTTTTGTAAAGAAAATATTATTTAATATGCTTAAATAAAATATCACAATCTAAAATAGTTAAAAATAATATTTTAATATTATCTGCGCATTACGTGGATACGTATATTAATAATATTTAAAATTATGAAAAAAGTACTATAAAATACAATAATTAGTGACTCAAAATATGTAAAAATCATATTAAAAATTCAGTTAACTCGCTAAATTCTATTTATATCATATAAATTAAGATAAAAATATAATATATATTAAATCCGTGTCTTTAAACTCCAGTAATTAGTATTTGTTTAATTTTATAAACGAAAATAACATTTGTAATGCTGATCCTTTTGTCTTCTAAAGATTAACGAAAACACAAATTTATATATATATCCAACATGTACACAACATGCATACGCTTAATTAATTAACATTAACTACTTATAATATATTCACTGGTACATTTTTAATATATATACATATAGCAAAATGTTAAAACCCAAAAGATAAAGTAGTTTTTGATGCTTCAATAAGTATCAAAGTATTTGATAGGAAAAAAATAGATTTTTCATCAAAAAATGAAATATCATCTTAAGTAAGATCAAGATCATCATCGTCACTGCCTTCATCCCTTTCTTGATCATTTTCGACACCTACAAAAGAGAATAAATAATGTCATTCATCATCTCAGAAAATGAAAAAAATCGTGAAATAGCTTGATTCATCATCTTTAATCCGATTTCTTGAATTCAAATCACGAGTAAAAAGAAGATCTTATTTTATAATGAGTGATTTCAATTTAGTCAAAATTTTAATATGAACATCGAACCTCGACGACCAAATAAAACATTGAATTTTTTTTTGAAGAAAAGTTGAAACATTTGCTTCAAATACAAAAAATTTAATAATAAAGAAAGGTACAACAACAAAGAGAAAAAGGTCATACATAATAAATACAACCCACCTTCTCTTCTTCCCCATTTTCACAGATAGCCCCTTTTTCTGGACTTCAAACTATGGACTCAAACCACTTTATCACTCCACGAAATATCGAGAGATTAAAGCAAGCAATAGAAGCAAACAGAGTCCAGGTATGCAACCCTACTTCTTCATTAATTAGCAAATAGAAAATTTGCTGACTTCTGTATGGTAAATAAGCTGTGAATGACATCTTACTTCTAACAATCACACTCTTACAAAGACAATATTCTTTCTTTACTACTGATATTTGTTGATGATTCCTAGCAGACAACATTGATTCCTGGTTGATTCATGCCCATATTACAGGCACAAGAGGGAACAAATACAACTTGTTTTGATATAAAGTTATGCTTGGGTTGTATTATACAATTGCTTTGTATTATATGCATTGCTGCTTTAGTTTTATTGATCATTTTCTCAATGGAAGCAAGCTGCATGGTTTAGTTGGTATCTTTACTGGTGCCTGTCGTCCTCTAATTAGTTTTTTTTCTCATTGATGTGTGTAAATAGGCTGAGAAGCAGTTGAATTCTAGTTGGGAGCTTATGAGAGCCGGTAACATGGGGTTGCCTACTCCTAGTCAGTGGCTTAATCATGTCCTGGCACCTGGTTGCAGGATTGGTATAGATCCTGTAAGTAATGCTCAAATATGCTTTCAGACTTGTTGATTTGTTTTAAGTTCCAGTAAAAGAAAGTATTGGAATGAGGATATGTTTACTTATTGGAGGAAGACAGATGTTTTCGTCAATTAGTCAACGAGTTCACATATTTTCATGTTCTCTCTTATGCCTGTAAAATGGGTATTCTACTTGATAAAACTGGACTAATGAGACTTTTTAACTCTCTAGTGCTTACTCCTATCATTTTGTTGTTCTGCGAAATGCTATTTAGATTTACCTAAAAAGACTTATTGCCTTTGTTTTCCTTATCCAGAAGAGGGAACTTTTCCAGGATTTGGCCCCTTTGTTGTGGAATTCATGTGCTACTATCGCTGCACTCCTACAGGTATTTTATGAAGTGTTCCATCATAATTCTAGAGTTCATCTCATCTCGCAGATGCACATGAATGTTTAAGTACCACTCGACACTGTAATTCCAGCATTTCTTCACACACATTTCTTCAGTGATTACTGATTATCTATGCTTCATGCTGCACCATTATATTGAAAGCAAGGAATAAAAGGAAGCATCTGAATGACCTTTTACAGCAAAGTTGTAAAAGGTCCAACAGCTTAACAAATTTCTGCTCCATATTATTGGCTAATATTGCTGCTACAAAATTTACAGGTAGACTACTATAATACATGAGAACAAGAAGGCCCTTATAGGCTATAACTTGGGACAAAGTGTGTGGTGCTAAGTCTTTGGGAGGGATGGGCTTAATTAACATTCAATTATAGAACAATCTAGCAGTAGTTAAGTTATGTTGGGATTTAGCACACAAGGAGAACAAGGTTTGAATCAAATGGATTTACCATTATTACATAAGGAATCTGAGCCCTTGGAGCATTCCAATACAAGCAGGCTGGATGATTAAGAAAATTAAGAGTGCTAGAGAGGTGACACAACAAATACAACAGGCTGGCCATTAGAATGGAAACCTAATAAAGCCGATTCTACGTGCACTTCCAACAATTCAACAAAATAATAAGTTATTAATAACAATAATTCAACCACAACACAACAAAGTAATCATTAACAACAATTCAGCCATAACACAACAATTCAGCAAACTATATAATGACAAAAACTAGTGCACATGATTATAAGCTGTACCATTACAGTCTTAAACAAAATAAATAATAATTCAGCAGCCAAAAAAAAGAAATTAAGTCCAAACCCCAAACAAAGACAGGCTTGGAGCACCTTTGTAGCATTTCAGAACTCACATTTAGCATCTCAGAAATGAGTTGCTGCCAACTTCTCATTTTTCTCTTTCAACAATAGCATTAACACCTATCATTAATGCTATTTCAGCCTCTCAATACCATTGGACTCTTGACAGATGTTAGTTGACGCTATAAATTTAAGAAGACATCAACTACATACCAATCTCCTTAAAGTAATATGTCTTTAAGTTTCAATTTCCACATATTGAATCATTACACATACCAATAGATTATCGTAGGATACATACACAAAGCCAGACAGGATGGCAGAAGAGCAGACTCACAAGATCAAAGAAGAAGCAAAAAGAGGAATCATTAGACATGTTGAATTAACTCAAAAATACAACCCAAATCCTTGAAAATGTCACTTAGAAGAAAGTCAGAATTTACCTGTGAAGCTATGATGCTCTTTAATTTAGTGATTCAGTGTCTTTCTTCAATTATATTTTAAAAATCCTGCAAAAAAAATGTAGAATTTTAGATTAAAAATACAAATGAAATGATTGCTAAGATATGAACAAGCATGAGTATAAAAATGTAGAATTTTATATTCAAGATCCTAGCTGTGTTGTTTGGATAACATCAAGCTTGCTCCAGATGGTTCATTCTGGATAGCTCAGGTTACCTATAAGCCATCTTTTTTAATGTAAATATAGGTATTATGTGAAGTTAAAAAGTCATAGAGAAGAAGGCCAAAAAACAAGGAAAAAGAATCAAATATCACTCATTTGCAAGTAAGATTTTTACTTCAATAGCAAAGAAAATGCATCTATTCGTGTCAACTTAAGATTCTTGTGTCTGTCTCTGCTACAGTTAACAGCTCCGGGGCTAAATTTCATTCACAAGTCAAGAACTTCAAAACATTGGAAGTCTCATCTGTATTTAGGAAGTCTCAACTATGATTGCATTGGAAAGTTACCACTGACAATCTCAACTGCCTAGGCAATGATAAGTTAAACTATCAAACTGATTCTTTAGAATATTAAAATTTATATGTTATCTGTATTTACTAGGTGTTTCCTTTTTACTGTTTAAAGCCAAAACAAGACCAAGCTAACATATTAAGGTTATCCATAATTCTAAACAATTACAGTATCGTTTGATTTAGACGTAAAAAATTCACTTTTTCAATAATGATGTGATCTCTAACGGAAATAACAGACTATAAAGAGCACCTTAAATGTAAGTGCAGCCACATTGCACAAAGATATGATTAACCAAACAAGTAGACAGTACAGTAACATTTTTTCACCATTTTCAGTTTTGATGGTAACAGGAGAAGTAAAAGTTTGTTTGTATTTTAACTAATTCATTCCAATACTCAGTAATCCCTGTTTGACCCAAAGAAATAGAATAATTCAACGTTCACTCCAATATTAACGGCCTTTCCCTCTAAGGCCAGAAGACCCCGCAACTACTCAAATACAATTATCACCGCAATAACAAAACCCCCACAACCTGTTCGACAAAATGCCTCAATGGAGAATTTGTTGCTACAACAGCATACCCCAACTTCAGCTTGACCCAAAGAAATAAAATAAAAATTAACAAAAAAGCGTCATTCCAAACCCAAAAACGGGTAAAAGCCAAAACCCTGAACATCCACTTACCTCATTGAAACAAATCAAAGAAATTTAGGGTTTTTGGGTTTTAAGTGTTGAGAGAAGAGACTGAAAAATAAATTTTACAGGAATTTCTAGAAGGGGTTTGAAGAAGACAACTATTTTGAGCAAGCAGAACACTATTTTGAAGAAGAAAATGATTTAGGAGTACCTTCTACCAACTTCTCGCAATTTCTTTGAAGAAGAACACGATTTAGCAGTAGCTTCGAGCAATTTTGAAGAAGAAACCTCAATGCATGCGCAGTGAAGGAGCTTTCGCATCGGAGAAGAAGAAGAAAACTAAGGGAGATTTCGCGAGGAGCAGCTTCGATCGACCTGGAGATTTCGCACTGGAGATTTCGCGCAGCTTCGATCTGGTGGCGGAAGATGACGAAGTGAAGAAGAAGTGTGAGCGTAGTGAAGAAGAAAAAAGTCAGGGCCGACTGCGTGTAGTTTGTTTTGAGCGTAGTGAAGAAGAAAAAAGTCGTGGCCAGTTTTTGTTTTATTTGTTTTTATTTTTTAATTAAGAAAGAAATATTAAAAGGGAGTGTATATTAATTGGTGGAGGGAGTGTAAATTAATTTGGCGGAATAATGAAAATTGTGGAGGGAATTAAATAGCCGTCGCCATAGAAAGAGAACCATTGCTATAAACATTTATGGCAACGGTTGTACGCACCCGTTGTAATAAGACCGGTATGGCAACAATTATCTGAATAATTGCAACGCTTGTTCAATACAAATCAAAATTCTTTATGCAACGCGTATAACTGTTGCCATAGATACTCTATAGCAACGGTTTTTGAGCCGTCGCCATAAATACCGTTGTCATAGCCCTAATTTCCAGTAGTGAAAGCAGTTTAAGGCGGAAACACGAATACAAAACTTGCTATTTTTCCTATATAAGAAGAAAAAAATATACAATGTCATTCAAGTGCAGTCTAAATGAATTCTTATATAAGATGAGAGTAAAAATATACAATAAGGCGTTAAAAAAAGAAAACCTAACATAGCTCAAATACTGCTTGCTACTTGAATAAAGAGAGACAAGGAGGACTTGTTTGCGGAGGAAAAATTGAAATAATTATATATGACATACTAAAAGAAACAGATGTAGCGTACACAATGTGATTACAGTCACTTTTATAAACAACAACTATTTTTGGCAAAACAAAATTCTAACGCGTGTATCATAGTTTGCTCTAGTGTACATTTTTATACACCTTCCTAGTTTATACCTTCAGATACTATTAGATAAAGTTAAAAGTCAAGTTGGTTGCCTAAACACACTCAATATCCATGACTAGCTTTTGCTAAGCTTGGAAAGACTCATAAGTTGCAAATAAAGTGTTTATCTTTGGTTGTTAGAAGATTCTATGCCATTAAAATCATAACTCGATAATCTGATCCTATCAGAAACACAATAAAGAACAATAATCATGCTTGAAGTTCCAAAACTAAATTTGATTCCTACGATTGCGTCGCTCAATATTTTTTTTAAAAAATAATGACAGATGCATTTATAAATTAGCATTAAAAAATATATTTACTAATATAGTTTTCGTTTTGCAAGACGTGTGTCAATGTTTTATCTGTCCAACCACACGGAAATCCAAAATAGTCCATACGTGGATATTATTAATTGGTTTCATAAAAAAAAAACCTTGTGTGGACACGTCAATAGCTCTACAGCCTGTACAGGAAGAAACCAAAGATGGAATTCTTCAATAAGAATACTAGAAATTTCTACTAACAAATGAAATAGTTGAATAAAATATTATACGAACCATTGGAGTTCATGAAAACTTATGAACGTAGTAAAAAGTAACGTTTTTTTTTCAGTATTAAACTTAATTAGCAGGGTGTGGAATGAGCTGGAAGCCTGGAATCTTTTTCAGCCTTTTAGGTTGGGGTGCCAGTAGTAGCATAGTTGGTAAGTTCTCTTTCCTCTTACTTATTACAATATATAGGTACTTTTCATGCCGTCTTAAGTGAAAAAGATGCTCTTGCTAATTCTCACAATCAATATGGTACTATGGCAGTGCAGCTACAATAGTATACGAAGAGATTTTCTACTCTTTATTTTGAAGAATAGTAGGTTGTGGGTTATCATACACTATCTAGAATCAACTATGTTCATTGTGCTCGATCTAGAATCGACAAAGAGAAGCCAAGGGGGAATGACAACCTAATAATCATTTTGAGGCAAAAATCTAACTCTACTAAGCAATGTCCATCACTAATTGTACAGTTAGGGGTGGTAAAATGGGTAACTTATATGGGTATCTACCTAGATTTATCCATTTTAAACGAGTTGAATATCCAATTCATTTAAGATGGATAAAAAATAGTAATGCTCATATTACCCATGGGCAACTTAATGGGTAATATGAATAAAAAAAGTCCATTCATAAAATGGTTTTTTTTGGGGGTGTGGGGGGGGGGGAGGGGGGAGGGAGTTGGGAGTAGGTTAAATGATTTGCTTTTGAAACTTTTTAACATCATTCCTATTATAATATGAGTATCCATATTTACCCATATTGTCCATTGAATAGCTCTTTTTTACCCATTTAAAATATGAGTCGAGTCCGATATTTTACCCATTTAAAATATGAGTCGAGTCCGATATTTTACCCATTTTTGCTTAACTCATAATAGATTCAACCCACTCATTTGCTACTCCTAATTGTACTCAATCAGATGACTATTCCTTCCTTCTTTCTTTCAAAGGAATTGTCAAACACGTAATGAGCATGGCAAATTTTGGCAGATCAAATGTTTATATTTCATTTTTGAAATAACTCTATATACATAACTTAAGATATCAGTCATCAAACACCTCAAGGACATATGTCACGCCCTGAGAGGGCACCCTAGATGTTGCCGACACTCAGAGACTATTGTTAGTTCCCAAGCGAATCACTTGGCCTCATCGTCACATCATCTCAACAGCGGAAGAAAGTACTCAAGAAAGACAATCAATTTAAATAAATACTAGGTCTCTTTCAATAATAGTGTAACGCTCGGTAAAATTACCAAAATACCCCTAGAGGAGAGATGTGCGCTTAGTGCGTCTTCTGATGCTCGGATGGAAAATCTGAGGCCGGATTCGTGATTAGCACCAAAATTTGAGTGGGGGAGAGGTCTCGGTCGATTTTTAGAGTGACCGAGTCAAAAGATATTTTTTCGTTCCAAAAAGAGAAACAGTGAGGGTTCGTGACAGAGCCGCGTCGCGGACCCATCACGAAGGATGACTTATTTTTTCCCAAATTTTTTGATGGGATTGAGAAAACTCGTTCAGGGAGATTTTCATCAAAAATAAGTTATATGCGACCAGTCCGCATCGCGGACTAGGCTACTTCACGGCTTGAAAATGTTTAAAATTTCGAGGGGCATTCTAGTCCATTCTTAACATCTTCTAAAACCCATACACGACTAATATAGGCCATTTTCACGAAGAAAGGGTCTAAAACCCCATTCTAAATCCTCTTCCTAACTACATTAATATGCTAGAGCCTGAGGAGAGTAGAGGAGAGACGAGATTGAGGAAAACAGTGGAAGTTCCAAGGGAGTTGTATTGATAGCAATCACTCCAGGTATGTAAGGCTAACCTAAAGCATGAAATTGTTCTTCCATGTGCCCCTTTTGAGTCAATTGAGTCTATGATTGAAGATGATGAGTTATGTGTGAAAATCCTTGAGTATTTTACTAAGATTCTTCTTAATGCATGTATTTTTCTTAAATTGATGATCATTATAAACTTGATTTACTACATAAGTGTCTTCATGAATGATTTTACAAAATTTTATGTCTATTTTAATCAAGAATAAAAGAATGAACTTAAAGGAGAGAGTCTAGAGCCTTGACGATGATAATGTTTGTGATGTTGTGACTGTGGTCCAAATTGTTGAGAGTTTTGATGATGATATTAATGAGAGTGATGTTCATGAGTCGTAAAACTTGAAACTAAAATCCTAAAAAGAATGTTTCGAGTCAACGATGTTGATGATGTTGATGTTGATGTACTATGTCCCTATCGGACCGATGATGATGATATTGATGTACTATATCCCTATGGGACCGATGATGATGATGTTGATATACTATGCCCCTATGGGACTGATGAGGAGGAGGTTTTATGAGCATGTCGAGTTTTGGGAGGAGTATTGAGCACCGAAATGGGTGAGAGTGAGTCCCACCTAAACTCGTTAACTACGTGGCCCGCATAGGAGAGAGGATTGAACCGCAATGCGGATGGCTTCTTGTCCCAAAAGAGGACTGATGTTTCTTTTTATGGATCCACTGAGGTTGATGTCCTTTACCTCCGGCAGGGTACTAACTGGATGTGGCAACGACATTGCTTCATTGTATCATCACTAGCTCATAGTGATGGTTGTCGGTTAGAGAAACTCCCAGCTAGGTTCCATTTTGATAGAAATTTGATGTTGATGTGATGGTATGAGTCTTGATAGATGTTGATATTCTACTGTCTACTCTTTACCCTCATCCTAAACGGGCATGAGTCCTTTGAGTTGAGTCGAGTTTCCTTGAGATGAGTCTGATGTATTGATGATGTTGAGATGAGACGTTGATGAGCCATTAGTCTACTCTAATTTCTTGCCTTAGATAAACATTTGACATTCTGATGGAGTGTGATGTTGAGTTGTTGTTATCCCTATACTGTTATACTAGTACTATTACATTCAACCATTTTACATGCCATACATTCCACGTGTTGACGCCACTCGGTGCTACATCATTTCATGATGCAGATACAGGAGTTATAGGACTTCAGCAGACGCATCGTTGAGGTCAGAGATTCCGAGTTCAGACATTGGTGAGCCTCCTTGCTATTCGGAAGAGTTCTTTTTCTTTATGTGTTATTCCGTTTGTTGAGCTGGGTAGCTATGGCCTGTCATGATACCCTCTTAGACTGTCTAGTTGAATTAGAGGCTTCATAGACATGAGTTGAGATTTGATGTGAGGTCTTTCCCTCTTAGAGTTTGAGCTAGTAATACTATTTACTTATCATCGATGTTGAGACAGAGTCATTTGGCCATTGGCTTTTCTTATTGATGTAGTTCACTACCTTATTATATTGTTTTCGCTATATTTGATGTTGGATGACTGTCCTGAGATTGAGTGGTTTGCTTGGGGACTAGCAATAGTCTCTGGGTGCCAGCCACGCCTAGGATACCCTCCCGGGTGTGACAAACTTAGTATCAGAGCACAGAGTTTAAGAGTCCCAGGGAGTCTATGAAGCGGTGTATAGTAGAATCTTGTTTATGTGTGTGTTGTGCACCACACTTCAAAAACAGGAGGCTATAGGACATATCTGTATATTATTATCGCGCTGGGACTTTTCTGAGTGTGGGTGTGTAGTTCAGCGGTATGTGATTGGTGTGGGAGGAGTATTTTACTCTGTCCGTTGTTTGGTGCTTACCCCTTACTACATGTTTTGTAGTTGTGATCCCAGTCCATCTTGTTAGATTTCTTCCAGCGTCTGGATCGAGCTTCATGATTCACTTGAGAGGTAGTTTCTTGTCTCTTCGGCAAACTCTCGAGGACTCATTGTTTTGTTATGTTTAATTTGAGGACTCGACATTTGAGACTTGTATTTTCTTTAAGTATTATAATTTAGAAGCTTGTAGATTTGACACCAGTCTTGGGATGATTTACAAACTTGATTATCTAAAGCATATTCTATCTTTTAGTCTCTATTTCTTCCACTCTTAGTAATATGTTAAATTGAGCAGGTTTAAGGTTACTTGTCTTGGTTGGGTAGACAAGTACCATCACAATTATTTTTGGATCGTGACAGACACTTTATCCTGAATCATCCTCAAATTATCATCATCAAACTGGTGAAAAAGAAAGTGATTCATTTCTTTTTTAATGATTAAGTATTTGGATTTGAATTTTCATTAATTAGATCTTCATGAAAGAAGTCATATCAATTTTCTTTTAAATTGGAATCTATCCATTTAAAATTAATTCGACGATGATGGAATAAGATGCCGAAAAAATGACTTATTATAGAAATGTAAAAGTATATGGAAAGAAAGAGTTGATGTTTACTACTACTATTAAAGATATTATAAGTAAAAAGAATTTTATGTCACCTCACTCAAATTGAAAATAATTTATCTTTAAAATAAAATATTCAAGGAAGATTGCATTTATATTAGACAATTTTACATTAAGTATTATTCTTAATTGGGTATTCTTTTTTATATTTTTTAGTACTCCCTCCGTCCTATGTGACATCGTTTTCTTTTTGGCCTGTCCCAGAAAGAATGTCACCTTACTCAAATTGGAAATAATTTACCTTTAAAATTCATTTTTTATCCTTAATGAAATGATTCTCAGCCACACAAATATTTGAGAATGATTTTATACCACAAATTTTAAAAGTTTTTCTTTTTTTTATTAAACACTATGTCAAGTTAAAGGGTTCCACGGACGGAGGGGTAATAATTATTGTTTGATCGGGATAACCTATTCTTAAATTGATAACTGCAATTTTAAATCTTGAAGATGAATTTTAAGGACAAAAATAAAACCATATTAATATTTTTTACAAAAATAAATAAACTTGATGATTGTAATTTTAAATTTCAATGATGAATTTTAAGAAATTTAAATAATCATATTAATGATTTTTCCAAAAATAAATAAAATCATCTTATAAACAATCAAATGTAAGGGGACGTTGAACTTGGACTCCTTTTACATCTTAGGATAAGAGAAATCTTGTCCTATGAAGAGTCTGACCTAATGATATTTTCATTGTATATTAATTGGATGATTAAATAAATATTTTTCCAAAATAAATAAAATCATACTTAGTTTTTTTAAAATATATAAAATGCTATTTATGTTTTTCCCAAAATAAATAAAATCATATTTATATCTTTTCCAAAATAAGTAAATCCAAGTTTATGGTTTTCTCCAAAGTTAATAAAATCATCTTATAAATATGCCCAACATTCATCCTACCCATATGGAAGAAGAAAAACTCCAGCAAATCAAAACTCCAAAGATGGCAAATCGCCAACAAAAGAATACATCAATACTTTCTAGTCAAATTCCTAAAGGTATCTATTTATTTCTGTTGAGTGCATTAGTTTCTTAACAGTGATGGCCTTTGAGCTGATTCCATATGATCTTAAATGCAGGACAAAGAGTTGTGGAGTCATCAGGAAAAACAAAGTTGATGAATATTATCAATGTGAATCAGGTGAGTTCACAATGTTTCTCTTTTCAAAACACTTTCTTGATCAAATAACATTTGAGTTCTTGAAAAATCAGTTTTTGATAGCATGTTCTTGTCCTATCTAGGACATGCAGGTTCATTTTCAAGAAGAAACACTTGTGGATATTTTAAGTAGGTTACCTGTGCGGTCACTTCTTCGATTCAAATGTGTTTCAAAATATTTGAAAACATTGATTGATGAGCCGTTATTTAGGAAGAAGCACCTCAATCGTGCCAAGACTGATCAAAATTCACAAAAGTTTCTCTTTTACAAACGGCCCTCTCTGGAAGATACATATTCCATGTATTGTTGTCCTTTATCGTTGGATAATCAACAGGTTGGGGATGTACGGGAATTGGATTGGCCTTTAAAACATAAACCAGAATTTTTCCATATCTATTGTTGTTGCGATGGGTTGGCTCTTATCGGGGCTTCTGATGTTTCTGGTCCTCGCTTCCTTCTGCTATGGAATCCCTCCACGGGAGAATCAATTGAGCTTCCCACTTCAAAACTTTTAGTGAAGGGATTTTTTTGTTATGGAATGAGTTTTGACTCAACTAATGGAGATTATAAGATCCTTAGGATTCCCATGGATTGGAATGAAGTACCTGGAGAAATTCTCACACTGAAAAGTGGTTCTTGGAGAAAAATAGATTATCATCCTCGTTATATTTACAGTATGGTTTATAATATCCATTCTTTGGCAACTATACATGGGGCATTTCACTGGGTTGGAATGTCACTTAATAGTTTTTTTGTGGTTTCATTTAATTTTTCGAATGAAGTATATGGAGATATCATACCATTGCCAGAGAAAATATGGCTTTATAACATGAATGTTGGCATTTTGGATTTGGGAGGAATGCTTTGTGCTTATGCTAATGGATATTATCAACGAAAGCGCACTTTTAAGTTATGGATAACGAAAGATTATGGTCTCCAGGAATCTTGGAATGAGGTAGTATCTATAGTAGATCCTGATATTGTTATAGCCTCCCCAAAATATAGATTTGCAGATGGTGAAGTGTTAATCTGGTGTGAACATTTCGAAGGATACGAGAATTCATATAGGACACAAAGAGGACCTTTTACATTATTACCGCGAGGTATCTTTCAGAGCGGATTCGCTTTCACCGAGAGCTTGATCTCTCCAAAATTACTTATATCTTAGTATTTGCTTATGTATGATTGAAATACTTTTTCTTTTATTTTGTCTTTATCATGTTACAATCTATTAAATTTTTTAAATTTATCATCTATCTATCGTATATCGTATTTTGCACTTCGTACATGTGTAAAATGAGAAAAAATTTAATGTAAAAATAAGAACACAAAATATATGTTAAGTAGTACATATGCCAAAAGAGATATTGGGTGCCTATACAATATATGTAATCATTGAGTGCTTCAAATGAGCAAAAAGGGTTTATGCATTTATTTAAAAAGCATGAACCTAATTTGCTTGATGATGAGTTGAAAATAGTTCTTGATTAACTCAAGTTTCTTTGAAAAGTAAACCAAGTGTTCTACGATTGCACAAAACAAAATGTATCATTAAGTTCTTATATTTTAGGAAGGATTTTTAAGAGGCAAATCATTTTATATTATGACTTTCCACATATTTCATGTTAGGAAAAAAATATAATAATTAAATATTAGTTGGGTTTCAGTGTCCTAAATATTTGAAAGATTATTAAATAATAATTTTGGTAAATAATAAATGACAATTTTGTACTTGTAGATTATATCCTTTCCGCACGTGTATCAGGTCATTCAATAAAACTACATATATGAAGGAAATATAATAATAAAGTTAAGAGTAATTGACGTTAAACTAAAGACTATAAATGATGTGTCTCAAATGTGCTATTGTCAAGTATAACACAAATTTAAGCTTTGGTTATTTTGCAATTATTGTTTAGATCTAGTTCTGATAGCTAAAAATATTGGAATCAAAATGTTATTCATGTTGTCTTGATTATTATACATAATGTTTTGTGCAAGCCAATCATTATGAACATTGATTATGATACATTAATTGACAAAAAAAAAATATTTTCTATAATTTGGCCAAGTAGCTTACGTATTGAAAAAACTAATATTAAGAACCACTATAAGAAAAGACTGAATTTATGGGAGTTTGTTACAACCTCAAAATCAAGGACACTTAATTTAACACATCAAGATAAGTCATCCCTAAACAATAATATTGTAGATAAAATTAAAACAAAGAGGAAATAAGATGATAGTAACAACTTGAATTAGCAAAATAGAGAATTAGGTAAGCCACAACTCTAATGTCATGACCTAAAAAGCATAGTCAAGATAAAATACATCTCAAAACCCATTATGATGGGTCGAAAAGTAAATCACTTACGGGACTCCTAAGGGAAAATCAAGCAAAAAATTAAAGAAAAAGAAGTATAAGAACCAATAACTCAAAATTTGGCATCATAAATATAATGAACATCTAATATAACTTTAGAAAAGCAAATACAACACAAATTCCAAATAGAAACAAAGACTAAGATTAGAAAATAGAACTGATGTTGATCTAGAACACAACAATTCATTTTTAAATCTAAAATAGGTTGTTTGCTCGAAGCTGATCGACTGTCGTGAGGAAAATCTTGACTAGAATGTGTGTCAAAAAGGAACGCAGAAGTAGAAATGAGTACAATTCATATGTAACAAGTAGGTTTGAACGATTGGATATAGGGATTGATCAAACCTATGAAATAAACAAAAGAACAATTCCATCCGCACACAAAGTCCTACTACAACATTGGTGTTGCCAATCTATATAGAATGGTACGAATTAAAATATATATTCAAGGTCAAGTAAGACTAAATACCATAAAATAAGTCCAACACTCTAAGATCAATATCACACAATGCAATGAGATGGAATGATGCAATGCATGACAGGTACAATGGGATCAAGATTGTTGCACAAAATTGTTATGTATACCTCTCAAGCTAAAGCTACTAGAAAAAACTCATGTAGGTTTCAAAAATCATATACCAAATCATAATCTTAATATCTCATCGTATTGCCACCTCGATCATGGTCTAGGGTTTTAAAGGCGACTTACTTTCTTTTTTCAAAATAACAATAATAATATCTAATCCTCTTACCACCTATCTTTATGGCAGAGAATTTCACAAGTTTCTTATTTTTTTTTCCAAATGAAGTTCCACATTTCTTAAGTTCCCTTGATCAATAATATGACGAATGAGAAAAAATGCATTACATGCAATATGACATGATTAAGACATTAGTACACCTGATTCAAGGTTCTCAAAACTCATCCAAGTCATGATTACACCGTAATATGCATACAACGGGAATATGTTTATTTGAAATAAGTTATCACCATTTAAAAAGAATTTTATTTCTCAAAAGTATAATATAATCCCAAAACCACTCCCTCGGGAATTACAAGTGAAATAGTATTATAAGCTTCCATTATAAACAATTGTAGAATTACATACTTGCGAAAATGACCAAAGTGAAATAAGGCCTCCACACAGGAAACTCAATATGATGAACAATCCAAAATCATGATACAGTCTCATCCCAAAGCTTATGACACAAGAACGATCAATTACCTCATCACAATCTATAAGAAAGATAACCAAGCTTACCAAGAATGTTGAAAATACTCTACTGGAGAATTACCATCAAATGCTGACATTACAATGATCCCTGATTATAAAGAATGGGAAAAAAATTCAAAAGGATTCAAAATAAGCCTATATTGCAATTTTTAAGATTTGAGGGCAAGATCATCCATAAATCACTTCGAAATAGACAAGGGTAAGACGGAAATTTTATTTTAAAATCACATTCCACAAGTCAAGAGGTGTTCATATTTTAAAAAACCATTAAAATTGAGTACCAAATGGCTTCAAAATCATAATATTACCCAAATATCAAGTTCTTGGTGAAAACATATTGATCAAAGTTCAAAACCAAGAATTAATGGATGGACTCATGAAATAATTGACGGAAAATAAATATTTCATTTAAAACCTGTTAACCGATGAATTTATCTTGAAAAAGTACTTCATAATATCCTTCCCCAAGCTCCAAATATTTAAGAATGGTGGAAATGGGAGAAATCTCAACTTTAGAAATTAAAACACTATTCAACCATTTTTGGTTTTCCGATGCAAAGAAGAAATCACAAGATACTCTATAGATACGATTTGGTAACCACGAATCTAGAAAAAGGAATTTACTTCCCTCCATGATCACTACCAAGACTCCGGTTACGTGGAAAAGGTACTCAACTTAGTAACTACAAAAAAATCTCCTAAAGGACTCTGAAGATTCGTTGAAAATCAAATCCAAGGTCTCCTCAATATGGAATCCAATTAGTCATAAATAACCTATCTTACGGCTCAAAATACCAAAATACCCTCAAAATTCTCAAATATATAATGAAGTTTTTCTTAATCCTAGTCACCACCTGAATCTGATGAAATCATTAGAAATCCGATCCGAGCATTCAAATTCAAAATATTGTCCAAAGTCAAACTTTAACTAATTTAACTCAACTTTCATCTTAGAACATCATATCCAAAAAAACCTCTTAACCTTAACATAACAATGCTCCTACACTAATTTTCACATTCTAGAGTTGAAGAAACTAATGGAATTTGATTCTATGACTCATGGATCCAATCGGTACAAACAACCAGTTTTTAACCACTTAAGTTTTTAAAACATAAAAAATATTCGAATTATTCAACTTTTGATCGAAAGTTCCAAACAATCTCAAAAAAAATAAATAAATATGACTCAAAGAAACTATTAGAAGGAATAAAATGAAATTTTTCCAAAAAAGACCTTTCAGATTCATTACATCATCCACCGCTAAGGATCATGTTCATCCTTTAACATAATCTAATAAAAGGTACCTAAAATCTAAAAAATATGGGTATAATAGGCTCGCATATCGAGCCCCATATCCCAAGACATCTCTCCAACTAGTAGATTCCACCACTAGACCTTTAATAATGCATCTACTTGATGTGAATCGTTCAAACTTTCCTATTTAGGATGGCTACTAGCTCCTCCTGATAAATCAAATTTTGAACCAACTCCACTGATTCATAAGAAACAAAATGGGACTCATACAATATATATCTATGAAGCATGGAGACATGGTGTACAACTAATAATCTAGGAGGTAAGGCCAACTTATAAGCTACCTCTCTTACCCTCCTCAAAATCTCAAACATGCCAATGAACCATAAACTAATCTTACCCTTGTTACCAAACGTCATCACACATTCATGGATAATCGTCTTCCATACATAATCACCCTCCAAGAACTCTAGGGGTCAAATACTCTTATAAGCATAACTTTTCTGGTGACTCAAAGCTTTCAATAATCGAATCTAAATCAAATGCAACCGCTCCATAGAATCGATATAAAATTAGTATTCAAAGCATCCACTATATTTGAGTCAAACTAGCCAATAGGTGATCGACATCTACGCCCATAAAATGCCCCAGATGGAGCCAACTAAATGCAAGAATGATAATTGTTGTTGTAGGAAAACTCTACCAAAGTTGAGTTCTAATTACAATCAACATCAGGCACTAAAATCAATCACACACCCTGAAGCATGTCCTTTATGTCATGCCCCAAAAGGGTATCTTAGGCATGGTCGGTACTAAGAAACCATTTCTAGTTCCTATGTAAATCACTCGTATCAATTCACTCATTCAATCAATAGAAGACTTAAAGAAATTTCATTGTTTTTCTTGTATGCTGACTGATTTGAGATCAAGAATCAAATTTTCTAAGCCGAATAAGTTGAGCATAAGGAGTACATTTTCTTATTTTACGTATGCCTGTGATGAGTACCTAATATGTCTTTATGTGTCGAGTATAACTGATATGATATTAACTAACCATAATAGTGAGAGTCTTGCATGATGTGAGTTGGAATCTTGAGTTGCATTACATCGAGTGCTAATATCGAGTTATGGAGCTATATGAGAAATTGAGTTGAGCTGTTTGAGATGAGTCAAACAGATGAGCTTGAGTTGATGTTCATGATCACATTATAGTCTTGGAAGGAGTATTGAGTATCGAGTTGGGTGAGAGAAAACACCCCAGAACTACGTTGTCAGCATAGGATAGTCATGTAGTTAACTCTGGCGCTCATGTACCAATAGATGGACACTCTCTTTGGATCTGAGGGAGAGGGAGAGGTTGACGTCCTGTACCTTGGTAAGTTTAGGATGGGCGTGACAACGACGTCTGCTTCATTGTGCATCACCAAAACTCATGATGGTGGAGAGTTATGTCAGTTAGAGAAACTTCCAAGCAACACTTAATTGAGCATATCATGATTTTTAAACTAAGTTGCATAAAACATTGAGTCTAATTTTAAAGCATAATTTCAAACTTTTAAACTTTCATCATTCATTTGAGTTAAGTTATATGATGATGAGTTGAGTCTTGAGTTAAGTCAGTTGATTTAAGTGTGAGCCTTATCTATTTTCTTGAGATATTTTACATACTAGTATATTTCATGTACTGACGCTCATTTGGGCCTGTTGACGTTAATGATGCAGAAACAGGTGATAGAGGACTTCAGCAGGCGCACCGTTGACGTTCAATTTCCTTGTCTTTAGAGTTGGTGAGCCCTCCTTGTTACCTAGAGGAGCTTTTCATTTATTTAATTAGTTATTTCTATTTTCTTTGAGTTGGGTAGCTATGAACTGTCATGGTACCATCTAGACGTTAGAGGTAGAGGCTTCATAGATATGGAGTAGAGGATTGTTGAGTATTTTATTTTTAAAACTTGGTTATTTGGAGACTATTTTATAAGAGCTTTATTCATTCATTGTTTATTTTATTTGAGTATTCTTCCGTTGTAGAGTAAATGTGACAATGAGGCCAAGTGGTTCTCTTGGGAAATCAGAAATAGTTCTTCAAGTGCCAGCAACACTAAGGGTACCTGCCCAGAGCATGACAAACTTTGTATCAGAGCACAGAGTTCAGGTGTCCTAGGGAGTCTATGAAGCCGTGTCTAGTAGAGTCGTGATTATGGTTGTGTTGTGCACCACACTTATAAGTAGGAGGCTCTAGCACATTAGGAATAGGTACCCTTTTGTTGTATTTTAAGTTCGTGAGATAGAGTTTAACTCTATAAAACTATTTTCTAATTTGTGTATTACGCGTTTGCAGATCATGCCTCCTAAGCGTACCGCTACCTAAAGAGATGCTTCAGTTAGCAATGCTGAGAATCCCCCATCAGAAGTGCCTACCCAGATAGAGACAAGAGGACGAGGTTGACCTGCTAAAACCTTAAGAGTTCCACAGGTGCCTATTGCTCCTACAACAGAGGCTGATTTTAGAAGAGCTATTACTATGCTCACCAAGTTGGTAGCCACACAGAGTGGGAGTCAGTATTCACAGGTGCCTAGTTCTAGCACCCAGGAGCCATCACCCTCTACCAGACTTAAGGACTTTCTGAATATGAACCCACCAGTCTTCACAGGGTCCAAGGTTGAGGAGGACCTCCAGAACTTCATCGATGAGATATGGAAGGTGTTGAAGGCTATGCATGCCATCAAGATCGAAGCTGTTGAATTTGCCTCTTATCAACTTAAAGATATGGCGAATGTATGGTATAACAGGTGGGAAGAGGGTTGAGGTGAGGATGTTGAGCCTGCCAAGTGGAGTGAGTTTGAGGGTGCCTTTCTTGACCACATCATTCCCCAAGAGTTGAGGGAGGCAAAGATTGAGGAGTTCATGAATATGAAGCAAGAGGGGTTGACTGTCAAGGAGTACAACATCAACTTCATCCAGTTATCTAGGTATGCTCCGGAGACGGTTCAAGATATGAGAACAAGGATGAGGATGTTTACAATTAGCTTGGGTAAGCATATGAAGAAGGACTGTAAGGAAACTCTGCTGATCCCAAGTATGGACATTGATAGACTCAAGGTGTATGCTCAACAACTTGAAGAGGATAAGAAGAGGGATAGAGAGAGGATCTGAGTAAGAAGGCTAAGTCAGCATGGCTTGAGCCTAGCCAAACTAAGCAGAATAAAAGAGATAAGTCATACTTTCAGAAGAGGCATCAAGGATATGCACCATCATCAACCAGTGCATCAACTCTAAATAATAGGTATGATCAAAAGTCCCAAGGTTAGTCGAACTTTAGAGCAAAGGGTTCGTAGGCTAGTATAGCCCTTGGCTCAAGAGGAAAGCCACCTTGTGGGAAGTGTGGCAATATGCATTTGGGAGATTGCAAAGAGGAAGGAAATAGTTGCTACAGGTGTGGCCAGACAGGTTATTTTTAGAGGGAATGGCCATGTTGGAGGAATAAAACATAGTCTTCCACTATAATACCTCCAACCAAAGGTAAATAGAGAGGTGCTCACCAAGTACAGGTGGTGGAACAAACCACCTATATGTGATGGGGAACCGATAGGACCAAGAGATTGCACCAGATATTGTGACGGGTATGCTTCGAGTCTTTACCTTTGACTGTTATGCTTTGCTTGATCCAGGTGCAACTGTGCCCTTTATGATGCCATATATGGATAGTAAACTTAAGATCCCTCCTGAGTGTTTACTTAAGCCTTTATTTATTGCTACTCTTGTTGGTGAGTCTATTATAGTCGAGAGAGTCTATAGAGATTGTATATTGTCCATCTACTATAGGGATACTCTCGCTGATTTGATTGAGTTAGAGATGGTTGACTTTGATAAAATTCTTGGTATGGACTGGCTTCGTGCCTGCTAGGCCTCTATTGACCATAGAACCTAGACTGTCAAATTTCAATTTCCAAATGAGCCTATTATAGAGTGGAAGGGAGACTCTGTTGTGCCTAAGGATAAGTTTATTTCCTACCTCAAGGCTTGGAAGTTAATCTCTAGAGTATGTATCTATCACCTCATGTGAGTTAAGTCTGACGATGTCGAGTCTCCTACCCTTGAGTCTGTCCCGATTATAAGTGAGTTCCTGAAAGTGTTTTCTGAGGATCTACCTTGAGTCCCTCCTGATAGGGAGATCGACTTCAGAATTGATGTTCTTATTGGCACTGAACCTATCCCCATTCCACCATATACGATGACCCCTATTGAGTTGAAGGAGTTGAAAGAGTACTTGAGAGATTTTCTAGAGAAAGGTTTTATTAGGCCGAGTGATTCTCCCTGGGGTGCTCTTGTCCTATTCGTAAGAAAGAAGGATTCTTCACTCAGAATATGGATTGACTACCGCTAATTGAATAAGGTGACAGTCAAGAATAAGTATCCTCTCTCGAGGATCGATAACTTGTTTGACAAACTTTAGGGTGCCACTAATTTTCTCCAAGATAAACCTATGATCAAGCTATCACCAGTTGAAAGTGAGAGAATGTGACATCCTAAAAATAGCTTCCTGAACCCGATATGGTCACTTCGAGTTTTTGCTGATGTCCTTGGGGTTGACAAATGCACCTGCAGCCTTTATGGACTTGATGAACATAGTATTCAGACAGTACCTTGACATGCTTGTGATTGTGTTTATCGATGATATTCTGGTGTATTCTAAAAATGAGGAGGAGCATGCAAATCTCCTTAGGATCGCTTTACAGACCCTAAAAGATAATGAGCTATATGCAAAATGTTTGAAGTATGAGCTTTGGCTCAAATCTGTGGCATTCCTAGGCTATGTGGTTTCGAGCGATGATATAAGAGTGGACACAAAAGATTAAGGTGGTTAAGAACTTGACCAGACAACCTCTCCAATTGACATAAAAAGCTTTTTGGTTTGGCTGGCTACTACCGCAGATTTGTAAATGGGTTCTCTATTATATCTGCACCATTGACTAGGCTGACACAGAAAAAGGTCAAGTTTCAATGGGTTGAAAAATGTAAGAAGAGTTCCCAAGAGTAGAAGACAAGGTTCACACCTGCACCAGTTTTGACCCTGTTTGATGAAACAGAGGATTTCATAATATATTGTGATGCGTCTAGAGTTGGATTGGGTTGGGTATTAATGCAGAGGGGAAAAGTGACAGCTTACGATTCAAGAAAACTAAAGTTCCATGAGAGGAATTATCTGACCGATGATATTGAGTTAGCAACGGTACTATTTTCTCTTAAGATTTGGCGCCACCATTTTTATGGAGCACATGTGGATGTCTTCATAAACCATTAAAGCCTATAATATGTCTTTATCCAAAGGAAGCTTAATTTGAGGCAGAGGAGATGGCTTGAATTACTCAAGGATTATGGCATGAGCATCCTCTACCACCCATGTAAAGCTAACATAGTTGCTGATGCTCATAGCAGGTTGTCTATAGGAAGCATCGCTCATGTGGAGGAGGAGAAGAGGGAGCTAGCTAAAGAGGTTCACTGACAAGCACGATTGGGAGTTCAACTAGATGAATCTAGTGAAAGTGGCGTTCTTGTGCAAAATGGGTTTGCATCATCCCTAGTAGTAGAGGTGAAGGAGAAGCAAGACCAAGACCCTATCTTACTACAACTGAAGGAAAATATGCATAAGCAAAAGGGGATGACTTTTGCCAAAGGGGGAGATAGAGTGTTGAGGTACGAAGGCAAGTTGTGTGTTCCTAACATTAATGATATATAAGAGAGAATCATGGTGGAACCACACAACGCTAAATATTCCATCCATATAGGATCGACTAAGATGTACCACAACTTTAGAGGGATTTATTGGTGGAGCGGGATGAAGAAAGACATTGCTGAGTTGATTTCCAAGTGCCTAAATTGCCAACAAGTTAAAGTTCAGCACCAGAGGCCATGTGGAGTAGCGCAGAACCTTGAGATTCCAGAATGGAAGTGGGAGATGATTAACATGGACTTCGTCACCGTTTACCAAGGTTTCGTAGACAACACAATTCGATTTGGGTGATAGTTGACAAAATAACCAAATTTGCTCACTTCTTGGCAGTAAAAAAGACTGACACTACGGAGGATTATGCCTGACTGTATATAAAGAATATTTTTAGACCACATGGAATTTCCTTGTCTATCATCTCAGACAGAGGAGCCCAATTCACTGCTCAGCTTTGGAGATCCTTCCAAAAAGGCTTAGGTTCGAAGGTAAACCTTAGCACTGCTTTCCAGCCTCAAACTGATGGCCAGGCAGGACACATAATTCAGACCAAGGACATGTTGAGAGTCTGCATCATTGACTTCAAAGGTAATTGGGACACATAATTCAGACCAAGGACATGTTGAGAGCCTGCATCATTGACTTCAAAGGTAATTGGGATGAACATTTGCCTACAACAACTTCCTTCGTGTATTCAGATGGCCCATATGAGGCACTTTATGGGGAGAGATGTAGATCACCGATTAAATGGTTTGAGGTAGGTGAAGCAAAGTTGATTGGGCCTATCTTTGTACATCAGGATATGGATAAAGTAAAAATCATTTGTGAAAGGTTGAATACTACACAAAGTCTACAAAAATCCTACACTGATGTTAGAAGGAGAGACTTAAAGTTTGTAGTCGATGATTGGGTGTATGTGAAGGTATCACCTATGAAGGGTATGATGCAATTTGGGAAGAAAGGGAAGTTGAACCCGCAGTATATTGGCCCTTATCATATTTTAAGGAGAGTGGGCAATATAGCTTATGAGTTAGAGCTACCACCAGAGTAAATGGCCATCCATCTAGTCTTCCATGTTTCCATGCTTAAAAAATGTTTGGGAGACCAACAATTAGTTGTTCCCATTGAGAATATTCGAGTAAAAGACAACTTGAGTTATGAGGAGATTCCTATCCAGATCCTTGATCGTCAGGTTCGCAAGCTAAGAACCAAAGTTATTGCATATGTCAATGTCTTGTGGAGAAATCAATTTATAGAAGTAGCTACTTGGGAGGCGGAAGAGGATATGAAGGTCAGGTACCCTCATTTATTCTTTCCTGTTGAGGATGAGAGAGTTGATAGTAATAATTTCCTTCTAAATCCTTAAATTCCTATTCCTTGAGTTCTCCTTTCATTCTGAGTTTGATAGATGATAGATCTCTAGCATTCGAATGAGGATTAATTTGATGTGTTGACTATTTATTTGTGTTACTTGCTGAGTTTCTTGACTGATTGATTGCATGAGTGAGATGAGAGTTATTTGATTGTTAGAGTCCATGAGTGTTATTTGTGCCTTAAGTCCAACTATAGTCTCTCTTCATTCGAGGACAAATGAACCCAAGGGGGAGATAATGTTACACCCGGTAAAATTACTAAAATACCCCTAGAGGAGAGGTGCTTGGGTAACACGTCTTCCCAAACTCTGGTAGCAAATTCGAGGTTAAAAATGTGATCAACACGAAAATTTGTGAGGAAAAATGGTCTTGGTTGATTTTAGAGCAACCGAATTGAAAGATAATTTTTGATGCAAAAATACAATTCCAAAAAAGTACCCAACACGTTCGCTTCGTGGACTTGTCACAGACTTACACTTGGATGTGATCCCAATAATTTTTATGACATTAGAAAATTCAATTAGTAAAATATTTGATGAAAAACCCATAAAAATGACCAAAGGGAAAAATTTCAGTTTTTCATGAGGGGCATTCCAGACATTTCTCAACCTATCCTAAACATAAAACATGATCAAAATAGGCCGTTTTGAGTATAAAAAGGGTTGTAACACACATACTTAAATCTTTCTAAAACTTCTAACAAGAGCTTGGATTAAGGAGAGAAGGAGAAGAGCGAGGGTTTCGAGTTCAAAAGTGAATATCGACAGAAGATTGTTTATTCTTCCAAAATTCCAGGTATGTAAGGCTTCCCAAAGCGTTGGATTGAGTTTTTCCACGCACCTCTTCATATATTTAAGTCGAGTTTGCTAGTAATAATCGAGTAATACAAATCTTGTGATTTTAAGTTCTAAGTTTCTTGCACTTGTTTGAGTCCTTAAGAACATATTTGAGTAAATTGATGAGTTGCATTGTTATTACCATGAAATAGGAATACTAATCATATGCTTGATACGTAGCCCTAAATTTCATTATTTTCCTTGTATGCTGACTAAATTGAGATCATGAATCAAATTTTCTAAGTTGAATAAGTTGAGCATGAGGAGTATATTTTCTTGTTTTGCAAATACCTGTGATGAGTACCTAATATGTCTTATATGTCGAGTATAATTGATATGATATTAACTAACCGTAATAGTGAGAGTCTTGCATATTATGTGTTGGAGTCTTGAGTTGCATTACATTGAGTGCTAATCTGGAGTTACTGAGCTATTTGAGAAATTGAGTTGAGTTGTTTGAGACGAGTCAAAGAGATGAGCTTGAGTTGATGTTCATGATCACATTTTAGTCTTGGAAGGAGTATTGAGCACTGAGTTGGGTGAGAGAAACACCCCTAAACTACGTTGCCAGCATAGGACAGTTGTGCAGTTAACACTTGCGGCTTATGTCCCAATAGATAGACACTCTCTTTGAATCTGAGGAAGAAGGAGAAGTTGACATCCTTTACCATGGAAAGTTTAGGACGGGCGTGGCAACAATGTTTTCTTTGTTGTGCATCACCAAAACTCATGGTGGTGGAGAGGTATGTCGGTTAGATAAACTTCAAAGAAATACTTGATTGAGCATATCATGATTTTTGAACTGAGTTGCATAAAACATTGAGTATAATTTTAAAGAATGATTTCAAACTTTAAACTTGCATCATTCCTTTGAGTTGAGTTATGAGATGATGAGTTGAATGTTGAGTTGAGTCGGTTGATTTAAGTCTTAGCCTTATCTTTTTTCGTGATCTACTTTATATACCAGTATATTCCATGTACTAACGCCCATTTGGGCCTGAATCATTAATGATGCATACACAAGTGATAGAGTACTTCAGCAGGCACACCGTTGAGGTTCAATTTCCTTGTCTCCAGAGTTGGTGAGCCCTCCTTGTTACCCGGAGGAGCGTTTCTTTTATTTTGTTGGTTATTTCTATTTTCTTTGTGTTGGATAGCCATATCCTGTCATGGTACCATCTAGACTTTAGAGGTAGAGTCTTCATAAATATTGAGTAGAGGATTGGTGAGTATTTTATTTTTCAAACTTGGTCATTCAGAGACTATTTTATAACAACTTTATTCCTTCATTGTTTCTTTTATTTGAGTATTGTTTCGTTGTGGAGTAAGATGTGATGATGAGGCCAGGTGGTTCTCTTGAGAAATCAGAAATGGTTCTTCAAGTGCCGGCCATGCCGAGGCTACTCGCCCAGGGCATGACAAACTTGGTATCAGAGCACTGAGTTAAAGTGTCTTAGGGAGTCTATGAAGCCGTATAGAGTCTTGTTTATGGGTGTGTTGTGCACCACACTTTATAAGTAAGAGGCTATAGGATATTAGGAATGGTTACCCTTCTATTGTATTTTGAGTTTGTGCGATAGTGTTTAACTCTATAAAACTCTTTTCTAATTCGTGGGTTACGCGTTTGCAGATCATGCCTCCTAAGCGTACCGCCACCCAAAGAGATGTTTCAACTAGAAACTCTGAGAATCCCCCCATCGAAAGTGCCTATCCAGATGGAGACAAGAGGCCAAAGTCGACCTACTAGAAATTCAAGAGTTCTACAGGTGCCTACTGCTGCTCCTACCATAGAGGCTGATTTCAAAGGAGCTATTTGTATGCTCACCCAGTTGGTAGCCGCATAGAGTGGGTAAGTAGTTTATGAGGTTTGAGTTGTTTTGACTCTTACCCAAATCAGTGCTCAATACTACTCTCAAAAGATGTGCTTATATCTGCTAATCATTTTAGATCATCTCAGCATGTCTCAGTAGACTTTTCATCAATATAATTTCATCTCAATTCAATCATGCTCTTTCCTTTAAAACTTGTATCAAAATCCATTCAATCTCATAAAATCTCTTTTCTCAAAGTACAATCTTTTAGGCTCAATAATGCTAGTTTGAAATGCTTTTTTCATCAATGCATAAAAACCATCATTTCTACTCCAAAAAAATCTAACCTTGATTTAAAAAAATATTTTATTTAGTACATGAAAATGATGAATCTCAACATGAAGGAATGCATGCATGTAGTGATCCTAAAGGTCATTTTCAACTATATTACCATTTAACCCATCCCGTTAGTGGCCCTGTGTCATGATTGATAGATTTTAGAAGTTAGTTTTTGAAAATTATCATAAAAGCTAAGATTGTTGCTGAAGATTTGAATTTTTAAAGTTTGAATTGTCAAATTTTAAAATTTTAAGTCATTTAGAGATTTGAGTATCTGAATAGAATTTCATCAATTTCATTAGTTTCATAATATGAAAATTGGCCTAGAAAAGTTGTTGGAATCAGATTCAGAGCTGTTATGCGGATTTTAGGTCCAGAGTGGGAAATTGAGTTACAGTTTGAGTTTGGGTTAACTTTGGTCAATGTTTTAAGTTCTGATGCTTGAATTGATTTTTTATTGTTCCAATGGTCTTGGGAGGTGATTTTGCAGCAAAAAATAACTTTTTCATAGTTTTTGTTTGCCTCGGTGTCTTTTTGATGGTTAAAGTGGCGTTTGTTAGAATTAAGGTACTTGATCGAATTTCGATTAAAGAGGTCACTTTTTATGATTCTGTTGAGTTTGGAACATCGAATTTAGTAGGGTTGAATATATGGTTTGTGTGTACCAGGTTCTGAACAAATTTCGAGAGTTGATTCTGAGTCTTGAATTTGCTTGAAAAGAGTTTCGTTATCTTATAGTTCAGGCCTCGCTATAGAGAAGGCCTAGCCGCTTTAGCGACTTCGCTATAGCGAGTTAGTCTTAGCTATAGTGAAGACGGATGGCTTTTTGGGGTGTCTCTATAGTGGCATAGAGAGGGGTTTTCAAATCCCTGGGTAAGGTTTGAGTATTTCCTCCATTTCAAATCTTATGAGCTTGACTAAAACATCTTTTGATTAAATTTTTGAAGGTTTTTCGTTGGAAATGGTATTTTTTACTTTTCTTATTACTATCCATAATTTTCCCCTTGATTATGAACATCAAATTTGGGATATTCAAATAAGAATTTTGAGGATTTTCCATGAACTATGGAATCTTTAAAAAATTGATGGTTATGAACTCATTCCAATTCCATTTTTGAATTAGTTTTCACCGCACTTTCCTAATCATGAGGGAACTCTTTCATGTAAAAAATTTTTAATCTTGGCATTGATATTTCAGTAGTGAATTTTTGGACAATTTTTCCTTTTTTCCGACTGGTTTGATTTTGGTGTTGTTAGTTTTGTATTATGATTGTGAATTCAGTTGAGACAAGTGGATTGTAACCCTTGTTGATTTTATTGAACTTAGTATTTTAAGTGTCAAACTTGGAGATTAGTGAATTATTCTAGTAAATATGATTTTGGTAATAGGAATGTATAAATAATGACATAAATGACTTCACTCATAAATTGATAACTAGGGATGTTGACTTATGCCTGAGAGTAGATAATGTGAAATGGGCTTGTGATGCTATTATTGATAATGTAACAATCATGATAATATTCTAATTGTTGAATTGAATCATGTTACATGGATGTGCCCATTGAAGTACTTTATGTGAAATGTTAAGCTATGTTCTTATGTTGAGGTACTGGGAAAAATGTTAGAACAAAATTCTTGTGAAATGAGGACATCAATGAGGAATTGTACTAAGCTATGATGAAAACAAACATTTGAAAGATTTGAACTATGTTATATTGTGATTATTATGTAATGTGTTAATGATGACTCAAATGTTAAAGACAATGAAAATGATTTATGGTCTTGAATAAATGATTCAATATGGACATTTTGCCTATTTCTGTACTTGTGAAAGTGATTATTATGCCATGATGACAAAATTTTCTTGATATTCCATTGATGATGAAAAGCTAAAGGGAAATGGCTCTGACTATTTGATAATAAGATTGAGTACTTGATTTATGAATAAATGAACTATGTGGACATCTAGTATGCACTCATGATTATGAAAGTGATACATGTGTTATGATGATATATATGCGTTTGATGTCCTATTTATGAAGAAAAATGCCAAAGGAAAGTGGTTCTAGATAAGTGATAATGACAATGATTTAATGCGATTATTTAACGTATGGGTATGCTGAATCTTTGAATATCCCATATCTATTTGATATGTGCTTTTATACCGCATTAAAATATGCCGAAGGAAAATGGTTCTAGAGAAAAGAAAAAGAAAAGAGAACAAAATGAAATATGGTTACTACCGGTCGACGTTGTTGGGAGAGATATTGATACAAAGCCCCAAAGTGCTATTCCTAAGATGATCATATTCATAGAAAGCTAATCCGTAATACTCAAGCTCTATATTTCCATGGGGACATTGATTAGAAGATCATTAGTCCTCTCTACTACTTCACTACTCTCACTCGAAACCCTTACCACGAAGTCTTCAATACTCTATCACCATTACTCAGATAATAATAACCACGCACTCAAGGCTATCACTGTGACTACTTCACTATATCTAAGAATTATCAAGCCTACTTAGCACTTCTGCCTCAACCATTGAATGAGCTCTCACTCAAAGACACACCAACATATTCTTACCTAGAGACACTCTAATTTACTCATACCTATCCATTGCACATCATAAGGTCTCTCTTTCCCGTCTTCCTATCTCTACCCCTATATGGCACAAGTACAACACCACTACGACAATAAGGATACATTCACTCCTTCTCATTTACCCTCACCCTCATCCTACTACTATCAACATCACTATCTAAACGTGAAAAAACTCATCATCTCCCCCTTTCGCGAAACCCAAAACTGCTACTTCTCCATGAAAGAATAAGCACGATCCTCTCCATTTATTTTCAAGCTTGCTCTTCAAACCGGCATCTGAAACTTGATACTCTAAATATTACCATTAAAGTGGCATAACAACCCTAAGGCCAGTCTATACATAAAATGACATCAGAATCATTCACATTCAACTTAAGCAAATCAACTAAGGTACCTCTATGGTGGACGTGAATGGTACAATCACTATCGGCTTACTCAATTAGGATAAACTCATCAATTAGGGGAGGGTCACAAAAGATGTGGAACCTAAATTAAATAAATCATAGCTATTGTAAGGCATGACTCAAAACATACCAGTGACATCCTCTGGCGAGTTCTCATGATCTTAGCAACTTTTCATGGCATACAATCAACTTGTGCCCGATGTAGTAACCCTATGATGCCCTTTAGCCGAGGGTGCTGGCACAAATTATTGGGCTTTTTTGGACCACATTGGACATTCCCTCTAAAGGTGACCCATTTGGCCACACTTGTAACAACCAGTACTCCGTCCACGACATTTTCCCAAGTAAACTTTGCCACATATGCCACAAGGTGTCTTGCCTTGGGAACCTCCGGAAACACTAGCCTAAGACTGAGATCCCTAAGATTTTATGTTATGAGACCCCTATTAATTCTTTGGTGCAGGCGCACTAGTAGATAAATGCGCTGTTTGAAAGCGACTCATATTCTCATTCTCTCTCTTACCAACCTCATGACTGGACGTCTTCTCTTTCTTATATTTGTACTCTTCCTTGTCCAGCTACCTCTCCTCATTATCTTGTTGTACATAAGTCATCAATCTTCTAATATCCATATCACTCACAAACTTAGATCCTCTCCCATCCTTCTTCGATCCTTTGTTTAGCCCATCAACATACAAACCCATTCTCGCCCTCATATTTGCAACCATATCTGGAGCATAGCAAGACAACTGGGTAAATTTGATAACATATTCCTGCATAGTCATGAAGCCCTATTTTAGATTCAAGAACTCTCGTAGCTTCACCTCCCTCAACTCTCTCGGGATGAATTAACCCATGAAATCATCCTCAAATATGGTCCAAGTTAAGACAGGTGTGCCCTCAGCTTTGGTCTTCTTCCACTGATCATATCAAAGTCTAGAAACACCATTGAGCTCGTAGGTAGCCAACTTAACTCTATCAACATCACCCACATGCATCACCTAAAACACCTTCTGAAGCTTATCAATATAGTTCTCTGGGTCCTCATTGGGTGTAGACCCTATGAACTCAGGCGGGTTCATCCTTAAAAACTCACAGACTCTGGATGTGTCTGAGCATCCTATCTACCTGCTCTATGTCTAGCAATCGATGATGTCACAGTATGGAACAAAGTTTGGATGGCATGGCACAACTTAATATTCAAGATTTCGACTTGTAGTTGTTGTTTAGGGACGACTAGGCCTATAGGTCCATCCTGATTCTAGGGCTCAAGTTAGTTGAAATTCTGCCTAGCAAGACGCCCTCTTCCTCTAACATCTCTTTTTGGGGGCATGGATGCAATTCTGCAAATGCGTGGCACACGAATTAGAAGAGATTTTTAAATCGAGTTTAACTCTATTGCACGAATTAGAATATGAAGAAGTGTAATAATTCCTAATGTCCTATAGCCTTTTGTTTATAAAGTGTGGTGCACAACACACCCATAAACAAGATTCTACTAAACACGGTTTCATAGACTCCCTAGGACACTTGAACTTTATGCTCTGATATAAAGTTTATCACACCCCGGGAGGTACCTTTGGCGTGGCTATAGCTCATAAACCATTGCTGGCTCCCAAGCAAACCACTTAACCTTATCACATTCATTCAATAATAGTTTAACATATCAGTGGAAGACTAAAGATAGAAGAAGGTGGATAATCTTAATACATAAAGGCCATTGGCCAACAATCAAACTTTTATTTTCTAACATAGAAATAGTTTCAAAGGAAAACAATCAAGAGATAAAGATCTCAACATCAAATCATCACTATCTAGTCTATGAAGCCTCTAACTTTACTGTCTAGATGGTGTTAATGATAGGACATGGCTACCTCAACCAAACAAAGATAAAGTGTTAAACTCAAGCTAGATGACAGTAATAAAAAAATCCTCTAAAAGTAAGAAGGTCTCACCAATCTGCTGAATGCGAATAGATTCTCAATGATGCGCATGGTGATGATCCCTAATATATGTCTCTGCGTCATAAAATGATGTAGTCCAAATGGATGTTAGTACGTAGAATGTACGAGTATGTAGAATGGCTGAATGCATCAAGATAGAATACTATCAACTCAGATAACTCAAATCAATAGATAACCTCAATCAAGATGGTAAATGTCTATCTAGAGAAAGAATAAAGAGTAGACAATGACCAATCATAGACAATCCAATCAATCAAATCTAATCAGAGTACTAACAATATGTGACTTTTTTTTTAGAAGTTTCTCTTATTTGATAACAATCACTTATGAGCCAGTGATCATATAATAATCCCATTGATGTTGCCACAACCATTCAATACTTTGAAAGGGTAAGAACAAATTGAATTCATAATAGATCCAGACAGTCGACCAATCAAGTCCTATTGTTTTAGGACAATAAAATGGGGACATGTTCGAATTTAATGGACTTAGTCCTTAAAATAGGAACTTTTCTGACTTTAACGAACTTAGTCCACTCCTACGCTTGGCAACGTAGTTATTAAGTTTGAGTGGGACTTACTCTCACCTAATTTGGTGCTCGATACTCCTACCAAGACTCAATGCTCATAAACAATCAACCTGAATCAATCCAATCAATGAGTCTCATAAGGACTCGTATCAATCCATCAATTCCGTCATAATCGAGCCTTTCAGCCTATCAACCATCTAATCAATTTTCAATTGGATCTCTTAATAATTTAACTGATCAATCCCATCAACCTTTCAAGAGTGATTTAGGCAATCACGTAGGAGCACTTTTGATGTAGACCAATCTTTAGAGTTCAATTATGAATACTCACAGGACCATCAAGTTCTACCAACTATCATCATACTTGATCTGATGTCAAAATACAACACTTTTGATGCGTAAAACTTGGAATTTTGTGTGTTCTCAATGCGATATTAGTTGGTTTGATATGTTTTTGTGTTATATTTCTAGGATTCCAGGGTTGGCTTTGATTTTTGGAAGAAATACAGGAGTTGCGTATTTTTGATGCAGTAAGAGATCCTTTACGGGGCCGTAGCTCATTCTACGGGTTGTAGAGTGGTTTCGTGGACAATTCTAGTGAGGGACTGATTTTTGAAGTTAGTTCTACGAACATGCAGTTAAGTCGTGGAATGATTATGAGTTGTAGAACATGGTCGAACTCGAGGATAAGAGATTGGGACTTTCTGAAGATTTATCAAACGAAACCCCTCTCCGGGTTGTAAACCACTTTATAGGCCGTTTAGGGTGTGACATAGACTTGAAGTCCGGAATTCAATTAGCTTTATACGAGACCCCGATTATGGGCCATGGAATGCAATATGTCCTCGTAAACCAGTTCGTGAGGCGTGTTGACCCAACTGTCCTATTTTGTTTAGGACACACATTTCAAATATTATAAATAGGTTTTAGGCTATTTTTCAAAAGTTTTCGCATAGTACACAAAAAACTCAGTAATTAGAGAGAGAAAATTGAGATTCCATTAGAGAGTATTGAAAACACTTGTACTTTGATTTCATCTTTAATCCTGTGATTCTCTTTGAAGTTGGATTACTTGTTCTAATTCAATTGTGTAAGTACTCTATTATGTTTTTCCAATTCATAAGGCTTGCATCTATGCAAAGTATGCGTAGCTAAATCCACAACTAGGGTTGTAGGAACCATGAAGAACTAACAAGGTAAAACCAGATAATTCATAATTCTTGAAAAATGTGCATGCATGTATTAATTAATTGTAACACCTGATAAAATTACCAAAATACTCCTAGAGTGAGGGTATGCACGTCACGCATCTTCCAATGCTCGTATGGAAAATTCAAGGCTAGAGTTGTGATCAACACAAAAAATTGAGTGGGGAATTGGTCTCGGTCGATTTTTAGAGTGACCCGATCAAAAGATAATTTTTATATCCAAAGAGAAAAATAGTGTTGGTGTGCGAGAGGAGCGTGTCGCGCCTCCATTGCGGACCTAGACTTATAGTTTTTTGAAAATTTTTGATGGAATTGAGCAAAGTCATTCAGAAACTTTTTCTAAAAATACACTGTGCGCGACCAACCCACCTCGTAGACTGTCTTTTTTGAGCTAAAATTTTTTATTTTTTACGAGGGGCATTCCAGTCAAATCCCAACCCCTCCTAAACTCTATACACGATCTAATAAGGTCGTTTTGATGTTAAAAGGGTCTAAAACCCCCCATTCTAAGTCTTTTTCCATAATCTAACAAGGCTATGGCTTGAGGAAAGATGAGAAGAGTTTGAGTTTGAGAGATTTGAGAAGAGATCCTTGACGTGACTGGTTGATAGCTTCATCCCAGGTATGTAATGCTAAACTAAAATCATGAGATTGTTCTCTTATATGCCACATAGATGGTCATAGATGAGTTGATGGTTCAAGAGTCTACATACATGAACCGTCAATGGATTTTCTTAAAATTTTATTTGAAATTACATGTTATTCTATGTTGATGATCATCATACTATATGTTTTCTTAAATTGAACATTTTCATGATAATTTGCATAACCCTACATGACTAGTTTGACAAACATGAATAATAAACTTGGGAATTGAGTCTAGAGCCTTGAGTTGAGATTGTCGATTATGATGAGAGAATAATGATGAGTTGATAGAATTTGATTATCTTATGAGTCTCTATAAATGAACTCTACCGATGTGTCTATTCAATTGTTTCCTAATTATTTTTCTAAATCTTAATTCATTGATGAGATTGATTGATGAAAGGGTTAGAGTTCCTATGAGCTTGATTGATGAAAGGGTTAGAGTCCCTATGAGTTGATTGATTAAAGGGTTAGAGTCCCTATGAGTTGATTGATGATAGGGTTAGAGTCCCTATAAGATATTGATCGATGATGGGGTTCGAGTCTCTGTGAGATTGGTTGAGATGGAGGTTTTATGAGTATTGAGTCATGGGAGGAGTATTGAGTACCGAAAGAGTGAGAGTTTGTCCAACTTGAACTCGTCAGACTATGTCGCCAAACGTAGGTGAGGGTTAGAACCATAACATATATTATGGTTCCCCCATGATTCACCATCCCTGAAAGCAATAGCGGACCTGTTGAGTACTGTCTCCATATCGAGTGAGCCGATATGGTTTTGACCGTTCCCTACCTGGAAAGTTTGGAACGATTGTGGCAATATCAATGAGATTGTTATATATTCACTGGCTCATAAGTGATTGTTGTCAGATAAGAGAAACTCCTATAAATTTCCTACCTTGAGTACTCTGAGTTGAGATGAGATGAGATGAGAGGAGTTGAGCTCTTTTGAGATGAGATGAGATGAGAGGAGGTGAGCTCTTTTGAGATGAGTTTGAGATGATTGATGAGTTTGAGTTGTTGACGGGTCACTTGTCTACTCTCTATTCTTGAATAGGTAGACATTTGACGATTTGATGTTACTTAATGATTATTTTGAGTTGATATTGTTTCCATATAATTCTACATGTTACTGTTTCACTCCGCCATTGTACATACCAGTACATTCCAAGTACCAATGTCCCCTTTAGACTGCATCATTTTATGATGTAGAGGCAGGTACTAGAGATCGTCAATAGACGCTCCATTGAAGATCCGAGATTTGCAGCCAATTAATGAGCCTCCTCCTATTCCGGATGGTCCACTACTTTTATTTCATCATGCTCTAGAGTTGGATTGACTATTTCTTTTATTTTGATTTGGGTAGCCATGGATCTGTCTTTGGCACCACGTGATTGGTGATAGATACTTCATAGATGATGGTTGAAGTTGATGTTGAGATTGTGAGCTAGTTCTTTCTACTAGCCTTCAAAATTTTATATGTTCTCTTTAGACTTTAGATGAGATGTGCATTGCTTACTTATATTTTTCGCTATTCAGTAGAGTTAATTTGATTGAATGATGTGATGAGGCTAAGTGGTTCGCTTGGGGACTAGCAATAGTCTCTGAGTGCCTGCCACTCAAAGGGTACCCTCCCGGGGCGTGACAAACTTGGTATCAAAGCACAGAGTTCAAGAATCTTAGGGAGTCTATGAAGCCATGTCTAGTAGAGTCTTGTTTATAGGTGTGTTGTCAACCATATTTCATAAGCAGAAGGCTATAGACCATTAGGAATCATTACACTTTTCTTCTCATTCCAACTTGTGCGATGGAGTTAAATTCTATAAAAGCTCTCTTCTAATTCGTGCTCTACGTGTGCAGAACTGATAACATGCCTCCTAGAAGAGCCGTAAGAGGAAAGGGACGTCCTTCCAGGCAAGCTGTTAACCACCTGAGCCTCAAGTACACGAGGAGCTTGCAGACCAAGCTGTCCCTGTTGAACAACCCCCTCAAGATGAGGTCTCCAATGCTGAGCTATGCCGAGCTATTCAAGTTATAGCCCAAACTATTGCAACACCTATCGTGTGACAAGGAGCGGGTAGACAAGATGCTCATGAAACCTCTAGAGTCCGAGAATTCTTTAGGATGAATCTGCCTGAGTTCACGGGGTCTGCATCCACTGAAGATCCTGAGAACAACGTGAAGGAACTTGTGAAGGTGTTCCAAGTGATGCATGTGGCTGATGCTAATAGGGTTGAACTGGCTTCTTACCAGCTCAAGGGTATGGGTAATATGTGGTTCGACCAGTGGAACAAATATAGAGGGGATGATGCTCCATGTTTGACTTGGGCCGTGTTCGAGGAAGCTTTCTTGGGATGCTTCTTCTCAAGAGAGCAAAAATAAGCTAAGGTGAGAGAGTTCCTCATTGAAAAAGGGCTCTATGACTGTGCAAGAGTATGGATTCAAGTTCACACAACTATCTCGCTATGCTCCCAACATGGTTGTTGACATGAGGGGAAGGATGGCAATATATGTTAATGGGTTGAATAGAGGACCTAAGAGAGATGGGAGGGGAGCAATGCTCGTGAGTGATATGGACATTGGGCGACAAATGACATTTGTGCAACAAGCTGACTAGGAGAGACAACATGACAAGGAAGAGTTCAAGCATAAGAAAGCCAAGACATCCAGCCATGAGATTTGAAGGAAAGGCAATGGCAACCGATTTCCTGCACCATCATCTGCTAGTGCACCTGCGCCTAGAGGCAGGTATGATCAGAGGTCTCATAATGTCAGAAACCACGGACCTCAGTCACAAACTAGTGTGGCTCAAGGTTCGCAAGGTAAGCCACCATGTGAAAAGTTTGGCAAAATGCACTTGGGGAGATGTCGTGACGGGAATGATGCGTGCTACAAATGTGGCCAAGCAGGTCACTACCAGAGAGATTGTCAAAAGCGAGCTGACTAGGCTAAGTCTACTACTCCAGTCCTACCAGTTAAAGGAAACCAGAGGGGCACTACATCAGGCGTAGGCGGAACAACAAACCGCTTGTATTCCATGGGTAGTCCGTAAGATCAGGAGAACTCCCCAGATATTGTGACTGGTATGATTTGAGTCTTTACTTTTGATTTTTATGTTTTGATGGATCTGAGTGCCACATTTTCATTTGTATCTCCTTATGTGGCTAGTAGATTTGATAGAACTCGAGAGTCTTCTTGAACCCTTTGATGTTTCCACTCCAACGGGTGAGTCTATTCGAGCTGAGAAAACCTATAAAGCTTGTGTAGTGTCCATCGATCATAGCGATACTCTTGTCGATTCGGTTGAGTTGGAGATGATTGATTTGTATTTGATTCTTGGCATATATTAACTTCATGCCTGTTATGCCTCCATTGATTGTAGATCCCGAATCGTTAAGTTCCAATTTCCTAGTGAACTGGTTCTAGAGTGTTTGGGGTGCCTCTTGTTTCTTAAAGATAGACCTTAGATCTGGATAACATCAGTTGAAGGTGAGGGAATGTGACATTCCAAAGACAACTTTTAGGACTAGATATGGGCATTTTGAGTTCTTGGTCATGTCCTTTGGGTTGACGAACGCACCTGCAGCCTTTATGGACTTGATGAATAGAGTATTCAGACAATATCTTGATATGTTTGTGATTGTGTTCATCGATGACATTTTGGTGTATTTGAAAAGTGAGGAGGAGCATGCTAATCATCTCAGAGTTGTCCTCCAAACTTATAAGGACCATGAGTTGTATGCAAAATTCTCAAAGTGTGAGTTCTGGCTTAAGTTAGCGGCCTTCCTAGGCCATGTTGTTTCCGACGATGGTATTCGAGTGAATGCCCAAAAGATTGAAGTGGTTAAGAACTAGCCCAAACCTTCCACTCTGACTGACATAAGAAGTTTCTTGGGGTTGGCAGGCTACTACCGAAGGTTTGCTGAGGGATTTTCTTCACTATCCACACCATTGACTAAATTGACTCAGAAAAAGGTCAAGTTTCAGTGGTCCGATGAATTTGGTAAGAGCTTCCAAGAGTTGAGGACGAGGTTGACTACCACATCGGTCCTAACCTTACCCGATGGGATGGAGGACTTTGAAATTTATTGTGATGCTTCGAGGGTTGGATTGTGATGTGTACTAATGCACAGAGGGAAGGTGATAGCCTATGTTTCTGGGCAACTCAAGTTTCATAAGAGGAACTATCCAACCCATGATCTCGAGTTGGTAGCAGTGGTGTTTGCACTTAAAATCAGGTGCCACTACTTATATGGAGTGCATGTGGATGTTTTCACTGACCACAAGAGCTTGCAGTATGTCTTCAATCAGAAAGAGCTCAACTAGAGGAGATGGTTGGAGTTGGTCAGGAATTATGACATGAGCATTCTCTACCATCCAGGTAAAGTTAACATTGTTGCTGACGCTCTTAGTAGGTTGTTAATAGGTAGTACAACTCATGTTGAGGAGGGAAAGAGGGAGCTAGCTAAAGAAGTGCATTGATTGGCTCAATTGGGAGTTCAACTTGAGGAGAATAATAAAGGAGAAGTTAATGTTTAGAATTGGTCTGCTTCATCCTTGGTGGCAGAGGTGAAGGAAACGCAAGACCAAGAACCTGTCATACTCCAATTGAAGGAGGCTATCCACAAACAAAAGGTGATGGTTTTCTCCCAAGGGAGAGGTGGAGTGTTGAGATATCGGAATAGATTGTGTGTTCCTAATGTTGATGGTATTTGAGATAGAATCATGGCTGAAGCCCATAACACTAGATATTCTATTCATCCTAGCTCTACCAAGATGTACCACAACTTGAGAGAAGTCTATTGGTGGAGTGAATGAAAAAGGATATTGCTGAGTTCATTTCGAAGTGCCCGAATTGCCAGCAAGTGAAAGTTGAGCATCAAAGGCCATGTGGATTGGCTCAGAACTTTGAGATTTCAGAATGGAAGTGGGAGATGATCAATATGGACTTTATTACTAGTCTGCCAAGGTCTCAAAAGAAATATGATTCGGTTTGGGCGATTGTAGATAGGATGACTAAATCGGCTTATTTCTTGGCAGTTAACACAACTAACACTGAGGAGCAGTATGCCAAGTTTTACATCTAGGAGATTGTGAGATTGCATGGAGTTCCCTTGTCCATCATCTCAGACAGAGGAGCTCAATTTACCTCCCAATTTCGGAGATCATTCTAGAAAGGATTGGGTACTAAGGTGAACCTGAGCACATCCATTCATCCACAAATAGATGGTCCAGCAGAGCGCACGATCCAGACACTAGAGCATATGTTGAGAGCCTAGGTTCTTGATTACAAGGGGAATTGGGATGATCACCTACCATTGATTGAATTTGCATATAACAATAGTTATCATGCAAGCATTCAAATGGCTCCCTACGAAGCCTTGTACGGGAGGAGATGTAGATCACCAAATGAGTGGTTTGAGGTTGGAGAAGTAGAGTTGATTGGGCCTGATTTTGTCCACCAATCGATGGAGAAGGTCAAGGTCATTATAGAGAGATTAAAGACTGCCCAGAGTCGCCAAAAATCTTATACCGACGTGAGAAGAAGAGACCTAGAGTTCGAGGTAGATGATTGGGTGTATTTCAAAGTGTCACCTATGAAGGGTGTCATAAGATTTGGGAAGAAGGGGAAGTTGACTCCACACTTTTCTATACCATATCAGATTGTAAAGAGGATTGGGGAGGTTGCTTATGAGTTAGACTTGCCTTCCGAGTTAGATGGAGTCCATCCGGTATTCCATGTGTCAATGTTGAAGAAATGCTTAGGAGACCATCCCTTGGGGATCCCTGTTGATAGCATTAGAGTGAAAGATAGCCTGTATTATGAAGAGGTTCCAGGTCAAATCCTTGATTTTCAGATTCGTAAGTTGAGGAACAAAGAGATAGCCTTAGTCAAAGTCCTATGGAGAAATCAATTCGTTGAGGAAGCCACATGGGAAATTGGGGAAGAGATGAAGGCCAAATATCTGCACCTATTCATGCCAAATGATGAGAGTGTTGAAGGTAAATTTTTTACCCTTCACTAAATTAATTTATCTATTTTTGATGTGCCTATCTATTCTTATGTCTAAGTAGTATTGATTTAGGTCGAGGAAGAGTCAAGAGTCTGATTGATTGAGTTGAGTATTGAGATGAGTTTTGAGTCTATTCATACCTTGATATCCACATGTACTCATCATTCAAGGACGAATGATCCCAAGGGGGAGATGATGTAACGTCCCAATAGAATTACCAAAATACCACTAGAGTGAGGATATGCACATAGCACATCTTCCAAAGCTCGTATGGCAAATCCGAGGCTGGATTTGTGATCAATATAAAAAACTGTGTGGGAAAATAGTCTGGGTCTATTTTTAGAGCGACCCAATCAAAAGATAATTTTTTGATCCGAAGCGTAAAATAGTGTTGGTGCGCGACAGGAGCGCGTTGCACCTCCATCACGGACCAGCACTTGCACTTTTTTGAAAATTTTCGACGGGATTGAGAAAAGTCGTTCATATGCTTTTTCGAAAAATACACTGTGTGCGACTAGTCTGCGACGCAGACTAGATCTTTTTCGAGCTGAAAATTTTCTAATTTGTACGAGGGGCATTCCGGTCAATTCTCAACCCGTCCAAAATTCTATATACGATCTAATAAGGTCGTTTTGACATAAAAAAGGTCTAAAACCCCCATTCTAAGTCCTATTCCATAATCTAACATGGCTAGGGCTTGAGGAAAGAGGAGAAGAGCTTGAGTTTGAGAGATTGGAGAAGAGATCCTTGATGTGACTCATTTATAACTTCATCCTAGGTATGTAAGGCTAAACTAAAAGCATGAGATTGTTCTCTCATGTGCCCCATAGATGGTCATAGATGCGTTAATGGTTCAAAAGTATACATACATGAACCCTTGATGGTTTTTCTTAAAATTTTATTTGAAATTACATGTTATTCTATGTTAATGATCATCATACTATTTATTTTCTTAAATTGAACATTTACATGAGAATTTGCATAACCCTATATGACTAAATTGAAAAGCATGCATAGTGAACTTGATAATTAATTTTAGAGCCTTGAGGTTAGATAGTTGATTGTGATGAGAGAATGATGATGAGTTGATATAATTTGATTATCTTATGAGTCTCTATAAATGAACTCTACTAATGTGTCTATTCGATTGTTTCCTAATGATTGTTCTAAATCTTGAGTCATTAATGAGATTGATTGATGAAAGGGTTAGAGTCTCTATGAGCTTGAATGATGAAAGGGTTAGAGTCCTTATGAGTTTATTTATAAAAGGGTTAGAGTCCCTATGAGTTGATTGATTATAAGGTTAGAGTCCCTATCAGATACCGATCGATGATGGGGTTCGAGTCCCTATGAGATTGGTTGTGCTGGAGGTTTTATGAATATTGATTCATGGGAGGAGTATCTAGCACCAAAAGAGTGAGAGTTAGTCCGACTTGAACTCGTCAAACTACATCGCCAAACATAGGTGAGGCTTAGAACTATCACATATATTATGGTTCCCTCATGAATAACAGTCTCTGAAAGCAATAGCGGACCTATAGACTACTGACTCTATATTTGGTTAGCCGATATGGTTTCTATCGTTCCCTACCTGGAAAGTTTGGAACGACTATGGCAACACTAGCGAGATTGTTATACATTCAGTGGCTCATAAGTGATTGTTGTCAGATAAGAGAAACTCCCATAAATTCCCTTCCTTGAGACCTCTAAGTTGAGATGAGAGGAGGTGAGCTCCTTTGAGATTAGTCTGAGATGATTAATGAGTTTGAGTTGTTGATGGGTCACTTGTCTACTCTCTATTCTTACATAGGTAGACATTTGATGATTTGATATTATTTGATGATTATTTTGAGTTGATGTTGTTTCTACATTATTCTACCTGTTTCTGTTTCACTTAGCTATTTTACATACCAGTACATTCCAAGTATTGATATCCCCTTTAGATTGCATCATTTTATGATACAGAGGCAGGTACTAGAGATCGTCAAAAGGTGCTTCGTTAAAGATCTGAAATTCACATCCAATTTGCGAGCCTTCCATATTTCGGAGATCCACTACTTTTATTTTATCATGCTTTAGAGTGAGATTGGACTATTTATTTTATTTTGATTTGGGTAGTAATGGGTGTGTCATTGGCACCATGTGATTAGTGATATGAGGCTTCTTAGACGATGATTGAACGTTGATGTTGAGATTGTGAGCTAATTCTTTCTACTAGCCTTCATTATTTTATATGTTCTTTTGAGACTTTAGATGAGATGTGCCCATTACTTACTTATATTTTTCGCTATTCAGTAGAGTTTATTTGATTGAATGATGTGATGAGGCTAAGTGGTTCGCTTGGGGACTAGTAATAGTCTCTGAGTGCCGGCCACGCTAAGAGTACCCTCCCGGGGCGTGACATCAACTCTCTTCATTTTGCATGTTTTCTATTGGTGGCCAATATTAGAACCCACCTAGTGTTACTGACTCGACCAAGGTAGTAATGAATAGGAAAAAAGATTAATTAACAGGATTCGATTGATGTGTTCTCGTCTAATCAACCAAACTGGGCTAAGGGGAGGCTATACTGGGATTAATAGGTAAGGGTTAATAATGCACACTATGGAGATGGGCCAAGTCACATAATGAAATTCACCTCTTACCTTTGACCAAAGGGCTTAGTGAACTTAACTTGTCGCCCTACATGCTATACACTAAAAGAGAATTAGGTTATCGGATGATACAAAGTTCGGGTGTCATGAGGAACACAATACCCTATTTTCTCTCCATATTGATTTCACTCTTGTGTAAGTTAGTTTTATTTCTCCATTGATTATTGCGAAACCCCCCCCCCCCTCCTTTTGGGAAGTAAGTTGGTTAACTATTCAAATTGTTGTCAGTGAATTCTCTTTACTCTACGTATTCCCTTGGGTTTGACCCTAACCTTGGATAGGTTCTATTTCTTGGCAACTACCGCTTTATCCTAAAAAAGAAGGTATAACTTGGGCGACATTAAGACTTTGGCGCTTTTGCCAGGGAATACGACTAGACTTGGTTAATTCAAGTGATTTGGGTATTAATCCTTATTTCCCTCATAGTTTTTCTTTTTTCTTTTTCTCTTTTATATATGACACCCTCGGTTGAAGAAATATTGAATGATTGGGGTATAGAGATGAGAGGGGTTGTAGATAAATTTTTGAATCACAATGTGTACTTCTTGAAAATATTAGAAAATCTCAACCTAGACAACTATGTACTTTGTAAGATCTTGATTAGTTTGTCTTGGATGTCCACAATTTAAGTGTTGAGTTGAGTGTAAAGGTTGGCACCTCTAACACTCAACAAGCTAGTTATGAATTGTGTGAAGAAGAAAAAAATACTTATAGACCAACTTGAAGAGCTAAAATTGGAGGGTCAATTGCTTGACCAGAAGATTATTGATGTTGTCAGTGTTGAGAAAAGTACGCGAGAGTTATGTGAAGAAGTAGATAATATTATCTTTAAATACTCTTGGTGTGTGAAGATAAAGATGTAAATAATAATATAATTCATGAATTAGGACGCATTGGACTTCATTCCAATCATTTTTCTACATTATGTTTAAATGATGAGATATTTATCAAATCATCTAATCACATGGAAGAATGTAAGGAGGAGGAAAAAATATGTTTATATGCTTGAATTTTTGGGGCTCAAAAGAAAAAAAATTACATTCCTCATTTAATGGCCAAAAGTACAACATGTGATCTCTATTTTTTGTTCTTCTTATTTTTATACCACCACCTTGTGACCATAATAGAAAATTAGAAAAGAAATTAGCGGTACAATTCATAAGTTCAAGGTGGGAAAAAATATGGAAGCATGGACACTTGGTGAAGTATGAGTAACCAAGTTGTCCAAGTCGTGCCACGATAATAAATCAAGGGCTGCTTGGGAGGCAACCCAAGGTGGAGACAAACACTCAGGCGCTAGGTATGACTTTTGACCCCTTTTTGTTTTTCTTTGATTGCGTGCATTGGGGAAAATGCACATCTTTTTTGATGGAGTGTGGGTAGTTAGGGGCCTTAAAGAAGTCTGAGTAGCTTGGGTCCATAACTACCCCAATTTTTTTATCCTGGAGTATTCTTGTCTGTGTTCTTTTTCCCCATGGATATTTACTTTCTGTTGATCCGTCACATGTAGGATGTTTAGGTAATATTTGTGGCATATAGTACTAATACCATGGGATATAGCATGTTTTTGTGTTTTGTTTGTAAAATGATACCTACCAAAATGTTTGATTAGTAGTTTTAGTAACCATGCATGTTTAGGTGTGTTGACAATGTTTGTTCTGATCAGTGAGGAGAAATTGAGATAAAAAGCATAATCTGAGAGTCTTTTATTAATAATGCAGTCAGTGCTAATTCAAAATTCATATGTTGTGTGCTAATTCAAAACTTGCCCTGTTACTCTAAATTAGACTGTAGATTTATTAGATTAGGAAAGGATCTTAGACTATTATTCTTAAAAGCCCACTTAGCCAAAAATGACTAACTAAAATTGCAATATTTCCCTTGTTCCTAATGTTTGAGCCTAACATGTACCTATTATTTGCAAACACCTAATTAACATAGCCTTGTTAGTTGTAAAATCCTGACATTGGCCTTGGTCCTTCCTTGAACATTGTGCACCTTGACTGAGCAAAATCCTAAGTTAAGGGTGGCTACCAAAAGTGGCCCTGGTTTGGAGAATGGATATTGTGCACCTCAACTCAGGCCAAAAGCGTAAGTTGAGGCTATGGCTAGTGTAAGGATGAAACACAAAAGCAAGGGGGAGAGTTAGTGATATAGAGAAAAAGGGAAAATCATGTATTGGGTGCAAGAAATATAAGTGATGCCTTAGTTATGAGTTAAAAAGAAAAATGAATTGCAAAATCAAGGCAAAGAGCTGAAAGAATGAAAAGAAAGCACCCAGAGAAGCTTGAAATAGGAGAAAGGGAGGATGAGATGAAAATAACAAAGTCAATAGGGAAAAACTCTAGGAATACGCAGTGGCAAGGAGGCCGTTAGTCACTATGTTCCCAAAGTACCATACCAAAGTCCCCTGAGCCTACGTTACAAGCTTTGAAAGTCCTAAATTGATCTTTGTCTGAGTAGTTGAAGGTCTTAGTCATGAGTATAGGGGAAAGCCTATGATATAAGACATGATGCATGAATATCTTTTGTGAGAGTGAATAGTCCAAACGTTATATATGAAAACATGATTGAGTGACAAATATGGGACTTCCAACTATGAGAGCACTTGCATTGTATTGTTAGGATTAGACTTATTCAGCGAATGTGGATTGTTGATAGTGCCTCACTTGTAATAGTTGTGTTGTCACATGCATTAGTATGTACTGGTGTGTTAGATGGCTATCTATTTCGGTTTTGAAAAAGTAGCGTGGTTATCTAAGTTTGAGATTGATGTTATGTATGCCATTGGGTTGAGGTCTATGTATTATTTTATGACCTATGTAGATTGGGTTCGTTACTTGAGGACAAACAACAATTTTAAGTTAAGGGTGTTCATGTGCTGTCAAAATACAACACTTTTTGATGCTTAAAACGTGGAATTTTATGTGTTCTCAATGCGTTTTTAGTTGGTTTTATGTGTTTTTGTGTTATATTTCCAGGGTTGGCCTTAATTTTGGGAAGAAATACAAAATTTTCTAATTTTTGATGCAACAAGAGACCCTTTACGGGCTGTAGGTCATTCTATGGGTCGTAGAGTATTTCATGGGTAATTCCAGTGAGGATCTGATTTTCTATAGTTGCTTTTGCGAATGTGCAGATGAGTCGTGGAATGATTGATGAGTCATAGAACATGGTTCGTACCTTGTGGATCAGAGATTGGGACTTTCTGAAGATTCATCAGATGAACCCCCCCCCCTCCCATGGGTTGTAAACCACTTTACGGGTTATAGAGGTTGTGTCGTAGTCTTGATGTCTAGAATTCTAGAAACTTTGTACGAGAATTCGATTACGAGCCATAGAATGTGATACGACCCATAAACAGTTTTTGAGGCGTGCTGACCCAGCTATCCTATTTTTTGAGACATGTATTTTAAATATTATAAATAGGTTTTTCAGGTTATTTTTCAGAAGTTTTCGCATAGTACATAGAAAACTCAGTAATTAGAGAGAGAAAATAGTGAGATTACATTGGAGAGTGTTTAGAACACTTATACTTTGATTTCATCTTTAATCTTTTGATTCTCTTTGAAGTTGGATTTTCTTGTTCTTAATTCAATTATGTAAGTGCTCTATTATGTTGTTCCAATTCATAAGCCTTGCATCTACGAAAAGTATGAGTAGCTAAATCCACAACTAGGGTTGTGGGAACTATAAAGAACTAACAAGGTAAAAGCAGATAATTCATAATTCTTGAAAAGTGTGCATGCATGTATTAGTTAACTCTCGTCGTTTTGCATGTTTTCTAGTGGTGGCCAATATTATAACTCACGTAGTGTTACTGACTAGACCAAGGTAGTAATGAATAGGAAAAAAGATTAATTAACAGGATTCAATTGATGTGTTCTCGTCTAATCAATCAAACTGGGCCAAGGGGAGGTTGTACTGGGACTATAGAGATGGGCCAAGTCATATAGTGAAATTCGCCTCTCACCTTTGACCAACTGGCTTGGTGAACTTAACTTACCATCCTGCATGCTACATACTAGAAAAGAATTAGGTTATCTGGTGATACTAAGTTAGGGAATCATGGGAACACAATACTCTAGTTTCTCTCCATATTGATTCCACTCTTGTGTTAGTTAGTTTTATTTCTCCATTAATTATTGCAACCCCCCCCCCCCTTTTGGGGAAGGAAGTAGTTAACTACTCAAAGTACAGTCTATGAATTCTCTTGAATCTACGTTTTCTCTTGGGTTTGACCCCAACCTTGGTTAGGTTTTATTTCTTGATAACAATCGCTTTATCCTTAAAAAGAAGGTGTAACTGTGGCGACATCAATGCTCACATTACAATCATAATCAACATTCTCAAATTAAGGCTCTATACTCAATCCCTAGATGTATTCATGTAAATCCATTATTAAATAAAAGCTAGGCTTTATACATTAACTCATGTAAAAATATTTGTTCAGTAAATCAAGTTCATAAAAATCATCAATTATGTAGTATACATAAAATAGGTTAAATATTATAGAGGTTTTTAAAAAAATACAATCATGGGAACATCACTTTCATCACAATTCATCCTATCACAATCATGGGGCACATGCAAGAACAATATCTTCTTTTAGGTTAGCCTTACATGCTTGTGATGTAGATAGACAGTCAAATTTGCAAGAAATTGGCCTAAATCCTCTTGAACCCTAGCCTCTTCTTTTCTCCTTAGCCATAGTTCTTAAGATAAATTAGCATAAATGATGGGAAATTCACGCTTAGAAACAAATACAGGGTCGAAAATGGTTTCAAAATAACATAGTTTTAGTCTAGGATAGCTGGGGAAAGGACTAGAATGCCCTTGCTTTTAAAACTAATCATCAAGTACCATAATTGGGCAAGTTCGTGATATGGAGTTGTCGCACTTTAGTTCATTTTTCGATGGAGAACTTAAAACGCGTTGAGAAATTTTTTTTCTATAAAATAACACATAAATCGCATTTGCCAAATGAGTTTTATGTGTTACTTTATGTAAATTATTTTTGATTGATTTTTTGATCTTGTCAAAAATATTAGAACCCTAGTTAAGAAAAATCCGTGAAGCGGACATGTCGTGCACTTTTTTGGAATTGCATATGTTTTTGAAAAATTATCTTTTAATCCGGTTGCTCTAAAAATCAACCAGGACCATTTTCCTATGTAGTATATCCTATGCTGATTGCGTTTTTGGCCTCGAATTTGCCAAAAGAGTTTGAAAAGATATATTACATGAGTGTCTCTCTTCTAGGGGTATTTTTATACTTTTACCGGTGTTACATCAACTTTAACTCAGGATTTAGAATTGGAAAATTATCTCCAACATCATTATTAGGCATGAATACAATCAATGACTTGTATACTTAAATACTCATAGACTCAAGAGGGGCGTCAACTCAGAGATAAGAAATCAACTCACTAAAGGGAAAGTAACTCAGAGAATAGGAATGAATCATTATCATCAATTCCATCATTAGAAGGCACAAATAGGTGAGGGAATCTAACCTTAATATCCTCTTCATCTTTCCATGTGGCCTCATCAAAGGACTGTCTTATCAATGACACTTTTACAGATGCAACCTCTTTAGTTCTCAAATTGCAAACTTGGCGATCAAGAATATGGACTGGGATTTCTTCGTAACTCAAACTATCCTTCACTCCAATGCTTTTAGCAGGCATAAGAAAAGATGGATCTCCCGAACACTTCTTATGCATAGTAATGTGAAAGACTGGGTGGATGGCCGCTAGCTCTTGTTGTAGCTGTAACTCATAAGCTAAGGTGCCCGTTTTCTCCACAAGTCGGTAGGGAAAATGTATCGAGAACCCAACTTTCCATTCTTCTGGAATCTCATTTCGCCTTTTATTGGTGGCACTTTCAAGTATACCCAATCATTCACTTCGAACTCTAGGTCCTTTCTCCTAACATCAGAGTAGGACTTTTCACAACTTTGTGCCATTCTCGATCTTCTTGGATGATTTTTACCTTCTCCATAGCTTGGTGTACCAAGATAAACCCAATCAACCTTGCTTCTCCTACCTCAAACCATCTAACCAGTGATCTATATCTCCGCCTATAAAGGGTCTATTAAGTAGTAATTTGGATGCTCGAATGGAAGCTATTGTTATAGGAAAAGTCAATAAGGGGTAAATGATCATCCATTTGCCTTTGAAGTCGATGACATATGTGTGTCTCTCAACATGTCCTCCAAGGTCTATATCATACGCTTTTCCTAGCCATCGATCTAAGGGTGAAAAATAGAACTAAGGTTCACCTTTGAACCTAGGCCCTTCTAAAAGGACTTCAAGAATTTGGCAGTGAATTAAGCTCTTCTATCTGATATGATGGACAAAGGAACTCCATAAAATCTAACAATCTCTCGAATATACAATTGGACATAGCCCTCTACCGTATTAGTAGTCTTTACCTCAATGATGTGGGCAGATTTAGTCATCCTATCAACAATCACCCAGATTAAATCATGTTGTCTGCGATACCTTGGTAAGCCTATGATGAAATCCATATTGATCATCTCCCGCTTTCATTCTAGAATTTAAAAATTTTGGGCTACTCCACATGGCCTTTGGTGCTTAACTTTTACTTGTTGGTAATTTGGGGAGTTAGAAATAAAGTCTGCAATATCTTTCTTCATCCCATTCAACTAATAAACCTCTCTCAAGTCAGGGTACATTTTGGTGGATCTATGATGGATAGAATATCCAGAGTTATGGGCTTCTACCATGATCTTTCCTCGAATACCATCAACATCTGGAACACACAATCTACTTTGTTATCTCAATACCCATCTCCCCTTTGACGAAAGCCATCACTTTCTGCTTATGCATATCTTCCTTTTATTAGAGTAAGAAGGATCTTTGTCTTTCTTCTCCTTTACCTCTATTACAAGAGATGATGTAGATGCATTATGCACAAGTATTCCACCTTCACAAGATTCACCTAGTTGGACTCTTAGTCATGCTAGTCTATGAACCTCTTTAGTCAACTCTTTCTTCTCTTCTTTTGCATGAGTGGTGCTCCCCACAGACAACCTGCTAAGACCATCAACAATTATATTTGCTTTAGCTGGGTGGTAGAGGAAGCTCATGTCGTAGTATTTGAGCAACTCAAGCCATCTCCTCTATCTCAAGTTAAACTCTTTTTGGGTGAAGACATATGGTAGGTTCTATGAATACATCGATATGTGCTCCATATAAGTAATGGCACCAAATCTTGAGTGCAAATACCACCGCAACCCATTTTGAGTCATGAGTTGGATAATTCCTATCATGGTTCTTAAGTTGTCTAAAAGAATAAGCTATGAACTTACATCCCTGCATCCGAACACATCCTAATCTCACTAAAAAAGCATCAAAGTATATCACAAAATCATCAGTCCCCTCAAGTAGAGTCAACACTAGCGCAATTGTCAATCTAGTTATTAACTCTCGAAACTCTTGTCACACTCATCAGATCACTGAAACTTAGCTTTCTTCTAAGTTAGCTTAGTCAATGGCGAGGATATATAAGAGAATCCCTCAACAAATCTACAGTAGTAAGAAGCCAAACCTAGAAAACTTCTTATGTTAGTTGGAGAGGTGGGTCTAGGCTAGTTCTTAACTGCCTCAATCTTCTGCATATCCACTTGAATACCATCACTCGAGGTAACATGGCCTAATAATGACACAAATTTAAGCCAAAACTCACATTTTGAAAATTTGGCATACAACTCCTTATCCTCAAGAATCTGAAGGACAATTCAAAGGAGATCAACATGGTCTTCCTCATCTCTAGAGAACACCAATATGTCATTGATAAATACAATCATGAATATGTCAAAGTACTATCTGAATACTTTGTTTATCAAGACCATGGAAGCGGCAGGAGCATTGGTCAATCGAAAGGACATTACCAAAAACTCAAAGTGACCATATTGGGTTTGAAAAACCATCTTTGGGATGTCACATTCTATCACTTTCAGCTGATGATAGCCTGATTGGAGTCTATCTTGGAGAAAATAGTGGCACCTTAAAGTTGGTCAAACAAGTCGTCGATCCCTGGAAGAGGATACTTATTCTTAATGGTCACCTTATTGAACATAATCTATACATATTATGAGGAAAATTTCTTTCTTTCACATAAATGGGATAGGCGCACCCCATAGAGAGGCCCTCAGCCTAATAAATTCCTTATCCAACAGATCTTTCAACTGCTCTTTCAGTTCTTTCAACTCGAGGGAGACATTCTATATGGAGAAATGGAGATAGGCTGAGTATCAGGGAGAACATCGATCCCAAAGTTGATCTCCCTATCAGGAGGGACTCCAGGAAAATCATCAGAAAGGACTTCAGCAAACTTATTGACAACCAAAACTGACTCCAAGGGTGGATACTCTACATCATCAACCTTAACCACATAAGGTGATAGATACATCCTTTAGTGATTAGAATTTTGGCCCTTAGGCATGAAATAAACATACCCTTAGGCCTTACAGAACTTACCTTCCATTCTATAATAAGCTCATTTAAATATTGAAATTTGACCGCATGGGTATTACAATTGACAAAGGTAAAACAGGTGTGAAGCCAGTCAATGCCAAGAATCACATCAAAGTCAATCATCTCTCGCTCAACTAAGTCTGCTTAAGTATCTCTATGGTAGATAGACACGGTGCAATCTCTATATATCCGTTCAGCTAGAATGAATTCACTAACATGAGCAGAAATACTAAAGGGCTAAAGAATACATTTAGGAAGGATCTCAAACGTACTAGCCACATATAAAGTTATAAATGCTAAAGTGGCACCTAGGTCAAGCAAGGCATACACATCATGGGAAATGAATGGAAATATACCCATGAAAACATCTGATGCAACTTCTTAATCCTGTTGATTTTCCATCGCATACAAATAGTTTGTACCCCCGCTTGTATTAGTTGTGACACCTCTCTGATTACCGCTGGCTGGTGGTGCTGCCAAAGGCTGAGTTTTATCACCTCCCTTACCCTGCAATCTCATTGGACATTCATTCTGGAAATGACCAGTCTATCTGCACATATGGCAAGCATTAGTGCCCTCACGACACTTACCTAGGTGGAGTTTGCCATACTTGCCACACGGTGGTTCCCCTCTTGAACATTGAGTTATACTAACTTGGGATTGAGAACCCGGAGCTTTGAAATTCTGATGAACCTGAGACTTCTGATCATACCTGTTACTCGAAGCTAGTGCACTTGCTGAGGATAGTGTATAATTGGAAGACATCTTTTGAAAATAAGACTTGTCCCTCTTACTTTGTTTATGTTGCCTAGGCTCAAGCCCTACTGACTTAGCCTTCTTTCTAAAATGTTCCTCCCTATCCCTCTTCTTATCCTCCTCAAGTTGTTGCATATAGACCATAAGCCTAGAGATGTCCATGCTTGGAAACATCAATGTTGCTTTGCACTCCTTTTTCACATGCTTGCCCAAGCTGGATATGAACTTTCTCATTCCAGATCTCATGTCAGGGATCATCTCTGGAGCATACTTGGATAGCTGTATGAACTTGAGGCTATATTTTTTGGCAGTCATCCCCTCCTACTTCAAATAACAAACTCCTCAACCTTCACTTCCGTCAACTCTTGTGGAAAGAAGTGATCAAAAAAGTCACTCTCAAAGTTATCCCAAGCGGCAGGATCAGCATCCTCACCTTAGCTCTCTTCCCATTGATTATACAAAACATTTGCCACATCCTTAATTTGATAAGAAGCAAGTTTAACTCCCTCAGTCTCAGTTGTATTCATAGCTTCAAAACCTTTTACATCTCATCAATAAAATTCAGGGGGACCTCCTTAACCCAATATCCTATGAAGATCGGTGGGTTCATCCTCAGAAAATCTCCAAGTCTGGTTGTAGTAGCCAGCTCTTGGGAGCTAGTACTAGGAGCCCGAGAACCTAGATTTCTACTTTGGGTGGCCACTAGTTAGGTGAGCATACTCTGAAATCAGCCTCCGTAGTAGGAGAGGTGAAGCAGTAGGTTCCTAGAGCGGCTATAGCAGGTTGACCTCGGCCTCTTGCCGCTATCTGAATAGGAACCTCTTGGGTGGATTCTCTATGTTACTAGATGAAACATCTCTTTGGGTGGCAGTGTACTTAAGACGCATGATCTACAAACATGTAAAATATGAATCAAATAGATATTTTAATAGAGTTTAACTCTATTGCATGAATTAAGAATACAAAAGAAGTCTAACAATTGCTAATATCCCATAGCTTCCTTCCTATAAAGTGTGGTGGACAACACACCCATAAATAAGATTTTACTAGTAACAGCTTCAAAGAATCCCAAGGACGCTTGAACTCTATGGTCCGATACCAAGTTTGTCACGCCCTAGGAGGGTACCCTTCGCGGCTGGCACTCAGAGACTATTGCTAGCCCTAAAGAGAACCATTTGGCCTTATCACACTCATTCAACCTCAACCTAATAGAGGAAGATATCAACAATCAATAATACTTAATGGAAAGCAATAACAACTCAATAATCAAAGGCCAATGGCCAAACAATCTATCAATCAACTGAGTAAAACTAGTATGAAAACAACAAGCCTAAACCAATATCCAATCACAACTCGACAATCTAGTCTATGAAGCTTCTAATCATATGACTAGTGGTGACAATGACAGGCCCATGGCTACCTTAAAATAGAATAAAAGTACCAAACATCAAGCTAGAAGAGAAATATGATATCCTCCGAAAACAGGGGAGGACTCACCAATTAGCTGATTTCAATGGGTCCTCAACGGGGTGCTTGTTGATGACCACTAGTACCTGTCTCTACATCATGAAAAGTTGTAGGCCCAAATGGATATCAGTACTTGGAATGTACGAGTATGTAAAATGATAGAAAAAAACATACAATGGTAGAAATAATGTCAACTAAAATAACTCAAATCAAGAAAGTAAGAAACTCAATCAACACGTCAAGACTTTAGGGTAAGAACATAGTTTAGAAAATAACCACTCATATACCATCTAATCCAAATCCACTCAGAGTACTATCAAGGCCTATATGAGAGTTTTTCTAACCGAAAACTATCACCTATAAGCCAGTGATAATACAATGAAGTGATGTTGTTGTCATATTCATCCAATACCTTGCAAGGATAAAGGACATCTCGTCAGTGGATCCATATATAATAACATCAAGTAGGTGTTTTGGGATAATAGGATAGCATTTGATTTTAAGATTCAATCCTTTCCTATGCTGGCTACGTAGTTATTAAGTTCGAGTTGAACTTACTCTTACTCAATTCAATACTCAATACTCCTCTCAAGATCAACATGCTCATAAGACATTAATTAATCACATTAGACAAATGTCAACTCAAGTCATTACATCAACTATCAACTCTTTGGTTAGGAACAATCTTTTAGGATTAGTTCCTGACTCATAGAGACTCTCTATCATCCATCATTTCAACTCATAATATTCAGCACAAAAGCAGAGTTAAAATATTTATGAATTTTATAGACTCTTTAATCTCAAATCATACTCATGCATACCTATTTACGTGCATTATATAAAAATAACAAGAATTCATTCTAGGCTTTGTTTAGAAAAATACAATCATTTATTTCAAATTTTTAATTCATAAAAACCATCATTCATGCAAGGTTATGTAGGAATACATTAGGATTTTAATAAACCTTTCAAGAAAAATTCACGAAAGATTTGATTCATTCATAACTCAACCAATTCGGGTTATGGGCACCTTGAAAAACATAATCCATGTTCTAGTTAGCCTTACATACCTAGATGATTTGAATTTTAGAATAGCTTGGAAGAACTCACAAGATTCTCTGAAACCCTAGTTTTTTCTCTCCTTGAAACCTTGCTCTATGTTGGAGAATGTGTTTTAAGATAAAAAGGTTGAATAAATATGTTTTAGGACTTAATTTGGTATAAAACCATCAAGTTAAGACTTTGAAAGGGTTGGAAAAGATCAAAGTAACCCTTTTTAAAATGTTTCCAAGGTCGTCCATGGGTCAATCTACAGCCCGTAGAAGCTTCTATGGTCCATAGAAACCCATCCATACAGTTTTAGGCAGATTTCGGGGTCTGTGGATCCATTCTACGAGCCCAAACCATGACTTGTAGTAGCACCTACGACCTTTTGGTAGGTCCGTCAAGTCTGGGACTCAAAAATAGACTTGCATAAGTTTTTTCAGGAGTTAACAAGATGGGTTATCATTCAAACCATGGCTCGTAAGTCGATTTGTTGTTTCACTCTGCACTAGCAGTCCGTAATAAAATGATTATAACTTTTTGCTTCAAACTTCAAATGAAGTGAAATTGACAATGTTGGAAAGCTAATTCAAAGACCTTTGTTTTGGTAGGCCATATGCCATCTAAGTCTTTGTGTGCTGAAATTTCTGATCATTTAGAATTGACTCTTATATAGTCTAACGCGAAAAACTTAATCAATAGGAGAGTTTTGAACTTGGCTAAGGACTAGAAATCTCTTATGACCCTAATTCACTTTTAATACACTTCCAATATAAAACAATGAGTTTGGAAACATAAGTACATATAAGGCATCACTATGTTCGAGCATAGGTATTTATGACGAAAAATTTCAATTCCAAGAATAGAGTTGTGGAGTGTTACAACGGAACTAAATTCGGGCAAGTCGAACTCCCAAAATTAATCTTTGAGCTAAGAATATGTTTTTGTAATGTGATGATTTCCAAGTATGTTGTAAAAAGGGGGTTTGGGAAGCGAGTTTATAAAGTTTATGTCTCCATACAACCCACTATAGTGGAATTGGTCCCCCTATGCCAATGCTAATAAGGCGGGGTCAATGGCCGCCATGGTGGGACAGATGTGGGTTTTAAGTCAAAAAAGTCTCCAGTTCATTCTTATTTCTCCCGCTTTATCTCTGAAAGAACAAAAATGACCTAGGGCTATTTCTATTTAATTTTTCATCAATCCCATTGCTTAAGGTAAGTTATCATTTTTCTAACTTGTATTTTGATTCCTAGATTTTAGATTCCAAGGAGAATTGATATAGGAAAGATTTAGACCTGTAATTATGATGGAGACAAGCCCTAGTTGAGGGAGATGATAATGAAAGTGGCCAAATATTAGGATTTTGCTATTATTCGGGTAAACTAGGTTTATTTTGTGTATTCCTTAATTTTTTATAGGCCAAGACCGAGTTAGGATTATGAAAAAGGGGAAACTCTAGTTCTATAGAATTAAAGTCTTGAATTTGAGGTAGGTAATGATTTAATACTCCTATTTATGTGATATATGCATGTTAACTATTTCATAGTATATCTTCCATATATGTATAAAAGAGAATGGCCATATAAACTAGGCCAAGTACATAAAGGGGCCCTTAAACTTGATACAATTTTTCCTTTTGGCACCTTAACTATGACTTGTTCTAAGTAGACACTTTAACATCATTAAAAGTGTACCATTTAAATAAAATTAAGTGATGTGGCAAGAGTGTGTGCATCACACTTTCTCTAAGAGAGTGAAAGCCAAAAAAGTATTTATTTATTTATATATTAAAATCTAATTTTATTTCTTCTTTGATTTTTTTCCCACCAATAATCAATGCTACTACTTTTGTAATGCCTGGTAAAATTACCAAAATGCCCCTAGAGGAGAGGTATACGTGTAACACATCTTCCAATGCTCGTATGGAAAATTCGAGACTAGATTCATGATCAGCACAAAATCTTGAGTGGGAAAAATGATCTCAGTCGATTTTTAGAGCGATCAGATCAAAAGAAAATTTTTTGACCCGAAAATGAAAAACAGTGTTGATGCGCAACAGAGGCGCGTCGCGCACCAGTAACGGAGGGGCACTTATGTTTTTTCAAAATTTTTTGACGGGATTGAGAAAACTCATTCAGAAACTTTTTGGAAAAATTACACCGTGAGCGACAAGTTCGCATCGTGGACTAGGCTTTTTTTTAGGCTGAAATTTTTTTAAATCTTGCGAGGGGCATTCCGGTTGATTCCCAACCCCTCCTAAACTCTATACACAATCTAATTAGGTCATTTGGACATTAAAAGGGTCTAAAACCCCATTTTAAGTCCTTTGTAATAATCTAACAAGACTAGGACTTGAAATAATAGGAGAAGAGTTTGAGATTGAGGAATTCAAGAGGAATTCTTGAAGATGATTGTTGATAGCTTCATCCCAGGTATGTGAGAAAAAAACTAAAAGCATGAGATTGTCCACTCATGTGTCCTATAGATGGTTATAGATGAGTTCAAAGTCTAATGAGTCTACATACATGATTCTTGATGGATTTTTTTCTCTAAAATTATATTAGTTATATGTATTTTCCTTTGTTGATGATCATCATAAACTTGTTTTCTTGAATTGAATATTTTCATGAGAAATTGCGTAACCCTACATGACTATTTTGAAAGCGTACATGAATAAACTAATGAATTGAGTCTAGAGCTTTGAGTTAGAGGATGTTGATTGTGATTTTGATTGTGATGGTGATGAGGGAATGATGATTAGTTGATAGAACGTGATAATCTTGTGAGTCTCCATAAATGAACTCCACTAATTTGTCTATTCAATTGTTCCTTTGCGATTGTTCTAAATCTTGAGTCATTGATTGAAATGTTCCTTGATGGGAGGGTTAAAGCCCCTATGATACAGATTGATGATAGGGTTAAAAGTCCCTATGATTTGATTGGTTTTATCAGATTGATTTTCTTATGAGCATTGAGCACCGAAAGAGTAAGAGTCAGTTCGACTTGCACTTGCAAACTACGTCGCCAAATATAGTTGAGGCATAGAACCATCACATTATATTATGGTTCCCTCTTGATTAGAAGTCCCCAAAAGCAATAGAGGACTTGTTGATTTTTGTATCTTCATTATGGATTTATCCATTATGGTTTCGATTCGTTCCCTACCTGACAAGTTTGGAACGGCTATGGCAACATCAACTTGACTATTGTACATTCACTGGCTCATGAGTGATTGTTGTCGGATAAGAGAAACTCCCAGAAAGTTCCTACCTTGAGTACTTTGAGTCGAGATGAGATGTGATGAGATGAGTTCCATTGAGTTGATTTGATTGATGAGGTTGATTGGTTGATGGGTCACTTTTCTACTCTCTATTCTTGCTTTAGATAGACATTTGACATGTTGACTATTTACTATTTCTGAGTTGATGTTGTTCCATATTATTCTACCAATTTCTATTTCATCAAGATATTTTACATACCGTACATTCCACGTACTGACACCACTCGACGCTACATCATTTTATGATGCAGATATAGGGATTAAGGATCGTCAACCAGTGCTTCATTGAAGATCCGAGACATTCAACTGATTGGTGAGCCTCCCCTACTCTGGAGGATCAATTATTATTTATTTCATCATGCTTTTGAGTTCGACTAGACTAGTCTTTTATTTTGAACTCGGTAGCTATGGGTCTATCATTAGCACCACTTGATTAGTGATAGAGGCTTCATAGATGATAGTCAAACTTTGATGTTGAGATTATTGAGCTAGTGCTTTCTACTAGCCTTCTATTATTATATATATTATTTGAAACATTAGATGAGATAAGCCCATTTACTTGCTTTTACTTCTGCTGATCCGTAGAGTTATTGAATTGAATAGATGTGATGAGGCCAAGTGGTTCGCTTGGGGAATAGCAATAGTCTCTACGTGCTGGCCACGTCTTGGGTACCCTTTCGGGGCGTGACATTCACTCATGAGATAGGATTTATTGAAGTAAAAAAAATTCTTTGCTGAATGAAATTTTTTGAAATTTTATTTAACGATTGAAAATTGACAAACAATTATTTAATTAGGGCCAAACACACATATACCCCCCCCCCCACACACACACAATTTGCCCTTAATTTTTATTTTGGCACTCTATTTTGGTGTTTCTATTTCAGTCATTCAATTCTATTTTTATGTTCGATTTAAATTACTAACGTATTATTTTTATAATTTTTAAAATTTTTATATATACTCTTCACCTGCAATTTTGCATTTTAAAAATCGGCATTCGTAATTTAGTTTTTATAAAAGAAAATTGACAGATGAACATTGATTTTCTTTTAAAAAAAATATTTTTACAATTTCTCTGTATATTTGCGTGAAAAATAACCATCAAAAGTGTATTGATTTTCTATAATTAAAAAAAGCAATAACAACCCAAGGAAGTCTATAAAGTTTAATGTTTCTTTAATAGCGTTATTAGCAATAAACAATATTTTTTTTGACTTGTATTAGAGATGAGTTCTTGTTACCCCTATTGAGTTGAACGGAAAATTAGAAACCTAATATTTGAGTTAAATCCAAATAACCTGAATATGAAATAAGATATATGGTGTTATTTAATTCAATTAATTGTTTAAGAAAGAAAATCAACGTGATTTCCCTGGTTAATTTTCAACTTAAGATATACAGAAACTCGAATTTTTTAAGAAAAATTTATCCGTTAACTATTTTAAAAGATATTTTTTAAATAATGGATAAACGTTGATTATAAAACAAAAAAGTGAAAATAAAGAGTAAATAAAAATAATAAAATTACAAAATTTGTTTTTCTATTTAAATGGTACATAAAAATTAGAATTAAAGGGTAAAATGAAACAAAGGTAAGATAGAGTATCATAATAAAAAAGTCGGCAAGTTAGACGGGATGTTTATTTATTTTTAATTAGTTTTTGTGCCGTGTCATGACATGCAAAACACACTCCCCCCATGTTGTTGATTCTTTGGACAAAAGTGTCAAAATGAAATATGAAAATTAAAGTTGAAGGGTTAAAAAGGAACAAGGTTGAGTCGGAGTGCCAAAATGAAATTTAGGGACAAGTTTGAGGGTCTACATATGTGTTTAGCCTATAAACCACTTGATAACCCTATGATAATCTAATTGCATGCAATGAACCTTGGCTAGTTGTATTCATTGTGGATGTGATTATGATTGTGATTGTATTTGTGATTGAGGATTGAATAACACATTCTAATACATTATTGGATCGGATGTCACCTTCCGACACATAACTTGTTTGGATTAGGGTCTCTTTAGAGGACAATTATTGAAATTGTGTTATGTTGATAAATTGACACTAGTATATGAATTTGAATTCTGAACACTATATTAATTTCAGTATGTGTATGATTTACTATCCTTTAGTTGCTTGCTTTATATCTTGCTTATTGGAGTAGTTGCATGATGCTACCAGTACACTACTGTTATGTGTATTTATACTGTACTTGTTTTTTTTTTTTTTTTGTTGATTATAGAGTATCTTAGGCGGCTGCAAATAGATCTCAGCTAGGTGATCTGTAATTCCAAAATGGAAAGGTGGGCCAGCATATTTCAGGCTGCTATGGATTAATTCGTTATCTTAATTCATTTATTTTTGAACTCAAAATTCCTTTATTTATTTTTATGGTTTTAGTTTTAGGGTTGTATCCCCAAGTTTAGATTTATATGTTAGAGTTTCGGTATAATGAGTTTCAGTTTCTGAGGAATAATTGCTATTGACTGGATTTTTGTTTGAGCTTATGAGTTTATGGAAACTCGTGTTTTTTCTTATTTAAACTTATTTCCGAAACTTTAATTACCTAGTTGTGTTAGTTGGGTAAAAGTATTTGTTCTTCCACCGGAGGTTAGTTTTAGTGCCACACACGGTCCATTTGGGGTCGTGACAAATACACATGAAAAATTGAGATACAATTGAATTCTTATTTATTAACTTGAAATTCCAAAAAGAATGATGTCGCAAGAATAAATGAGTAATATTGACTAGACTGTGTTGAGTAGACCCATAAAATATAGGGCCACCAAAGTCAATCAATCGTATCTTAAAAAATTCATCTATACAATATTAAAAATATGAAGACCTTTACACAGACCTTTTTAAGTAACATTTAACAATTCACAAAAGCATTTTTCAGTAGCCAAATATAGAGAAAAAGTGCAAATTTTGCCCAAAATTTGCAACCACAGTAGTCAGCTTCAAATTGTGATTTCTGCTTCATGTCTTGTTCAATTGAGCTGGTTTTTGGGTAGATTGATCCTCTCATCTCAATCCTTGACTAGGAACTGATTGAGGGTGATTTGGTTATATAAAAACCTTGATGTTAGTCAGCAGAAGCTCACTAGAGGTTCATTAATTGTGGCTCAAGGTGACAAATTTTCTAACTTGAATGTATTTCAAGATTCCACTTTTAGAGGCTCAGTAAACTTGACGGAGAATTGTTGCACTTGGTAAAATTATCAAAATACCCCAGATGAGGAAATACTTGCATCACATATTTTTCTAAATATTTTTGGCGAATCCATGGCCAAAATCGCGGTCAACGTGAAAAATTATGTGGGAAATTGGTCTTGGTTGAATTTTGGAGCAGTCAAATCAAAAGATAATTTTTTGGAGCAAAAAATGTAATTCAGAAAAAGTTCGTAACAAGTCCGTGTCACGAACTTGTCGTGGACTTTCAATTTGTGCATATCCGTAACAAGTCCATGGCATGGACTTGTCGTGGACTTTCACTTAGTAATGATTTCGATATTTTCTATGGGATTAGAAAGTCGATCAAATATTTTTTGATGAAAATTGCAATAAAAGTGCCCAAGTCTGCAACACGGACTTGGTACACCAAACTGCAAAATTTTTAGTTTTTTTAAAGGCATTCCAGACTTTTCCTATCCCTCCTAAACTTAACCCATGATCAACATAGGTTGTTTTAAGCATAAAAAGGGGTTTTGATTCGATTGATGATGAGGAAAGAGAATTCTTGGTTTAGTTCTCCACCTTAACGACAGAAATTAGGATTGATCAAATTCTGTTGAATCTGACTCATAGTGATCATTTATCAAAGAATGACTCTGGTTATCAAATGATTGAACCACGGGGAGAAATTTACTTACGATACTTAGTTGACATTTATAAAAAGCATCTAATAAATTATGAGTTCAGCCGAGCTAAACTAAGAGCGCTTTCTTATTAGAATAGATAAGACTGTAAATAAAAGGATTCTTTTCATAACCCTAATACATTTTGTATGCAGCTAAAAACAAAGTTAGGGCTAAGGAGTGGAGGAGAAAACGAGAGATTTAATGAGTGGAGCACAAACCTTTTTCAACTGACCATCAAACTTCGTTCTAGGTATAAAAGGCTTCCTAAAGTACTGGACTACTACGTCCTTCCACGTGCCTTTCCATCTACTTAAGTTGAATTCAAAAATGAGAATTGAGTATTGAAAATCCTATGATCCTAAACTTTGAGTTGCTTGCATGTATTTTGAGTTTTTATACGTATTTAGAAATGAATTAAGGAATTACATGCTGGTCATATGAAATTATAGTATAAAATTTTCATTTAGTACTACGAATCTTGAATTGCATTATTCTATATAGTTTTCGTTGCATTGATCGGATTGAGACCATGACTTGGATTGTCTAATATGAGTAAATTGAGTATGATTGAGAACGAGGAGCATATTACCTATATTTATGCATATTTAATGAGCATCCTATTTGTTATATGTGATGAGCATGATAAAGTGGAGTCTAAATGACCGTTTGAGTATAAGTTGAGTCATGATTATATGCACGATCGATTTCCTGGATTCACTAGTTATTGAGTAATTGGGTTGAGTTGAGTTGAGATGATCCATCGAGATGAGTTTAGGGTTGATTAGAATGAGCTTGATTTAGTCTTGGGAAGAGTATTAAGCACCAATATGGCAGAAAGTAAATAAAGTAAATAATAATTTTAACCCATAAACTACATTGCCAACATAGGATAGTCTTGCAGTTAACTTTGGTGACTCATGTCCAAAAAGGATGGCAATTTATTTGGATCCATTAGAGAGTTGATCGTCTTTTACCTTGGAAAGTTTAGGATGGGCATGGTAACGACGTTGCCTTTGTTGTGCCAAACTAAAGGTGGTGGGATCAGATGTCGGTTAAGAAAAACTCCTTAGCAAAATCTTGATTGAGCATGTAATGTTTCAAACTGAGTTACATAATACTGAGTTTATTTTCAAAGCATGATTTAGTTTAAACTTGCATATCCATTGAGTTGAGTTATGAGATGATGAGTTGAATCATGAGATGAGTTTGAGCTTTACCTATTTTCTTGAGCCATTTTACATATCAGTATATTCCATGTACTAACATCCATTCGCACCTACATCATTAATGATGTAGATACAGGTGATAGAGGATTTTAGCCAGTGCATCGTTCAGGTACAACTTCTCGCTTCTAGATTTGGTGAGCCTTCCTTGCTTTTTGAAGGAGCTTTTCTTTTCTTTCTTATTTGAGTATCAATATTACTTCTATTGAGGTAGCTTGGGGCATGTTTTGGCACATTCTAGAGTAGATTAGAGGCTTCACAGACACTAAGTAGAAATAGTTGATCTGGGCTTGTTTCCAAACATGATCATTGGAGCTTATAGTTTATAAGAGTTTTACTATTCCATTTGAATGTCATTCACTTTAGTATTTTCTTCCGTTGTTGAGTAAGATGTAACGATGAGGCTGGTGGTTCTCTTAGGGAATCAACGATAGTTCTTCAAGTGTCGTCCATGCAAAGAGTATCCTCTCGGGATTTCTTAAACTTGGTATCAAAGCACAGAGTTCAAGTGTCCTAGGGAGTCTATGATGTTGTGTCTAGTAGAGTCTTGTTTATGGGTGTGTTGTGCACCACGCTTTATATGTAGGAGGCCATAGGACATTAGGAATTCTTACACTTTTGTTGTATTTTATGTTCTTGCTATAGAGTTTAACTCTATTAAAGCATATATCTGATTCGTGCATTACGTGTTTGCATATCATGCCTCCTACACATACCACCACCCAAAGAGATGCCTCAGCTAGAAACACTAAGAATCCCCCACAAAACGTGCCTACTAAGATAGAGACAATAGGCCGAGGTCAACCTGGTAGAATCATTGGGGTCCCACAGGCACCTACTGCTCGCCAGGTCCCACTTTAGAGGCTGATTTTGCGGGAGAAATCACTATGCTTACCCAGCTTGTGGCTTTCCGAGTGTTAATCGAACTTCGTAGGTTCCTAGTTCCAGTTCCCAAGAGCTAACTTTTGCGAGTAGGCTTAAGGATTTTCTGAGGATGAAGCCACAAGTTTGCATAGGGTCTAAGGTTGAGGAGGACCCCCAGATCTTCATTGATGAGATGTAGAAAGTCTTGAAAGCCATGCACACGACTGAGATTAATGGAGTTTAACTTGACTCCTTCCAACTTAAGGATGTGGCAAATATTTGGTACAACCAATGGAAAGATGGTCGAGGTGAGGATGCTGAACCTACTAAGTGGAGTGAATTTGAGAGTGCCTTCCTTGACCACTTCTTTCCCCAAGAGTTAAGGGAGTCCAAGATTGAAAGGTTTGTGAATCTGAAGCTAGAGGGGATAACTGTCAAAGTATACAACCTCAAGTTCATCCAACTATCTAGATGTGCTTCAAAGATGGTCCAGGACATGAGAGCAAGAATGAGGAAGTTCATATTTGGCTTGATTATTCATGTGCATAAGGAATGTAAAGAAACTTTACTGATCCCAGACATGGAAATCTCTAGAATTATGGTGTGTGCCCAACAACTTGAAGAAGACAAAAAGAGGAACAAAGAGGAGCATTTGAGCAAGAAGGCTAAGTCAGTGGGGCCTGAGGCTAAGCCAAACTAAGCAGAACAAGGGAGATAAATCTTACTTTTAAAAGAGGCATCCAGGTTATGCACCATCATCAACAAGTGCACCGATTACAAATAATAGATATGACCAAAAGTCCCAAGGTCAGCCGAACCTCAGGACACAAGGTCCTCAATCTCAGGACAACATGACCCTTGGTTCGAAAGGGAAGCCACCTTTGTGGAAGATGTGGCTGAAATTATTTGGGAGAGTGTAGAGAGAGAGGGAATGGTTGCTATAAGTATAGCCAGATGGGCCACTTCCAGAAGGAATGTCCAATGTGCGACAATAAAGCCCAGTCTTCTACTGCAACACCACCAACAAAAGGTGATTACAAAGGCGCTACACCAGGGACGGGCAGTGAAACAAACTATTTGTATGCCATGGGGAACTAACAAGACCAAGAAGCTATACTAGAAGTTGTGATGGGTATGCTTTGAGTTCTTACTTTTGATTATTATACATTGCTTTATCTGGGTGCAACACTGTGATTTATGACACCATATGTGGCTCGTAGATTTGAGATTTATCCTGAGTTCTTTCTTGAGCCATTTTTTGTTTCCACTCCTGTTCCTGAGTCTATTCTAGTCAAGAGAGTTTAGAGATATTGTGTAGTATCTGTCCATCATAGGGATACCCTTGCTGACTTGATATAGTTGGAGATAATTGATTTCGACATGATCCTAGGCATGGATTGGCTTTATGCTTTCTATGCCTCCATCGATTGTAAGACCCGAACTGTTAAACTTTAATTCTTGACTAAACTGGTCCTAGAGCGGGAGTAATATTCTCTTGCACCTACAGGTAAGTTTATTTCCTACCTTAGGGATAGAAAGTTAATCTCTAAAGCTTTTATTTATAACTTTGTGATTGAAGACTGATGATGTTGAGCCTCCTACCCTCGAGTCAGTCCTAATTGTGAATGAGTTTCCTAAAGTGTTTCCTGAGGATTTTCCTGGAATCCCTCCTTATATGGAGATTGACTTCGGGATTGATGTTCTCCTAACACCCAACCTATCTCTATTCCACCTTATAGGATGGCCCCCACTGAGTTGAAAGAGTCAAAAGAACAGTTGAGAGATTTGCTAGAGAAGGGCTTTATTAGGCTAAGTGTTTCTCCTTGGGGTGAGCTTGTCCTATTCGTGCGAAAGGACGATGGATCTCTCAGAATTTGTGTTGACTATTACTAGTTGAACAAGGTAACAATAAAGAATAAGTATCCCTTCCCAAAGATAGATGGCTTCTTCGACCAACTTCAGGGTACCACTAATTTTCTACGAGAAAGACCTGAGATCAGACTATCGCTAGTTGAAAGTGAGAGAATGTGACATCCCGAAGATGGCTTTCTGAAATTGATATGGTCACTTCGAGTTTTTATTGATGTCCTTTAAGTTGAAAAATGCACCTGTAGCCTTTAAAGACCTAATAAACAAAGTATTCAGATAGTACCTTAGCATGTTTTTTAATATGTTTATCAATGATATTCTGGTGTATTCTAAATATAAGGAAGAGCATGCAAATCACCTCAAAATCACTTTACAAACCCTAAAGGATAGTGAGTTACATTCAAAATTTTTGAAGTATGAATTTTTTCTCATGTCCATGGCTTTTCTAGCAAGGCCATATAGTCTCGAGCGATGGTATTCGAGTAGACACTCAACCAATTGAAGTGGATAAGAATTGGCCTAGACCAACCTCTTCGACTAACATAAGAAACTTTTTTTGATTGGTAGGCTACTACCACAGATTCGTTGAAGGATTTTCATCCCTATCCTCACCATTGACTAGATTGAATTGGAAGAAAGTCAAGTTTCAATAGTCTGATGATTGTGAGAATAGTTTCCAAGAGTTGAAAAGAAGGTTGACTACTGATGTGCTATCAAAATACAACACATTTGATGCTTAAAAACTTTGAATTTTGTGTGTTCTCAAAGCGATGTTAGAGATTTGATGTTTTTTAATATTTATTTTGTAGGATTAAAGGGTTAACATAATTTTTGGGCTTAGTGTGCAAATTTTGCATAACTTGAGGGTTCAGAGACCTTCTATGGACCGTAGAGAAATCCACGAGTCATAAAACTTGTTTCATATATAATTCCAGTGAAGGGTGAGTTTCTGAGTGAAGTCTACGGACATGCAGACAAGCTATAGAAGACTTTATGAGTCGTAGACTTGATGTCATGCCTTGAGGATCAAAAAGTAGGGAGTTGCAGAAAAGTTAGCAGATGAAACCCTTTACGAGCTATAAAAATTTATACAACTTGTATATGGGTCTCGAGAAGTCAACCCCAGAATCCCAATTGAAGTCTACAAAGCCCCGAACTCTATAAGAACCATAGAAGTGCCCGTCGAGCCTGCTGACCCAGTTTTTCTATTTTGTTTTGGTTTTATATTTTAAAGACTATAAACAGGTTTTTTAGACAATTTTTTAGAAGGAAAGTTAGAGAACAACAGATAATAGTAGAGAGCTTGAGAGAAATACTTGTAAAAGATTACTTTGTGCTTTTAATTCGATCTTGCGATTCTAGTTAAAGAGTTGTGATTTATTGTGCTTAATTATATTGTGTGAGAGCTCAATTATGTTATTCAAGTTCATTATTCTTGCATCTACACTAATCATGAGTAGCTAAATCCATAACTAGGGTTGTGGGAACCATGAAGAACTAACAAGGTAAAACTGGATAATTCGTAATTCTTGAAAAGTGTGCATGCATGTATTAATTAATTCTCTTCGGTTTGAATACTTTTTATAAATGTCCAATGTTAGAACTCGCCTAGTGTTACTGACTGGATCAAGGTAGTAATGAATAGGAAAATAGATTAATTAACTTGATTCGATTGATGTTTCTTATCTAATCAACCAAAGTGGGCCAAGGGGAGGTTGTACTGGAACAATAGGTAAGGCTTAGTAATGTCACACTGTGGGGATGGATCAAATCACGTAGGGAAGTTTATCTCTCACCTGAATCAAAGGATTTGGTAAACTTAACTTACCATTCTACATGCTACACACAAGAAAAGAATTTGATTATCTTGTAATACCAAGTTATGGAATCATGGGGAACACAATACCCTAGTTACTTTTCACACTGATTTCATACTTGTCTTAGTTTGGGATTACTTTTCATAGTTGTTACGAATCTACTCCCCTCTTGGGGAGTTAGGTAGGTTAATCCACCCGAATCACTTTAAATTCTTCTGAGTCTACCATATTCCCCGTGGGATTGACCCAAACCTCAGTTAGGTTATATATCTTGACAATGACTGTTTTAGCCTTCAAAAAGGAGTTGTAGCTTGGTGACATCAACTATTGCACTAGTTTTGACCCTACCTGATGGAATAGAAAATATTGTGATGCATCTATAGTCAGATTGGGTTGTGTGCTAATGCAGAGGGGAAAAGTAATAGCTTATGCTTCAAGATAGCTTAACACTCACTAGAAAAATTATCCAACTTATGACCTTAAGTGGGTAGCTATGGTGTTTGCTCTCAAGATTTGGCGCCACTCTTTATATGGAGCACATGTTAATGTCTTCACAGACCATAAAAGCCTACAATATGTCTTTACCTAGAGAAAGCTTAATTTGAGGTAAAGGGTATAGCTTGAATTGATCAAGGATTATGACATGAGAATCCTCTACTACCTAGGTAAAGCTCACATAGTTGCTGATGCTCTTAGCAGGCTATCTATGGGAAGCACCGCTCAAATGGAGGAAGAGAAGATGGAGCTAGCTAAAGAGGTTCACCAACTAGCACGATTGGGAGTACAACTGGATGAATTGGGTGAAGGTGGAGTTCTTTTGCAAAATGAGTCTAAATCATCCCTAGTAGTGGAATAAAGGAGAAGAAAGACCGAGACCCTATCTTACTACAATTGAAGGAAGATGTGCATAAGCAAAAGGTGATGACTTTCACCAAAAGGGGAGATAGAGTATTAAAATAGCAAGGCAGGTTGTGTGTTTCTCATGTTGATGGTATACGCGAGAGAATCACAGAAAAAGTACACAACCCTAATTATTCGATCCATCCGGGATAAATTATGATGTACCATGACTTAAGAGAAGTTTATTGGTGGAAGAGAATTAAGAGAGACATTGCCAAGTTTGTTTCTGAGTGTCTGAATTGCCAATAAGTTCAGGTTCAACATCAAAGGCCATGTAGAGTAGCTTAAAACTTTAAGATTCTAGAATGGAATTAGGACATGATCAACATGGACTCATCACAGGCTTACGGAGGTCCCGCTGATAGCATGATTCAATTTAGGTGATAGTTGATAGGATGAGAAAATTTGCGCACTTTTTGACAATAAAGACGATCGATACCGCAGAGGATTATTCTCGGTTATACCTAAGAGATATTGTTAGATTGCATTGATTTCCATTGTCTATCATCTTAGATAGAGGGGCTCAATGCACTGCTCAATTTTTGAGATCCTTTAAAAAGGCTTGGGTTCGAAAGTGAACCTTAGCACTACCTTCCATCCACAGACTGATAGCCAGCGAGAGCGCACTATTCAAATCTAGGAGGATATGTTAAGGTACTGCATCATTGACTTCAAAGGTAATTTGGATGACCATTTACCTCTGAAAGAGTTCGCCTACAATAATAGTTTCCATTCACGTTTTCAGATGGCCCTATATGAGGCACTTTTTGGGAGGTGGTGTAGATCATCGATTAGTTAGTTTGAGGTGGGTGAGGTAGAATTAATTTGGCCCAACATTGTTCACCAAGCTATAGAGAAGGTCAAGATCATACGGGAGAGATTGAAGACTTTACAGAGTCGACATAAATCATACAGTGATGTTAGCAGAAGAGACTTAGAGTTCGAGGTCGACGATTGGGTGTATTTAAAAGTATAACCTATTAAGGGTTTGATGCAATTTGGGAAGAAAGGGAAGTTGAGTCCGAGGTACATTGGTCCTTATCAGATTTTAAAGAGAGTGGGTAATGTAGCTTATGAATTGGCGCTACCACAAGAGCTAGCGGCCATCCATCCTCTCTTTCTCATTTCTATGCTTAAGAAGTGTTTAGGGACCCACAGTTGGTTGTGCCCATTGAAAATATTGGAGTGAGTGATAGCATGAGCTATGAAGAGATTCCTATTCAAATGCTTGATTGTTTGGTTCAAAAGTTAAGAACCAAAGAGATTGCATTTGTCAAGGTGTTATAGAAAAAACAATTTGTAAGGAGCAAGCTACTTGGGAAGCTAAGGAGGATACGAAAGCTAGGTACTTGCATTTTTTCCCTACGAGGGAGTTGATGGTAATGATTTATTCCTGTTCTTTGAGTCCCCTTCTATTCTGAGTTTGAAGTAGGACAAAGTCCTAGAGTCTGATTGATGATTTGTTCCATTTGTTGACCGTTTATTTGCTTAATTGCTTTGCTTCTGGATTGCATAAGTGATTTGAGAATTGTTTAATTGTTAGAGTCCATGAGTTTCATTCATGCCTTGATTTCAACTGTAGTCACTTTTGATTTGGGGATGAATGATCCCAAGAGGGAGATAAAGTTACACCTGGTAAAATTATCAAAATTTCCCTAGATGAGGAAACACTTGTGTAACATAATTTCGCAAACTCCTTTGATAAATCTAGTCTGGGAATCACGATCAATACAAAATATTGTGTGAAACAATAGTCTTGATTGAATTTTAGAGTAACTAGATCAAAAAGATAATTTTTCAGAGAGAAAAACACAATTCCAGAAAAGTTTGTAACAAGTGCACGTCACAGACTTGTGGGGGACTTTCAGTTTTTGCATGTTCGTAACAAGTCCGTGTCAGGGATGTAACTCCCCAAAATTTTATTAAGCTAAGACTGAGCCATCATTCATATAATATAGGATTTTAATTGATGATTCTTAACCAAGCATAGGTGTTAAAGTCAATTTATTAGTGTAGAAATAGAATTGGAGTGATCTAAGGTCACACGAATCCTCTAGTACGAAGTTAAGCTAAAAACTTTCGTGGTGTTTGAGTTCCAATGTAGGATTTTATAAAAGTTAGATAGACCAATGACTTTTAGGTTGTATATACATTCTAGGATCAATTGTTAAGTATTTAAAGTATATTATGTGTGACTTAGAGTCGTAAGGGATCTTTTACATCAATCCAAAGCCAAAGAATTTCTACCGACTAAGTTTTTGTATGAGTTGATCGAAGAATCAACTTCGAACGACCATATCTCCTGAAATATAATACTTTAGGTGTCCCATAATGTACCAAATTGAATATCTTAGAATTATCTTTCCAACACATCTAATTTTGCATTAAACGTTATGATCATTTTATTAGAAAAGTGTAGAGTTGTCCGAGGTCCGTGATAGCTTCACGTTGCACACTAGACGTGGAATCTTCTGGATACATTAATGAAGTTTTTTTAATTATTTATGAGGGTGGTTTAATCCTATAACCTTTGGGAGTTTATTTTAGTGTTCCAAAACGCATAGAAGACAAAGTTTTATAAATAAAATCATCTTCTTTACTCCTAAACATAAACACTCAAGAATCATCAAGAAAACCATCAAGTTAGGGTTAGCTTTCAATATCTCTCATGCAAGTCATTTTCCATGAATTCCAAGCTTCTCAATCCAAATTTCTCATCTATTCACGAGTCTCTAGAAAAATCTTAAATCATAACCTAGGATTTCAAGAAAACGAATTCAAGAATTCCAAGAAAGGATTTCTTGATTCTTCTTTTTTAAGAATTAGGGTTCTTCGTCAAGAACTCAAAAGATTCTAAGTCAAGAATTCAAGAAACAGAAAGAATTCATTCAACCAGTATTTTCTCAAGTTCTTCCACACTGAGGGAACTACAAAGAGAATTTCTTTTCTCAAGAACAAGCATCAAGGTTCTAATATCAGAGATTTTCTCTAAGAAAGATAGTATTCATCAAATTTTTATTGTAATATCATCTTTTTAGGTATGTAAGGCGACTCATAGTGTAGGTCTGAGTTCATCCATGCGCCCCACATGTCAATTCTCTATAATTGAGTTCAAGTAAAGTTTCACCCTAATTCTTGAAATCTAAATGAGTTAATTCCTCTTTCATTGAGTTAGATATACTTATGAACTGAGCTTATTATTATTTTTATATCTTATATTGTTGGAATTGTCATTCGTGGATACCTTCCCGTGAACCATAATGAAGTTGATGATCATGGTTTTTCTATACATTCTTTTATATTGAGATAGATGATTTTTCATGCATTAAACAAGTATTTTGAATAAAGTTTTGCATATTCTAGTGAATGATAACTTTTTTATGCATTGATGAAAGAGTAATTTAAAGTAATATTACATATGTATTTTATTGAGTCCAAAGGGTTATATTTCAAGGAACATATTTTGATGAGATGATGCACGATTTAATGAGTTTTTGATAAAATTATGCATCGAGTTTTAGATGATGTTGAGTAAAAATTTTGTTGATTATGTAAATAATTTTTGAATTATATTTATTGATGAAAGATGATGTTTTGAGATGAGTTGATGTTTACATTATAGTTCAATGAGACATGATGAGATATTTATTGGTAATCTACTCAATTAATAGATATGAGCACATGTTATAGGAGTAGTACTGAGTGCCGATTTACATAAGAGTATAAATGACTTAAATCTCTATAAACTATGCTCCTCATGTAGGATGAGAAAGGGGCCATATCTCTGAAGTCCTAATAGAAGTTTTTATTAGATCCTTTGATGGGATGTCCTCTACCCTGGCAAGGTATTGGATGGACGTGGCACCGATATCACTTCGTTGTATCATCACTTGCTCATATTATGATGATTGTCAGTTAAGAGAAACTCCTACCTACCTATCAAATTTTTTGGCGTAAGTTGCATATTATTGAGTTTATTTTCAAAGCATGACTACGTTCTTAAACTTACTTGTTTTACTGCGTTGAGTTGAGTACCTTTGATAATGTTCTTTCCTTTCCAGCCAATTTTATATACAGTATATTTAATGTACTGACGTTTATTTGGAATGCATCATTTTATGATGCAGAGACAAATATTAGAGGTCATCAACATGCATTTCATTGAAGATTTTCTTGCATTCTGCTGATTGGTGAGTCCTCCCCTACATTCAGAGGATACCCCACTTATCTTTCTTGCCTTGAGTTTAGCACTTTCATTTTGATTTAAGGTATCCATGAACGTGTCATCGGCACCATCTACGTGCTTAGAGGTAGAGGCTTCATAGACAAGGATGAATTAGAGTTGATGTTTCATTCTTTTTAAAAGAGTTGTACTTTTCAAACTATTTTCACAATATTGAACCAATTTGAATTGTCAGTCTTAAGTATTATTTAACTAAGCCTTTAATTGATGAGCCCAATCTTATGTTCTTTGTACATAAATTGAGTCTTCTATTATTGATGAATGAGTAATTAAGCGAAGTGGTTCGCTTAGGGACTAAAATAGTTTCTGAGTGTTGGCAATTCCAAGGGGCCCTCCCGGGGCGTGAAGAACTTGGTATTAGAGCATAGAGTTCATGTGTTTTAGGGTTTCTATGAACTCGTGTCTATAAAATCTTATTTATGGTTGTGAGGGGCCCACTTCTATAAATAAGGGACTAATGACATTTAAAAAACGTTTCTCTTCTTTCACATTCTATATCGTGCGATAGAGTTATTACCTAAGAAACTTATGATAACTCGTGTGCTACTCTATGAGGTGATAGAGACAATAATTTTCAGATCCCTACTGATGAGTTCTTTTATGATAAAGTAATCAAAATAGTACAAAGACTGCACTAGGCTTGAGAGAAGCCGACTAGTATGCTGAGTTGAATGCTTCAAACGAATGCACTTTTATGCATATGAATTGTGTGTTTGAATGAGATAAAGATGCACCCGAAACTCCCTTATCCAAAACTTTCTTCAGATGTTATTAATGAGAGGGGAAATAATTATGTCTCTAAGAGTTTGATTTCACCACCTGAAGGAGTGTGTTTTGAGATCTTGTAAATCATAAGTAGAATTGAGTCATCTTAGAGTTCAAAGGGCGCAAATGAAAAAGAAGAGACCAGATATTGAGATTAATAGCTAATTGAGGCTTGTAACTAGAGTTATGTTAGGTATGTAATAAGGTTATGAGTCGATTTCCATAAGTTTTGATGAAAGAGTAGTAAGTACCAATTGATTTTCATGAAGATGTATAGAGAAAGAATTATTGTTAGGATGAGTTGGAGTGTGCTCAAACTAGAAAGAGGTTTATGTTGATATATTATAGTATTCATATTAGTGAGGGTGAAATATAGATTTTTAATAGGGGATAGAGTACTTTCAAGGTGATAGATCTAAACTACACATGATTCCGAAGTGAGAGCCCCATGAGATTCATAGAGTAATGAAATTAGTAAGATAAGGAGGTTTAGTGAATGGGTGAATGGTACTTGAGTTGTCAAGAGGGGATGGGTTGACTTCATTTTTGCTATTAGATTTTAGTAGGCCCTTTTTCCTCATTTTTAACTAGTAGTTATAAGTTTGTATAATATGAGAGGTGTGTGATGCACATGTTAGTACTAGTCCTAATCTTGAACTTTTAAGAGTACTGTGAAAAGAGAGATAGCATTATGACAACGATAGTCATAGTTGGAGGTTTGCTTTCAGAGGCTGTTCATATTGTATGTTTGAGATTTAGGTGTTGACTTGCAAGGAATGTGATATTATGAGTATGGTGTAGGTGCTCCTTCGATGGAAATAGAAAAATGAGGATAAATCATTAAATAGGATGAGACTAAAATGTGCGTCTATGATGGTGTAAATTGTGTGAAGCCCTAAGTTCTAACTTTCTATGGAACCTAGATAGTATAATTTAGTTAGGGTGTAGACTAGGCTAATGTAAGCAATCTTTGTATTCCTTAGTAATTAGGCGATGGGGACTTATGTATAGATGATGATGACTTTTCCATAATAATCCAGGATATCCATAATCAAACGTATAGAAGCGTAGAAGTTGAGTGTATGAAGACTAAAGGAAAAGGTTATGTCATAGGGAGTGCAGAAAGCGACTAAGTATGCTAATAAGAGCAACAAGTATAGAAAGATGCCCATTGAGATAGAAAGAAGCTAAAAGTGATCTCTAAAAAGAAAGTTCTAATAACGATTGTATATCTTTGAGTATAGTATAATAGGAGAGAGTTTAAGATGCTCTTGTGGATAGTGATGCCCCAACTTTGTGGAGAGCTATATTATAGCTTAATAAAGAGAATTGGTTTGTAGACCTAGGGAGTGGACCTTTGAGCTAAGGGGGAGATGAGGATTTAATAAACTGAAGTGGGTCTTGAGCTTACTATATTGATGAGTTGATCACGATGAGACATTGATGCTTTTCTATCTTAAGTATTCCTTATAGTTCAGTTAAGGTGATACCTTATTTCTGTCTTATGTATGAGCGTCATCCCTATGCCCTAGACCATGCACCCGATGTTAATTCACGTTCATGTTGAATTCTGGGGATGAAGAGTAATAGTTGTACTTTTATCTCACGAATCTCAAAGTTCCCAGCCTTATGTCATATGAGATATAAGGTGAGTTGCACAGCATGTTCGATCCCATAAACCCATGGTAGGTCCTAAAAGGCTAATGAGTATGTATCACATTATGAATTCTCATAGATCAAATTCCTCTAATGTATCATGCTAATGATATTTCGCTCTAAGCCTTTCCAATGATCCTTTTTTCCGATCTTGATAGCGATGTTGATGATAGTAGATCATTTATTACTAATGAGTAATGGTGGATGTTCTTTAATATGATAATTATGATATCCTCCTTTCATTAATGTTATCAATGTGGAGGAAGAGAGAGATGAGACTCTATGATGTTCAATGGATGGGTAAGAATAGGTTAAAGTATCTCTAGGCAAGAGTATGTTGGTGTGTCTCTGAGTGAGAGCTCATTCGATGATGGAGGTAGAAGTGTTAAGTAGGCTTGATAAGTCTTAGATATAGTTGAAGTGGTTAGAGTGATAGGATTAAAGGTATGGATGTCATTATATGAGCAACGAAAGCTTTTCGCTCACCGTCTCTTTTTCCCTTTTGGACCGCCGTCATATGGGGGGGGGGGGGCGTAGCTACGCTTACCATGTCTAATCTCATCAGCACGGATAGGTTGATTGAAGAAGGCTTTCGATGACTTTAAATGAGTGTTCCAGGTAGATATGCTAGAGTAGTGAGAAGGAGAAGTATTTTCTAAATGGAAGTCCCTACAAAAGTTATAGAACAAGAATCTTAGGGGATAGATTGTAGCAGTATGATTGACTTATAGGTAAGTTATGGTGACTTTGACTTAGACTTGAAATAAGGCTTCCAATCTCTAATGGGAGACCTTTTTTCTCTTTTAGATCATTCCACAAAGACGAATGGCACAAAAAGCTCCCACCCCCGATGGTGAACCGGCCCCTCCAGCCCCATAAGCTCCCCAAGCGGAAGGAGGGGGAGTCATCTATAATAGAATATCGGAATATAGTCACTCTCTTGGCAAGGGTTGTGGCCAATCAAGGAGTTCAATCTACTCATGCTCCTACCCTGGCTTCAAGAGTTAGGGATTTCACAAGGATGAATCCCCCAGAATTTTATGGCTCAAAGGTAGATGAAGACCCCTAAGAGTTCATCGATGAAATATATAAAGTCTTGGCCGTCATGGGGTAAGTTCGGAGGAGAAATGGAATTAGCGTCCTACCAACTCAAGGACCTTCCTCAAATATGGTATAATCAATTGAAGATGGAGAGGGCGGATGATGAACCCATCCCATGGGAGGAATTCAAAGTTACCTTCCTTGATCGCTTCCTCCCAATTGAGCTAAAGGAAGCAAAGTTGACGGAGTTCGTGAATCTTAGGCAAGGCTCTATGAGTGTGAAGGTGTATTCCCTCAAGTTCAACAACCTCTCCAAGTTTGGTCCTTATTTGGTTGCCGACCCTCTAGCAAGAATGCACAAGTGTTTGTCAGGTGTATCTGACTTGAACAACAAAGAATTCCCAAAATGTCATGCTCATCGGGGATATAGATATACCATGGCTTATGACATATGTTGAGCAACTCGAGGGAGTGAAGCTTAGAAAAGAAGGATGGGGTAGTCCCAGAGGGCTCAGCTTGATGGAGGTTTCCAAGGCACTAAAGGTGGTCGTTTTCAACAAGGATACAAATTCCTAGGCTAAGGGTCCTCCAATGCCCAAGGCCAAAGATTTGCAATTGATAGAGATCCAACTCTAAGGCTCAAGGTGGGTTTGGTGGAATGACTCATCCTAAGTGCCCAAAATGTGGAAGGAATCATAGTGTCACATGTTGGATGAATACAGGTTCTTGCTTCGGGTATGGGAAGATGGTTCACAAGATTTCAGAGTATCCAAACAAGGATGGGGATAGCCGTCCTTAAGGACAAGGTACCCATGGTGATCAAGCGACATAAGGTGGCCAACAAGGAAATATTCCACCGCACAACCGATATTATGCTCTTCAAGGAAGACAAAGGGTTGATGAGGCGCCCGATGTTGTTACCGATATGTTAAAGATCTACAACCTTGATTTATATGCTTTGTTGGATCTAGGTGCCACTCATTCTTTCATTACTCTGGTTTTGCTAATAGACTTCATGTGTGTCCCGAATTTTTATGTGAACCCTTTGAGGTATCTACCCCATTGGTGAGTCCATTCTAGCTAAAAACGTCTATAGGGGTTGTCCCGTGTCTATAGTGCATAAAGTGCTTCCTAGTGATTTTGTTGAACTTGATATGGTAGATTTTGATGTTATTCTCTGGATTGATTGGTTACATGCATATCATGCTACTATTGATTGTAGGACTCACAAGGTTAAGTTCCACTTCCCAAATGAACCCATCCTTGAATGGGAAGGTCGTGACTCAGTGGTCAAGGGTAAGATTGTCATGACCCAAAATCAAATTGCAACACTAGAAGAATAAAAATAAAGCGGAAACAACTCATCTAGCATAAGAAATCTCCCAAAACCTAGAGTCATGGTACAAGAGCATCTAATTTAGAATTGAAGTGTAAAAAAACTGCCTTAGCATAAGGTACAAGCTATCTCATAAGATAATATCTGATACAAAGTCCAAAAACAAAGTAAAGGAAATCCCAATGATCCCCCGCGACTTGAAGGCTGAGCCTCACCCATAAGATAAGGATGGATGTAGAAATGTCCAACAAGAGTAAATTAGCTATCATGTGTGGGTCCCTATCTGTAAGGAGGAAACAAAGTAGCGATGAGCACACCAAAGTTTACCCAGTAGGTTTAATTGACTGGGTAAGAGAAATCGAACAAGTATGTAATAACGAAGAATCCTATCACCTGCAACAAAAGGGTTAGTACACAATACAATATGATGATTATTGATAATAATAAGTACAGATGATGAACCAAATCAATGATGCAGTGTGATGCTATGTGTGAACGCAATGGCATCACAGGCCAGGTGTGAAGTGAAATGCCGACCATCACAGGGCTGATGTACATATCTATCGAGATAAAGCTACAAGATAGAACCTAGGCATTATATACACATAGTCACAACCATCCCAGGGCTGAGGTAAACATCTTTCGAGCTGAGCAATAAAAAAGAACCCAAGGGCTGATTAGGCCATATACTGAAATATCTCAAGACGTCGCAGGCCTTAAGATAAAATACCTCAAAGTGTTGTAGGCCTCAAAAGTTAGTGGATATAATATAAAGCAAGAGCATACCAATGCCATTGTATAATTTATGAAATATGCATGTCAATGCCATGATATAAGTAAGAAGTTGTGTGCATACCAATACAACAAATGGGGTAAGATATGTCAATGCAACGATAGAGGATAAGATATGTATATACCTATGCAACAATAGAGTATAATATATGTCCATATCAATGTAAACCCAATCCGAAATAAGATCTGTGCATACCAATGCCTTAGTTCAGTATAAGATATGTGCATAACAATGAAACTAATCAAGTAAGACATACGTGCATACCAATGCATCTAGTCAACATAAGAAGTGTGCATTCCCCGCAGCCGATCAAGTAGGAGATACATGCATACCGATACTACTCGTCAATATAAGATAGGTGTAGTATCCATCACCTCAAACACACTACACCATTCGTACCAATCCGTATCACTGGGCCATCATTACCTCATATCATCTCTAACCCATGCATAATCAAGATGTCGATGGAACATGCTCCATAAGCACCCTAATTGGGCTCAAAATCTAAAAATTCATCTCATTCATCATTAATTATGCCACAACACTATTCAATAGGTTATCTCAAGTTCCATACTATTATAATGACATCTAAATTATATCAAATCTCATGATTCCATTTCAATTCATCACTAGGATCGGCATTTATTTAATTTTTGGTATAATCGATATCATATTCCCATCAATTTCAGTCATATCAAGTCATAATTCAATCTATATTTTGCAGTTATCACATAAGCATGATCAATAACTCAAATTCAGTCCCAAAAGGTTAGGCAAACCTACCTCGATGTCAAAACCGCACTCGAACAAGCTTACAATCAACTTAAGCGTCCAAATGTTCCACAGATTGATCAACTACTATACAAAATGGATACTACAATCAAAGGGTGAATTTCGATACCCATATTGGCATATTTTAGGCTTAGGGGCAAAATGATCAAAATTCACTACTACAAAAAGGCCCTTTAGCGACAATTATTTTGTGGCAATAAGCAAATTGCTGCTAATGTATACACATGAGGCAAAATATTAACGACTAATGTTTAATAGCCACTAATAAGTATATTTTTAGTAGCAAATCAAAAAAATAGCCACAAAAAAAACCTTTTTTAATCTGAAAATAAATTCCCGCTTACTTTAAAAAATTTCACCTAGATACCGCCTCTAATTTCTAGATTATCTTACTCCTATCAAAATAAGGAAAAACTAACCTAAAAACTCTCCCACATTCATAAGGAAAATTATAGAGTCTTATACGCACAAATTAGGAGACGACTAAACCTAGTTTTAGGCTCTTATACGCGCACAAAGGAGACGACTAAAATTAGTTTCTGTAACGTCCAGCAGCAAATAGTTTCTGTAAGGTCCAGCAGCATACAATTGCAGCAACTACGATCAGGAATAACGAAGGTTTTAGGTATGTACTTCACGCATCTTCAATCTTCTATTTCTTTCGTGTTCCAGTATCTTTGTTGCTGTATAAACCTGCAAAAAAAATTTACCCCTGTAATTTATCAATCAATTAAAAATCTCAATGAGAAATAAATTATACGGTGAATTCTTGCAGAAAGAATTCTTGCTGAAAGAATTCTTGCAGAAAGAATTCTTGCTAAAAGAATTCTTGCAGAAAGAATTCATGGACAAGTACGAAAGTTTTGCTCAGCTTGTAGGCATCAATTGTGATTTTCAAGTGATTTGATATTTGTAAAAGTAATGTTTCCTGTGTTTGTGATCTCTGCCTACTTTATTTTTTTATTGTACTTGATTATATCGATTTCTTAATTAATATACAGTAAAGTGCGTCACTGTTATATTTAGGAACATCACTCTTATAATAACAAGTGTAACAATTAATACATTAAGAACTCAAAACGACTAGAAAACTCAAAATTTCCTACTTTAAAGACTAAAAATGAACTTACGGACCTAAACTCTCCAATTTATTGCCAAATTCAGTTCTGCAAGTTCCCCTAGCCTAGATTCAGCATTTCGGAGCTAGTGGATTAAACGGAATTGAATTCCGACGCTCAGAACTCAAAACGACTAGAAACCTCAAAATTTTCTACTTTAAAGACTAAAACTGAACTTATGGACCTAAACTCTCCAATTTATTGCCAAATTCAGTTCTGCAAGTTCCCCTAGACTAGATTAAGCATTTCGGAACTAATGTATTCAACGGAATCGAATTCCGACGCTCAGAACTCAAAACGACTAGAAAACTCAAAATTTTCCGACTTTAAAGACTAAAAATGAACTTATGGACCTAAACTCTCCAATTTATAGGCAAATTTAGTTCTGCAAGTTCCACTAGTCTAGATTCAGCATTTCGGAGCTAATGGATTCGACGGAATCGAATTCTGACACTCAGAACTCAAAACGACAAGAAAACTCAAAATTTCCTACTTTAAAGACTAAAAATGAATTTATGGACCTAAACTCTCCAATTTAATGCCAAATTCAATTCTGCAAGTTCTCCTAGCCTAGATTAAGCATTTCGGAGCTGCTGGATTCGACGGAATCGAATTCCGACGCTCAGAACTCAAAACGACTAGAAAACTCAAAATTTCCTACTTTAAAGACTAAAAATGAACTTATGGACCTAAACTCTCCAATTTATAGCCAAATTCAGTTCTGCAAGTTCCCCTATCCTAGATTCAGCATTTCGGAACTAATGGATTTGACGGAATCGAATTCCGACGCTCAGAACTCAAAACGACTAGAAAACCCAAAATTTTCTACTTTAAAGACTAAAAATGAACTTATGGACCTAAACTCTCCAATTTATTGCCAAATTCAGTTCTGCAAGTTCCCCTAGCTTAGATTCAGCATTTCAGAACTAATGGATTCGACGGAATCGAATTCCGACGCTCAGAACTCAAAACGACTAGAAAACTCAAAATTTCCTACTTTAAAGACTAAAAATGAACTTATGGACCTAAACTCTCCAATTTATAGCCAAATTCAGTTCTGCAAGTTCCCCTAGCCTAGATTCAGCATTTCGGAACTAATGGATTCGACCGAATCGAATTCCGACGCTCAGAACTCAAAACGACTAGAAAACTCAAAATTTTCCGACTTTAAAGACTAAAAATGAACTTATGGACCTAAACTCTCCAATTTATAGGCAAATTTAGTTCTGCAAGTTCCACTAGTCTAGATTCAGCATTTCGGAGCTAATGGATTCGACGGAATCGAATTCTGACACTCAGAACTCAAAACGACAAGAAAACTCAAAATTTCCTACTTTAAAGACTAAAAATGAATTTATGGACCTAAACTCTCCAATTTAATGCCAAATTCAATTCTGCAAGTTCTCCTAGCCTAGATTAAGCATTTCGGAGCTGCTGGATTCGACGGAATCGAATTCCGACGCTCAGAACTCAAAACGACTAGAAAACTCAAAATTTCCTACTTTAAAGACTAAAAATGAACTTATGGACCTAAACTCTCCAATTTATAGCCAAATTCAGTTCTGCAAGTTCCCCTATCCTAGATTCAGCATTTCGGAACTAATGGATTTGACGGAATCGAATTCCGACGCTCAGAACTCAAAACGACTAGAAAACCCAAAATTTTCTACTTTAAAGACTAAAAATGAACTTATGGACCTAAACTCTCCAATTTATTGCCAAATTCAGTTCTGCAAGTTCCCCTAGCTTAGATTCAGCATTTCAGAACTAATGGATTCGACGGAATCGAATTCCGACGCTCAGAACTCAAAACGACTAGAAAACTCAAAATTTCCTACTTTAAAGACTAAAAATGAACTTATGGACCTAAACTCTCCAATTTATAGCCAAATTCAGTTCTGCAAGTTCCCCTAGCCTAGATTCAGCATTTCGGAACTAATGGATTCGACCGAATCGAATTCCGACGCTCAGAACTCAAAACGACTAGAAAACTCAAAATTTCCTACTTTAAAGACTAAAAATGAACTTATGGACCTAAACTCTCCAATTTATAGCCAAATTCAGTTCTGCAAGTTCCCCTAGCCTAGATTCAGCATTTCGGAACTAATGGATTCGACCGAATCGAATTCCGACGCTCAGAACTCAAAACGACTAGAAAACTCAAAATTTTCCGACTTTAAAGACTAAAAATGAACTTATGGACCTAAACTCTCCAATTTATAGGCAAATTTAGTTCTGCAAGTTCCACTAGTCTAGATTCAGCATTTCGGAGCTAATGGATTCGACGGAATCGAATTCTGACACTCAGAACTCAAAACGACAAGAAAACTCAAAATTTCCTACTTTAAAGACTAAAAATGAATTTATGGACCTAAACTCTCCAATTTAATGCCAAATTCAATTCTGCAAGTTCTCCTAGCCTAGATTAAGCATTTCAGAGCTGCTGGATTCGACGGAATCGAATTCCGACGCTCAGAACTCAAAACGACTAGAAAACTCAAAATTTCCTACTTTAAAGACTAAAAATGAACTTATGGACCTAAACTCTCCAATTTATAGCCAAATTCAGTTCTGCAAGTTCCCCTATCCTAGATTCAGCATTCCGGAACTAATGGATTTGACGGAATCGAATTCCGACGCTCAGAACTCAAAACGACTAGAAAACCCAAAATTTTCTACTTTAAAGACTAAAAATGAACTTATGGACCTAAACTCTCCAATTTATTGCCAAATTCAGTTCTGCAAGTTCCCCTAGCTTAGATTCAGCATTTCAGAACTAATGGATTCGACGGAATCGAATTCCGACGCTCAGAACTCAAAACGACTAGAAAACTCAAAATTTCCTACTTTAAAGACTAAAAATGAACTTATGGACCTAAACTCTCCAATTTATAGCCAAATTCAGTTCTGCAAGTTCCCCTAGCCTAGATTCAGCATTTCGGAGCTAATGGATTCGACGGAATCGAATTCCGACGCTCAGAACTCAAAACGACTAGAAAACTCAAAATTTTCAACTTTAAAGACTAAAAATGAACTTATGGACCTAAACTCTCCAATTTATTGCCAAATTCAGTTCTGCAAGTTCCCCTAGCCTAAATTCAGCATTTCGGAGCTGATGGATTCGACGGAATCGAATTCCGACGCTCAGAACTTAAAACGACTAGAAAATTCAAAACGGCGGATGAACATTTTATTTGTAATATAGTTTTGATTAATTTTCTCTCTTTTTAACTAATATATTTTTAGCTCCTACAATAATTGCAGAAAATAATATAATATCTTCAGCATCATGAACAGTTCTATAAGTAAAAGGTGGATGTCTTTTGACAGACGTAGTAAAGAATACTTGGATGGAGTTGAAGATTTTTTAAATCATGCATTTTCTGAAAAATACGAAGGAGAGAAAATTTCGTGTCCTTGTATTGAATGTGTACTTATCCATCAAGTAAATCGGGCTACAGCTTATGATCATCTTGTGGTTAATGGTATTATGCAATCATATGATAATTGGTTTTGTCATGGAGAGTCTCTAAGAGGATCAAACAATACTGAATTAAATAATGAGAGGCAGGCAACCGTACGAGGTGATGATATGAGAGGAATGATACATGATGCCTTTGGAGGTTTTGCACAGTTCATAGATAGTGACATCAATGAAAGAGGTGAGAAGGAGCCAAACCTACATGAAAATGTTGCTAATGTACCTGGAATACAATCTCATGTAGAGGTGGATAAGTTTAACGACTCATGAAGGAGGCAAATGAAGAATTATATCCTGGATGCAGGAAATTTATCAAATTATCCTTTTTATTACATATCTATCATACAAAATGCATGTTTAAATGGTCAAATGAATCTTTTAATTCTTTGCTTGAACTACTGAAGGATGCAATGCCTGAAGGATATGAATTGCCTCCTTCCTTTTATGAGACCAAAAGATTATTGAAGGCTTGGGCTTAAAGTATGAAAAAATTCATGCTTGTCCTAATGATTGCATGCTATTTTGGAAAGGATTTTCCAATAAGAATGTTAATGAATGCAAAATATGTGGGGCTTCTAGATGGAAAAACACTACTAAAAAAATTCCTGCTAAGGTCTTGAGGTATTTTCCATTAAAACCAAGGTTGCAAAGATTATTTATGTCTTCAGATGTTTCTAAAGCAATGAGATGGCATCATGAAGAACGCAACAAAAATGGAGTTCTACGACATCCTGCAGATTTAGAAGCTTGGAAAAGTTTTGATAGTAAGTATCCAGAATTTGCCAAAATTCTCGCAATGTTCGTCTAGGATTAGCTTCTGATGGATTTAATCCATTTGGCACAATGAGATCTATTTATAGTACATGGCCAGTAATTTTAATGCCGTATAATCTTCCACCATGGATGTGCATGAAACAAGAGTTCTTTATTCTGTCTATGCTAATACCTGGACCAAAAGCTCCTGGGAATAATATTGATGTCTTTTTACAGCCTTTAATAGAAGAGTTAAATGAATTATGGAATGTTGGGATAGAAACTTACGACGCCTCTACTAAGGAGATATTTCAGATGCGAGCAGCTCTCATGTGGACTATAAATTATTTTCCAGCATATGGTACTCTATCTGGATGAAGTACTTCTGGTCGATTTGCATGTCCTTCTTGCAACATAAATACTCACTATAAAAGGCTCAAACATGGTAGAAAGTTTTGTTTCATGGGACATCGACGTTTCTTGAAGTCAGACCACAAATATCGGAATGATGCTAAATCATTTGATGGAACTAAAGAAACAAGACCTGCACCTTGTACAATATTTGCGTCACAAGTGTTGAATCAAGTTAAAGATATAAAGTTCACTCTTGGAAAATCGAGTGAAGGGGTAAGTGGAGTGTTGAATAACACATGGAAAAAGAGGAGCATATTTTTTGATCTTCCTTATTGGGAGTATAACTTGGTGCGGCATAATCTTGATGTGATGCACATAGAAAAAAATGTGTGCGACAACATAATTTATACACTATTGGATATTGATAAAAAGTCTAAAGACAACTTACCTGCTCGATTAGACTTGAAGGAGATGAAAATAAGACCACGCTTATGGCCACAATATCGAGCTAATTGAAGGACCTATCTTCCTCCTACTTATTTCACAATGTCTTCGAAGGAAAAGGAGTTGTTTTATGAAGTTCTGGGAAATGCCAAGTTTCCACAGGGCTATGAATCTAATATCGCACGTTGGATCCGCAAACGAAAGATATCTGGATTAAAAACTCATGATTATCATGTTATAATGCAAGAACTATTTCCTCTTGCCTTACGAAGATTAACAGATAAAAGAATAAGTTCAGTTTTAATTGAACTATGCACATTCTTTCGTGTCTTATGTAGCAAAGTGTTAAAACTAGATGAGTTAAAGTTACTTGAAGAAAGAATTCCAGAAATATTGTCTACTATGGAGAAGCTCTTTCCTCCTGGATTTTTTACTATTATGGTACACTTGGTTATTCACTTAGCAACAGAGGCTAAACTTGCAGGGCCAGTACATTTTCGTTGGATGTATCCAATGGAGAGGTACACAAATTAAATATTGTATTATTTTTTAATTTCTAAATCTTTATAATATCAAACTAAAAATATTATGTAATTATATAGGTATTTGGGTACTTTAAAATCATATGTTCGTAATCGTGCGTGTCCAGAAGGTTCAATAGCAGAATCATACATAGCAAATGAGTGTTTAACATTTTGCTCTAATTACTTGGAGGGTGGAGATTCAAGGTCTTATTATTCAAGAAAAAGTGATAATCAAATTGAGCTTGATAATAAAAGACAATGTCTTTTTCCTATGGTTGGGGAGCCATAGGGAGGAATAGATGTTTTTGAGTTGGATGAGAAAACATGGTTGCAAGCACATAGACATGTGCTATTCAATTGCGAATCAGAAGTGGTTGAGAATTATAAAAAGTAAGTGTTATATCTATATCTATCTATCTATTTTTATGTATATATATATATGTATGTATCTCTTTGTGTCTATATATATAGATATATATATACTCACACATATATACATATATATTGTTATTACTTTATTTGATAACAATATTGATAGACATGAGTCATGTAAATAGTGAACATATTGCTGAAATCAAGAGATCACATCGTAAGCGTCGTTTGAATCAACATCAACTTGACTGTTTGCATTTTGATACATTTCCAGAGTGGTTCAAGGAAAAAGTAAGTGGTACTCTAAGTCATTGGTCACGTTAAATTATTGATTTTGTAGTTATGATTGTATCTATTATATATGTTTAGGCAAAGGAGTTACAAACTACATCTGACATCATAAAGGATATTAAAGTCCTCGCACAAGGACCAGATTTTATTGCCAAAAGATTCAATGCATTCAATGTAAATAATGGATACCGATTTCGAACTAAACAAAGTGAAGAGTTCAAGGAGACACAAAACAGTGGTGTTATGGTTGTTTCAAAGACTGAAAGTTATGCAAGTACAAGTAACAATGCTCCAAAGTCAGCAAATATCACATATTATGGTAAATTAAATGATATTCTAGAGTTAAACTACTATGAGGAATTTAAGGTTGTCTTGTTTAAGTGTGATTGGGTTGATGTAACCAAAGGTCGAGGAGTTAAGAATGATGAATTAGGTTTCATACTTGTGAATTTCTCACACCTGGCAGATGTTGGCAATCGAGAACGTCATGAGCCTTTTATCTTTGCAGAACAAGCTCAACAAGTAATATTTGTGCAAGATCCTGTAGATCATGAATGGTTTGTCCCTAGGTTAATTAAACCTCGAGACATTTTTGATATGGGAGAGGAAAATAGTATGCAATTTGAGTCACCAATGCAAAGTGATGCCACAGACTTAGCTCTCTTAGAATCTACTTGTGTTCCTGACTATGATCATGATGATTGGGTAAGAAGTGATGTCGATGGTATAATAGTTGAAACAGACGTACATTCTCAAGCTTCTATAATTGACGGTGAAGCTAATTTTGAGGGAGGACATGACATTGATAATGAAAGTGATTTTTAATAAGATTGGTGGGTACTTATAAACTATATTTCTTTTGCTACTTTTATTGAAGAACTTCTAGAAATTATTACTTTTCAATTAGATATTTGATAAAATATCTTTTTTTTTCTTTTTAATTTAAGTCATTTAATCGAACGATGCGTATTAGTCAATTATTGATTGTCCACGTTTGTATTGGTTTATATTTGAATATTTAAGTGCATTCCATGTGATCATTGCCTTTGCTTATGTGTTGTTGATTGTAGCTCGTTGATTGTAATAAGATAAGATGTTCTTATCACTGGAGAAATATTTTTTCTTATACACTAACTTCTCTTATAATTAGAATTATCTTTGTCACGAAGCTTTGTTTATGCGTACAAGTAGTTATATGTTTCTATTGCTTGAGATGATGAAGCTTCTTCCTATTTTTATATGGCTTGTTATATATGGTTGGGCTTACTGGACTTAATGCAACAAGGTAGGTTCTTCACTTGAAAGAAGAAATTATGCAGACTAGAGGTCGCAACAGATTGGTTATTGAACAACATGATGAAGATGTACGACATTATATTGAGCAGTTGATGGATAGTCAAGATAACCCTGCAGCCCCACCTTATCTCGAACAATTGATAGATAATCAAAACAATTCTGTAGCCCAAGTGCATGATGATAAAGCTAATGAAATAAATAGTTCTGTTTGTGGCATTGAGGTTCAACCTAATGATGAATTAGGTAACACTATTTTTCCCGGTCTTGTTTTGATATCTTGGTTGTTAGGTATGGTTATATTATCGATATCTCTTTTTCTGTAGAGAAAATATGGAATATATGAGTAAGAATTAGTTAATTGAATGTGAAATATACTACTATAGAACTTAAGATATTGTTCTGTCTATATTTAGTTAGTTTCAGATTTTGTCATTAAGACAAGAACATTCACTGTGCATTCTGCTAGGTGTGTAGTTGTACTATCTGCTAGTTTTATGCAAGAAACATTCACTGCTATCTGCTATCAGTTTTTTGATATATCAGGGAGCATAAGGTGATAAATCGGGATTAAAAATTGACTACTCTCTGCTGGTTTTTTGTGAGAAACAGGGAGTATATGACTGTGATCTGTTTGTGTTTTGTTTCTCTTTTTGAAAAACTGAAAAAGAACTGTACTTGGATTTGGTAGAGCTATGTAAGTCTTATGTATTATATTCATGGTTGTTGAGCATGGTATGAGAACTGGTCTGATGCAATGTCTTCCTTCTAAAATTAACTATTTCAATCTTGTCCAAATAACAGAGTGCCTTAGTTTAAATCTATTTGCATTCTAGGTAACTTGGTGACAAGAAAGCCTCGTGGTCCTACTTTACTAAAAGATGTTTGGAAACTTCCTCCGGGAAAGACAATTGATGTGCCATTTAACAGTCGTAACCAACCTATTGGAAAAGAGGGCCGAAAGCTTGCTAGCTTTTTAGGAGTTGTTGCAAGAACTCCAGAATTAACACCTCTACATGTAGATGATTGGAGAAATTTTGACAACGAGCAAAAGAAGAAATTGGTGGATTTTGTAAGGGTATGAGTTCACATTGTTATTATTATGTGAACAAGCCCAATCTGCACATGATAATATATTTTATATATTGAGTTTTTTTTTTCAGAAGAAGTTCTCTTTTCCAAAAAATGGAGAAGCACTTGTCTTAAAGTCACTAGGAAAGAAATGGAAAGACAACAAGTGTGAAATTAAAGGTGAATATATGTAAAAATACAAGACTAAAGATGCTTTGCTAAAAAATAGACCAAGTCGCATACCGAGAGATCAATGGAGTGGTCTAGTCTCTTATTGGCTTTCTGATAAAGCGAAGGTATAAACAAATCCTGAAAATGCACCTACTTTCTTATATTTACTATATCTTGATTTTAGTTATGCTATATTGTTTTTCAATTTGGAGCATATTATTCTTCTAATGTTATAATGCCAGAGGCGTACACAAGCAAATAGAAATAATAGGACCAAGCAAAAGATGCCTCATACAGGAGGATCCAAAAGTATTGCTACATTGATGCATGAGCAGGTAAACCTTTGAATTTTTATAGTGTTTTCAAACCTTTTTGTCACTCATATCTAACATCAATTTTGTTGTTTAGGCTAAAAATGGGATTGAGCCTACACGAGCAGAAATATTCTTATTAACTCATAAAAAACGTGTGGATGGCAGACCATTGGATGATGATTCCGCCAAAGCAATCGTAATATTTCTTCATTCTTTTAGTTTTTAAATCGAGAAACAATTAGAGATACTTTTTCAAAAATTTGAATAAACTAATTCAAGTATTTATCATGTATTCTATGGTACGGATATGATAAATGAAAGAATGAGCAACAATGAAAGATCTACTGATGAACAATCTCACAAGGTTGCTTGGGAAGGCGATGTGTATTCTCAAGTGTTAGGAAATGATAAAAGTGGATATGTTCGTGGTTTGGGACTTGGTCCAACTCCTTCGGTTCTATGGGGTAGTAGATCTTCCGTTGAAAATAATGTGGTGGATGATTCATCTAATGAGGTTATACAAAGGCTAGAACAGGAGATTACGGAGTTAAAGGAGAAACAAAATGAAGAAATGAATTTGATGAGACAAAGTCACGATAAGCTTCAATCAGAACTACTCCAAATGAGACAATTCATGCAAAAGTATGTTCATAATGAATCTCAGTCTCAAGATAACAATGACAACTCAAATGAACAGGTAACTCGAGTACAAGTCTTAGATATTTTTTATGACATTCTGATCCTATAAATGTCTCATTAACTAATGTATCAATGTTTGTCAGATTTCCATCACTAACAATGGGCAAGAACAAGTACAACAATCATCAAGGATGCCTAGTAGTGCTGAAATTGCTCCAACTCACGGTACTACTCATCTTTATCCTTTGCTACAGTTTGAGTTTTCCTACTTTGTAAAGTTTTGTCGGTTGATGAATCAAATTTCTTATGTAGTACTTCTTACTTTCTTGATTAAGTGATTGCTGTATGTCAATGACTGAAACTGAATGACGAGGCAGTGAATTTCATCCATGATCCGATCATAGTTTCAAGATTTAGTCTGAAATGCATCTACAAATGCTCAAAGTGTGTTTTATTTTGTCATCTGGGGCTTTTATGCTTTCTTTGATATTATATGCATCCAGGTCTTGCATAACTCATGTTTAAAAGGGAAAGAAATTGTAATGCTGGGCAAGGGTGTTTCTCTTTGTTATTTCTCGCCTGGTCCCACCCCTCCTCCATTAAAATTTTCTAAAGCAAAGAGACAAGTGGTAACCATATTTGGAATATTAAAAAAATTGATGTTTTCAAAAGGCATGAAGCAACAATAGTCATTAGTTTCACGACCAATCACTTTTGTGAGAGTGATGAACAACTTGATGATTACTGCACTGCAGGCTATCATTTTATTAGTTCATGTACACTAGTTTTTGGGTGGTCCATGTCTACTACTTGACCACATTTTAGGATCTGTACACATTATACTGATTTTGACCAACTTCAAGCGTCAAAATCAGCCTGTAGATTGTCAGTATCTTTGGATTGGTTTGTTAGAGATCATGAATTATTTGTTTTCTTTTACATCTTCTATAATATCATCCTTTAATTTGTGGGTGTAAGCACATATTGTGCAAGATATATTAGTCACACTACTTACAATGTTTTTATATTTTACATTTCATATTTTGACAAATTTATTTTTTTCAGGTCCTATAATCTGAAGTTTGCGAATTTTATACTGGGAGACTTATTACGCAGAAGACTTATAAACTTATTCAAAGACATTATTCAATAGGATAGATATTAGTAAGCATAATATAAGTTTATTTTTAATAGGTTGTGATGTTCATATTTTAGATTACTCCTTCCTTTTATTTGTTTAGACTTAATGGAGATTTATTATATTTTACGGACTAATATCGATATCTTTTTAAGCATTTGCCAACAAGTTCGATGGATTTCAATATATAATTGTTTGACAAATGTAGTAGTTATTATTGGTTGCTAAAAGACCATTACCAGTGAATACAAACAACTTTTAGCAACCAATATAGTTGCACAAAGAATTGTCGTTAAAACTACTTTATTTTAGCGGCTATTTATTAGGATTTATCGACTAAAATAATAGATGCTAAAAGACTAAAGTTAGCCGATATACATTACCTTTAACTACCAATACAATTGCCACAAATAATTGCCACTAAGATAACTACCTTTTAGCGGCTATTTATTTTGATTTGTCGACTAAAACAATGGACGCTAAAAGACCAAAGTTCAAAGATGGGAAGTATATTTGGTAGCCAATATAATTGCCGCAAACAATGGACGCAAAAGCTAATGGTATTTAACGGCAATATATGGTACCTTTTACCCGCAATACCCACAATGGCCGGGAAAGGCTTTGCCGACCCCAACATTGCCGGTGAAACACCATTAGCCGGTATTAGGTATTGCGGCAAATAGTATTGCTGCTAAAGCCATACTTTATTGCCGCTATAGGACCCTTTTGTAGTAGTGATTAGGGCTAAAATTTGAAAGTCTCAAATCTGGAAATCGACTTAAAAATCGTGTTCTACTAAAAAAATAGAGTTCATCGGTGAAAATCTCATTAAAATCAAGCTTAAATTGAATGAGAAATTTACTAGTAAAATTTTGGAAAACATAGTCCCGAAAACCCCCCAATTTGGGGTGATTAATTTCATGAAATTAAGGGTAAAATCAAGATAAAACTCATGGAAAGTGATTAGTTTAGTGTTAGAAATACTTACCCAACACAAATCCTCGAGAACCTTTCTTCAAAATCGCCTCAAAAGCTTAGAAGTTTGAAAATGGATTAAAAAATGGTGTTTCCCGACATAAAAATTGTCCAGGCACAAAGAATATTCCGCAAACACGGAGCCCATCTGTGAACACAGAGTGAGGCCTCTAATACTCCGCGAACGTGGAGAAGAAAAATCCCCTGCACCAAAAACTATGCACCAGTAAAATCACAAGTTCAATCAAAACATGGAGTAGGTACTCCGAACTCATCCAAAATCAGAATCTCACAAACTTTATACGTACCCATACCGGAAAAAGTGATCTGGACTCAACGAAGTCATCAGAAATCCATTTTAAGGTCCTCTCACCACATTTACTGATTCAAGTCAATAAAACTAGCATAAAACTCGAAATATCAAAACTACCCTCGGCAACTACAAAAAAGTATTATGAGATCATTTATAGCATTAGTTTCACCATCCGAATCTATTGGAACTATTAGAATTCCGATGAGAGCTTCTGAACTCTGAATGTTAACTAGACTTAAACTTTGGTTCTAGAAACAACTAAAATCATAACTTTGGGCCTAAAACCCTTATTTTAACACCAAATTCAATTCTGCAACTTCTTGCAGTTCAGTTTCAACATTCCGGAGCTAATGGAATCGACGGATCCCTGATCCGACCTCCAAAACACAAAATGATATGATAACTTACATTTTCAACAACTTAAGCTTTCAAAAAGAGTAAAACTCATATTCTTCTACTTTTAAAACTCAGGATTCCAATTGCAACAATTTAGATAGTTAAAATTAGGCAAAAAGTAACTTATGAAAGGGTAAAATAGTAAATTTCATTGATGATGCCAAAAATGACCAACCAAGTCATTACATGGTTGGTCATTACATCATTCACCGCTAAAAAGAATGGTCATCCTCGAACATAAGGAAAAGAGGAGTACTTGAAGCCTCAAAAAGGCTGGGATATTTGGCCCACATGTCAGACTCCAATTCCCAAGTGGCCTCATCAATAGAACAGCGCTGCCATTAAACCTTCACAGAAGGTATATCTTTGGATCTCAATCTTTGAACCTGCTCATCAATATACTTATAGATTCTTCTTCAAAGGAAAAATCTACACCCAACTCAACAGAGTCATAGGAAATCACATGGGACTCATCTAGAATGTATCAGTGGAGCATAGAAACATGAAAAATAGTATAATAGAAGATAATCTTAGTGGTAAAGCCAAATCATTGGCTACCTCACAAACTCTCCTCAAAGTCTCAAAAGCCAAAGAATTTGGGATTAAGCTTTCCCCTCTTCCTAAATCTCATCACACCCTTCATGGGTGAAACCTTTAGACAAATATTGTCACCAACCGAGAACTCAAGAGGCCTAAATCTCTTATCAGCGTAACTCTTCTTACAACACTCGGTTATCAGAAGTCTATTCTGAATCAGTTGGACCTGGTCCACAGCATCCTGAAGTAAGTCAACACCCAACACCTTTGCTAAAGCAGTGTCAAACCATCCGATCGGTGATCTATACCTCCGGCCATACAAGTTCTCAAATAGTGCAATCTGAATGCTGAAATGGTAATTGTTGTTATATGCAAACTCATCTAATTGTAAGTGTTGGTCCCATCGAGCCCCAAAATCAATAACACAGACCCTAAGCATGTCCTCCAACACCTGAATGGTGTGCTTTAACTGACCATCAGTTTGAGTGTGAACAGTACCCAAACCACGTTGTAAAGCTCGTCAAAAGTGAGAAGTGAACACAAACCCTCTATCTGATACTATAGACATTGGCCCACCATGTAATCTGACAATGTCTTGAATATACAAACTAGCCAACTGCTCTGCACTGTAGCTAGTCTTCACCGATATGAAGTGTGTCGACTTGGTCAATCGGTCAACAACCACCAAACTGAATCAAACTTGCCCAAAGACATGGGAAAACCTGTGAAAAAGTCCATAGTCACTCTCTCCCACTTTTATTCAGCAATGGGCATCCTCTGCATCGATCCACCTAGCTTTTGATACTCATACTTCACCTGTTGGCAATTCAAACACTTGCCACAAACTCAACTATGTCTCTCCTCATACAAAACCACTAATAATATTGTTTAAGATCATTATACATCTTAACCACACCTGGATGGATGACATATCTAGCACAATTGGCCTCCTTTAATATCAATCTCACCCAATCCTCATCTTTAGGCACACAAACTCTACCATTAAGCCTCAATATACCATAAACATCAATGATAGCCCCCTTGGCATTACCTTACAACACTTTATCACAAATCATGCATAATTTGGATCCTCGAACTGGGTAGCGCATATCTGATCAAAAAAAGAAGATCTAGCCTCAACAAATGCCAAAATACTCTAAGGAGGAGAAATGTCCAACCGGGCCATCTGCCTAGCAAGTGACTGAACCTCTAGAGCTAAAGGCCTCTCCTCATCCCTCAAGAATGCCGAACTCCCCATATTAGTAGCCTTCTTGCTCAAAGCATCTGCAACCACATTAGCCTTCAAGGTAGAATAGAGATATCATAATCCTTAACCAACTCCAACCACCTATGTTATCTCATATTCAGATTAAGCCGAGTAAAGATGTATTTGCGACTTTGGTGATTGGTAAAGATCTCAAAATGCACCCCATAAAGATAATGTCACCACAAGTTGAACATAAAAACAACGACAACTAACTCCAAGTCATGGGTAGGGTAGTTCTTCTCATGCATCTTCATCTGTCTAGAAGCATAAGGTATCACTTTCCCCTTTTGCATCAATACACTACCCAAACCCACACCTGAAGCATCACAATATACCACAAATAGAACTCCTTCCTTGGGTAAAGCAAGAATAGGTGCTAAAGTCAACAAATCCTTGAACTTTTGGAAGCTCGCCTCACAATCATCCGTCCACTGAAATGCCACAACCTCTGAGTCAAATAAGATGTGATATCTTCACTGCTTTGATTCCTGACATTACCGACATCCTGAATTACTCGCTACAAGTATGGAGCTCGTTGGTATAAATGTATCGCCATGCTATTAAGTATTTTTATTTAAGCCTCCCGCTAATCCTGTAGCTCCCGGGGAAGCAGAAGCCGGTCCATCTCATGTGGCCCCCTTTCCGTATCACGAGGAGGAGGTCATTGGAGGGGATTCGGTTCTGTCGATCCAGCGGAGGCTTTTGGCACACAACCAAAATCCCTCCGCCTCTGATACCTCCTAAAGCGAAATAGGCACTCGCACGGGTAGAGAGTCTGGGAATGAAGTGCGCCTTCTCAGTCTGGCCGTCGTTCACATGTTGTATCTCTTTGCTTACCCTCTTTTGATTATGGTATGGTATTGTCAGATCCGAACATAGGTGAAGTCCATCCTAAAGTTCCAAATCTACATCCAACACCAGAGGTTCCTGATGAGCATGCAAAGAATTCCTTCTACGTCCATTGCTACTGTAAGACCACCAACAGGGGGAGATGAGCAACATTTGCTCTCACCTCTCACTACGCCACCTCAGCCCTCATTTGAGAGAGTAAATAGAATAGTGTCGGGCTTACGACAGTCTGACTTTTGAACGACTAAGCAACTACTAAGCTCCCGCCCACCCCCAACCACAGAGCAATGGTCCGAAACCCCAAGCAATTGACCAGGAGAGGATCATCGGGAATGGACTAAGGGGAAAAGATTCATCTTCCAATTTTCCCTTCCTTCCAATTCCAATATTTTGGATCTTGCTTATCCCTTTCTTCATTAAGTAAAAAAAAGGTAGTCTTTCCTTGGTAAATAGCGTCTTGAAGTGAAGCGAAGGCATTATTGAAGGAAAGGTTCCCTTTGTCACTATAGACTGAACTCGCTGTGAACCCTTTCGATTATTAGTAGCGGCTCGTGAAGGCTAGGAGCCTCGCCCTCTTGACTTGATATGTCATGTCAAGAAGACTACAACCGATAGTAGATCACCTTTTTTTCCTGCATAAACCGTATATCTCAGAGAGGTCGTATTTCTTTGGGTTGGTAGTAATGTGTTCCATGGGAAGATCCACCTCTTCCACCCAGTTGGGAATTTGTTGTGGAGGTGAAAGAGAATCCTCTGCCTCTTTGGTTTCTCACATTCTCGTCCTGACAAATGACCAACCAAGCTCAATAGCAACTTACTCAAAGACAAAGACTGCGGCTACTTTAGCCTCAGTATGTTCCTATAGCATCCAAGATCTCTTTATTTCTTCACCGCGGGTTCTCGCGAATCAATAAGAAAACAAGTGCTAAGTTTCAGATTTAATCAATGGCGCTATTATAGATGAAAAACCCTAAACACAAAGCCGATAATACCCCGCTAAACTAAGGAAACTCCAAATCTCAATCACTGAAATAAGCCTAGCCCACTCACGAACAATTATTACCTTGGCTGGATTAACCATAATGCCCTCTTTTGACAAAACATGGCCAAGAAATGCCACAGACTCAAGCGAAAATTACACTTTGAGAACTTTGCTTACAACTTGTCTTCCCTCAATCTCTGAAGTACAGTACTCAAGTACTAAACATGATCTGCCACACACTTAGAATAAACCAAGATATCATGTACGAACACAATCTTAAAGATGTCTAGGTAGTTCTGAACACTTGGCTCATTAACTCTATAAAAGTAGCTGGGGCATTAGTCAACCCAAATGACATAACCACGAACTCATAATGCCCAAAATGAATTCGGAAAGCTGTATTTGGGATATTCGACTCCCAAACACTCAATAGATGGTAACCAGACCTCAAGTCAATCTTGTAGAACACCAAGACACCTTGCAACTAATCAAAAAGATCATCAATGCAAGGCAAGGGATATTTTTTCTTAATGGTCACTTTGTTAAGCTAACAATAGTCGATACACATACGCATAGTGTCATCCTTCTTCTTCATAAGTAATACAAGAGCTCCCCATGGAGATACGCTTGGATAGGTAAAGCCTCTTTTTTCAACAAGTCTTCCATTTGTTACTTCATGTCCCTCAACCGATAAGAACGTATATAAGAAACACCACTCTTTGTATAGGAACTAGGTGCTCCAGTCCACATCAACTGAGGCTAAGCGGGGGAAGATAAGGTCACGGTCTTTGCATGACAATAAAGAATAGCATGATAAGGAGATAGCTAATACATACCCTAAATCACATCGAAATCAACCATATCCAACAATATCAGATCAACAACAATATCTCTCGCCATAAAAGTCACAACACAATCCCAATTGTGAGGCCCCGTATTTCTCATCTTCCATTATTTAAATAGTGTGGCGTTATATAAGACACATGTGATTTTTTCTAGCACCTAGGGATAATAAGGTTGATAATAAGAGGTAATATCAAGGACGTAATGTTTCAAGTCAAAGGAATCCCCAAATACACATTCGGGGTTAAAGAAATGACCTGAGTGGCACCTCACCCTTTTCAGAAGGTTTAAATTAGGTTTCACATTTCACATGGGACTAAAAGTGTATAATTTTCTAATAATGGATTTTTAAAAGTTATTTTAATATCACAAAGGTCATACTTAAGTTTTGGAATCAAGAAAGTTGCAAGATAAAGGTTGGCCAAGGTTACCGTAAGTTTCTTTAAGAAATCCTTTTTTAATTTGGGTCAAATGTAACAGGCCATATCTCCAAAAATATAAGGGATTAGAAGGTCTAGGAACTATCAAATTGAAGATATATGAGTCTAGTTTTCAACGCACAGAACTGCGCATCAAACAACCTCAGAATAAAAAGTTATGACAATTTTACTGGGATTGCCCGCGCAGGAAACCGGGTCATGGGCCGGGTCGGGTCAAGCACAACTTTAAGTCGGCTATTTTGACATTTTAAAGCTCAAAAATGAACCATTTTTGTCCCAAAGTAGTATGAAACTAAAGAGAAAGCTCCAAAAAGTTTCCTAAGTGATTTAGGTAAGTTTTTTTGCATTTTTACTATGAAAATTCATCCCCGTGCCTAGAAATATGTGCCTTACACTTTGCAATTGTTTTCCCCTCTTATTAGCTGAGTTTGAGGCTGTTTTTGGAGTGTAAAAAAATGGTGTTCCTGCTAGTTATTGTTAGTTTACAGCTGGTGTGTTCAAGTAATAATTTTGGGGCTCCTTTACTGTATTCTTATGAATTTTTACAGATATTTCCTCATGTGAATGCTCCTTGCCGAATCTGGTCCTTAATGCTAAATTTTTGACTGTTTATAGGTGTCTTTAATCTGCGTATATATAGTCATTGCAAAGCTTAGGATGTAAGGAACAACTTTTGTGAAGAAACCTTTTGCAATTGGATGTTCATTGGAGAGGTATGTGAAGACTAAGCTCTGTCCCTCCTTTTAGCACGAAATTCGGGAAGTTTCCCAAAACGTCAAATGAGATATCTTACTATTCTGTTGCTAGAAAGACCTTCTGTGAAAGGCACTGGGATTGTAGCTGAGTTATTTTCATGATGGTATTAGGTTGAAATTCCATTCATTCGCTTAACTGGACATTCAATATCTATATATCATTTTGTCGGTTTTCTCGGCTACCTATTCATATGTTTGAGGTGTTTCACTTCTTGGTATAGTGCCATTAAAATAAATGTAGAATGCAAAGGGAATGTGGTATTCAAAATCAGTCTTTCTTCCATACAAAAATTTTATTGAAGCATTTAACAAGTAACGTTTTGGTTTCCAATATTCTCCAGTGAAATGCTCCTAGTTAAGCTACTAAGGAACTTGATCCTATTTAAATACTTTCTTTTACTAATTAACTTGGGACCAAGTATAAGCGTTATGTATAACGCCTTTATGAACATTTTCAAAGTTAAGGCTTCAATCTAAATGTTTGGTTAAGTTCCCAAACTTGTTAATAAGACATATAAGATCCCATGAGTCATTTGTATATACTATGTCAACGATTATGATGTTATGAGAATAAGTATACCAATGAGCCAAGATTGACTAAATGACAATGATTATGATGCTATAAGAATAAGTGTACCGATGAGCCAAGATTAGCTAAATTTATGTTATGGCCTAGTATGTGCATTCAACATTCATATCATACATTGCACGTTATGCATGGACTCCGAGCTATAATCGGAGGTTTGGGGCCTATTTGCCCAAATGATTATATATATATGTATATGGTACAGATGACCACAGGTTGGCAGATGTGATGCCGGTTAGTTACCGGAAAGGACCACCAGTGCTAGCATTTGGTTGGGTATGCCATGCATTTGCATCTATATATATGTATTCACGACATGTGATACTCGAGCATACCATGCATATTTGATCACTAGGAGGTTGCTTATTGGCCATTACGGCTACTAGATTTTGGTTACCGGTGGTATTTCTATTAACTTTATTACTACAGTTATCTATGATTTTACTTCCTACCTTACATACCAGTACATGTTTATTCGTACTGACGTCCCATTGCCTTGGGACGCTGCATTTTATTTCGTGCGTGCAGGTTCAGGTAGGGGTTCTGATTTACCCCTCCACTAGGAGCCCTATTCAGTTGTGAGTTGGTAAGCTCCACCTCTTCCTAGAACTTTCACAGGATGCTTACTTTTTGTTGTATAGTTGGGTATAGTCGGGGTCCTGTCTCGGCAGTGTTAGTGATTCTCTTAGAGGCTATTGTGGACATGTTATTGTGGTTTGGTTCTTTTGTGCCTTTCACTCTGCAGTCATCAGATTGGCATGTATATATAGTAAGTGCCTGTACCTCTGTGGTGTCAGTCTTGTCGGCTAGCTAGTACGTTATCGTTCTGGTTTACTTATCTTGATGTACGTGATTTGGTGTTGACCAGGTCATAGCCTAAACGGTCCCGACTTAATTCTTTTCTAAACATTATGTTGCCCGATTTTCTTCTGGTCCTTAGTTTAGTTAACTAGCATGTTTAGTGGCTTACCCGGGCAATAACGGTATCGGGTGCCAGTCGCGCCTCCCCTTTCTTTGGGGCGTGACAAACATGGTACTAAAGCAGGTCATGCCCCAAGGAGTCAACAATGTTGTGCCTAGTAGAGTCTTGCTTATGGGTGTGTTGTGCACCACACTTATAATCAGGAGGCTACGAGGCATTTTGGGATGGTTTCATTTCTTTCACTTAGTAGATCGTGCTATAAAGCAAAGCTATAGGAACATTTGAAATCTATATCGTGTTATGTTTTTCTTATTTAATGGGCTGCCTACACTCCGGAGATGGCACAACATGAGATAAGTATGGATTCAAGGGAAGGTACCAATCGTGTCTTGCTTGGTGAGGCAAATATATTCCCCATTAAGGCACTTAGGGAGTTTCCAATGCCCACAGTACCAGATTCACCAGCACCTGTAGGGGCACAAGGAGATCTAGTACCCCAAGCCCCGTTAGAGACAGGGGAGCAGGGGATGAAAGAGGTTATTCAGCTACTAACTAGGATGGTTTCTATTCATAAGAGACAACTAGAGGCGAGAGCAGACACCAGAAGGGATCAAACAAAAAGCTCAAAGGTATGAGTGTTTCTTCACTTGGCCCCTCTAGTATTTACAGGGTCCAATCCCACTAAGGATCCACAGGATTTTATAGACCATATGTATAGAGTATTGAGGGTGATGCATGTATCTGACACCGAGGTAGTGGAGTTGGCTTCTTTTCGACTACGTGATATCCCCATCTTGTGGTACGAGGTGTGGGAGAGATCCAGAAAGCCTGATGCTCCGCCAGTAGAGTGGGAGGACTTCTCTAAGGCATTGTTAGCCCATTACTTACCACGGGAAGTGCGGGAGGCCCGTCTTGACCAGTTTATCAATTTGAGGCAGGGGATATGAGAGTAAGGGAGTATAGCCTTAGGTTTGATTCTTTGGCTAGATATGCACCAAATATTTTATGTACCATGTGTACTATAGTTCATCGTTATGTGGACGGTTTGGGAGATTATTTGATCGAAGACTACAGGATAACCTCTTTACAAGATGGTGTAGATATTTCTCGCATTCAAGTATTTGCTCAGACTACAAAGGACTTTTCTCGTTGGATTCTGGATACCCATAAAGATAGGGATAAGAAAAAGAGGGCTCGTACTATGAGGTATTATAGGGAGCCACAGGGTGATTTTAGGCCCCCATTTCATTGATATGGACCTCAATCAGAAGGTAGTTTTCTACCACAGATGCATGGCCAGCGATTTGGTCATTATATTCAGTCAGGGCCGGGGCAGAGTTTAGGCCAGCTTGATAGCCATCACAGATATGTTCTGCACAAATGAGACAACCTACTCCCCCATGTACATAATGCAATAAGATTTATGCTAGGCAGTGTAGAAAGGGTTCAAATGCATGTTACTATTATGGGAAAACAAGATATTTTATTAGCAATTGTCCCTTTAGTCAGTCGTTACTGTGAATGCACTCATGATAATATTCCCCGATAAGCTTCCAGGGATCCCCTGAAAGGGATCTCAATTTTGTTATAGATGTTCTTCGTGATATGCAGTCTATATCCATTCCTCCCTAAGGAATGGCTCTTCTAGAGCTAGGAGACTTGAAGGAACAACTAAAGGGCTTGCTTGATAAAGACCTTATTAGGCCAAGCACATCTTCATGGAGTGCTCCAATGCTCTTTGCTTAAAATGAAGATGGCTCCTTACAGATGTGTATCGGTTACAGATGGCTAAATAAAGTCACTATCAAGAATAAGTATCCTTTTATGTGGATTGATAGTTTTACAAAGATTGACTTGTGACCCAGGTACTACCAGCTACTAGTCAGGGATATTGATATTCCAAAGGCAATATTTAGGATGAGTCAGAAGCTGAGCATGCAAACCACTTGCGAGTTATATTACAGACCCTCCAAGACAACAATTTATATGCTAAATTCTCCAAACGTGTATTTTGGTTAACTTCTATAGCTTTTCGTGGCCATGTTATTACTGGAAATAGTATCAAGGTCAATGGCCAGAATATTGAAGCAGTAATGGCCTAGCCGAGACCATTGAATCCGATTGAGGTCCGAGGCTTTTTAGGCTTGGCAGGGTATTATAGGAGGTTTCTTAAGGGATTCTCCACTATCTCTGTACCACTAACGAGATTGACACATAAAGAAGCTAAGTTTCAATGGACTGAAGCATGGGAACAAAGTTTTCAAGAGTTAGAGAAAATGCTTACCAACGTACCTATATTGGCTCTTCTGGATGGAACAGAATGCTATGTTGTATATTGTGGTGCCTCGAGAATTGGCCTAGGTTGTGTTCTAATGCAGATTGGTAGAGTTATTGCATATGCTTCCAAACAGTTGCGAAAGGATAATCAAAACTATCTTACCCATGATCCTGAGTTTGCCGCAGTTGTTTTTGCCCTAAGGATTTGGTGGCATTATCTATACAGAGTTCATATCGATGTTTTTACCGACTACCAGAGCCTCCAATATTTATTCAAGCAGAAGGAGTTGAACTTACAACAACGGAGGTGGCTAGAATTACAAAAAATAATGATTTTGACATTTTGTACCCTCCCAGTAAAGCTAATGTTGTTGCTGATGCACTTAGCCGAAAGTCCATGGGAAGTCTAAGTCATGTTGAAGCTGATAAGATTGAAACGACAAAAGATTTACATAAGCTAACTAGTTTGCAGGTGCGATTAGCAGATACAAAAGGTGGAGGTGTGATTGTTCAAAATACAACAGAATCTTTCATGGAATTAAAGTAAAAGAGCAACAACGTGAGGATCCTAAGCTTATGATATCAAGGGAAAGTGTTCCATAATAGCAACATCCTCTGTTTGAGTTGACTGGAGATGGAGTCCTTAGGTACCAAGGCCGCTTATGTCTGCGAGATGTCAGAGGACTCCATACCAAGATTTGTTTTGAGGCTCATTATCCCAGATATTTGGCTCAACCTGGGGTAACAAAAAAAAGAGGTATTAAGACCTACGACAAATCTATTGGTGGAATGGCATGAAAAAGCATATTGCAGAGATGGTAGTCCAATGTCCCAATTTCCAGCAAGTTAAAGTAGAACATTAGAGAACTGGAGGCCTAGTTCAGTATATTGAGCTTCCGCTATGGAAATGGGACATGATGAATATGCACTTCATAACTGGTTTGCCTCGTACTCCACGCAGGTATGATTCCATTCGGGTAACCATTGATAGGTTGACAAAATCTGCTCATTTCTTACTAGTAAGAACAACATATTTAGGGGAGGATTATGCTAAGCTTTACATTCAAGAGATTGTTTTCCTTCATAGAGTTCCATATCTATTATCTCTGATCGAGGGCTCAATTCACCGCATATTTTTGGAAGTCTTTTCAAAAAGGTCTGGGCACGCAGGTGAATATCAACACCGATTTTCATCCACAAACTGATGGGCAAGCAGAGCATACCATCCAAACTGTTGAGGATATGTTATGTGCCTCTGCGCTGGACTTTGAAGGAAGTTGGGATGATTACGTATCTCTTATTAAGTTTTCTTATAATAATAATTTCCTAGCCAGAATTCAAATGGTGCCTTATGAAGCACTATATGTTCGAAGAAGTAGGTCGTCTATCGGTTGGTTTGAGGTTGGGTAGGCAAAATTGCAAGGACCTAATATAGTTCCACAAGAATGGACAAAGTGAGACTTATTAGAGATCGATTGCAAACAACCCAGAGTCGGCAAAATTCTTATATAGATGTTCGACGACGAGACTTAGAGTTTGATGTAGAAGATTGGGTCTTCTTGAAGGTATCACCTATAAAGGGATCATGCGGTCCGGAAAGATAAGAAAGCTCAGTCCTAGATATGTTGGACCATATAAGATTATTTGAAAGATTGGCAAGGTCGCATACGAGGTTGATTTGCCTTCAGAATTGGGGGCAGTCCATCCGGTGTCTCAAGTATCTATGTTGCGGAAGTACATTAGAGATCCTTTGTGTATTACTCGCATTAAGGATACCTCCATTGCTGAAGACTTAACTTATGATGAGGTACCAATAACTATTTTAGATTGACCAATAAGAGAGCTTCGAAATGAAAAGTGGTCTTCGTGAAAGTGTTGTGGCAGAACAAAAATAGTGAGGAAATAAGTTGGGAAGCCAAAGAAGAAATGATGAGGAATCACCCCTAGCTATTTATAACTTAAGGTGGGTCATTTTCAAAAACTGGCAGTTATCGTTTCTTTAGTAACTTAAGTTTTAAAGGATGTGGTGGTGTAACTTGTATGCTTTGTCGGGGGATAGCTATACAAAGCTTAGTAATTGGATTTTTTGTAAGTTGATTTATAATTTGCAAGGGTAATAGATGTATCCAAAAAAATACATATTTGTAGATGGTAAATTAATCAAGGGGCTATCTTGACACAATCGCGGACGAATGTTCTTAAGGGGGGAGACTGTGAGACCTCGTGTTTCTCATCTTCCATTATTTAAATAGTGTGGAGTTATATAAGGCACATGTGATTTTTTCTAGCACCTATGGATAATAAGGTTGACAATAAGAGATAATATCAAGGACGTAATGTTTCAAGTCAAAGGAATCCCCAAAATACACATCCGGGGTTAAAGAAATAACCCTAGTGGTACCTCACCCTTTTCGGAAGATTTAAATTAGGTTTCACATTTCACATGGGACTAAAAGTGTAAAATTTGCTAATAATGGAATTTTAAAAGTTATTTTAATAGCACAAAGGTCATACATTAAGTATTGGAATCAAGAAAGTTCCAAGATAAAGGTTGGCCAAGGTTACTGTAAGTTTCTTTAAGAAATCCTTCTTAAATTTGGGTCAAATACAACAGGCCATATCTACCAAAATATAAGGAGTTAGAGATCCATGGCTTATAAAATTGAAGATCTATGAGTCTAGTTTGCAATGCACTAAACCGCGCATCAAAACGACCTCAGAATTTAAAGTTATGACACTTTTACTAGGATTGCCCGAGCAGGAAACCGGGTCATGGGCCGGGTCGGGCCAAGCCCAACTTTAAGTCGGCTATTTTGACATTTTAAAGCTAAAAAATGAACCATTTTCGTCACAAAGCAGTACAAAACTGAAGAGAAAGCTCCAAAAAGTTCTCTAAGTGATTTAGGTAATTTTTTTCGCATTTTTACCGTTAAAAGTCGTTCCTGTGCCTAGAAATATGTGCCTTACGCTTTGCAATTGTGTCCCCCCTTATTAACTAAGTTTGGGGCTGTTTTTGGAGTGTAAAACAATGGTGTTCTTGCTGGTTATTGTTAGTTTGCAGCTGGTATGTTCAGGTAACAATTTTGGGGCTCCTTTACGGTCATTTTTAAAAAGTTTTACGGACATTTCCTCGTGTGAATGCTCCTTGCCGAATCTGGTCATTAATGCTAACTTTTTGACTGTTTATAGGTGTCTTTAAGCTGCACATATATAGTTTTTGCGAAGCTTAGGATGTAAGGAACAACTTTCGTGAAGAAACTTTTTGCAATTGGACGTTCGTTGGAGAGGTATATTAAGGCTAAGCTCCATCCCTCCTTTTAGCATGAAATCCAAGAAGTTTCCCAAAACGTCAAATGCGATATCTTACTATTCTGTTGCTAGATAGGCCTTTTGTGAAAGGCTCTGGGATTGCAACTGAGTTATTTTCATGATGGTATTAGGTTGAAATTCCATTCATTCGCTTAAACTGGACATTCAATATCTATATATCATTTTGTCAATTTTCGCGGCTACCTATTCATATGTTCGAGGTGTTTCACTTCTTGGCATAGTGCCATTAAAATAAATGTAGAATGCAAAGGGAATGTTGTATTTATAATCAGTCTTTCTGATATACAAAAATATAATTGAAGCATTTAACAAGTAACGTTTTGGTTTCCAATATTCTCCAGTGAAATGCTCCTATTTAAGCTACTAAGGAACTTGATCGTGTTTAAATACTTTCTTTTACTAATTGAAATGGGACCAAGTATAAGTGTTTTGTATAGCACCTTTATGAACATTTTCAAAGTTAAGGCTTCACTCTAAATGTTTGGTTAAGTTCCCAAACTTGTTAATAAGACATATAAGATCCCATAAGTCATGTGTATATACTATGGCAACGATTATGATGTTATGAGAATAAGTGTACCAATGAGCCAAGATTGGCTAAATGACAACGATTATGATGCTATGAGAATAAGTGTACCGATGAGCCAAGATTGGCTAAATTTATGCTATGGCCTACTATGTGCTTTACCAGTCATATCATACATTAAACATTATGCATGGACCCCGAGCTATAATCGGAGGTATGAGGCCTATTTGCCCAAATGATTATATATATATATACGTATATGGTACAGATAGTCACAGGTTGACAGATATGATGCCGGTTAGCTACCGGAAAGGACCACCAGTTCTAGCATTTGGTTGGGTATGTCATTCATTTGCATCTATATATATATATTCACGACATGTGATACTCGAGCATACCATGCATATTTGATCACTAGGAGGTTGCTTATTGGCCATTAAGGCTACTAGATTTTGGTTATAGGTGGTATTTCTATTAACTTTTTTACTACGGTCATCTATGATTTTACTTCCTGCCTTACATAGCAGTACATGTTTATTGGTACATGTTGAATCGCAACACTAGAAGAATAAAATAAAGCAAAAACAACTCATCTAACACAAGAAATCTCCCAAAACCTGGTGTCATGAGTACAAGAACATCTAATATAGTACTTAAGTGTAAATACAACTTTCTTAGCATAAGGTACAAGCTATCTCATAGAATAATATCTGACACAAAATCTTAAAAAAAAGTAAAGAAAATCCCAAATATACTCGGCGACTCGAAGGCTGAGCCTCACCGATAAGATCAGGATGGATGTAGAAAAGTCCAAAAAGAGTGAATTAGCTACCCTATGTGGGTCCCTATGCTCGATCTGCAAGGAGGAAGCAGAGTAGGGGTGAGCACACCAAAGTGTACCCTATTGGTTTAACCAACTGGGTAAGAGAAACTGCACAAGTATGTAATAACGCAGACTCCTCTCACCTATATCAAAAGGGTTAGTACACAATACAATATGAACATAATTAATAATAATAAGTATAGAAGATAAACCAAATCAAAGATGCAGTGCAATGTGATGCACAAATGTTATGGCGTCGCAAGCCTAGTATGAAGTAAAATGTCAACTGTCGCAGCGCCAATGTACATATCTATAGAGACGAAGAAAAAACATAGAACCTGAGGGCATCGTGGGCTATGTAGACACAATCACAACCGTCATGGGGCTGGGGTACATATCTATTGAGCTGAACTACAAGACAGAACCCGAGGGATGATTAGGCCATTCTGAAATATCTAAAGATGTCGCAGGCCTTAAGATAAAATACTTCGAGGCATCGCATTCCTCGGGCCATAGTGGATATAATATAAAGCAGGAGCAAACTAATGGCAACGTATAATTTATGAAAAGTGCATGCCAATGCCACGATGTAAGTAAGTAGTTGTGTGCATACCAAATCAACAAATGGGGTAAGATATGTGCATACCAATGCAATGACTGAGTATAAGATATGTGCATACCAATGCAACAATGGAGTATAATGTATGTGCATATCAATGCAACCCAATCTGACATAAGATCTGGCAGTCAAGTCTAAGATTTACGCATAACAATAAAACTAATCAAGAAAGAGATATGTGTATACCAATGAATCTAGTCAATATAAGTAGTGCGCATACCAATGCAGCTGATAAAGTGGTAGATGTATGCATACCAATAGAACTCACTAGTATAAGATAGGTGCAGTAGACATCACATCAAAAACACTACACAATTCATACCAATCCGTATCACTGGGCCATTATTACCTCATATCATCTCTAAACCCATCCATAATAGAGATGTCGATGGAATAGGCCCCATAAGCACCCAAAGTGGGTTCAAAATCAACAAATTCACCTCATTCGTCAACAATTATGCCACAACACTATTCAGAGGTTATCTCAAGTTTTGTACAATCATAAAGACATCCAAATTATATCAAATCTCATGATTCTATTTCAATCACTAGGATCGCCATTTATTCAATTTTTGGTATAACTGATATCACATTCCCATTAATTTCAACCAGAAAAGTCATAATTCAATCATCATCTCACAATTATCACATAAGCATGATCAATAACTTAAATCCATTCCCAAAAGGTTAGCCAAACCTACCTCAATACAACAATCACACTTGGACAAGCTTTCAATCAACTCAAGCCTCCATATGATCCACGGATCAATCAACCACTATAACAAAAATAGATACCATGCATCAAGAGGTGCATTTTGATACCCATACTGGCATATTTTAGGCTTAGCAGCAAAATGATCAAAATGGGACTAAAATTTAAAAGCCTCAAATCTAGCAATCGACTTGAATATCATATTCTACTCAAAAAATAGAGTTCATGGATGAAAATCCCACTAAAATCAAGCTTAAATTGAATGAGAAATCAATAGTTAAAGTTTGGAAAACATAGTCCCAAAAACACCCAATTTTGGGGGATTAATTTCATGAAATCAAGGGTACAATCAAGATAAAACTCATGAAAAAAGATTATTTTAGTGATTGAAACCCTTACCCAACACAAATCTTCAAAAACCTTTACTCAAAATCACCCCAAAAAGCTTAGAAGTTTAAAAATGGATTAAAAATGGTTTTTTCGAATTAAAAACTATCATATCACATAGAACACTCCAAGAACGCGGAGCCCATCCCGTGAATGCGGAGTGTAAGGTCTCTAATACCTCCATGAACGCAGGAAGAAGAAAAAGCTCTTGCACCATAAACTATGCAACAACAAAATCACAACTTCAATCAAAACTTGGAATAGGCACTCGTAACTCATCCAAAATCAGAATCTCAATAACTTTATATGTGTCCATACCAAAAACAGCGATATAGACTCGATGGAATCATCAGAAATTAGTTTTAAGGCCTTCTCGCCATATTTACCAATTCAAGTCAATAAAACTAGTATAAAACTTGATCAAAACTTCCCTTGGCAACTCCAAAAATTATAATGAGACCATTTCTAGTGTTATTTCACCATGTAGAACCGTTGGAACTATCAAAATTCTGATCAGAGGTTCTAAACTCTGAATGTTGACTAAAGTCAAAGTTTGATTTCGGAAATGACTAAAATCATAACTTTGGGCCTAAAAACCTTATTTTAACTCCAAATTCAATTCAGCAACTTCCTATAATTCAGTTTCAACATTTCGAAACTAATGGAATCAATGGTTCCCTGATCCAACCTTTGAAACTCAGAATGACATAAAAACTCACTTTTTCAATAGCTTAAGCTTTCAAAAAGAACAAAAGTCATAATTTCAGCTTTTAAAACTCGGGATTCCAATTCCAACTATTCAGATAGTTCAAATTAGGCCCAAAGCAACTTGCGAAAGGGTAAAATAGTAAATTTTATAGATAATGCCAAAAATGGCCAACCAGGTCATTACAAATATCATTTCATGTCTTAAGGCTGAGAGGTTGATTTCCAAAGGTTGCATTTAACATCTTGTGTGTTTTAGGGATGTTGAGTCTAAAGTCCCTTCCATTGAGTCCATTTTGGTGGTCAATAAGTTTCTTGACGTCTTCCTCAATGAAATTCCAATATCCCTCCTAAAAAGGAGATAGATTTAGGTATAGACCTCTTCTCCGATACTCAACCCATTTTCATTCCTCCCTACCGAATAGCCCAAGCGAATTTGAAAGAGTTAAAGGAGCAATTGAAAGATTTGTTAGAGAAGGGGTTCATAAGGCCTAGTAAGTTACCCTGGGGGTGCACTGGTGTTGTTTGTAAGAAATTGGATGCTTCACTTAGAATGTGCATTGACTACCAGCAACTCAATAAGGTCACCATAAAGAACAAGTATCCATTGCCAAGGATTGATGACTTATTTAATCAATTGCAGGGGTTAGTCACTTCTCAAAGATTGACCTTTGGTCTGAGTATCATCAATTGAGGGTAAGGGATTGTGATATTCCTAAAATCGCCTTCCAGAGAAGATATGGGCATTTTGAGTTTGTTGTGATATCCTTTGGCCTAACCAATGCTCCAGCAATATTTATTGATCTCATAAATAGGGTCTTTAAACCCTACCTTGATATGTTTGGTATGGTATTTATCAATGACATCTTGATCTATTCCTCAAATAAAGAGGAACAAGGAAATCATTTGAGGGTAGTGTTACAACATTGAGGGAAGAAAGGCTCATTGCTTAGTTTGAAAAATATGAGTTTTGGTTGAAATAAATTGCATTCTTAGGTCATGTGGTATCAGGTGATGGGATTAAGGTGGATTCGAAAAATATAAAGGTAATAAAAAATTGGCCTAGACCCTTGACTCCAACATACATTAGGAGCTTCTTGGGTTTGGCTGGTCACTATAAGAGATTTGTGAATGGTTTCTCCTCAATTGCTTCTCTTTTGAAAAAAATTGACCCAAAAGAAGGCAAAGTTTATATGGGCCAATGAATGTTAAAGAAGTTTCCAAACCTTGAAGAACAAGCTTATGTCTGCTCCTATTCTTGCTCTATCGGAAGCGTTGGAAGGATTTGTTGTGCATTGTAACGCTTCAAGAATTAGTTTTTGGGTGTATTTTACTGCAATATGTCATGCTTACTCTTCAAGGCAACTAAACCTGCATGAGCATAATTATCCTACACATGATCTTGACTAGAAGTTGTGGTATTTGCTTTGAATATATGGCGTCACTATTTATATGGGGTTCATTTAGATGTGTTCACCAGACATAAGAGTATTCAATACATGTTCACCCAAAGAGATTTGAATCTAAGAAAGAGAAGCTGGCTAGAGTTCCTTAAAGATTATGACATGAGTGTGCATTACCATCCAGGCAAAGCTAATGTTGTGGTTGATGCCCTAAATCGGGTGTCCATAGGTAGTGTGTCTCACATTGATGATAGCAAGAAGGAGTTGGCAAGGGATGTCCATCAGTTACCTAGGTGGGGATTTAGATTTAATGAGGCCACAAATAGTTGTGCGGTGGTAATAGATGGTCCAAATTCCTCCTTGATGGAAGAAGTCAAATCCAAACAAGATTTTTACCCTGCTTTGGTGGAGTTGAAGTCATTGGTGAAAGACAGAAAAGTAAAGGTTTTCTCCTAAGGGGGAGATGACGTTCTTAGGTGCCAAGGTAGGTTGTATGTGCCCAATGTTTATAACTTGAGAGATTTGATTTTGAAAGAGGCCCATAACTACTCTTATTCTATCCACCCAGTATCTACCAAGATGTATAATGATTTGAGGGAAACGTATTGGTAGGGCGGTATGAAGAAAGACATTGCCAAATTTATAGCCGGTTACCATAATTGCCATCAAGTCAAGGCTGAGCACTAAAGGTTGAGTTGTTTGACCCAAAACGCAGAGATACTTACTTGGAAGCGGGAAGAGATTAATGTGGACTTCGTAATTGGGTTGCCAAAGACTAAAAGGCATTTTGACTCTGTTTGGTTGTAATTGATAGAATGACGAAGTCGGCTCACTTCCTACTAGTTAAGATAACCTATAGTGGCGAAGATTAGGCCAAGTTGTATATTCATGAATTGGTGAGTTTGCATGGGGTTTCGTTGGCCATTATTTTGCATTGTAGTTCCCAATTCATATCACACTTTTGGAACCTCCCGAAAGGGCCTTGGCACTAAAGTAAAGCTTAGCACGACCTTTCACCCACAAACGGATGCCCAAGCCGAGAGGACTATCCAAACACTTGAATATATGCTTAGGGCTTGTGTCATAGAGTTCAAGGGTGGTTAGGATGAGTACCTTCCGATGATGTTGCTTATAACAATAGCTACCACTCCAGCATTGGGATGGCTTCTTTTGAAGCTCTATATGGTAGGCATTGTAGATCCCTAGCCAGGTGGTTTGAAGAGGGGAAAATGGCTTTATTGGGCCCAAATTTGGTTATTATGCTTTGGTAAATGTGAGGATGAAAAGGGAAAGGTTACAAAAGGCTCAAAGTCAGCAAAAGTCATATGCTAATGTCAGAAGGAGGGATCTTGAATTTGGAGTTGATGGTTGGGTGTACTTGAAGGTTTCGCCCATGAAAGGTGTGATTCATTTTGGAAATAAAGGGAAATTAAGCCCTAAGTATGTAGGGTCTTACCGGATAATAAAGTGTGTTGGTAACGTTGCATTTGAATTAGAGTTGTCTACGGAAATAAGCACAATTCACTCAATTTTTCATGTCTCCATGTTGAGAAAGTGTATTGGAGATCCAACTTCCATTGTGCCCCGGTAGACATCTGACTCTCGCTTTTTGGCCAGGCAGAATTTGTGGTTTCCCAAATACATACGCCTCTGCTTATGGACTCATTCAGAACATTAATAAGTAGATGTACAGCAATCAATGCGCAGATGATCAACTTTCATGCAACAACACGTAGAGAATGTAATATTCTAATTCTACAAAGTATTAAAGGACGCACTTAAAGGAGCATTGCATAAAAATTTCGGCAGGAAAAATAACTAATCGAAAGGAAAATGCTATACATATTTACCTGGAAGATGAGACTGCGAAGAAGAGTTCCTTCTAGCAGGTAGATCTCCAAACGCTAGCACGGCTGCGCAGAATTTGTTCATAGGCGAGACGGTAAGTAGCAAAGGAAATTCAACTTGTATGCAGCATGATGGGTAAGTGGAAAATCAGCAGTCCAAACAAATTTAACACATTTGCAGGAGGAAGCACTAATCTTTGCAAGTAAATAGGAGAAGCAAAAAGCAACTGAAAAAGTTAAGAACAGGCTCAGATTTTTGCTAGTTTAGTCGAAGAGAAGGAAGATCAGAATGCGAAGTGTACCCTGGCTACAAACAACTGCTCCGTTGTAAGACCAGCTCATCGAAGTTGTCGAGCAAAGGTACAAATCCACTCTAAAATTCCTTCAACTTGTGCTCTCATTGCGAGTAATCTTCATTGACCAGGAAAGTCCGACCGTTCAACAGCCAAGGTAACTATAGAAATTTCCACATTAAGTAACCCATAGCAGGAAAAAATTCAGAATTCGAAAATTGAATATGGCGAGAACATATGGATTGTCAATATTAACTTCCAGCCCCCCTGGACTTTCTTCTACACCAGCACATAACAATTGGAAAACTGGTAGGCATGCACATATATGAGCTTTCTTTCTTAGAGGGTGCTAGGCTCCATAGAGGAGAGTCATTTAAAGAGTTGTGGAGGAAAACATTATATTGATTAGGAGGCAGTGGAGAATCTCGAAGAAATGGCAAGAAGTGGTTACGATGGAAATGGGCCGAATGGTGTACCAAAAAGACTGAGTAATAATAGTCAGCAAGGACAAAGAGGCAGCTGTACTTTTACTGCTGGAGAAGAAGCTGCAAAAGACACATGAATTAGAGGCCTCGGGGGCGCAACGCCCTCAACCTGTTCACATGAACGCAAGAATGTGGCACGCACGCATTGCGGAAGTAACATTTCCCTGAGTACATGGGACAAGGGAAAATCAAATAAACAAAGTGAAGGATAAGGCTCAGATTTCACCGAGGTAATCAGAAGGAAGGAAGAGTACAGTCTGAATTATACCCTGGATGCACGCAGCAGTTGCCCACTAAGACCATCTTGCTGCAGTTGTGAACCCAGGGTATCATGCAACTCTAAACTTCATTCACTTACCGCTGTCATTTTGGGTAATCTTCATTGCCTAGGAAACTTGGAGCGTTACAGTAATTGCCAAAGCACAAGTCGGTGTCCAAGGGAAGGGTTAACGAGGAATGATCAGAGTATATTCCATCGTTCGAGGGGCAGTTAAGTGTGGAGGCAAGGCATTCCTACTGCTCAGAACCATAAAACTTTGAATATAGTGTTGTCGACGAATGGTTTATGGGGAACAAAGGTAGGAAAAAGGCTCAGACATTTGCAGGCTATGAACAGTCTTCACTGCCTCAGGAATTTGGAGTCTTGAAGATTGGACGATGTGAAGAACTTTGGATTATCGCACGAACAGATACGGAGTGTTTATTACGAATGGGATATGAACCGCGTACTGATTATGTAATGAGGGTACTGTATGAGAGGCTCCGATTGCAGGAGGTAAGAATGAGGCTCAGTTTTCTGCACGGTTCTGCAAGGGTAAGCAATAGTAGAGCTCGAAGAATGCCCACGCTACAAGCCACAGTTGCATGTAGAGAACGTCTATTTACATTTGTAAATCGAAGGCACAAATCAAGTCTAAACGTTCTACGCCCTCCATTTTTAGTATGAGCAATCTTTACCGCCACAGGAAGTTGGAGTTCTGAAGTCTGAGGGGGAGCCCAAAAATTAAAACCACCAGCTGGGAAAATAGGAAAAATCGAAGAACACCACATTCTGTAATTAAGAAGGGGGAGAAATATATAAATCATGCAATTTGGATGAAGAAGTTGAACAAGGCACAAAGGTTACGAAGCCCAATTAAGGTAAACAGTCAAGCCATATAGAAAATGCGGCAAAGCAAAGCAGCCGTGGAAACCACTTTTGATTAGGAACATTACCAACATACAAGGTCCCACATACCCAATTGACTAAAATAGAGCGTAAATGTAAATGATTCAGTAAACCATATCAGCAAAAATAGGGAAGCAAATCGACCATACAGGGAACTATGTATCATGAACAAGAAGAGGGTAGAAACTCCCACATACCCAGTTGGGAGAAATAAAGATAAGGCTCAGATTTTTACCGAGGTAATCAGAAGGAAGTAAGAGTAGAGTTTAAACTAGCAGTTGCATTGTAAGACCATCTTGCTGCAATTGTAAACCCAAGGTATCATCCAACTCTAAACTTCATTCACTTGCCGCTGTCATTTTGGGTAATCTTCATTGCCTGGGAAAGTCGAAGCAATACAGTAATTGCCAAAGCACAATTCGGTGTCCAGGGGAAGGGTTAGTTAGCAATGATAAGAGTATATTCCATTGTCTATGGGGCATTTAAGTGTGTCGGCAAGGCATTCGTACTGATCAGAACCATAAAACTTTAAATGGAGTTTCACCGACGAATGGGTTTTGGGGAATAAAGGTGGGAAAGAGGCTCAGACATTTGCAGGTTATGAACAATCTCCACTGCCTCAGGAATTTGGAGTCTAGAAGATTGGCCAATCCAAACAACTTTGGATTATCGCACGAGCAAATTCGGAGCGTTTACTACGAATGGGATCTGAAGCACATAATGAGTGTTTAATGAGGGTACTGTATGAGAGGTTCCAATGGCAGAAGTTAAGAATGAGGCTCAGTTTTTTGCATGGGCCATCAAGGGTAAGCAAGAGTAGAGCTTGAATAATGTCCGCGCTATAAGCCACAGTTGCCTATAGAGACCGTCTGTTTGCATTTGTAAATCAAGGGCACGAATCAAGTCTAAACTTTCTCTGCCCTCCATTTTTAGTATGAGCAATCTTCACTGCCACAGGAAGTTGGAGTTCTGAAGTCTGAAGAGGAACCTGAAAATTAAAACCACCAGCTGGGAAAATAGGGAAAATTGAAGAACCCCACATTTTTAATTAAGAAGGAGGAGAAATATATAAATCACGCCATTTGGATGAAGAAGTTGAACAAGGCACAAAGCTTAAGATGCCCAATTGAAGTAAACAGTCAAGCCATATAGGAAATGCGGCAAAGCAAAGCAGCCGTGGAAGCCACTTTTGATTAGGAACATCAACAAGATACAAGGTCCCTCATACCCAATTGACTGGAATGGAGGGAAAATGTAAAAGATTCAGTAAACCATATCAGCAAAAACAAGGAAGCAAATCGATCATACAGGGAACTATGTATCCCGAACACAAAGAGGGCAGAAACTCCCACATACCCAGTTAGGAGAAATAAAGAAAACATTCCAACAGTATACTACAGCAAGGCAATCGGGGGTCACATGATATTTCCGACGGGAAAAAACACAACTTTACGGATACAAACCATACTTCTAAGATGAGAAAATAACATAAACAAAAGTGCTTGTCACACTGTACAGAGACATATCAGCAAACACCCTACATGGAAAATAGAAGTTTAAAAAATGCAGGAATACCTGGAAACGCGGGAAATCGTTGCACGTAGTCAAAGCATTAGCAAATCCCAACTTTGAGGGCCAGCTCAGCCAAAGAGTAACATGCATGTAGGCAATTTTGTTCTAAATTACGAAACTAATACCCCCCCCCCCCAAACCAAAAACTAAACATATTAGCAAACACCTTGCATTGGGAATGCGACTATAACGACCTCACGTAGACGCGATCAGCCACATACAGATGGAATTCGCAAAGACAAAAGCCAGGGAAGTAGAATTCCACAAATGCAGCATTTACCATTTTTTAAGAAATAACTAATGGCAGGAAGTTGCCCAACTTTTACATGGAAATGGGGGAAATCGTTGCAGGCAGTCAAACCATCAGCAAATCCAAACTTTGAGGACCACCTCAGCAAAAGAGTAAGATGCATGTAAGAAACTTTTTGTTTTAAATTACAAACCTAATATACCAGCCCCCCCCCCCCCAAAAAAAAAAACAAATATATTATCGAACAACTTGCATGCGGAATTAGGCTATAAAGACTTCAAGCCAAAGCAAAAGACAGGTAAGTACAATTCACATGCAAAAGACAGGTAAGTACAATTCAAAGCGGCGGAGAACTCCAACTCAGTAGCAGGAAATGCCAAAAATCCTTGGAAGAAACGGAGAAGGCCAACAGAGCACCGAAACCGAGAAAGCCAACAGAGCACCTGCGAACCTATTTATATAGGTAGCAAAACTGGGCAGCCAATGTAAATGCCCTCACAAGGCATTAATATTACGGAAATGCCCACAATTAATGCCCTGGAAACACGCAATAATTACGGCCTTGCCCTTGGTCGTCCAAGGGAGGTCCCACTTATTAATGTTCTTAATATTATTATTATTATTATTATTATTATTATTATTATTATTATTATTATTATTATTATTATTATTATTATTATTATTTCTAATGTCATATTTTTACCATTTTATTTTTATTAATTTTTAATTAAAAAGAATGATATTTAATATTTTTAAACATTTCTGTACAACTATTATAATACATATTTTTCATTACGTCAAAATTATTTTTAAATATTGAATATTTTATTTGTGCGTATGTTGTAATTAGATGGCAATTTATTCAATTTATCCTTACTCATTCAATTCGTAGCCTTTTCTACCAAATTCATTTTAATTCCAACCAAGTCCTTTACATATATTTCAAAGTCTAGTCAATTCTTTACAATTTATTTCAAATTCTAATCAATTTTTGTCAATTTTAGCCTAAATCAAGTCAATTTGTAGCTTTATTATATATATATATATATACATATATATATATATACACATATATATATATATATATATATATACATATATATATATATATACATATGTATATATATATATATATGTATATATATATATATTGATTTGTATGATGTAATTTTATCCATTTATCACATTTGATCTAACGGCCTATATTAATTGATATTTATTCCCTTTCCTACCCACTACACCCCTAAAACCTAATTTCTTATTCCATTTTTCCCTCTAACCAGCTGCCACCCCTCTTTCCTGTTTCTCTCTTCCTCTTCAAACCAAAACGACCCCTTTTCTTCTCCTCTATCCGGCGTCGCCTCTTTTCTCGCCGGAAATACTCCCTCACTATTCTCCCTCTCTCTCCCTCACTGTCTCTCCATGCTGCCGCACCACCACCGACGCGCGACCACCAGCCGGCACACACCCCCTCTCCTCTTTTCTCCAGCTCTAGCAGTGCGCCGGTGACCCAACCCCTTTTTTTCCCTCTCCTCTCCCGCCTTAGTCTCACCATGAAGCGACCCCTTTTCCCATCCATCGAAAAACAAATCAGCCCCAGTCGATCTGAAGCCCCATGCAACGGACTCCAGCAAAGGATGGAACAACTGCCAACAAGTCCGGTCAAAATTAAATTGATGGAAACATTTGGGATACACTTCAAAGTCGGTTTGATATCTTGTTAGTTTCAAAATTTTGTGGATTTTTGCTAGTTGATTTTGACTCAAGTTAATACGTATTTACGCGACTTGACTGGAATCTGAGTCTGTGTTTGTGCAAAATCTATGTCAAATTTTTTACTATCAATATTTTGCGATAGTCCGAATTTGCTCTTTAGCCAGTAAAATCTTGATTAACCCGTATATTTTGCAGAATTATTTTAAATTAGAAGACTAGTTTCCTTTTCGGAATGTGTATAGTTGAGCAAATTTCGGACTTTGATTTGTATAATCTTTACTTGTTAACACAGTAGTTGTAGTTTGTGACCTCGTAGCTTAAGAGTATTTGGCTAGTTGTTATGCTGACTGATTTTTTATACTATATTTAATTAAAATAATATGTTAATTTAATTCTTTCTGTATGATTGAAATGGGCCTGATTCCTTGCGCATATGTAAAATGATATGCTTGCCTTTTTTATTTTATTTTTATTTCTTCTGTTGACTAATTATATTAGTTGGTTTGATTCCTTTCCTAATATATCATTGCTGAAATATGGAGTATCCTTATTTTTGGTAAAATTAAACAAAATAAGCATTTGATTGATTTGCCTCTCTTTTATAGTAAGGTTAATTTGTTTGAATTGATTAGTTTAATTTTTAATCCCCTCTATATTCCACTATATAATCAGTCCCTTATTCACTTTGATGAGACATTCTTGAGACGAAAAGGAATTCCACAGAAACTCTACTCAGAGACTTTTGCTCTCATATTCTACTTCCCTCTAATACACGTTCAAAAGACTGTTTCCGGTATATATATATTAGTTTTATTCCTTTCACATATATTCATATGCTTTGATTAGTTTCTTTTGCTCAGTGAAAAATATTGTTATCATATAAGTACTGCTAGTATTCTGTTTTAGTGTTGCAGGTTTTGAGTTCTCGCAAAAATTTCTTGGGACGGGAGAAGGATGGATCTTAAATTTCTTTATTATTATTTCTATGTTGTATTTCATTTTTGCAAAGTCTTGTAATAGCACATAGTGAAAAACTGAGAATCTGGGTAAAAAGGGGGAAGAGAATTACTTGCTATTTGTTTATTTGGTATTTGCCAAATTAATTTGTGTTGTGATGTACTCGCATAGGCAAAAATTTTAACTTAGGATTTAATTAAAAAATAAATAAAAATAATTCGTGCTTAGCTTGTTTCGAAACATGAATGAGGTTTAAAGTCAAGAATGTTTCTTTGACATGCTTTAGATACCTTGTCTAGGTCTTTTCAAAATAATAATAATAATAATAATAAAAATGTAAGAATATGGACTTATAGACTTTTAAATTATTTTACTCTATTTTAGGCATGTCTAACAACGTGTATTTTAACATTCTTGTTTTTTTGTGATTAGTATTATTATAAATCATCTTTCCAATATGTCTTAGCAAGCATGCTCTTAGGTTTAATTTTGTGTGTTTTATAATCATGCCTAGGTTTAAAATAACCCTATTACATGTTATAAAACCATAGAAACCATGCTACTTGGATATCATGTCTATAAGTTTGCCAATTAAATTGTCATAGATATTTCATGAAATAGTCTTTAGCCTTATTGGTAAAAATCATGTCATTTAGGATGTGTGGTTTTCTTTTCATGTTAGAAATCATGCCTATAGGGAATAACATTTTAATAAATTTGAATAATTTTTTTCTTAATGTTAAAAATAAAAGATCTCTTTAGAAATTCCACATGTTTATGGGGTTTTCTTAATATAATGAATACTATAATTGTCTTTTAATAAATCTTAAAATATGTTTAAATCATATACAATCTTATTTTAGAATTAAAATATTCTTACAAGTTTTAAAATGTTTGGATATTGTTTTGCACACACCTAGCATATCTCTGTGCACTATTTATGTGTGTTTTCATGCACGCGAGATAATACTGCTTGGGAGGCTACTTAAGGTTTTAATTGCTAATTGTTGTCTTAATTGCTTTGTTTGACGCGAGGTCCTTTAGAAACCCCTATATTCCCTTTTAGTCTAGAACTCACCAAGGTTAGAAGTCCAATGCCTCTTGGACAATAGGAAGGGACGGTAGGTACTTTAGGACTCGGTAGAATTTTTTATTTTCTAGTACGCTTTTAGGCTAATAAATAAATCAACTAAGGAGGGGTAGGAGTAATTTTTCAACCTATAAATAGGATTATCATTCACCATTGTGATAAATCCTTGAAGACATTTGAATAAAATGATCTCTATGTTCTGCTCTTCACATCTCAACTATATTGTGTTGCTTGCTCCATATTACTCATATTTACAACATTGCTGTATTATTCCTCAATCTTTTTAATCCACTCAAGTAAAATGTCATGTTTCAACGTTTAATAAGTTTTTAATTCAATATTTTCACCTTATCCTTAATGACACTATATTTTAATCCATTTAAGTAAAATGATTCCAATTATATATTTTTCTTTTTTTCATTATATTATCTATAAATTAGTAATAAAGATTGTAATACAAATAAAAACAACTATTTGCACAATGCATTAGCTCAAGATGAATGGATGACTATCAACAACGCAACACAGTTTTGAACTATTAATTACAACACTTAATTCCAGCGACTACAATACAACCAATTCAGTACAGTGGATGAGAAATTTAAAGATTTCCCACTATTTGCCTAAGTGGAGTAAGGCGTTTGGGCCATGTGCCTTGCCTTTAATGTTCATTAAGAAATAAAGGGCAAGACGCAAGGCCCCTACACCTTTACCCCTTTGGTTTCATCCCAAAGTTATTTGTCCTTCTAGACAGTCATTTTTTATCTTTTTGACGCCGAACTCCATTACTAAACTACCATGTCTATGGTTTTAGCCTTTATAGGAGCAAAACACATGAATGAACTGGCCTTGTTGGAACAAATTTCCTCCATCATAAAAGCTTCATTTATATCTCAATGCCAAATCATCACTAACTATATAGCATTTCTCTCTCTATCACTACTGAGCACTGACAACGTCCCCTTTGAGAATTGAGATATTATAGTTTATCACTATTAAATCTCCGTTGGAATTCCCAGATTTAAAATATATAAAGGGAATGTAACTACTATATAATATACATACATATTTCAAATATTTTATTCATGTTGAGTCCTACTTATTTGACAAAAAGTCCACAATAGTGTACTCTTATTAAGGATAGTTTCGAAATATTATAAAGTTTTTTCATACTTCTTAAATTTTACGTCGAGTTAAATTATGTTAAATTGAGAAGGTGGGAGTATTAAATACTACTTACCATACCTGTTTTTTGCTCTAGCTTAGCTTGCTAGTTTATGCAAGCCTATAAAATTTAGCAATCACAAGTAAAAAATATGAAAATTTCCAATTACTTCCTCTCCATTTTCTTACAAATGATGAAAATTTTAAACCTTCTTCATACGGTAATGTGCAGTTACATCCTGCCCACTTCCTCAGAATCCAATAACAATAAACCAATCCCTCCGGCACCAAAATCATGGCCTACATTTGGAAGTCTTCCTCAAATCCTCCTGAAAGACAAGACTGTTGACTCTTTGCCTTGATTTCTCCCACATCTAAAGTTTTAAGTTTGGGGAGGAGAGGTTAAGGGTTATAAAATAACCTCTCCTCCTTCTATTAGGATAATCCCAAAAATTTGTAATCTCTTCTCCCACATAAACAAAAGCAGATTATTTGAGCGGTGCTCGGAGATTAGGCTAAATTAGCCGAACTCCGTTAACAAATTTGTGAGTGTGTTTTCTCTCTTTATCTCTTTCATTTCGCTTCATTTATTGTGTTGTTTTCTGTTCAGTTGTAGTATAATATTCAATATTACTTGTCGGGTATCTCTGTTAGTGTTCTGTCCAGTTCATTTGTTTTGAACTGGTTCATTTCACTATTTGTGTTGTATTAGTGGGAAAATTTCCCGATTTTCCCAACAAGTGGTATCAGAGCCGAAGGTTCGCCTTGGGGTGTCTGAAATTTGTTGTAATATTGAATATTATATATTGAGTCTGTAATGGCAAATAAAGATCAAGAAACGGAGGGTGTTGTCTCAAATATTTCATCTGGGGTGTCGGGCTCCTCGTCATCATGGTCGAGGTTCCCGGTATCCAGTTTGAAATTGGCGGTGGAAATATTTGATGGCACCGGCCATTTCGGCATGTGGCAAGGAGAGGTCTTTGACTCTCTCTTCCAGCAGGGTCTTGATATTGCTATTGAGGAAGAGAAACCAGAAGAGGTACAGGATAAAGACTGGAGCATCATCAATCGGTTGGCATGTGGAACTATTCGATCTTGCCTGTCCAAAGAGCAGAAGTATGCTTTCAAAAATGAGACTTCTGCACACAAACTGTGGAAGGCACTGGAGGATAAGTTTCTGAAAAAGAGTGGTCAGAACAAGCTCCTGATGAAGAAAAGGTTGTTCCGATTCGATTACCAACCAGGTACTACTATGAATGAACACATCACTATGTTTAATCAATTAGTTGCAGACTTGTTGAATTTAGATGTGAAATTTGAGGATGAGGATCTGGCTTTGATGTTGTTATCTTCCCTTCCCGATGAATTTGAACATTTGGAGACTACGTTACTTCATGGGAAGGAAAATGTGTCGTTAGATGCTGTTTGTTCTGCTTTGTATAGTCATGAATTGAGAAAGCAGGATAAGATGAAAACCAAAGCAACGACATCAGAAGAAGCATTGGTGGCAAGAGGTCGTCAACAAAGCCAGACAAAGGGGAGAAGAGGAAGGTCTAAATCCAAAGGCCGAGCTGTTGCCAAAGATGAGTGTGCTTTCTGTCACGAGAAAGGGCACTGGAAGAAAGACTGTCCAAAATTGAAGAAGAAAGGGAAGACACAAGATGCGAATGTTGCTGAATGCAAAAGTGATGCGGAATCAGATATCTCTTTGAGTGTCTCACTTTCAGCATCATTGCATCCAGATAAGTGGATATTTGATTCAGGTTGTACTCATCATATGTGTCCCATTCGGGAATGGTTCTTTGAATTTCAGGAACTCAATGGTGGGGTTGTTTACATGGGTAATGATAGCCCATGTCAGACAACCGGGATAGGCTCAATCAAGCTGCGGAATCATGATGGATCCACCAGAATTTTACGGGACGTGCGATACGTACCAAAGTTGAAGAAAAATCTCATCTCAGTAGGGACTTAGAATCTAAAGGCCTAGTTGTAACAATGCGAGATGGAGTTCTTAAAGCAACTTCGGGAGCGTTGGTGATGTTGAAAGGCGTGAGAATGAACAATCTGTATTACTACCAAGGTAGAACAGTGGTGGGGACAGTAGCATCAGCAACTTCTAGCACTAAGAAGGATGTTGAGGCAACGAAGCTGTGGCATATGAGGTTAGGACATGCTGGTGAGAAATCCTTGCAGATTCTTGCCAAACAGGGATTGTTGAAAGGTACAAAAGCTTGCAAACTTGAATTTTGTGAGCATTGTATTATGGGAAAACAACGAAGAGTGAAGTTTGGCACTGCAATTCATAATACCAAGGGTATTCTGGATTATGTGCATTCAGATGTGTGGGGACCTGCCAAGACTCCGTCTATTGGAGGTAGGTATTATTTTGTCACTTTTGTTGATGATTTTTCCAGGAGAGTTTGGGTGTTTACCATGAAGAACAAAGATGATGTGCTTGAAATTTTTCTTAAGTGGAAAGCTCAAGTTGAAAATCAGACGGGAAGGAAGATTAAGGTTCTCCGAAGGAGGAGAATACAAGAGTGATCCATTCCTGATGGTATGCCAAGACTGTGGCATAATTCGGCACTTCACGGTTAGAAAAACACCACAGCAGAATGGGGTGTCAGAGCGTATGAACAAGACACTTGTGGAGAAAGTTCGTTGTATGTTGTCTAATGCTGGGTTAGGCAGGAAGTTTTGGGCTGAGGCTGTGACATACGCTCAACATCTCGTCAATCGTTTGCCATCATCTGCTATAGATGGCAAAACTCCATTAGAAGTATGGTCTGGAAAACCTGCAACTGATTATGATTCTTTACATGTTTTTGGTTCTATTGCATATTATCATGTGATTGAATCAAAGTTGGATCCACGGGCAAAGAAGGCTCTATTCATGGGCTTCAGTCCTGGAGTGAAGGGATACCGTTTGTGGTGTCTAGAGGCAAAGAAGACGATTATCAGTAGGGATGTTACCTTTGATGAATCTGCGATGTTGAAGAAAGAAAATCCAGATGAAGCTGATAGTACTCCACAGCAGGTGGAGTGTGTTCCGAAGCAGGTGGAGTTTGAGCAGACGGTGGTGATCCCAGCACGAAGCACCACTAGTGACTCTCCAATGGCGGAAGAAGAGTCAGTTGATGAAGAGGTTCCTACCCAAGAACCTCAACAGCAATCAGCGCCAATTGCAGTTAGAAGACAGAGACGAGATATTCAAAAGCCTGCTCGTTTCATGGATATGGTTGCCTATGCACTTCCAGTGGTTGATGACATTCCATCCACCTACCCAGAAGCCATTCTAAGTTCAGAGAGTGGGAATTGGGCAAGTGCAATGGAAGAGGAGATGCAGTCTTTGGAAAAGAACAAGACGTGGAAGCTGGCACAATTACCAAAAAGTAAGAAAGCGATTGGGTGCAAATGGGTATTCGCAAAGAAAGAAGGATTTCCTAATAAAGAAGATGTTCGCTACAAGGCAAGATTGGTGGCTAAAGGCTTCGCTAAAAGGGAGGGAATTGATTATAATGAGGTATTTTCTCCAGTTGTTAAACATTCCTCTATTAGAATCCTGTTGGCCTTGGTAGTACAGTTGAATTTGGAGCTAGCTCAACTCGATGTGAAGACCGCATTTTTACACGGTAATTTGAAAGAGGAAATCTATATGACTCAGCCAGAAGGATACAAGGTTGCTGGTAAAGAAGACTGGGTTTGTAAACTTAGCAAATCGTTGTACGGACTAAAACAATCTCCGAGACAGTGGTACAAACGGTTTGATGGGTTCATGAAGGGTCAGAAGTACAAGAGAAGAAAATGCGATCACTGTGTGTATTTGCGCAGACTTCAAGACGGTTCCTATATCTACTTACTCTTATATGTTGATGATATGCTAATTGCAGCAAAGAGTCAAGTTGAGATTGACAAGTTGAAGGCTCAGTTGAGAGAAGAGTTCGAGATGAAGGATTTGGGGGAAGCCAAGAAGATTCTCGGCATGGAGATAAGCAGGGACAGAGAGAGGGGCAAACTTTGGCTATCACAGAAGCAGTATTTGCAGAGGGTACTACAACGCTTTGGTATGCACGATGATACAAAACCTGTAAGTACTCCACTTGTTTCTCATTTGAAACTAAGTAACCGTTTATCTCCGACGACTGATGAAGAGCGAGAATACATGGCGAAAGTCCCATATGCAAATGCAGTTGGAAGCTTGATGTATGCAATGGTGTGTACAAGACCCGATATTTCACAGGCTGTTAGTGTTGTTAGCAGGTACATGCATGATCCAGGCAAGGGTCATTGGCAAGCTGTGAAATGGATTCTACGGTACCTCCAAAATACCGTAGATGTTGGATTGGCGTTCGAGCGAGATGAATCACTTGATCAATGCATAGTTGGATATTGTGATTCTGATTATGCAGGTGATTTGGATAAGCGACGTTCTACTACTGGATATTTGTTCACTTTAGCAAAAGCACCAGTTAGTTGGAAGTCTACTTTGCAGTCAACGGTGGCTTTGTCTACAACAGAGGCAGAGTATATGGCAATTACAGAGGCTGTGAAGGAAGCAATTTGGCTTTATGGGTTGCTTAAAAACTTGGGAGTTGGTCAGAGACAACTTGAGATATATTCTGACAGTCAGAGTGCTATTCATTTAGCAAAGAATCAAGTCTTTCATGCACGGACGAAGCACATTGACGTACGCTATCATTTTGTGCGGGAGATTCTCGAAGAAGAGGAGATACTTCTCCAGAAGATTCACACTACGGAGAATCCTGCAGATATGCTGACCAAGGTGGTTACGAAGGCCAAGTTTGAACACTGTTTAGACTTGGTTAATGTCTTGCACATTTGAAGTTTGGCGTCAGGAGGCGCAAATTTGAAGCACCGAAAAGATCCGTTTTTTGTTTATGTTTTGTTTGAGAAGATTTTTATTTTTGGTGGAATTGAAATTAAGCCAAGGTGGAGATTTGTTGACTCTTTGCCTTGATTTCTCCCACATCTAAAGTTTTAAGTTTGGGGAGGAGAGGTTAAGGGTTATAAAATAACCTCTCCTCCTTCTATTAGGATAATCCCAAAAATTTGTAATCTCTTCTCCCACATAAACAGAAGCAGATTATTTGAGCGGTGCTCGGAGATTAGGCTAAATTAGCCGAACTCCGTTAACAAATTTGTGAGTGTGTTTTCTCTCTTTATCTCTTTCATTTCGCTTCATTTATTGTGTTGTTTTCTGTTCAGTTGTAGTATAATATTCAATATTACTTGTCGGGTATCTCTGTTAGTGTTCTGTCCAGTTCATTTGTTTTGAACTGGTTCATTTCACTATTTGTGTTGTATTAGTGGGAAAATTTCCCGATTTTCCCAACAAAGACAACATTTATTCATTGGATACACAAAATTATGGAGGATATGGACACCGAAATCGCTTGCATTCGTCTGGGTAAAGTCCACGTCATTCCTGTGACTTCTCCTGAGCTTGCTTGCGAGTTCTTGAAGATTCAAGACTCTGTTTTCTCATCCAGGCCTATTTGCATGTCTGCGAGCCTCGTTAGAAATGGCTACTTGACCGCTGTTTCTCTCCCCGTTGGTGATCAATGGATGAAACTGAGGAGAATTCTTGCTTCCCATCTGCTATCCCCAACATCATTTCAATGGCTTCGTCCTAAAAGGGATGAGGAGGCTGACCACCTTCTTCGATTCATTTACAATCTATGCAACAACCAACCTGTTATTAACTTGAGGAAAGCGACAAGATATTATTGTGGGAATATAATTAGGAATATGATTTTCAGCAAGAGATCATTATGTGGAATTATAGAAGATGAGGAGCAAGTTGATGCAATTTTTACACTTCTTGAATATCTTTATTCTTTTGGTATATCAGATTACTTACCATGGTTAAGTGTGTTTGATTTAGATGGTCACAAATCAATTATCAAGAAAGCCTATGCCACAGCAACCAAACACATTGATATTGAAGTTGATCAGAGGATTCAAATATGGAAAGATGGCAACAAAACTTTGGAAGAAGACATCCTTGATGTTCTTATCAAAGACACCAATGGGAATCCATTGATGAATGTTAAAGAGATTAAAGCAGAAGTGCTCGTAAGTATACATCCAATTACTAAACCATGTGGATAAGGTTCTGTTGTGTGATCATCTCTAGTTATTATGATTAATCCACGTCCATTCCATTGGCACTCTTGACTTGACATAAGTTTAAGAAAAAAAAAACTTTTGAAATTTGTGGTCTAAAATTATTCTTAAATATTTATGTGATTGAGATTCATTTCACTAAAGGGAAACAACAAATTTTAAAACTAAATTATTTCTAATTATAATGAGATATCATTCTTTTGGGATGAAAAAAAATATATGCTTAGTAAAATATAATAGAAAATAATCTATTTGACCAAGCTTTTAAAATTTGCTTATGATATTTGTAAAAGTACTTTTGGAGATGAGAAAGGGGTTTGATCACTCAACTTTGAGATTAAGAGGGATATACTCCCACATTTCAAAAGTAGCATACATATACCTTTATTATTACACAAGTAATTTAGATATGCTTTTTATCTAATGGAAGTGAAGATAATAATTTAATTTTTTTAAGTTTTTATTTAAAAAAAAGTTAATGTAAGGATATGTTAGATCCTTCTAGCAAAATTCAAAGTATATTTGATCCTTCTTATGCGTAAATGTTTTTTAACTTTTTTTATTCAACGACTAACTTGTGTTCCCTAACCATTATTTAAGTTTTCATTCTTATTTCATTTTTCAGTATGAAAATGAAAAATAAAAAGAAAGAAGTGAATATTGCAATTATATTGTAATTTATTTTTTTGTATCTTAAAAAAATTGTAGCATCTATGAAAAATTTAAAAAACGAGAAAAAATAAATTGGACCGTCGAGAGAATAAACTCAAATTATTCGTCGAATTAAAGAAAGCAAAAAATAAAAACACTATGTGTATAACGTACTAAATACACACTGCAATTTGCTAGAGAATCTAATATACCCCTCATGGATCTTTTAAAAAAGATAAAATAAAAATATTGAATTAATTTATTTTCACTACCGTTATATATAAAGGGTATATCTAGGCCATTTGTGCAACTGTAATGAATAATTAGGGGTACATCAGCTTCAAAATTGCAATATTAAAAGGTAATATCAGCCTCTTTCTCCGTTAGAGAACATCAATTTACCTTTAATCAAATAATTTGAAAAACACTTATGTCAATATTAGTACAATAATTTATACTTGACCAAGGATCTAAAAGTTCTCTAAGAGAAAACAACACTTTTGAATAAACAACTTTTGTTACTATTTAAAAATATTTGACAATGCTAATACATTCTCATTCTCATGCTAGTACCTATTTATTAACTCAAAAAATAAAAATTAAACATAAATTAGTGCTCATCTGTGTTGACATGACATGATTGGTTACAAACAAATAATGCTCAGGAACTCATGGTGGCAACAATGGATAATCCCTCAAATGCAGTTGAATGGACACTTGCAGAAATATTGAACCAACCAAAGTTAATGCAAACGGCCAAAGAAGAACTCAACACTGTTGTTGGGATCAATAGATTGGTTCAAGAATCAGATTTGCCAAGGCTAAATTATATCAAAGCTTGCATAAAAGAGGCCTTTCGACTTCACCCTATATCACCTTTTAACGTTCCTCATGTGTCTGTATCATCATCAGTGAAAAGTACTTCATCCCGAAAGGGAGCGTAGTGCTATTAAGTCGTCTTGGACTTGGTCGGAATCCTAGAGTTTGGAAGGTGTCACGCCCCGGGAGGGTACCCTAGGCGTGGCCGGCACTCAGAGGCTATTGCTAGCCCCCAAGCGAACCACTTAGCATTCATCACATCATTCATTATGAACATTGCGGGAAGAGATAGAAAATAATACCTAAACAAAGTGGGCCAGTGGCCAAACATCAAAACTGTTCATTTCACCAAGCAAAGGAATATTGCTCAGGTATCATAACATTCACCTTGACTACACCATTATTGTCTACAAAGCCTCTAACATTCCTTAAAACGTCTAAGAAGAGGGCCATGACAAACCATGGCTACTCGACTCAAAAGAACAGGATAACATTCATAAATAAAGGTTTCCTCCGGAAACAAGGAGGCTCACCACAATCTGAACTTGGAAACACTTGACCTCAACGGGGCAGCTGCTGAAGTCCTCTAGCTCCTGTATCTCCATCATGAAACGATGCAGCGCCAAATGGCGTCAGTACGTGGAATGTACTGGCATGTAAAATAGCTGAATCACATCATTAGAATCATCCGAACATACGTACATCATCATGAGACTTAAACATTTATATCAGGGAAACATGAACATTGACCTTTACATTAACATTGACCTTTACATTAACATTGACCTTTACATTAACATTGACCTTTACATTAGAGTACTATTAGGGAAACCTTTTCTGAGAGGCCTAACTGGGAGTTTCTTTAACCGACAACCATCACTTATGAGCCAGAGATGGTACAACGAAGCGATGTCGTTGCTACATCCGTCCAATACCCTGCCCAGGGTAAAGGACATTCATTAGAAAAGAAACAGAAGTCCTCATTGGGACAAGAAAGGTGCCATCCGCATTGCGATTCAATCCTCTCTTCCTACGCGGGCCACGTAGTTAATGGATTCAGGTGGGACTCACCTTTCTATCCATTTCGGTGCTCGATACTCCTCCCAGAACTCGACATGCTCATAAAACATTAACATTCATTAGTCCCATAGGGACGCATTTCATCATCATTAGTCCCCATAGGGGCATAATACATTATCATTGGCATCAACATTCATGTGTCCCATAGGGACACATTACATTGTCATTAGCATCTCCTTTACATCAACATTAACATCATTGTCATTCCATCTCATTAACATCAACATCATTGACTTTAGGGACACTAGTTTAGGAACTTGGACTCTCAACTTAGAGACAATCCCACACTCACATTCTCAACATTCATCATGCATAAATTTTGTCATTACTCTAGACTCTACACACACACCCATATTCATCATGCATGCTTTTCTAGAATACATATGCGATAGATATAAGGTTCTCAACTAAATGCTTTTCAAGAAAATAGTTTAAAAGGATGCATGAGGGTTCTTATGAGGGTCATCATCAATGCAGGAAAATATGTAGGTTTATGCATAAAATAATGGCATTTGTTCATTACATTACATGAGTTAACATGTTTCACTTCATTACCCTAACATCATTCACCATTAGACTTTAATACCTTACTCAAGGGGCACATGGGAGGACATTCCCATGCTTTAAGTTTAGCCTTACATACCTGAAAGAAGATAGTCACACTAAAGCACCTTCTTTCCTCTTGCTCTCTTCAACCTCCTTCAAGCCCTAGCCTTAAGAACCCTAGGTTGACTTCTTCAATGGGGTTTTTCAACCCTTTTTCGTGAAAACCGACCTATATAGGTCATAGGGGTACGTTTAGGATAGGTGGGATTGGACCATAATGCCCTTGGAAATTTTAAGAAATTAAATCCTGTCCTGAAATAACACAGTCCTCGACGCGGACTGGTCGCGGACAGTGTATTTTTGGAAATTCAACTCCGTCGAAATTTTCAGGAAAAGATAAGTGTGTCTCCGCGACCAGTCCGCGTCGCGGTTCCGTCGCGGAGGCTCACTGTTTTTCGTTTTGGAACGAAAAATTATCTTTTGACTCGGTTGCTCTAAAATTCGACCGAGACCTTTCCCCCACTCCATTTTCAGTGCTGATCATGAATCCGCTCTCGGATTTCTGATCCGAGCATCGAAAGGCACGTTTCTCACACACCTCTCCTTGAGGGGTATTTCGGAAATTTCGCGGGCGTTACATTATCTCCCCCTTGGGATCATTCGTCCTCGAATGATAAGTAGGGAAGTATTTTAGCACGAATAGGCTCACTACTCACCTCGATATTACTTTGATAACCTACTACCTTCATCTTTCATTGGTCTTTAAGCTCATTTATTCAACATTAACAATTTCACATGGAATTCATGTAATATACATTAATTTACATTAAGTAGGATCATTACCTTCGATGCTTCCATCGACCTCGGGCACGAACAAGTGCGGGTACTTTGCTTTCATCTCCTCCTCAGCTTCCCATGTGGACCCTTCAACGAATTGATTTCTCCACAGTACCTTAACAGAAGCTATCTCCTTGTTCCTTAGTCTGCGAATCTGCCGATCAAGGATTTGGACTGGGGTTTCCTCATAGGATAGGCTGTCCTTGATTCCTGTGCTCTCTACAAGCACTACCAATGCAGGATCCCCTAAACATTTCCTCAACATTAAGACGTGGAACACTGGATGAATCCCATCTAATTCAGAGGGTAGTTCCAGCTCATAAGCAACCTTTCCAATCCTTCGCACAATTTGGTAGGGACCAATATAGCGAGGACCCAACTTCCCTTTCTTCCCAAACCTCGTGACGCCTTTCATAGGTGATACCTTCAGGTAAACCAGTCATTCACCTCAAACTCTAAATCCCTTCTCCTTACATCTGTGTACGACTTTTGGCGGCTCTGGGATGCCTTTAACCTTTCTCGTATAGTCTTCACCTTTTCCATGGACTGGTGGACAAGGTCTGGCCCAATCAGCTCGGCCTCTCCAACCTCGAACCACCCAATGGGCGATCTACATCTTCTCCCATACAAGGCCTCATAAGGGGCCATTTGGATACTCGCATGATAACTATTGTTGTATGCGAATTCAATCAAGGGTAAATGGTCGTCCCAATTTCCTTTGAAGTCAAGAACGCATGCTCTCAACATGTCTTCTAACGTCTGGATAGTGCGTTCTGCTTGGCCATCCGTCTGTGGATGAAAAGCCGTGCTCAAGTTCACCTTAGTACCCAACCCTTTCTGGAACGACTTCCAGAAGTGAGAGGTAAATTGGGCTCCTCTATCTGAAATAATAGACAAGGGAACTCCGTGCAATCTCACTATCTCCTGAATATATATTTTGGCATAATCTTCGACAGTGTTAGTCGTCTTGACTGCTAAGAAATGTGCTGATTTCGTCATTCTGTCTATAATCACCCATATGGAGTCATGTTGCCTCCGGGATCTCGGTAAGCCCGTGACAAAGTCCATGTTCACCATCTCCCACTTCCATTCTGGAATTTCAAAATTCTGAGCCAGACCATTGGCCTTTGGTGCTCAACCTTGACTTGCTGGCAGTTGGGGCATCTGGAAACGAATTCTGCGATGTCCCTCTTCATTCCACTCCACCAATAGACTTCTCTCAAGTCATGATACATCTTGGTGGAACCTGGATGGATGGAGTACTTAGCATTATGGGCCTCAGCTAAAATCCTTTCTCGAACACCATCAATATTAGGGACACATAATCTGTTCTGGTACCTTAGTACCCCATCTCCCCCTTTGGAGAAGACCATCACTTTTTGCTTCTGAACATCTTCTTTTAGTTGGAGTATAATGGGATCTCGATCCTGCTTCTCTTTAACTTCAGTCACCAGGGACGATGAAGACCCATTTTGAACACTAACTCCTCCTTCATCATTCTCTTCAAGTTGGACCCCCAATCGGGCCAACCTGTGCACCTCTTTCACCAGTTCTTTCTTTTCTTCCTCAACATGGGCCGTGCTACCCATAGACAACCTGCTAAGAGCATCAGCAACAACGTTAGCTTTACCTGGGTGGTACATGACGCTCATATCATAGTCCTTGAGCAACTCTAACCATCTCCTCTGTCGCAGATTGAGCTCCCTTTGGCTGAATACATACTGCAAGCTCTTATGGTCCGTGAACACGTCCACATGCACTCAGTACAAGTAGTGGCGCCAGATTTTAAGTGCGAACACAACGGCTGCCAACTCAAGATCATGGGTAGGATAGTTTCGTTCATGAACCTTAAGCTGTCTGGAAGCATAGGCTACCACCTTTCCTCTTTGCGTTAACACGCACCCCAACCCAACTCTAGATGCGTCACAGTATACCACGAAGTCATCTGTTTCGTCAGGCAATGTCAAAACAGGTGCAGTGGTTAACCTGGTCTTCAGCTCTTGGAAACTTTTCTCACCTTCGTCAGACCATTGGAACTTAGCCCTTTTCTGGGTCAGTTTGGTCAATGGTGCAGATAGGGAAGAAAACCCCTCAACAAACCTCCGGTAGTAGCTTGCCAACCCCAAGAAGCTTCTTATATCAGTTGGAGAGGTTGGCCTTGGCCAGCTTGCCACCGCCTCAATCTTCTGGTTATCCACTCGAATACCATCACCCGAAACCACATGGCCTAGGAAAGCCACTGACTTAAGCCAGAATTCACACTTGGAGAACTTAGCATATAACTTGTGGTCCTTAAGAGTTTGAAGGACAACTCTGAGATGTTTAGTATGCTCTTCCTCACCCTTCGAATATATCAAAATATCATCAATGAAGACGATTACAAACATATCCAAGTAGGGTCTAAATACCCTGTTCATCAAGTCCATAAAGGCTGCTGGTGCATTGGTCAACCCAAAGACATCACTAAAAATTCGAAATGACCATATCTGGTCCTGAAAGCTGTCTTTGGGATATCACGCTCCCTCACCTTTAACTGATGGTAACCCGATTTGAGGTCTATTTTTGAAAAACATGAGGCACCCTGAAGTTGGTCGAACAAGTCGTCAATCCTAGGAAGAGGATATTTGTTCTTGACTGTGACCTTGTTCGGTTGCCTATAATCTATACACATTTGAAGCGTCCCATCTTTCTTTCCCACAAACAAAACTGGAGCACCCCACGGAGAAACACTGGGTCTAATAAAACCCTTCTCTAACAGGTCTTTCAACTGTTCTTTCAGCTCCTTCAGTTCAGCGGGGGCCATCCTATATGGCGGAATTGAAATAGGCTGCGTATCGGGGAGTACATCAATACCAAAGTCAATCTCCCTATCAGGAGGGACTCCAGGTAAATCCTCCGGGAACACCTCAGGAATCTCATTAACAACTGAGACCGACTCAAGAGTAGGGGTCTCAACATTATCAGCTTTAACTCTTACTAGGTGGTAGATACACCCCTTAGAGATCAACTTCCTTGCCCTCAGGTAAGAAATAATTATACCCTTGGGTGCAACATAACCTCCCTTCCATTCTAAGACTGGTTCAAGTGGGAATTGAAACTTAACCACTCGGGTTCTACAGTCTATGGATGCATGGCAAGCGTGAAGCCAATCCATCCCAAGGATCACATCAAAATCCACCATCTCTAATTCTACCAAATCAGCCAATGTATCCCTATAATAAATGGATACTACACAGTTTCTATAGACCCTTTTAGCCAGAATAGACTCTCCAGTAGGAGTTGAAACGGAATATGGCTCACGTAGACATTCTGGGGCAACTTCGAACTTATTAGCCACATAGGGTGTCACAAAGGATAAGGTGGCACCCGGATCAAGTAATGCGTAACAGTTATAAGAGAAGATTTGAAGCATACCCGTTACAACGTATGGGGCAGCCTCTCGGTCCTGCCGATTTCCCATAGCATACAGGCGGTTCGCTCTGCCTCCGGCATTCGTAGCAGTAGCCCTCTGTTGACTGCCCGCAGGGGGCGCTGTAGATGACTGGGCTCTATTACCTCTGTCGTTTCCCCTCTGGCTCCTCATAGAACATTCAATCTGGATATGGCCAGGCTGTCCACACGTATAGCATAAATTAGTGCCTTTCCGGCACGCACCAAGATGTTGTTTGCCACATCTGCCACAAGTTGCTTTTTCTCTGGGGCCCTGGGCGACACTAGCCTGGGACTGAGATACCTGTGCTCTGAAATTCTGATGGCCCTTGGTCCTTTGGTCATACCTGTGCTGCTGAACAGGTGCATTCGCCATCGATGTTGCATGGCGAGGAGGTTTCCTCTGAAAGAAGTTCTTGCTGCCCTTGTCCCCCTTTTGCTGGTTTTGTTCCTGGCCCGCAGCCTTGGCTTTCTTGCTCTGCTGTTCCTCCCTGTCCCTCTTCTTGTCCTCTTCGGTCTGTTGAGCGTAAACCATCAGCCTGGAAATATCCATGTCTGGGATCAGCAGTGCTGCCTTGCACTCCCTCTTCAAATGTCTGCCCAGTCCAGACACAAATTTTCTCATCCTGGCCCTCATATCAAGAACCATCTCCGGAGCATACCTCGACAGCTGGGTGAACTTTAGGCTATACACTTTGGCGGTCATACCCTCCTGTTTTAAGTTCAAAAACTCTTCAACCTTGGCTTCCCTTAACTCTTGGGGAAAGAAATGATCGAGAAAAGCACTCTCGAACTCTTCCCACTCGGCTGGTTCAGCACTTTCACCTCTGACATCCTCCCATTGGTTGTACCAAATGTTGGCCACATCCTTAAGTTGATATGAGACCAACTCCACTCCTTCAATCTCACATGCATGCATTGCCCTTAGGATCTTGCGCATTTCATCAATAAAGTTTTGCGGATCCTCCTCAACCTTAGAACCCGTATAGACTGGCGGATTCATCCTCAAAAAATCTCTGAGCCTGGACGCAGCAGTTGGCTCTTGGGAACTGGAGCTTGGGGCCTGGGGACCACGACTGCTACTTTGCGAGGCCACCAACTGGGTGAGCATGGCAATGGCTCCCCTGAAGTCTGCCTCTGAAGTGGGGGCTGACTGTGCTGGGGGTGCTGGTGGAGCCTCAGCAGCTCTAGCTGGTCTTCCCCGTCTCCTTACCTCACGTTCCGGCAAGGGGTTCTCAGTACTTGGGACAGAACCATCTCTTTGGGCAGCAGTGCGTTTTGGAGGCATTATCTGCAAACGCGTAGCGCACGAGTTAAAGAGGTTTGCTTAAAGTCAAGCTCTAGCGCACGACTCAGAACATCCAAGAAGTGGAACCATTTCCTAATGCCCTGTAGCATCCTGTTTATGAAGTGTGGTGCACAACACACGCATAAACGAGACTCTACTAGACACGGCTTCGTAGACTCCCTAGGACTCTTGAACTCTGTGCTCTGATACCAAGTTTGTCACGCCCTGGGAGGGTACCCTAGGCGTGGCCGGCACTCAGAGGCTATTGCTAGCCCCCAAACGAACCACTTAGCATTCATCACATCATTCATTATGAACATTGCGGGAAGAGATAGAAAATAATACCTAAACAAAGTGGGCCAGTGGCCAAACATCAAAACTGTTCATTTCACCAAGCAAAGGAATATTGCTCAGGTATCATAACATTCACCTTGACTACACCATTATTGTCTACAAAGCCTCTAATATTCCTTAAAACGTCTAAGAAGAGGGCCATGACAAACCATGGCTACTCGACTCAAAAGAAAAGGATAACATTCATAAATAAAGGTTTCCTCTGGAAACAAGGAGGCTCACCACAATCTGAACTTGGAAACACTTGACCTCAACGGGGCGGCTGCTGAAGTCCTCTAGCTCTTGTATCTGCATCATGAAACGATGCAGCGCCAAATGGCGTCAGTACGTAGAATGTACTGGCATGTAAAATAGCTGAATCACATCATTAGAATCATCCGAACATATGTACATCATCATGAGACTTTAACATTTATATCAGGGAAACATGAACATTGACCTTTACATTAACATTGACCTTTACATTAACATTGACCTTTACATTAGAGTACTATTAGGGAAACCTTTTCTGAGAGGCCTAACTAGGAGATTCTTTAACCGACAACCATCACTTATGAGCCAGAGATGGTACAACGAAGCGATGCCGTTGCTACATCCGTCCAATACCCTGCCCAGGGTAAAGGACATTCATTAGAAAAGAAACAGAAGTCCTCATTGGGACAAGAAAGGTGCCATCCACATTGCGGTTCAATCCTCTCTTCCTACGCGGGCCACGTAGTTAATGGATTCAAGTGGGACTCACCTTTCTATCCATTTCGGTGCTCGATACTCCTCCCAGAACTCGACATGCTCATAAAACATTAACATTCATTAGTCCCATAGGGACGCATTTCATCATCATTAGTCCCCATAGGGGCATAATACATTATCATTGGCATCAACATTCATTTGTCCCATAGGGACACATTACATTGTCATTAGCATCTCCTTTACATCAACATTAACATCATTGTCATTCCATCTCATTAACATCAACATCATTGACTTTAGGGACACTAGTTTAGGAACTTGGACTCTCAACATAGAGACAATCCCACACTCACATTCTCAACATTCATCATGCATAAATTTTGTCATTACTCTAGACTCTACACACACACCCATATTCATCATGCATGCTTTTCTAGAATACATATGCGATAGATATAAGGTTCTCAACTAAATGCTTTTCAAGAAAATAGTTTAAAAGGATGCATGAGGGTTCTTATGAGGGTCATCATCAATGCAGGAAAATATGTAGGTTTATGCATAAAATAATGGCATTTGTTCATTACATTACATGAGTTAACATGTTTCACTTCATTACCCTAACATCATTCACCATTAGACTTTAATACCTTACTCAAGGGGCACATGGGAGGACATTCCCATGCTTTAAGTTTAGCCTTACATACCTGAAAGAAGATAGTCACACTAAAGCACCTTCTTTCCTCTTGCTCTCTTCAACCTCCTTCAAGCCCTAGCCTTAAGAACCCTAGAAAGACTTCTTCAATGGGTTTTTCAACCCTTTTTCGTGAAAACCGACCTATATAGGTCATAGGGGTACATTTAGGATAGGTGGGATTGGACCATAATGCCCTTGGAAATTTTAAGAAATTAAATTTCGTCCTGAAATAACACAGTCCGCGACGCGGACTGGTCGCGGACAGTGTATTTTCGGAAATTCAACTCCGTCGAAATTTTTAGGAAAAGATAAGTGTGTCTCCACGACCAGCCCGCGTCGCGGTTCCGTCGCGGAGGCTCACTATTTTTCGTTTTGGAACGAAAAATTATCTTTTGACTCGGTTGCTCTAAAATTCGACCGAGACCTTTCCCCCACTCCATTTTCAGTGCTAATCATGAATCCGCTCTCGGATTTCTGATCCGAGCATCGGAAGGCACGTTTCTCGCACACCTCTCCTTGAGGGGTATTTTGGAAATTTCGCGGGCGTTACAGAAGGATCCATTGAAGTTCAAGCCGGAGCGTCACCTCAAAATGGAAGATGGTGGTGAAGTAGTTCTCACCGATTCAAAGTTACGTTTGTTGTCATTTAGTATTGGAAGACGAGGTTGTCCAGCTGTGCAACTTGGCTCAACAATTACTACGATGTTACTTGCTAGGCTTCTTCAAGGATTTACTTGGAGTTTGCCACCAAATTCACCATCCAATGACTTAGTTGAGTCATCTAAGGCTAATCATTGTTGCACATTACCACTTCTTGCGCAGGCAAAACCAAGATTAAATAAGGTCATGTATCCTTAGCACATAACTTTATGCAATAGTAGTTAAAGTTACAAATAGGGGGTGGCAGATGGACGGACCACTCAATTATGCATGAGTTGGTCGAAAATGGATAAAATATCATATTTTACCATATTCGATACAGATCAAAATGGATAAATCTAATGAATAATACAAATATCTATTACTTCTTATTATGTAATAAGTAAAGAACCAAGTACCCGTAGATTACATAACATTTTTTCTTAACTCCTTTTCTGCTTTTACACCTTGTTTGGATTATCCGTTATATTGTATTATATTGTTAGTTTAAATACAATATTTATTTTAATCGTCACACAAACATATTATATCATATCACTTAAATTCATCCTTAGGTAATAACGAAAAAACTCATTTTGTATAACGATCTATTTAGTATGATTACGTCGTTAATTAATATTTTCTTCTCATTTTGTCTTTACTTATTGTATAATAATTCTATTTTATATCCTTTTACCCTACCTTTTCATAATAGTTTTACCATGTGCCCTAATATTCTCATTAGTTTATCATTCAGATTATAGATGTGTAATATTATATAACGATGGAGAACAATAAAACCCGTCCAAACATTGTATTTATTAGAATAATATAGTACGATATAATACAATATGATACACCTAACAACCATCCAAACAAAGGGTTAAGCAGTGTTTGGTATGAAGTAAAATATATTCATGTTTTTCCTGGAAAATATTTTTCTGACTTAAGAAAAGTTTTGAATTTTTTTCCTTACTTTATGTATGGAAGTTATCTTTCTTAAATTAGAGGAAAGTAATTCCATTTGAAAAATATTTTTTAAAACTTTTAAATCAACCAAACATGACAAAATTAAGAAATACTTTTTCATACCAACACACCCATACTTTTGAGAGGTTCCAACACTTAGGAATCATTTGGTATGTGCCACTACCCGAAATCCGAGTGTGATGGCACTCACCTAACCCTACCAAGGCGAGTCAAGCCAAAATCCAAACAACTCAATAATAATGATAAAAGAGGAAGATAAACCGTCTAGTAAGATATAAAAGTGGAAGAAATCGAACTATAACCGTCCCAAAAACTGATGTCACGTGTAGAAGCCTCTAAATACAGAATACTCAAATAAAATACAAGTCATAATATCTAGTCCTCAAATAGAACAAAACATAGAATGGGATCCTTAAAGGCCTATTGAAGTCATAAGCAGCTACCTCACAAGTAATCCAGAAACTCGATCTGACAAAGAGGAGTCTAGCAGGATGGACCGAGCTCACGACCTAAAAGAATGTAGCAAAGGGTGAGCACCAAACAACTGGGTACTCAGCGACATGGAACTCACCTAGAGTAAAGTAATGAAGAACATGAGTAACTCCTTAAATCCAACCACTATACGCTGAACTACAACCTTGCACTCAGAAAAGTCCCGCCACAATATAGTATACATTTCACAATAGGTACAGTTATACTCATTACCTGGCATCATATCTCAATATACAAGTATATAAGTAGATCCAACACTTACTAAAAATCAGGGATACAATAAGTATACAATCTCATAAATAATATACAAATAATATCAATCAGATATGGTATGAGATGGAGTGTATTCCATGAAATATGAATAATATGATGCAATGTTAAATAATCATGATGCATGTTTATCCTACGATACACATTCACTGACCAAATGACTGCCTCAATCGGAGCCCATGGGGGTCACACATGGACCATGTATTTGCCGAAAATATTTCTCTTCGACAATAACTTTCATATCTAGTTGGAACCATTTCCTTTCGGCTTTTCTTTTCTTTTCTTTTTTTTATTTTTCACTAGCTGGAACCGTTTTCCTTCGGCTTTTCATCATCAATGCATCATCAAGCAAGCACATAATAATCACATATTAGTCATGTTCAAGGAAATGGAGTATGCAAGAGATCCATATATATCATGTATATCAACAATAGAAATTGAATAATTCTCAAGTGCCTCAATATCACTACAGTACCAATATATCAATCGTATCACAATATAAGCACCATCTTGCTATCAATATCAGACGATTCACAAGATTAGATAGGGTACGAATCTACAGTTAATTTATAAGTCAATATATCACCATATGAACAATCATTCACTCCAAAATATCATGATCAAACCTACGATGATACAATTATACCCGCAAAGTACTCAATTCCATACACATAGGAATATACAAGGTCCATTCATACTTAACAAAAGGTTAGAAGTCCACTTGCCTCAAATAAAGTCTCGAATCAAGTCAAAATCATTGCTTTCTACCTTTTACGGTATTCCAAATCACCACAATCTATTCAAATATGATATCAAAATCATATAACAAATCTAATGACACTAAAATCAATTAATTTGGAGAAAAAGCGTAAAATGGTCAATCTCATTGCTGAAAACATTTTCGTGATTCGAAAATTAAAGCATGAATACTGTCCCCACGCGATAAGAAGTTCAACGGTGAAAATGGTTTAAAAAACAAAGCTATGGTGAGGGAGAAATCGATGATTAAAGTTTGAAAATTGAAGTCTAAGAAATTCCCAATTTACACCATTAAAATCCCAAAATTATAAGTTAAAAACACTAATTAATCAATGTAAATCAATGAAATAGGTTAGAAAATAATAACTCAATTGAGTTGTCTTGAAAAACTTCAAAATCCCTCTTTAAAACGAACTTCGGAGAGTTGAAAATGGTGAAAAAGGATTTACTTACGTCTTTTAAACGACAATACTATTCAGGTATTCGGTGTACTCCGCAAAGCGGAGCCTTAATTCTCCCAACCCTCCATGAACGCAAGGACTCAATCCACAAACATGGAGGTTCCCTTCACAATGATTTGTAAAGACAGAGAGGGGCTGTCACGCCCCAAAAAGAGGGGAGGCGCGACTGGCACCCGATACCGTTATTGGCCGGGTAAGCCACTAAACATACTAGTTAACTAACCTTTGGACCAGAAGAAAATCGGGCAGCATAATGTTTAGAAAAACAAGAAACTAAGTCGGGACCATTTAGGTCATGACCTGGTCAACAACAGATTATGTACATTAAGAGAAGTAAGCCAAAATAATAAAGTACTGGCTAGCCGGCAAGGCTGCCACAACAGAGGTATAGACACACACTATATATACATGCCAAACTGATGACCGGAGACTGAAGGGTACAAAAGGACCAGCCCATAATAACATGTCCACAATAGCCTCTAAGAGAACTACTAATACTGTCGGGACAGGGCCCCGACTATACCCAGCTGTACAACAAAAAGCAAGTATCCAGTGAAAGCTCCAGGAAGAGGTGGAGCTTACCAACTCACAGCTGACCAGGGCTCCTAGTGAAGGGGTCAATCAGAGTCCTTACCTGAACCTGCACGCACGAAATAAAATGCAGCGTCCCTAGGCAAAGGGACGTCAGTACGACTAAACATGTACTGGTATGTAAGGCAGGAAGTAAAATCATGGATAACCATAGTAAAAAGGTTAATAGAAATACCACCTGTAACTAAAACTCAAGTAGCCTTAATGGCTAATAAGCCACCTCCTAATGATAAAAAAAATGCATGGTATGCTCGAGTATCGTATGTCGTGAATACATACATATATATAGATGCAAATGCATGACATACCCAACCAAATGCTAGCACTGGTGGTCCTTTCCGGTAGCTAACCGGCATCATATCTGCCAACCTGTGGCCGTCTGTACCATATACATATATAGTTGGGCAAATAGGCCCCATACCTTCGATTATAGCTCGAAGTCCATGCATAACGTGCAATGTATGATATGAATGTTGAATGCACATAGTAAGCCATAGCAAGAACTTAGAAAATCTTGGCTCTTTGGTACACTTATTCTCATAGCATCACAGTCATTGTCATTTAGCCAATCTTGGCTCATTGATACATTTATTCTCATAACATCATAATCGTTGTCACAACATATACATATGGCTCGTGGAATTATACATGTCCTTTTTAACAAGTTTTCCGTTGCATTCTACATTTATTTTAGTGACACTACACCAAGAAGAGAAACGCCTCTAACCTATGAATAGGTAGCCGGAAGACCGACAAAATGATATATAGAAATTGAATGTTCGGTTTAAATGAACGAATGGAATTTCAACCTAATACCACCGTGAAAATAACTCAGCTGTAATCCCAGTGCCTTTCACAGAAGGTCTTTCTAACAACAGAATAGTAAGATATCGCATTTGGCATTTTGGGAAACTTCCCAGATTTCGTGCTAAAAGGAGGGACGGAGCTTAGCCTTAACATACCTCTCCAACGAACGTTCGATTGCCAAAAGTTCCTTCACCAAAGTTGTTCCTTACGTCCTAAGCTGTGCAACGACTATATATACGCAGCTTAAAGACACCTATAAACAGTCAAAAATTCAGCATTAATGACCAGATTCGGCAAGGAGCATTTACGCGAGGAAATGTCCGTAAAACTTCGTAAAATTAACGGAAAAGAGCTCCGCAATTATAACCTAAACACACCAGCTGCAAACCAACAATACCAGCAAGAACACCACTTTTTTTACAGCCCTAGAACAGCTCCAAACACTGCTAATATGAGGGAAAAATAATTCCAAGCGTAAGGCACGCATTTCTAGGCACGGAGACGAATTTTAACGGTAAAAATGCGAAAAACTTACCTAAATCGCTTAGAGAACCCTTGGGAGCTTTCTCTTCTGTTGTAAACTTGTTTGGGACGAAAATGGCTCAATTTTGAGCCTTAAAGAGTCAAAATAGCCGACATTTAAGTCGGGTCAACCCGACCCGACACATGACCCGGTTTCCAGCTCGGGCAGTCTCGGTAAAATGGTCATAACTCTTTATTCTGAGGTCGGTTTGATGCGCGGTTTTGTGCGTTGCAAATTAGACTCATAGATCTTCAATTTGATAGGTCATGGACCTTCTAACTCCTTATAGTTTGGGAGATATGACCCAATACATCTGACCCAAATTTAAGAAGGATTTCTTAAAGAAAGTTACGGTAACTTTGGCCAACCTTTATCTTGCAACTTTCTTGATTCCAAAACTTAATGTATGACCTTTGTGCTATTAAAATAACTTAAAGAAATCCATAATTAGCAAATTATAAACTTTTAATTCCATCTGAAAAGTGAAACCTAATTTAGACCTTCCGAAAAGGGCGAGGTGCCACTTGGGTCATTTCTTTAATCCCGAATATGCATTTAGGGTATTCCTTTGGCTTAAAACTTTAGGTCCTTGAAATTACCACTTATTGAAAACCTTATTATCCTTAGGTTCTATACAAATTCATGTATGTCTTATATGACACACCACCCTATGTATATATAGAAGACGAGGAGCACTGGGTTTCACAGTCTCCCCCCTTAAGAACATTCGACCGCGAATGTATCTAAACAACGGCTTGGTTGCACTATTAACTCTTGAAATGTGACTTTTGAGGATATACTTTTTTTTTCCATTCCATAAATCAACTTTGAAAGAAAAAGAGAATTCTAATTATAAGCTTTGTATAGCTATCTCCTGACGATCCATATAAAGTATGCCCCCAACTCATTTAAAACTTAAGTTACTGTAGAAAGATGACTACCAACTTTTAAAATATGACTTACCTTAATTTGTAAATAGCTGGGGGTGCCTCTTCTTCATTTCCTCTTCTGCTTCCCAAGTCATTTCCTCAATATTGTTGTTCCGCCACAATACTTTCACGGAGGCCACTTCTTTATTCCGAAGCTTTCTTACTTGTCGGTCTAAAATAGCCACTGGCACCTCATCATAAGACAAGTCTTCATTAATGTGGACATTTTCAATATTGGTAATACGCGATGGATCTCCAATGCACTTCCGTAACATCGATACATGACACACCGGATGGACTGCCCCCAATTCTGAAGGCAAATCAAGCTCGTATGCGACCTTGCCAATCTTTCGAATAATCTTATACGGTCCAACATATCTAGGACTGAGCTTTCCTGTCTTCCCGAACCGCATGATTCCCTTCATGGGTGATACCTTCAAGAAAACCCAATCTTCTACATCAAATTCTAAGTCTCGTCGTCGAACATCTGTATAAGACTTTTGTCGACTCTGGGCAGTTTGCAATCGGTCTCTAATAAGTCTCACTTTGTCCATCGCTTGCTGAACTAGATTAGGGCCTAGCAATTTTGCCTCCCCAACCTCAAACCAACCGATCGGCGACCTAGATCTTCTCCCATATAGTGCTTCATAAGGCGCCATTTGAATACTAGCTTGGAAGCTATTATTATAAGCAAATTCAATAAGAGGTAGATGGTCATCCAAGCTTCCTTTAAAGTCCAGCACACAAGCACGTAACATATCCTCGACGGTCTGGATGGTACGCTCTGCTTGCCCATCAGTTTGTGGATGAAAAGCGGTGCTGAGATTCACCTGAGTGCCCAGACCCTTCTGAAAAGACTTCCAAAAATGAGCCGTAAATTGAGCCCCTCGATCAGATATAGTAGACAATGGAACTCGATGAAGGCGAACAATCTCTTGAATGTAAAGCTTAGCATAATCCTCCGCTGAATATGTCGTTCTTACTAGCAAGAAATGAGCAGATTTTGTCAACCTATCAATGATTACCCAAATAGAATCATACCTGCGTGGAGTACGAGGCAAACCCGTGATGAAGTCCATATTTACCATGTCCCATTTCCATAGCGGAAGCTCAATATACTGAGCTAGGCCTCCAGGTCTCTGATGTTCTGCTTTAACTTGCTGACAATTGGGACATTGGGCTACCATCTCTGCAATATCCCTTTTCATGCCATTCCACCAATAGATTTGTCGAAGGTCCCGATACATTTTTGTTGCTCTAGGGTGGGTTGAATATCTAGAATAATGGGCCTCAGAAAGAATCCTGGCACGGAGTCCTCCGATATCTGGCACACATAAGCGGCCTTGGTACCTAAGGACTCCCTCTCTGGTCAGCTCAAATGGAGGATGTTGTTGTTGTGAAATGCTCTCCCTCAGTGTCCTAAGCTCAGGATCCTCGCGCTGTCGCTCTTTTACTTCATTAACAATGGAAGATTCTGCTGTATTTTGAACAATTACACCTCCTTCCTCTGTATCTACCAATCGCACCTGCAAACTAGCTAGCTGGCACAGGTCTTTTGTCATTTCAACCTTATCAGCCTCAACATGGCTTAGACTTCCCATGGACTTCCGGCTAAGTGCATCAGCAACAACATTAGCTTTACCAGGATGGTACAAAATGTCCACTACATAATCTTTTAGTAATTCTAGCCATCTCCTTTGTCGTAAGTTCAACTCCTTTTGCTTAAATAAATATTGAAGGCTCTGGTGGTCGGTAAAAATATCAACATGGACTCCATATAGATAATGTCGCCAAATTTTTAGAGCAAATACAACCGCAGCGAGCTCAAGATCATGGGTGGGATAGTTTTGTTCATGCTTTCGCAACTGTCTAGAAGCATATGCAATAACTCTACCATGCTGCATAAGTACACAACCTAGGCCAATTCTCGAGGCATCACAATATACAACGTAGCCTTCAGCTCCATCTGGAAGAGCCAAGATAGGTGCGGTGGTAAGCCTTTTCTTTAACTCTTGAAAACTCTACTCACATGCTTCAGTCCATTGAAAGTTAGTTGCTTTATGTGTCAATCTCGTTAGCGGTGCAGAGATAGAGAAGAATCCCTCAACAAACCTCCTATAATATCCTGCCAAGCCTAAAAAGCTACGGACCTCGGTCGGATTCAATGGTCTCGGCCAAGCCATTACTGCTTCAATCTTCTGGTCATCGACCTTGATACCATCACCTGTAATAACGTGGCCAAGAAAAGCTACAGAATTTAACCAAAACTCACATTTAGAGAATTTAGCATATAACCTATTGTCTTGGAGAGTCTGTAATATGGTTCGCAAGTGATTTGCATGCTCAGCTTCTGACCGTGAATATATCAGGATGTCGTCAATAAACACGATCACAAATTCATCCAAGAATGGTTTAAACACTCGATTCATCAGGTCCATAAAAGTTGTTGGGGCATTTGTAAGCCCAAAAGACATGACAAGGAACTCAAAATGTCCATACCTCGTCCTAAATGCTGTCTTTGGAATATCAACATCCCTGACTCGCAACTGGTGGTACCCGGATCTTAAGTCAATTTTTGAAAAACATTTGGCACCCTGCAACTGGTCGAATAAGTCATCAATCCGCGGGAGAGGATACTTATTCTTGATGGTGACTTTATTTAGCTGTCTATAATCAATACACATACGTAAGGAGCCATCTTTCTTTCGAACAAAGAGCACTGGAGCACCCCATGGAGATGTACTTGGCCTAATAAAGCCTTTATCAAGTAAATCCTTCAGTTGTTCCTTCAATTCCCTTAGCTCTGCAGGAGCCATTCTGTAGGGAGGAATGGATATAGGCTGCGTGTTCGGGACCAAATCTATAGCAAAATCAATTTCCCTTTCGGGGTGAATCCCTGGAAGCTCATCAGGGAATACCATCAGAAATTCATTCACAATAGGGACTGACTGTAGGGTCATCGACTCCTTATCAATATCCCTAGTATGAATCAAATGGTATATACAACCTTTAGAGATTAGTTTTCGAGCCCTAAGGTATGAAATAAACTTACCTTTGGGCGAGGCAACATTGCCTTTCCATTCAATGACCGACTCACCTGGAAAATGGAAGTGGACTAGCTTTGCTCGACAATCAATATTAGCATAACAAGCTGCTAACCAATCCATACCCATAACAACATCAAAATCTAGCATAATCAATTCAATTAAATCAGCAGAGGTTGGACGCTCATTAATTAACACTGTACAACATCGATAGACATAACTAGCTATAATTGAGTCACCAATTGGCGTAGATACCCTAACTGACCCCGGCAATAATTCAGGTCTCATATCAAGCTTACCAGCAATGAATGGAGTAATATATGAAAATGTAGAGCCAGGATCTATCAGTGCATAAACAGCATGAGAATGTACCATCAATATACCTGTGATCACATCTGGAGATGCCTCTGAATCCTGTCGGCCTGTGAGTGCATAAAAGCGATTCTGTCCACTAGTAGAATCTGAATTGTCTCCTCTACCTCTCCCCCTACCATGGCCCTGAGTAAGCTGTGGATCTGGTCGGGGAGCACGTACTGGGGATGAAGAGGCTGCAGTGGATCTAGAAAGGTGAGTTGTTGTACCTCTACCTAACTCCGGGCACTGGCTAATATAATGTCCGGTCTGTCCACAATGGTAACATGCACCTGAACCCTTTTTACACTGCCCACTATGAAGCTTACCGCATTTTGCACATGGAGGAGTAAGCTGTCTCATTGGTGCAAATCGTTCCTGTCGATAGCTCTCAGGCTGGCGTGAACTCTGCCTCGGACCTGACTGAATATAACGATCAAGTCGCTGGTCCTGTATCTGTGGCGGGGAACTACCCACTGACGGAGGTGGATATCGGTGAAAAGGAGGCCTAAAATCACCTTGTGGCTCCCTATAAGACCCCATAGTACGAGCCCTCTTATTCTTCTCCCTATCTCTACGGGTATCCCGAATCCGACGAGAAAGATCCTCTGTAGTCTGAGAAAAAGCCTGAATACGGGAAATATCTACACCATCCTGTAAAGAGGCTATCCTGCAGTCTCTGATCAAATGATCCCCCAAACCACCCACATAACGATGAACTCTGGCACTCATGGTACGTACAATATCTGGTGCATACCTAGCCAAAGAATTAAACCTAAGGCTATACTCCCTTACACTCATATCCCCCTGCCTCAAGCTGATAAACTGGTCAAGACGAGCCTCCCGCACCTCCTGTGGTAAGTAATGGGCTAAAAATGCCTCAGAGAAGCCCTCCCATTCTGCTGGCGGAGCATTAGGACCTCTGGATCTCTCCCACGCTTCGTACCACAAGATGGCAATATCACGTAGTCGAAAAGAAGCTAACTCTACGGCTTCAGTGACAGAGGCATGCATCACCCTCAATATTCTATGAATATGGTCTATAAAGTCCTGTGGATCCTCTGTGGGGCTGGACCCTGTGAATACTGGAGGAGCCAAGTGAAGAAACTCTCGCACCTTTGAGCTTTCTGTTTGATCTCTTCTGATGTCTGATCTCGCCTCCAGTTGTCTCTCATGAATGGAAACCATCCTAGTCAGTAGCTGAACCGCCTCTCTCATACCGTGCTCCCCAGTCTCTGGTAGGATTGGGGGTACTGGACCTCCTTGGCCCTCAATAGGTGCTGGTGAATCTGGTACTGTAGATACTGGAGGCTCTCTGCGTGCCTCAACAGGGAGTGTATCTGCCTGACCCGGTAAAGAACAACTGGTACCTTCTCTCGGATCCATATCTAACCCACGTTGTGCCATCCCTTGAATATAGACAGCCTGACAAATAAAACAAACCACAATGCACGATTAAGATTTCATATGTCCCTATAACTTTGCTCTATAGCACGATCTATTAAGTGAAAGAAAGGTAACCAATCCTAAATGCCTTATAGCCTCCTGATTATAAGTGTGGTGCACAACACACCCATAATCAAGACTCTACTCGACACGGCATTGTGGACTCCCTAGGACACGACCTGCTCTGATACCATGTTTGTCACGCCCCAAAAAGAGGGGAGGCGCGACTGGCACCCGATACCGTTATTGGCCGGGTAAGCCACTAAACATACTAGTTAACTAACCTTTGGACCAGAAGAAAATCGGGCAGCATAATGTTTAGAAAAACAAGAAACTAAGTCGGGACCATTTAGGTCATGACCTGGTCAACAACAGATTATGTACATTAAGAGAAGTAAGCCAAAATAATAAAGTACTGGCTAGCCGGCAAGGCTGCCACAACAGAGGTATAGACACACACTATATATACATTCCAATCTGATGACTGGAGACTGAAGGGTACAAAAGGACCAGCCCATAATAACATGTCCACAATAGCCTCTAAGAGAACTACTAATACTGTCGGGACAGGGCCCCGACTATACCCAGCTGTAAAACAAAAAGCAAGTATCCAGTGAAAGCTCCAGGAAGAGGTGGAGCTTACCAACTCACAGCTGACCAGGGCTCCTAGTGAAGGGGTCAATCAGAGTCCTTACCTGAACCTGCACGCACGAAATAAAATGCAGCGTCCCCAGGCAAAGGGACGTCAGTACGAATAAACATGTACTGGTATGTAAGGCAGGAAGTAAAATCATAGATAACCATAGTAAAAAGGTTAATAGAAATACCACCTGTAACTAAAACTCAAGTAGCCTTAATGGCTAATAAGCCACCTTCTAATGATAAAAAGAATGCATGGTATGCTCGAGTATCGTATGTCGTGAATACATATATATAGATGCAAATGCATGACATACCCAACCAAATGCTAGCACTGGTGGTCCTTTCCGGTAGCTAACTGGCATCATATCTGCCAACTTGTGGCCATCTGTACCATATACATATATAGTTGGGCAAATAGGCCCCATACCTTCGATTATAGCTCGAAGTCCATGCATAACGTGCAATGTATGATATGAATGTTGAATGCACATAGTAAGCCATAGCAAGAACTTAGAAAATCTTGGCTCTTTGGTACACTTATTCTCATAGCATCACAGTCATTGTCATTTAGCCAATCTTGGCTCATTGATACATTTATTCTCATAACATCATAATTGTTGTCACAACATATACATATGGCTCGTGCAATTATACATGTCCTTTTTAACAAGTTTACCCTTGCATTCTACATTTATTTTAGTGACACTACACCAAGAAGAGAAACGCCTCTAACCTATGAATAGGTAGCCGGAAGACCGACAAAATGATATATAGAAATTGAATGTTCGGTTTAAATGAACGAATGGAATTTCAACCTAATACCACCATGAAAATAACTCAGCTGTAATCCCAGTGCCTTTCACAGAAGGTCTTTCTAACAACAGAATAGTAAGATATCACATTTGACATTTTGGGAAACTTCCCAGATTTCGTGCTAAAAGGAGGGACGGAGCTTAGCCTTAACATACCTCTCCAACGAACGTTCGATTGCCAAAAGTTCCTTCACCAAAGTTGTTCCTTACGTCCTAAGCTGTGCAACGACTATATATACGCAGCTTAAAGACACCTATAAACAGTCAAAAATTCAGCATTAATGACCAGATTCGGCAAGGAGCATTTACGCGAGGAAATGTCCGTAAAACTTCGTAAAATTAACGGAAAAGAGTTCCGCAATTATAACCTAAACACACCAGCTGCAAACCAACAATACCAGCAAGAACACCACTTTTTTTACAGCCCAAGAACAGCTCCAAACACTAATATGAGGGAAAAATAATTCCAAGCGTAAGGCACGCATTTCTAGGCACGGAGACGAATTTTAACGGTAAAAATGCGAAAAACTTACCTAAATCGCTTAGAGAACCCTTGGGAGCTTTCTCTTCTGTTGTAAACTTGTTTGGGACGAAAATGGCTCAATTTTGAGCCTTAAAGAGTCAAAATAGCCGACATTTAAGTCGGGTCAACCCGACCCGACACATGACCCGGTTTCCAGCTCGGGCAGTCTCGGTAAAATGGTCATAACTCTTTATTCTGAGGTCGGTTTGATGCGCGGTTTTGTGCGTTGCAAACTAGACTCATAGATCTTCAATTTGATAGGTCATGGACCTTCTAACTCCTTATAGTTTGGGAGATATGACCCAATACATTTGACCCAAATTTAAGAAAGATTTCTTAAAGAAAGTTACGGTAACTTTGGCCAACCTTTATCTTGCAACTTTCTTGATTCCAAAACTTAATGTATGACCTTTGTGCTATTAAAATAACTTAATGAAATCCATAATTAGCAAATTATAAACTTTTAATTCCATCTGAAAAGTGAAACCTAATTTAGACCTTCCGAAAAGGGCGAGGTGCCACTTGGGTCATTTCTTTAATCCCGAATATGCATTTAGGGTATTCCTTTGGCTTAAAACTTTAGGTCCTTGAAATTACCACTTATTGACAACCTTATTATCCTTAGGTTCTATACAAATTCATGTATGTCTTATATGACACACCACCCTATGTATATATAGAAGACGAGGAGCACGGGGTTTCACAAGGGCTCTGCGAACACAGAGGTCACCCAGGCTAGACCCCTGCGAAGGTGGACCCACTCCCGCAAACGCAGAGCACAAATGGGAGGCACCAGACATCTGCTGCACTAGCAACACACATCACAAACAAAACAAGAACTGGACCCTCGAAAATTCATTCGAAACCTTGTAAATACAAACCAACATAGAACCCTACTAGAAAGATGATCCAGACTCAATAGAATCGTCGGAATTCGAATTCGGAACCTCCGTGGTCTCAAACCCGAGAAAGACCATTTAAACTAGTTTCAGGATCAACAACTCAAAATATTCCCGGAATCTCTAAAAAGTACAATGAAGCCATTTCTAGCATTAGTTTCACCACCGGAACCATTGAAACTAACGAAATTTAGATACGAGCTCTTGAACTCCAAATGTTGACCAAAGTCAAACTTATGATCCAAAATGAGCTAGAATTGCAACTTTGAGCTTAAAATCTCCATTTTAACCTTAGAATTCAGTTCTGCAAGTTCTTATAGACCAGATTCAATATTTCAAAACTAATGAAATTTACGAAATCAAATTCCGACACTCAAAACTCAAAATGACCTTAAAACTCAAAATTTTTAACTTTAAGCCTTTTAAAACTCTTTGTTTTGCAAAATTCTATATTTTTACAATATTTTTAAAATCGACTTTTAGACTCATCCAAAATTGACTCAACGCAACTTTCAAAAAGGTTAAAATTATAATTTAGTCAAAATACCAAAAAAGACCTTCGAGGTCATTACATCATATACTACTAAAAACAATGTTTGTCCTCAAACATTAGGTAAGGGACATAGCTGAAGGGTCAAACAGTTGAAGGTGTTGGGCATACATATCTAACTCTATCTCCCAAGTAGCCTCACTCTCGGACCAGCGGCTCCATTGGACTTTTACTGAGGCGATCTCCTTAGTCCTCAATTTTCTCTCCTGCCTATCCAAAATTGCTACCGACTTCTCCTCATAAGTCAAATCAGGGTCCAACTCAACTGAATCCATAGAAATCACATGAGACTGGTCTGAAATATAATGTCGCAACAATGGAAACATGGAATACAAGATGGGATGAAGACATATTGGATGGCAAGTCAAGTCTATAAGCCACATCTCCCACTCTATCCAAAATCTCAAAAGGACCACTGGACCTCGGACTAAGCTTGCCTTTCTTTCTGAATCTCATCACACCCTTCAAAGGTGAGACTTTCAACCAAACCATGTCACCAACCATGAACTCTAGAGGTCAAACCCGCCTATCAGCATAGCTCTTTTGGTGACTCTGGGTTGTCACCAATCTACTCTGAAGTCGCACCTGCTCAAGATCATCTCTCAACATATCAACACCCATACTCACCATCGTTATTGTGTCAAACTAACCTACGGACGATTTGCATCCCGACCATACAAGGCCTCAAAAGAAGTCATCTGAATGCTAGAATGATATTGTTGTCCTACGCAAACTCCACTAATACCAATTGTCGGTCCCATCTAGCTCTAAAGTAAATAATACAGGCTCGAAGCATATCCTTCAATACCTGAATGGTCTTCTCGGACCAGCCATCGATCTGAGGATGAAAAGTTGTACCCAAATCCAAATGGATACATAGACCATGCTGTAAAACCCTCTAAAAATGCAAAGTAAACAAGAGCCTCAATCTGACACAATGGACACCAGGACCTCGTGAAGTCTCACTATTTAACTAGTATAAAGCTGGGCAAGTCTCTCAATTGTATACTTCACTTTGGCCTGAATGAAGTGGGCAGACTTAGTCAAACGATCTACCACTACCCAAATAGAATCAAAACACCCAATAGTAGGGGGTAAGCCAACAACGACGTCCACAACGATACGTTCCCATTTCCACTCAGGATTGGGTATCCTCTAAAGCTCTCCACCAGGCCTCAAGTGCTCACACTTGACCTGCTGACATGTCAAGCACCTGGATACGAATTCTAATATATATCTCTTTATACCGAGCCACTAATAATGCTGACTCAGATCATAATACATCTTTGTTGCCCATAGATGAATATATATCTAGTACAATGAGCCTTCTCAAGTATCAATTTGACCAAATCATCTACCTTAGGCACACAGATACAATTCTCAATCCTCAAAACACCATCAGAATTAAGCACTGCTTCTCTAGCCTCACCTCTAGTCACCTTATTACAGATAATACACAATTTCTCATCCTCAAATTGTCTCTCTCGAATCTGATCCATCAAAGATGAGCGAGCCTCAATAGTAGCAAGCACTCTACCCAACTCTGAAATCTCTAATCTCACCAACCTATTAGCCAATCTTTGACCATCTCTAGCCAACGATTGTTCCCTAAACCGGATAACTGCTAAATTCCTATGTTGGATTCCTTCCTACTCAATGCATCAGCCACCATATTGGTCTTTCCAGGGTGACAGAGAATAGTCAAGTCAAAATATTTTAGAAGCTTAACCCACCTTCTTTGTCTTAAATTTAAATCCCGTTGGCTGAAGATATATTGTAGGCTAGCGATGGTCAGTAAAGATCTCACAACAGACTCCATATAGATAGTGATGCAATAACTTCAACACAAACACAACTGTAGCCAACTCCAAATCATTAATAGGATAGTTCTTCTCATGGCCCTTCAACTATCTAGAAGCATGAGTGATAACCTTCCTTTTCTACATCAACACACCACCTAGCCCCACTCCCGAAGTATCACAATAAACAGTGAAATCAACACCCTCCTCCAGCAGTGTCAGAATAAAAGTTGTAGTGAACAATAACTTGAGCTTATGGAAGTTCTCTTTACACTCATCGGACCAATCAAATACCATATTCTTATGAGTAAGCCTAGCCGGTGGAATTGCAATAGTGGAGGAACCCTAAACAAAATGATGACAATAACCAACCAAGCCCATAAATTGCGAATCTCTATAGCTGAGGTAGGCCTAGTCCAACCTCAAACGACCTCAATCTTCGGTGGATCAACTTGAATACCCTCCTTAGACACCACGAGCCCCAAAAATGCTACCAAGCTCAACTAGAACTCACACTTGGAGAATTTTGCATACAATTTCTCCTCCTTGAGCCTCTAGAGTACAATCCTCAAATGCCTCACGTGGTCCTCCTCAATCTTGAAATAGACTAATATATTATCAATGAACACAGTCATGAATGAATTAAGATACAGTCGGAACACCCCATTCATCAGCTCCACAAATGTTGCAGGGGCGTTAGTCAAACCAAAGGACATAACAAGGAACTTGTAGTAGCTATAGCTGGTCCTAATGACTACCTTGGGTATATCTAATAGGTGAATCTGAAGCTAATGATACCCCGACCTCAAGTCAATCTTAGAAAATAGGGTGGCTCAAATAAGTCATCTATGCTGGAAAGGGGGTATTGGTTCTTGACAGTCAATTTGATCAACTCCCTATAATCAGTACACATCCTCATGGACCCATCTTTCTTCTTAACAAATAGAACTGGGGCACCCCATGGGGAGACACTAGGGTGAATAAAGCCCTTACTCAAAAGATCATAGAGCTACTCCTTTAGCTCCTTCAACTCAATTGGAGCCATCTGATAGGGAGTGAGAAAAATGGGCTTAGTGCCCGACTCAAGGTCAATAGCAAAATCAATGTCCCAATTCAGAGAAACATATCCAGAAACACATTAACCACCGAAATAGACTCCATAGAAAATGACTCAACGACAGTGTCACGAGTAAAAGCTAAGTAATCCAAACATCCCCAATCAATTAACTTTTGGGCCTGGATATACGATATCACTTTACTAGGATAGGAACCCTTCCAACCAGTCCACTCAATACTCGGTCTATTTGGCATGGCTAAGGTAACAGTCTTGGAATAACAATCAAGAATAACATGATACAGAGATAGACAATCCATACCCAGAATAATATTATAAGTTACCATAGCTAATATAATCAAGTCTATCCAAGTCTCATGGCCAGCCAAAGTAACAAGATAGGATCGGTACACCTGATCCACTACTAAGGGCTCTCCTACTGGAGTCGAAACATGAACAGGCATAAACATGGAATCACAAGGCCACTCAAACCCCAAGGAGAAATATTCAGACACATATAAATAAGTAGAGTCATGATCAAATAGCACAGATACAAGGTGATGTAAAACTGGAACAATACCTATAATCACAATATCAGAGGCCTCAGCCTCGAGTCTACCAAGGAAGGCATAAAAATGGCCACCTCGACCTCCACTCGTAGAAGCTACCCCTCTACCACTTGAATTGGTGGAAATATCACTTGCTCCCCTACCACCGGTATGTCCACCACTATCAGTCTGACCTCTACCCAACCCCTAGTCTGCGGGGCTGAACCTCTAACTAGTGGTGCCCGATCTCTGACTGGTGCTACGGAGTATGAATAGTAGGGCCCAAAATGAGTCTACCTAGGGCACTATTGAATCAAATAAACAGGAGATCCAGGCCCATAGTAGTATCTAGGGATGGACAGTTGTTGTGAAGAAGTAGGAGGGGTGATGTAACCTCCCCGGCCTGTGAGCCTCTCCTAGGAACCGGTTGAACTTTGACCTAAACCATAGTAATCACGGGGACCTCGTCCTCCCTCTAAAGCTAGCAAGGCTATATGAACCCCATGATGTTGAAAGAAACCTCCTTCTCTAATTATACCTTAGCCACCTAAGAGGCACCCAAGTACTATCCTGATGTACGGACCCTTTTGGGGTCCCTGAACTCCTATCTCTGCATCAACTCCGCCTCCTTGGCGGCATTAACTACTAATTGGAAGGAAGCTTTATCCCTAGATACCCAGAATATAGACAGCCTGGTAGGAAAAACTCTCACAAACCTGTGAACTCTCTCCGCGTCGGTTAAAGTATAGTTGTAGCATGACGGGCCAACTAGCAAAAGCAATCCTTGTACTCCGAAACTATCATGGTGCCCTGCCTTAAACGCTCAAATCTCAATCAGCTCTCCTCACAAACACTCCAAAGCACAAATCGATCATAAAAGGCATCTGATAATGTCTCCTAAGTCATTTGAGGAGACCCAACTGGAAGGGATCCTATATAAGTCCTCCACCACTCCCTAGATGGCCCACGGAGCTGAAGGGTGACATATCTCACACCATGTGTCTCTACTAGTCCTACGGCATCCAGTAACTCTCTACAAATAGTTAAGAACTCATGAGCATCCCAGATCTTCCCACCCTGAAACTGAGGTGGGTTCATCTTCTGAAATCTTTTATACCTCCGCTACTCATCATTAGTCTGAGGTTGTTCTACCTAAACCTGGGCCTTGAGGGCTTGCTACTGATCTGGGGGGGCTAAACCCCAACCCTAGTCTATGAAGTACCATAAGTGTCAGTTGGGCCACCTATCTGCCCCAAAGTCTCCAACACACCCAAGACTCTCAAAAGTGTATCTTAAAGTAATGGCGCTGTAACAAACTCATGAGGAACCTGCTCGTATCTAGGCTCCACAACTGGCTTATGGGAGATACCTCGCTCATAATCCCTCGTTGGCATGGACCCTACCCCTAGCTAAAGTCTTAATAGAAACATCAGGGGTGGCCTCCCCTCATCACATAGCAGTAGTAGCTCTGGTCCTCTCCATCGATCATAAATACACACGAACACTTAGTACAGAACAAAAACCCAGGCACGAATGGATTGGAATGAAGCAAAAGAGAATTTCCTATCAGTCTTCATAGCCTCTCAAGGATAAGTAACGAACATCTCTGCACCGATCCTCAAGACTCTACTAAACTGGTCTTGTACGCATGTGAGACCTATGAATCTGGGGCTTTGAAACCAAATTTCCATAACCTGAAATTCGGGTACGATGGAACTTACCTAACCTACCAAGGCAAGTCACCCCAAAACCAAAACAACTCAATAATAATGATAAAAATGGAAGATAATCCGTCTAGTAAGATATAAAAGCGAAAGAAATTAAACTACAACCATCCCAAGAACTGGTGTCGCATTTAAAAGTCTCTAAATAGAGAATACTCATATGAAATACAAGTCATAATGTCTATTCGTAAAATAGAACAAAATATAGAATGGATCCTCAGAAGTCTACTGAAAACATAAACAACTACCTCACAAGTAATCCAGAAACTTGATCCGACAAAGAGGAGTCTAGCAGGATGGACTGGGCTCACAACCTGCAAAAATGTAGCAAGGAGTGAGCACCAAGCAATTAGGTACTCAGCGAAATAAAACTAACCTAAAATAAAGTAATGAAAAACACAAGTAACTCCTTAAATCCCAACAACAAGCAACTGAAGTACAACCTTGCACTAAAAACAATCCCAGCACAATATAGTATATATTTCACAGTAGATACAGTTATACTCATCACTTGGCTTAATATCTCAATGCACAAGTATATAAGTAGATCCAACACTTACTCAAAATCAGGGATACAATAAGTAAACAGTCTCATAATAATATACAACTAATATTAATCAGATATGGAATGAGATGGAGTGTATGCCATGAAATATGAATAATGGAATGCAATGTTAAAATAATCATGATGCATATTTGTCCAACGATACACATCCGTTGACCAGATGATTGCCTCAGTCAGAACCCATGGGGGCCACACATGGACCATGTATCCACCGGAACTATTTCTCTTTGGATTTTTATTTCTTTTTTCCTTTTCTTTTTCACTAGCCGGAACCATTTCTCTTCGGCATTTCATCATCAATGGATCATCAAGCAAGCACATAATAATGGCACATTAGTCATGTTCAAGGAAATAGAGTATGCAAGATGCCCATATGTATCATGTATATCAACAATAGAAATCTATTAATTCTCAAGTGTCTCAATATCACCATAGTACCAATATATTAATCATATCAAAATATAAGCACCATCTTGCTATTAATATCGAACAATTCACAAGATCACATAGGGTGCAAATCCATAGTAAATTTATAAGTCAATATATCAACGCATGAACAATCATTCGCTCAAAAATATCATGGTCAAACCTACGTGATGCAATTCCACCCCCAAAGTACTTAATTCCATACACTTAGGAGCATACAAGGTTCATTCATACTTAACAAAAGGTTAGAAGTCCACTTGTCTCAAATAAAGTCTCGAATCAAGTTAAAATCACCATTTTCCTCCTTTTATGATACTTCAAATCACCACAATCTATTCAAATATGGTATCACAATCACATAGCGGATCTAATGACACTAAAATTAGTCAATTCAGAGAGAAAGGATAAAATGGTAAAAAAAAATCTCATACCAAAAAACATTGCAGAATCTAAGAGTTAAAGCATCGAAATGTTCCCCACATGATAAGGGGTTCAACGGTGAAAATGGTTTAAAAAATGGAGCTAAGATGAGGGAGTAATCAATTATTAAAGTTTTGAAATCGAAGTCCAAGAAATCCCTAATTTACACCATTAAAATTCCAAAATTATAAGTTAAAAACACTAATTAATCAATGTAAATCAATGAAATAGGTTAGAAAAATAGTTACCCAATTGAACTGTCTTGAAAAACCTCAAAACCCCCTTTAATAAGAAGCTTGGATAGTTAAAAATGGTGGAAAAAGATTTAATCACGTCTTATAAAAGACAACACTGTTCAGGTATTTGGTGTACTCCGTGAACCCAGAGCCTTAATTTTCCCAACCCTCCACGAATACGGGGACTCGATCCGCGAACGTGGAGGTTCCCTTCACAGTGATCTATGAACGTGGAGATGGGCTCCGAAAATGCGGAGGTCACCTAGGCTAAACCTCCGCAAATGTGGATCCACTCCCACGAATGCGGAGCACAGATGGGAGGCACCAGATATCAGCTGTATCAGCAACACTTAACACAAACAAAATAGGAACTGGATCCTCGGGAATTCGTTTGGAACTTCGTAAACACAAACCAAACATAGAACCTTATCAGAAACGATGACTCAATCGAATTATTAGAATTCGAATCCGGAACCTCCGTGGTCCCGAACCCGAGAAAGACTAGTTAAACTAGTTTCGGACTCAAAAACTCAAAATATTCTCGAAAACTCTAAAAATTACAACAAGCCTTTTCGAGCATTAGTTTCATTATCCGGATCATTAAACTGAAAAAATTTCGATACGACCTCTCGAACTCCGAATATTGACCAACATCAAACCTATGACCCGAAATGAACTAGAAGTGCAACTTTGGGCCTAAAATCTCCGTTTTAACTCCGAATTTGGTTCTGCAAGTCCCCATAGATTAGATTCGGTATTTCGGAACTGATGAAATTGACAGAAGCGAATTTCGATACTCGAAATTTAAAATGACCTCAAAACTCAAAATCCCAACTTTAAGCCTTTTAAAACTCTTTCTTTTGCACAACTCCAATTTTTTACAAGATTTTCAAAATCTAACTTTTATACTCATCCAAAAATGACTCAAAGAAACTTTTGGGAAGGGCAAAATGATAATTTGATCAAAAATACCAAAAATGACCTTCGAGGTCATTACAATATGTGTGATAGCATCAAATAATTTTAGAATTAAATTATAGCGTCATTTGATTTTTTTAAAATTGGCAAGTCAGTTTATGGGGATAAGTTATCTCTGTCCTCAGTTGGTATGACATCATAATTTGTCATAGGATAAATTTAATGATAAAATTACTATTATGTTGTATGAAAGGGCTAAAAAGGTGAGCCATTTTTTTCTTGTTGTTTTGAAAGGTAGGGCAATAAAAGTCAAAGTTAGAATTAAATTTACTTTAAGAAAACAAACCAAAAGAGAATTGTCTGTTTAAAACATTAAATTAAGAAAAGAATATGCAACTAGTCAAAAGTTTCAACTTATTTAATGAAAAGAGCTATACTTTAAAATATTAGTATTAATTACATTTATTTACGTTATAATAAATAAAAAAAACTAGAGATATTCTAATCTAATTCTTGTTTTTTCGTAATTTATTGACACGTTTTTGTTAAAAATTTAATTAAGAAAAGTCATTATGTTTTCATTATTCTTGCTCCTCTCTCTATCCATTTTTATCTTCCTACTTCTCCCTCTTCCTTTGTCCCTTTTTTCCCCAATAAATCTGAGATTTCATTCGTCCTCAGAGAATTCCATGATGTAGGTAACAAATCTTCTTCATATATTATTTATGGTTTTAGTTTTTTCGGTATACTTAATAATTTTATATAAATATTTAATTTGTGCTTGTTATTTAACTTTTATATCTCATTTAGGGTTTGGACAAAGGGAAGCTCATTTTTTTAATATAATGTCATATTCAAAGAGGATTACAAGAGGTATCCCACGTAAATGTCGATTTTTTGAAATTTTTTCCTCTTTCGATCTTTATAGTACTCAAGGATTGATGGACAAAGTAGGTTCTATTGCTAGAATGGCTGAAGAGAGGGGATTGAAGAATATACTATTGGGATATATACTATTAACCATGGAATATATACTATAAATCATGAAAATAAATATAGTAATTATTATAGAAAAATTATTCATCCAATTTTAATGAAAGTTTTAAAGATCATATAATCGTTTATGTGTTCATTTACTTATATAGTAGATGATTTAGAGTATAGAGTTTTAGCTTATACAGAGAGTATTAAATCATCGGTTCTTATGAGTATAAAGTTTTTCGTTCACAATTTAAGATGAAAATTGGACAACCCATCGGTATGATTGTAGAACAAGATTGTGTATAATTTATCTTGATTACGGGAACGGTGTAGTTCCAACTTCTTGTGCTAGTGCATATTGTATGTATTAAATGGGATCGAATAGAGATAGTTGTTTTAGACTGACTAATAAAAATATATTTTCTAAATTGTTAAATTTATATTCTCAATCCTGATACAACTATTATGATCGATCTGTATATATTATTTATCATTTTGATTTATTAAAAGGTGAGATTCTGAGATGGGTCAATACACTTGGTAGATTGGATGATAATAATATATATTGGTGAAATAATAAGTTAGTTGACGGAATCCATGTCTCAATATAGAGAATGATGATATGCCTTTTGAGAAGCTTATAAGTTTTCATCATGTTAAACCTTGCAAGTGGATTTATGGATCCAACACATGAAATAAGTTAAGTAGTGTTCTAAAGGAAATTAATCTCTAAATTAAATTTGTCAGTAATTTAATTTATTGATTAATATCTGTAATCTTAACATGGAGAATTACATAAGTGTTTAATAGGGAATTTCAAAATGTAAATAGAGGAGAGCAATTACGAATTTTTTAGTGGAATAATGTGTAATTTATTATGGTAATAATAATTTCAAATTAATTATTTCAATTATTTTCATAATAGGAAGCCTCAGCAATTAATTTTGTGGTCCCTACAGTGTCCATATTTAACTAGAACTCAAAATCCTATGTCTAATAAAAGGACACATATTAGTTTCTTATTTTTCAAGAAAAGTTGGTTTCCTTTTTCCTTTTGGATTTGAAAAGATCCTCTATAAATAGAGGTTTTCTTAATTTAGAAAAAAATGGGATTCGGATGAAAGGGAATTAGGTTTTCTATACAATGCTTGCCCACCCAAGTATTGAGAGAGTTCGGATGTGAACTTGGGATCACTGTAAAAGACCGTAGAACTGCAGTCTAACTCATGGATTCGCTTGAAGGTATATGCTTGTAACACCCGGTAAAATTACTAAAATACCCCTAGAGGAGAGAGGTGCGAAAAATGCGTCTTCTGATACTCGAATTGAAAATTCGAAAATGATTCGTGATCAGCACGAAAAATTGAGTGGAAGAAGGGTCTCGGTCGATTTTTAGAGCGACCGAGTCAAAAGATAATTTTTCGTTCTAAAATGAAAAACAGTGTGAGTCCGCGACAGAGCCGCATCGCGGACCTATCGTGGAGATACACTTATGTTTTCCTGTGATTTTTCGACAAAGTTGAATTTCGCCGAAATGTGCTGTCCACGACAGGTGTGCATCGCGTACTATGATACTTCAAGTCTGGAAATCTTTCTTTAAAATTTGGAGGGGCGTTCTAGTCCATTCCCAATACCTTCTAAACTTCCTATACGACAAATATATGTCGTTTTCTCAGAGAAAGGGTTCCAAAAACTCATCCAAAACCCTTTCCCTAGCAAACTCACTAAGTTAGGGCTTCAAGGGAGTTGAGATTGAAGAATTCAAGAGGAGATCTTTCAAAGAATTGTTGTTAGCAATGATTCCAAGTATGTAAGGATAACTTAAAGCATGGGATTATTCTCCCATGTGTCCCTTTGAATAAATTGAGTCATTGATTGAAGATAATGAGTTGATGTGAAGATCTTTGAGTATTATACTGAGTTTTACTTAATTCGTATATTTTACATGAATTGATGATCATCATAAACTTGCTTTATTGCATAATTTATTTTCGTAAGTGTCTTCCACAAAACCCTATGGTTATTTTATTAAAGAATGCAAGAATGAACTTAGGGAATGAGTCTAGAGCCTTAACGGTAATGATATTTGTGATGTTGTGATTGTATTTCAAATTTGATGAGAGTCTTGATGATGATGTTGATGAGAATGATATTTTATGACTCTTAAAACCTAAAACTAAACTCTAAAAATAACCTTTTGAGTCCATGATGTTGATATTAATGAGATGAGTTGATATTGATGTTGAGGTACTACGTCCTTATGGGACTGATGATGATGTACTATGTCCCTATGGGACTCATGATGATGTATTATGTCCCTATGGGACTGATGATGATGAAGTTTTGTGAGCATGTCGAGTTCTGGGAGGAGTATTTAGCACCGAAATGGGTGAGAGTGAGTCCCACTTGAACCCATTAACTATGTGGCCCGCGTAGGAAGAGAGGATTGAACTGCAATGTGGATGGCTCCTTTCTTGTCCCAAAATAGGACTAAGGTGTTTTTCTTGTGGATCCACTGAGGTTAATGTCCTTTACCCCGGGCAGGGTACTGGATGGATGTGGCAACGGCATCGCTTCGTTGTATCATCACTGGCTCATAGGTGATGGTTGTCAGTTAGAGAAACTCCCAGTGAGGTCTTACTTTGATAGTACTCTAATGTTGATGTTGATGTGATGGTATGAGTCGAGTTTCCTTTAGTTGACTTGAGTCGAGGTTTCTTGAGATGAGTCTGATGTATTGATGATGTGCAGATGAGATGTTGATGAGTCATTTGTCTACTCTAAATTTCTTGCCTTAGATAGACATTTGATATTTTGATGGAGTATGATGTTGAGTTGATGTTATCCCTATACTGTTTACTTGTACTATTACATTCATCCATTTTACCTACCGTACATTCCACGTACTGACGCCACTCGGCACTGCATTATTTCATGATGCAGATACCGGAGTTAGAGGACTTCAGCGACGCATTGTTGAGGTCAGAGATTCCGAGTTCAGTCATTGGTGAGCCTCCTTGCTATCCGGAGGACACCCTTTGTCATGACCCCAAACGGGGTCATGACAAATGACCACTTAAATTCCAAACCCAGAAATGAAGTACATTAAGAGAAGAAAACCAATTGATAAATAGTCGCCACATAAAAATGATATCCCATAACCTGGTGTCACAAGTATAAAGAGCATCTAATATATATACTACTGAAATGAGTGTGTCTCTGTCTTCGAATAAAAATAAATACTAAACAACTAAGATAGACTCCAATGGAAACTCGAAGCCTTGAGTCTCACCACTAGATCTGATATGAACCAAGTGCACGCACAGATCAACTACCACGTGGGTAATACTGACGAGTATCTGCTAGGGAGAAAGGCGTAGGGGTGAGTACACATAATATGTACCCAGTAGGTTTAACCGACTGGGAATTACAAATTGAATAAACTATGAAATAATCTAGGAACACTTCCTCCTGCAACAGAAAAACCAGTCCGGCATCGGTGCCGCCAATTTATATAAAACAACGCGAATAAAGTAAACATGTAATCTCACATAAGCCAACCTAAAACAACCACAAGTAGTATAATGAAATGGTATGCAATGTCGTGCAATGCAAGGTGGTATCAAGACCGCTGCACAACCTGTCATATACACCCCCGTCGAGCTAAGACTCCCAGACTAAGGGGACCCATGGAGACCTCGCAGGCCATATACCTCAATCATAATTTATCAACTACCTTGCAACCCAAGTCCCCGTGGTCAAGGACTCAAGATAAGAATCACCATTCACAACTTCTCAGAATGTCATGACATGTAGTATGAGGATGTATGCAATCAAGACAAAATTATGGAAACAACAGTCCTCTCAATAAGCACAATAAATATCAAAGTTCTCGAGTTTAGTAATTATAATATTCACCCTCTTTTATACATATTTGGATACAATTCTCTTTCAAAATATCTCACCTTATTTTAGTAACTTTATTTTCTCAAACAAACCATGATTCTCAATATCAATATTATAATTTTCTCCCTTTCTCAACATGTCATATTCATACTATTCTCAATTTAGGATTCACATGCCCTCAAAGTAACACAATAAGAATTATCAATCCAACACATGATACGATCCCATCCCATAGATTACAACATAAGGATATTCAATAACTCAATCCCTATCTCAAAGAAGCATAGCCAAACCTACCTCAATGTCGTAACCGCACGTGAACATTTCTACCAAATGGGTGAATCTTGAATTTAACTCGAGATGATAATTTTCTATCAAGAACAAAACATACACATCACAAGGAGTTCAATGACACTCGCATTACTATATGTCTAACCTAGACCCAAAACTCATTCAATTCTATATTCAATTCCCAAAATTTCGAGCTTAGAGTTTAGTCTTAATTCCTTCAAATAACATAATCCTAATGATATTAACAATTCATTATTTCCCTTAGCCCAGAATTCAAACAAAATCATCATCACTGCCTTTATTGTTATGGATCAAAAATAAGAAAAACAACCAAGAAGAATTAGACAGAATATAACAAGTATGGCTTTTAGCTATTCATGTAAAAGTTGAAGAAATAATGCATGAATTTCCATATTCAACAATTCATTAACTACCTTTGTTTCCATCCACTCAATTCTCTAGCATATATAATAATTCTAAAAAAAAACCATCACTATAGATAATCACACTTTCCTATATCACATCTTTCCTTGGACACCAACAATCAATGAAGAATCTTGAGATTCCTCACCTGAAGTCCAAGTCATAATTCTCCCTTTTTGTTTTTTTGTTCAGCGCCGCACAAGTTCATGCACAGATATCTCTTCTTCTTTTTTTTTATTTTACCTAATTATGTACTACTAACTCATCCATATCTACAAGTGGTATAGAATTTTAACTAAATTAATATTTAACCTACAATTTATATTGATTATTCAAACTTGCCCATATATTAACTAGCCCAAGTTATCAAATAGTCCAAAGTACCCACTTAAAATTTTTCGAGGCAAATCTTGTAGGAAATCAAGAAGATTAATCCTCAAAATAACCAAGTTTGGTGATGTCAGAATTTACACCTATTTATATCTTCGTAGTGATCAGTCCACTAGTTTCTTTGATCCTACTCGGTCTTTCCTTTCTATTTTCTTCCAATAGTTGGAAACATACTCAACTTTTTTTTCTTTTTTTTCTTTTTTTTTTTCACCTCCTTTCTTCCTAAGCCAAAATCTTGATTTTAGGGGAGAAATTTGCTTTCTTCAAGAAAGACCTGTATCAGGGTTAGTTACGAATTTATGCAATAACCTAACGGGTCATTACATCATCCACCACTAAGAATCACGTTCGTCCTCGAACATAAGATAAAAGAAAGTACCTCAAGTTTCGAAAAGCTGAGGATATCGAACATGCATATCCGACTCTATCTCCAAGTAGCCTCCTCAATAGGTCGATGTCGCCACTAAACCTTAACTGAAGCGATCTCCTTAGTCCTGAGCCTACAAACCTGTCTATCTAGAATGGCTACTAGCTCCTCCTCATAAGTGAAATTCGGACCCAACTCTACGACATCATCAGAAATAACGTGGGACTTGTCCTATATGTATTTTCGAAGCATGGAGACATGGAATACTGGATGGATAGCTGACAATCCAGTGGCAAAGCCAGCTCATAAGCCACCTCACCTACTCTTCTCAGATGCTCAAACGGGCCAATAAACCTCGGGCTAGGCTTGCCCTTCCTCCCGAACCGCATCACCCCCTTCATAGGTGATATCCTCAACCACACATGATCGCTAACCATAAACTCCAAGGGACGAACTCTCCTATCAACTTAGCTCTTCTGCGGACTTTGAGCTATCAACAGTCGACTCTGGATCAGGCGCACCCGCTCCATAACATCTCTGAGCAAATCAGTGTCTAATGCCTTGGCGGTGATTGAGTCGAACTACCCAATAGGTGACCGACACCTACGCCCATACAACGCCTCAAACGGTGCCATCTAAATACTGGAGTGATAATTCTTATTATAAGCTAACTCTGCTAAGGGCAAGTGTTGGTCCCACCAGGCACCAAAGTCAATCACACAAGCCCTAAGCATGTCCTCCAACACTTGAATAGTCCGCTCAGACTGACCGTCTGTCTGAGGATGAAATGCCGAACTCATGTCTAATCGTGTACCCAGACCATGCTGCAATGCCTTCCAAAAGCGGGAAGTGAACACCGAACCTCGATCTGACACAATAAAGATAGGCACCCCATGCAATCTAACAATCTCACGTATATAGATCCTAGCTAGTTACTCCGCACTGTGGCTAGTCTTTACCGGAATGAAGTGAGCTGATTTGGTCAACCTGTTTACGATCACCCAAACTGAGTCAAACTTACCCAACGTCACGGGCAATAGAGTCACAAAATCCATGGTAATACGCTCCCACTTCCACTCGGGAATGGGCATCCGCTGCATCAGACCTCCTGGCTTTTGATGTTCATACTTAACCTGCTGAAACTTAGCCGCAAACTCCACAATGTCCCTCTTTATCCCACACCACCAATAATGTTATTTCAAATCATGAAACATTTTTGCCACACCCGGGTGAATGGAGTACTTAGCAGAATGAGCCTACTCCAAGATCAAGCGAACCCAATCACCTACCTTAGGCACACAAATGTTCCCATTAATTCTCAACTCTCCCTCAGAATCAAGAAAGGCCGACTTAGCTTCACCCCTCAGCACTTTATCCCGAATCACACATAATTTATCATCATCAAACTAGTGAGCACGAATCTGAGACCTAGCCTCAATGAAGGCCAACACACTATGAGATAGGGAGATATCAAGTCTGATCATCTATCTAGCCAAAGACTGAACCTCCAAAGCTAAAGGCCTCTCCTCCGCTATAAGATATGCCAAGCTACCCATACTAGAAGGATTCTGGCTCAAGGCATCCGCCACCACATTAGCTTTGCCAGGGTGATAGAGAATAGAGATATCATAATCTTTCAGCAACGCCAACCACCTGTGCTGCCTCATGTTCAAATTAGACTGAAAGAAAATATACTTGAGGCTATGATGGTCTGTAAAGATCTCACAATGCACCCCATAAAGATAATGCCTCAACAACTTCAAAACAAATACCACCGCGATTAACTCCAAATCATGAGTAGGGTAGTTCCGCTCATGGACCTTCAGTTATCACAAAGCATAAGCTATAACTCTTTCCTTCTGCATCAACACTCTACCCAAACCGACACCAGAAGCATCACAATAAACAACAAAGGCTACACCTTCCTCGGGTAATGCTAAAATAGGTGCTGAAGTCAATAACTCCTTGAGCCTCAGAAAGCTCGCCTCACATTCATCGGTCCATAGAAATGCAACTTTCTTTTGATTCAGCCTAGTCAAAGGAGCTGCGATAGAGGAGAATCCCTGAACAAATTGACGATAATAACCTACCAGCCCAATAAAACTGTGAATCTCAGTCACTGAAGTGGGTCTTATCCAATCACGGACTGCTACAACCTTGGCTGGATCAATCATGATACCATCCTTAGTCACCACATGACCCAAGAAAGTCACAGACTTGAGCCAAAACTCGCATTTGGAGAATTTAGCATACATTTTCTCTTCACGCAATCTCTGGAGAACGGTCCTCAAGTGACGGACATGGTCCGCATCACTCTTGGAATACACCAAGATGTCATCAATAAATACAATCATAAAAGAATCCAAGTAAGGTTTGAACACTGGGTTCAACTCTATAAAAGCAGCAGGGGCATTAGTCAGCCCAAATGACATAACCACAAACTCATAGTGCCCATATCGAGTCTTGAAAGCAGTCTTTGTGATATATGACTCCCGAACCTTCAACTAGTGATACCCTAACCTCAAATCAATTTTGGAGAACACTGAGGCACCCTGAAGTTGATCAAATAAATCATCAATATGAGGCAAGGGATACTTGTTCTTGATTGTCGCTTTGTTCAACTGACGATAGTCAATGCATATTCTCATAGTACCATCCTTTTTCTTTACGAACAACACTGGTGCACCCCAAAGTAATATATTATGTCGGATAAACCCCTTCTTCAACAAATCTTCTAATTGCTCCTTCAATTCTCTTAACTCTGCAGGAGCCATTCGATAAGGAGAAATAGATATTGGCTTAGCGCCCGGCTCCAAATCAATGGCAAAACCAATATCACGATTTGGAGGAACACTCGGTAAGTCTGTAAGAACCACATCCATGAACTCTCTCACCATCCTCGTGGACATGACTCCTTAGAAATATCATGTACATGAGCTAAATAAGATAAGCACCCATGCTCTATCATATGTCGAGCGCGGACATAAGAAATAACCCTCTTAAGATAAGAGCTGGGAGCACCTGCCCATACTAAGTGGGGTAAACCCGGATACGCTAAGGTCACAGTCTTAGCATAACAATCAAGGATTGCATGATAAGGGGAAAACCAATCCATACCCAAGATAACATCAAAGTCAAGAATGTTTAGAAGGATCAAATCAGCCTGGGTCTCCCTACCTAAGAATACCACAATACAACCCCGATATACCCGATCCATCACTAAGCATTCACCCACGGGTGTGGAAACAGAAATAGGCACATCAAGAGGCTCACACACACCATCAATGTCATTAGTAAAATAAGTAGATACGTATGAATAAGTGGACCCAGGGTCAAATAATGCTGAAGCTGAATGATGGCAAACTAAAATAATACTTGTAATCATCGCATCAGATGATTATGCCTCTGTACGGTCTGGAACGACATAACATACCCGACACCCTCCATGAGTACCTCCTCAAGCTCCATACCTAGCACCTCTATTTCTACCCCTCACACTCTGTGAAGTGCCTCTAGCTGCTGGGGCTGGTGTAGACCAGGCTGTTTGTGCCCCCGATGGAAAAGACGCAGGAGCACGCTTAGGACAATCCTTGGCCTGGTGGCCAAACTCATCATACACATAACAACCTCTAGGTTTGGACCTGTCTGTATTACACGCACTAGGAATGGCAGCATGAACTGGCCTCCCCTAATAACCCTGGGCGCCCTGCCTTTGAGAATCTCTGTCTCTTTCTCTAGATGCATGACTGGCAAACTAACCATGATAGTGGGACCTCTTACCACCACCATGTCGGGCCTGTCTGATGCCCTCTGTCATTCTAGCATGGTCAATGATACTCTAAAAAGAACCACCAGATACCACAAGAGAGGTTGTGACCTCCTATAGATAACTTGTGAACCCCTTCACAAATTGACGAATTCGCTCAAATTCTATGGGAATACTAGACATGGTATAATAGGATAACTCATGGAATCGTGCCTCATACTCTGTCATAGTCATAGAACCCTGCTCCAATCTTTCAAACTCATCACGGTGTCTATCACGAAGGCTGTAAGGTACAAACCTCTCAAGAAAGATCTCAGTAAACTGTCTCCAATCAATCGCTGGAGCATCAACTGGCCTCCAGGCCATAACTGACCTCCATCACTCTCTGGCCATGCCTGTGAACTGATAAGAGGTGTAAGCTACTCCGTGGGCCTCAGGACACCCAAATTAAATAATTGATCTTAGCACTCTGTCAGGAAATCATATGCCCCATCCCCGATTGTACCATCAATTTAGGAGGAGTCAAACTCACAAATCTCTCAAAGTTCTTCTGCTCAAACAAGGACATAGCAGCACTGGCAGAAACTGGTGGGGCTGAAAACCTCATAGGTGTAATAGAGGCATAGAAAATGGGCTCGGGGTCTGAAATCTCATATTAGGTCCCTGAGCTGGTTGTGAAGGACCAACAGGTACGGCAGGAACTGAGGTACCTGTAATATCTCTAGTAGCAGGGGTACCCTCCAACCTCACCAACAATTGAATCAATAGCTCCTATAATACTGGTGTACTCTCTGAGGATGCAGGAGGCTAAACTAGGTCCTCAGCTTGCTCCTCGTGCTCATAAACTGGGTCAGCAATAGGCTCAGGTGAAGCCCCTCTGGTCTGACATCGGGCTGGTGCTGCCCCGCTAGCCTGGCCTCGACCTCTAGCTCTGCCACGACCTTTGCCTCACCCTCTAGCGGGGGCTTGGACAACAGGTACTGACTTATCTTTGGTATTTCTAGCTCTAGTCCTCGCCTGTGCAAAAGAATAGTTTAGAAGCGTACAAAAGTTGAATATGAATAAGTCGCACAAAAGGAATCCATGAAAAAGGGATTTATCCTAACAAGCATCATGTATCCTCTCGAAGATAGATAGGGACGTCTATGTACCGATCCGCGAGACTCTACTAGACACCCTGCTCTTTAACTCATGAGACCGATGAACCTAGAGCTTTGATACCAAAGTTGTCACGACCCAAAATGGGGTCATGACTAAATGACAACTTAAATTCCAAACCCAGAAATGAAGTACATTAAGAGAAGAAAACCAATTGATAAATAGTTTCCACATAAAAATGATATCCCAAAACCTGGTGTCACGAGTATAAAGAGCATCTAAAATATATACTACTGAAATGAGTGTGTCTATGTCTTCGAATAAAACAAATACTAAACAATTAAGATAGACTCCAATGGAAACTCGAAATCCTGAGTCTCACCACTAGATCTAATATGAACCAAGTGCACGAGCAGATCAACTACCACGTGGGTAATATACTAACGAGTATTTACTAGGGAGAAAGGAGTAGGGGTGAGTACACATAATATGTACCCAGTAGGTTTAACCGACTATGAATTAGAAATTGAATAAACTATAAAACAATCTAGGAACGCTTCCACCTGCAACAGAAAAACTAGTCCAGCATCGGTGCCACTAATTTATATAGAACGACGTGAATAAAGTAAACATATAATCTCAAATAAGCCAACCCAAAACAACCACAAGTAGTATAATGAAATGGATAGCAACGTCGTGCAATGCAATGCAATGCAAGGTGGTATCAAGACCGTTGCACAGCCTGTCGTATACACCCCCGTCAAGCTAAGGCTCCCAGACTAAAGGGACCTATGGGGATCTCGCTGGCCATATACCTCAATCACAATATAGAAACTACTTTACCACCTAAGTGCCCATGGTCAAGGACTCATGATAAGAATCACCATTCACAACTTCTCAGAATGTCATGATATGTAGTATAAGGATGCATGCAATCAACACACAATTATGGAAACAACATTCTTCTCAATAAGCACAATAAATATCAAAGTTCTCGAGTTTAGTAATTATAATATTCACCCTGTTTTATACATATTTGGATACAATTCTCTTTTAAAATATCTCACCTCATTTTAGTAACTTTATTTTCTCAAACAAACCATGATCCTCAATATCTATATCACAATTTTCTCCCTTTCTCAACATGTCATATTCACACTATTCTCAATTTAGGATTCACATGCTCTCGAAGCAACACAATAAGAATTATAAACCCAACACATGATACGATCTCATCCCATGGATTACAACCTAAGGATATTCAATAACTCAATCCCAATCAAAGAAGGATAGCCAAACCTACCTCAATGCCGGAACCGCACGTGAACACTTCTACCAAATGGGTGAATCTTGAATTCAACTCCCGAAATGACAAATTTCTATCAAGAACAAAACATAAACATCACAAGGAGTTCAATGACACCCGCATTACTATATGTCTAACCTAGACCCAAAACTCGTTCAATTCTATAGTCAATTCCCAAAATTTCGAACTTAGGGTTTAGTCTTAATTCCTTCAAATAACATAATCCTAATAATATTAACAATTCATTTTTCCCTTAGCCCAGAATTCAAACAAAATCATCATCATTGCCTTTATTATTATGGATCAAAAATAAGAGAAACAACCAAGTAGAATTAGACAGAACATCACAAGTATGGCTTTTAGCTATTCATGTAAAAGTTGAAGAAATAATGCACGAATTTCCATATTCAACAATTCTTAACTTCCTTTGTTTCCATCAACTCAATTCTCTAGTATATATAATAATAATTCTTAAAAAAAACCACCACTACAAATAATCACACTTCCCTATATCACATCTTTCCTTGGACACCAACAATCTATTATATAATTCAACTCCACTATTGTTTCTTTAGTTACTAGGAGAATTGTCATACAATATAGATATATATATGACAATAAATGCACTAATCAACTAAAAAGAATCTTGAGATTCCTCACCTGAAGTCCAAGTCATAATTCTCCCTTTTTGTTTTTGTTCAGCGCCACACAAGTTCACGCACAGATCTCTCTTCTTCTTTATTTTATTTAACCTAATTATATATTATTAACTCATCCATATCTAAAAGTGGCATAGAATTTTAACTAAATTAATAATTAACCTATAATTTATATTGATTATTCAAACTTGCCTATATATTAAATAGCCCTAGTTATCAAATAGTCCAAAGTACTCATTTAAAATTTTACAAGGTAAATCTTTCAAGAAATCAAGAAGATTAATTCTCAAAATAACATAACGAGTCATTACACCCTTTTATTATTTGCTTTCTTTGTTTATTGAGTTGGGTAGCCATGGCCTGTCATGGTACCATCTTAGACAATTGAGTCAAGTTAGAGGCTTCACAGACATGAGTCGAGGTTTGATGTTGAGGTTTTTCCCTTATAAGTGAGTTAACATTTGCATTTGTTTATCCATATGTTGAGACTGATGTTGGCCATTGGCCCTTCTTGTTGAGGTAGCTCACTGCATTACTTCTACTATTCCACTATACTAATGTTGAGTGACTAGCTTGAGAACGAGTGGTTCGCTTAAGGACTTTGGGTGCCAGCCACGCTTAGGGTACCCTCTCGGGGGGTGAGAAACTTGGTATCAAAGCACAGAGTTCAAGAGTCCAAGGGAGTCTATGAAGCTGTGTCTAGTAGAGTCTTGCTTATGTGTGTGTTGTGCCTCACACTTCATAAACAAGAGGCTATAGGACATTAGGAATGGTTACATTTCTTTGATTTTCTGAGTTTGTGCGATAGAGTTTGACTCTATGAAACTCTCTTCTAATTCATGCGTTACGCGTTTGCAGATCATGCCTCCAAAATGCACTGCGGCCCAAAGAGATGCCTCAGTCCCTAACACTGAGAATCCCTTACCAGAGGTCCTTACCTAGAATAAGAGAAGGAGATGGGGTCAACCTACCAGAGCTACTGAGGCTCCACCGGCACCTCCTACTCAGTCAGCCTCCACTTCGGAAGCAGACTTCAAGGGAGTCATTGTTATGCTCACTCATTTGGTGGCCTCTCAAAGTAATAGCTGTGGTCCCCAGGCCCTAGCTCCAGCTCCCAAGAGCCTACAACTGCAACTAGGTTCAGAGATTTCCTGAGGATGAACCCGCCAGTCTATACGAGGTCTAAGGTTGAGGAGGACCCGCAAAACTTATTGATGAGATGTGCAAGATTTTGAGGGCTCTGCATGCGAATAGAGTTGAGGGAGTTGAGCTGGTCTCTTATCAGCTTAAGGATGTTGCTAATTTCTGGTATAACCAGTGGGAAGATGGTAGAGGTGAGGATGTTGAGCCTGCTGAGTGGGAGGAGTTTGAGAGTGCTTTCCTCGATCACTTCTTTCCCCAAGAGTTGAGGGAGGCGAAGGTTGACGAGTTCGTAAATCTAAAGCAAGAGGTGTTGACTGTCAAAGAGTACAGCCTTAAGTTCATCCAGTTGTCCCGATATTATCCATAAATGGTCCTTGATATGAGGGCGAGGATGAGAAAGTTCGTGTCGGGATTGGGCAGGCATGTAAAGAGGGAGTTTAAGGCAGCATTGCTGATTCCAGGTATGGACATCTCTAGGCTTATGGTCTATGCCCAACATACTGAGGAGGAAAAGAAGAAGGATAGGGAAGAGCAGCAGAGTAAGAAGGCCAAATCGGCAGGGCATGAGCCTAGCCAACAGAAGCAGAATAAGGGTGATAGAACTTTCTTTCAGAAGAAGTCTTCTAGCTATGCTCCCTCTATGGTGAGTGCGCCTGTTCAGCAAAACAAGTATGATCAAAAATCCTATGGTCACCAAAATTTCAGAGCTTAGGGACCTCAGTCCCAAGCTAGCGTTACCCAAGGCCCGAAAGGAAAGCCACCTTATGGAAGATGTGGTAGGCTACACCTTGGTGCATGCCGTGAGGACACAAATACTTTCTTTTCATGCGGACAGCTTGGCCATTTTCAGGGTGAGTGTCCTTCGAGGAGATGGGGTGATAGGGGTAACAATACTCAGTCTTCTACAGCGCCCCCTGCGGGCAGTCATCAGAAGGATACTACCGCGAATACAGGAGGCGGGACAAACTGTCTGTATGCGATGGGTAATTGATAGGACCAAGAGGTTGCACCAGATGTTGTTATGGGGATGCTCCGAATCTTTTCTTATAATTTTTATGCATCGCTTGACCCGGGTGCCACTTTATCCTTTGTGACGCCCTCTGTGGCCAATAAGTTTGAGATTCTTCCAGAGTGTTTGCTTGAGCCTCATACTGTTTCTACTCCTACTGGTGAGTCTATCCTAGCTGAGAGGATCTATAGAGACTGTGTAGTATCCATCTATCATAAGGATACTTTGGCCAACTTGGTAGAGTTGGAGATAGTTGATTTTGATGTAATTCTTGGTATGGATTGGCTCCATGCCTCCACATATTGTAGGACCCGAGTTGTTAAATTCCAATTTCTGAATGAACCGGTCCTAGAGTGGAAGCGAAGTTCAGTTGCACCCAAGAGTAAATTTATTTCCTACTTGAGGGCTAGAAATTTAATCTCTAAGGGTTGTGTTTATCACCTTGTACGAATCAAATCTGATGATATTGAGTCCCCTACTCTTGAGTCAGTCCTGATTGTAAATGGGTTCCTTGAGGTGTTCCCTGAGGATATACCTGGAGTCCCTCCTGATAGGGAGATCGACTTCAGTATTGATGTACTTCCCGACACGCAACCTATTTCAATTCCACTATATAGGATGGCCCCCGCGGAGTTGAAAGAGTTGAAGGAGCTGTTGAAGGCTTGTTAGAGAAGGGCTTTATTAGACCAAGTGTTTCTCCTTGGGGTGCTCCCATTCTGTTTGTATGAAAAAAGGATGGATCTCTCAGAATATGCATAGACTATAGGCAACTGAATAAGGTCAAGATCAAGAATAAATATCCTCTTTCCAGGACAGATGACATGTTTGACCAACTTCAGGGTGCCTCATGTTTTTCAAAGATAGACCTAAGATTGGGTTACCACCAGTTGAAAGTAAGAGAATGTGATGTTCCAAAGACAGCCTTCAGGACAAGATATGGCCATTTTGAGTTCTTGGTTATGTCCTTTGGGTTGACGAGTGCACCGACAGCTTTCATGGGTTTGATGAATAGGGTGTTCACGCCCTACCTTGACATGTTTGTAATCATGTTCATTGATGATATTTTTGTGTATTCAAAGAATGAGGAGGAGCATGCCAAACACCTTAGAGTTGTCCTTCAGACTCTTACGAACCATGAATTGTATGTGAAGTTCTCCAAGTGTGAGTTTTGGCTTAAGTCTGTGACTTTCCTCGGCCATGTTGTTTCGGGTGATGGAATTCGAGTAGATGGCCAGAAGATTGAAGCAGTTACGAACTGGCCAAGGCCGACCTCTCCAACTGACATAAGAAGTTTCTTGGGGTTGGCAGGCTACTACCGCAGATTTGTTGAGGGATTTTCCTCTCTATCCGCACCATTGACCAAACTGACTCAGAAAAAGGTCAGGTTTCAGTAATTTGAGGAATGTGAGAAGAGTTTCCAACAGCTGAAGACTAAATTGACCACTGCACCAATCTTGACTTTGCCCGATGGGACAGAAGATTTTGTGATATATTGTGATGCATCAAGAGTTGGGTTGGGATGTGTATTGATACAGAAAGGGAAGGTGATAGCCTATGCTTCTAGGAAACTTAAAGTTCATGAGAGGAACTATCTGACCCATGATCTTGAGTTGGCAGCGGTAGTATTCACACACAAAATCTGGCACCACTACTTGTATGGAGTGCATGTGGACGTGTTCACTAACCACAAGAGCTTATAGTATGTCTTCAGTCATAGAGAGCTCAACCTGCTACAGAGGTAATGGTTGGAATTGCTTAAAGATTATGACATGAGCATCATGTACCACCCAGGTAAAGCTAACGTTGTTGTTAATGCTCTTAGCAGGTTGTCTATGGGTAGCACAACCCATGTTGAGGAAGAGAAGAAAGAGCTAGTAAAGGAAGTGCATAGGTTGGCTCGATTAGGAGTCCAACTTGAGGAGAATGACGAGGGAGGAATCAATGTTCAGAGTGGGTCTTCATCGTCCCTAGTGACTGAGGTAAAAGAGAAGCAAGATCGAGATCCTATTATACTCCAATGGAAGGAGGCTATCCACAAACGAAAAGTGATGGTCTTCTCCAAAGGGGGAGATGGGGTATTGAGATACTAGAGTAGGCTATGTCCTCCTGATGTTGATGGTGTTCGAGAGAAGATTATGGCTGAGGCCCACAACACTAGATACTCCATTTATCCGGGCTCCACCAAGATGTATCACGACTTGAGAGAAGTCTTTGGTGGAGTGGAATAAAGAGGGACATCGTTGGGTTTGTTTCAAAGTGCCCAAATTGCCAGTAAGTGAAGGTTGAGCATCAAAGGCCAAGTGGCTTGGCTCAAAACTTTGAGATTCCAAAATGGAAATGGGATATGGTTAACATGGATTTCATCACTGGCCTACCGAGATCCCGGAGGCAGCATGATTCCATATGGGTGATTGTAAACAGGATGACTAAGCGCACTTCTTGGCAGTCAAGACGACTAACACTGCGGAGGAGTATGCTAAGATGTATATCCAAGAGATTGTGAGGTTGCATGGAGTTTCCTTGTCCATCATGTCGGATAGAGAAGCCCAATTTACCTCTCACTTCTGGAAGTCTTTCCAGAAAGGATTGGGTACCAAAGTGAACTTGAGCACGGCCTTTCATCCACAGACGGATGGTCAGGCAGAGCGAACTATTCAGACGGTAGAACATATGTTGAGAACCTGCGTCCTTGACTTCAAAGGAAATTGGGATGACCATTTACCATTGATTGAATTTGCATATAATAATAGTTATCATGAAGTATTCAAATGGCCCCCTACGAGGCCTTGTATGAGAGGAGGTATAGATCACCCATTGGGTGGTTTGAAGTTGGAGAAGCTGAGTTAATCGGGCCTGACCTTGTCCACCAGTCCATGGAGAAGGTGAAGATTATTAGAGAAAGATTGAAAACTGCACAAAGCCGTCAGAAATCTTACACAAATGTCATGAGAAGAAGAGACCTAGAGTTTGAGGTGAGCGATTGGGTATACCTGAAGGTATCACCCATGAAGGGTGTCATGAGGTTTGGGAAGAAGGGGAAATTAAGTCATTGTTATATTGGCCCTTATCATATTGCGGGGAGAATTTGGAAGGTTGCTTATGAGCTAGAGTTGCCTTTGGAGTTAAAAGGAATCCATCCGGTGTTCCACATTTTGATGTTGAAGAAGTGTTTGGGAGATCCTGCCTTGGTAATCCCTGTTGACAGCACAGGAGTTAGAGATAGTTTGTCCTATGAGGAAATTCCGGTCCAAATCCTTGATCGACAGGTTCGCAGACTGCGAAACAAAGAGATAGCCTCCGTCAAAGTTTTGTGGAGGAACCAAATTATTGAGGAAGACACATGGGAAGCTGAGGAAGAGATGAGAACTAAATACCCGCACCTGTTCGTGCCTGATGTTGACGAGAGTATCGGAGGTAATATTCCTACTTTTTAATTTAAATTGATGTTCCCACATTGAGTTGATGTGTATATTCCCGATGTCTGAGTAGATGTTATTGAGGTTGATAAAGTGTTGAGGAGTTGAGTTGTTGAGTGAGTATCAGCTGAGTCTTGAGTCTATTCGTGCCATAATACCATTCCGACTCAACATTCGAGGAAGAATGATCCCAAGGGGGAGATGATGTAAAGCTCGATAAAATTACCAAAATACCCCTAAAGGAGAGGTGTGTGCAAAACACGTCTTCCGATGCTGGAATTGAAAATCTGAGAACGGATTCGTGATCAGCACAAAAAATTGAGTGGGAGAAGGGTCTCGATCGATTTTTACAGCGACCGAGTCAAAAGATAATTTTTCGTTCTAAAACAAAAAACAGTGTGAGTCTGCGACAGAGCCGCGTTGCGGACCTATCGCGGAGATACACTTGTGTTTTCCTGTGATTTTTTGATGGAGTTGAATTTTGCCGAAATGCGCTGTCCGCGACAGGTCCGCGTCGCGGGCTGTGTTACTTAAAGTTTGGAAATTTTTCTTTAAAATTTTGAGGGGCATTCTAGTCCATTCCCAATACCTTTCAAACTTCCTATACGATGAATATATGTCATTTTCCTAGAGAAAGGGTTCCAAAACCCTCTTCCTAGCAAAATCACTAAGTTAGAACTTGAAGGGAGTTGAGATTGAAGAACACAAGAGGAGATCTTTCAAAGAATTGTTTTTAGCAATCATTCCAAGTATGTAAGGCTAACTTAAAGCATGGGATTGTTCTCCCATGTGTCCCTTTGAATAAATTGAGTCATTGATTGAAGATAATGAGTTGATATGAAGATTTTTTAGTATTATATTGAGTTTTACTTAATTCGTATATTTTACATGAATTGATGATCATCATAAACTTGATTTATTGCATAATTTATTTTCATGAGTGTCTTTCACAAAACCTTATGATTATTTTATAAAAGAATGCAAGAATGAACTTAGGGGATGAGTCTAGAGCCTTAATGATAATGATGTTTGTGATGTTGTGGTTGTGTTTCAAATTTGATGAGAGACTTGATGATGATATTGATGAGAATGATGTTTCATGAGTCTTAAACCTGAAACTAAATTATAAAAATAATGTTTTGAGTCCATGATGTTGATATTAATGAGATGAGTTGATGTTGAGGTACTACGTCCCTATGGGACTAATGATGATGTACTATATCCCTATGGAACTGATAATGATGTATTATGTCCCTATGGGACTTATGATGATGATGTTTTATGAGCATGTTGAGTTCTGGGAGGAGTATTGAGCATCGAAATGGGTGAGAGTGAGTCCCACTTGAACCCATTAACTACGTGGCCCGCGTAGAAAGAGAGGATTGAACCGCAATGCGGATGGTTCCTTTCTTGTCCCAAAAGAGGACTGAGTTTTTTTTCTTATTGATCCACTGGGGTTGATGTCTTTTATCCCAGGCAGGGTACTGGATAGATGTGGCACGGCATCGCTTCATTGTATCATCGCTGACTCATAGGTGATGGTTGTCGGTTAGAGAAACTCCCAGTGAGGTCTTACTTTGATAGTACTCTGATGTTGATGTGATGGTATGAGTCGAGTTTCCTTGAGTTGAGTTGAGTCAAGGTTCCTTGAGATGAGTCTGATGTATTGATGATGTGCAGATGAGATGTTGATGAGTCATTTGTCTACTCTAATTTCTTGCCTTAGATAGACATTTGATAATTTGATGGAGTATGATGTTGAGTTGATTTTATCCCTATACTATTGTACTTGTACTGTTACATTCAGCCACTTTACATACCGTACATTCCACATACTGACGCCACTTGGCGCTGCATCATTTCATGATGCAGATACAGGAGTTAGAGGACTTCAGTAGACACATCGTTGAGGTCAGAGATTTTGAGTTCAGTCATTGGTGAGCCTCCTTGCTATCCAGAGGAGACCTTGTTTTGTTTGCTTTCTTTATTTATTGAGTTGGGTAGCCATGGCCTGTCGTGGTACCATCTTAGATAGTTGAGTCAAGTTAGAGGCTTCATAGACATGAGTCGAGGTTTGATGTTGAGGTTTTTCCCTTATGAGTGAGTTAACATTTGCATTTTCTTATTCTGATGTTGGCCATTGGCCTTCTTATTGAGGTAGCTCACTGCATTATTTCTACTATTCCGCTATACTAATGTTGAGTGACTGTCCTGAGAACCAGTGGTTCGCTTGGGGACTAGCAATAGTCTTTGGGTGCCAGCCACGCATAGGGTACCCTCCCAGGGCGTGACAATGCTCACGCTTCAAGAGGTATTTATCTAATTGAAATTCGTAAAGTTTATGTAATCTATCATGATTATTTGTGTTTTAGCATAAATGTATATGTTATCTATTATTCATGTAAGCAGTACGATCCTTATATGCTTCCGCTGCACGTATAATTTTCAAACATATACAAGAATCAATATGAATACAAAATATTGATCAAGATCAAAATTGTACTACAAAAGCAATAATTCCAAAGATACTATTGAAGATCGAAATGCGGAAGAACAAATTGATGATGAGATACTTAATTTTATTTTTCAAAATTATAATTATAATGTTAGTTTAAATTAAATTTACTCAACATTTTATTGGTGTATATGTGTTTGCGTGTGTATAATTGAATGTAACTATGTCGGAGTGAATTTGTACTTCTACCAATTTTATATTTTGTATGAAATTAGTGTTTGCCGCTGGAGTTTTTAATGTGCCTTTTTCAGTGAATCTGTTAAGCGTATCTCTTTTTTTTTCGTGAATTTTGTATTTCTTTTTTACTTATTTAAATGGTTTCTATTCATTACAAATAGGTAGGCCACTGAATTAATGTATCATTACAAATAGGTTTTAAGTGTGGATTGTATCATAATTATAAGCGTGGTTTATATCACAATTTTATGATGTGCTAATAGGATACCAATTACAAGTGTTATTAGAATACCCAATTATAAGTATGATTATACTCTATATGTAAATATATTTTGTAAGTGCGGCCTATATCTCTATCACAGGTTTAGTATACATTTTAAGTTTACAAAATCTGTTAGCAGAACACCTAATTATAAGTGTGATCTGTATCCTATTTATTAGTATTGTTTAATCTTTTCCAGTGAATTTGGTTAATGTATCTCTTTCACTAAATTGTGTATTTCTTTTTGAGTTTTTTTTTTAAAATGAGTTTGTATTCATTACAAATAGGTACGCCACCGAGTTCATTTAATGTATCATTACAATAGGTATAAAGTGTGGGTTGTATCCTAATATAACTATGGGTTGTATTATAATTTTATAATACGTTTAACAGGATTGCAATTACAAGTGTTAACTGGATACATACTTATAAGTGTGATTTGTATTTTGTATGTTACTGTATTTATTACAAATGTAGTTTGTATCCTTATTATATATATTAACGGGATAACAATTACAAGTGTTAACGGGATGCATACTTCTAAGTGTGATTTATAATGTAACTGTTAATCTATTGCAGGTGTTAACAGGATATCAATATCACTCAAAATACAAATCAAATTAACATTAGCTTCAATTTCAATTTCTATCACATCTTTTAATGTTTTATAAATGTCATTTGTATTATTTTGTGAGGAAAGTAGTTGCTCCAAACAACATTGCTCAATTTTAGTGATCCCGAAGGATACTTTTAATAAAATGACTATTTTATCCCTCCCGATAGTTGTCCTGAGTTTTGCTTGATTGTTTTGAAAGTTGACTTTTGAAAATTTTGTGAAAACTTGAGCTTTTGCTAAAGAATTGAGTTTTAAAGGCTTGAGTTGCTTAATTTGAATTTCAAGGTCATTTGGAGTGTTGAGTCTTAGAGAAATTTTGATGATTCTATTAGTTCCGAAATGTAAAAATTGATCTAGTAGAAGAATTGTCAGAATAAGATTCGGAATGGATATGTGGATTTCAGGTTTGAAGTTAGAAATTGAGTTGAAATTTGACTAAGGTTTGACTTTCGTCAATGTTTTGAGTTCAGGTGTTCGAATTGAATTCATGATTATTCCATTAGTCCTGGAAGGTTATTTTAGCACTAGCATACGCTTTGGTATAATTTTTGGGTGTCTGTATAGCATTTTAGTATTTTGAGTATCTTTAAGTTATTTTAGTTGTGACTTATTGGGTTTCAGGTCAAGAAGACCTCATATTCAATTTTTGATGATTTTATTGAGCCAAGAATGTCAAATTTAGTAGAGTAGTATATATGGTTTGTAAGCACGAGGTTTTGAACGAGTCCCGAGGGTCCATTCCTTGATTTAAACCTTTTATGTGTTTGCTAATATCTATCATCTGAGGACTATTCTTTGCATTGACGACATTATGCCAACATTCACAAAGGGTTCCTTATGTTACATCCGCATTTGTGAAGGGTGGATGCATTCACTGAGTATGGTGGAATTCCTTCTCCGCATTCGCGGAATAATGCCCAGATTTGTGAAGAGTCTGTAGTTTGGTCTCCGCGATCACGACACTAGGCCAATGTTCACACAGAACATTTTAAGTAAACAGTAGTAGTTATCTGAAATGTCGGGATTTAGTTATTTTTCACTATTTTTGATATTTACAAGCTCGAGCAAAAGGATTTTTCAAGGGATTTTTGTGAGAAAATCATTGGGTAAGTTATTTTCAATCTATATCATCACGACCCAAATTTCGGTGTGATGAAACTTGTCTTAAACCCACCGGGAAAGTCAACCTAAATAGATAAAAGAAATGTGGGAACTAAAGCAACAATATAACCTAAATAGCAAAGGATATAGCGTAAGAGTAGATGACCATAACATTCTCTATATTATTTCACTAATCCTCAAATACATCAAGAAACGAAGCTACCAAGATCAATTAAACTCAACAAAGTTTAAAAAATTCACCTCCTTCGAATTAGCCAAATAACCAATCCAATAAGAGTGCCTTCGAATCAACACACCATAATCTAGTCAAAATTAGGATCACAATCACATTCCAAGAATAACGACACCAAAGTTAAGCAATTCTTGAAAGGGCAAAATTTTCAAAAAAAAGTTCAATACTGAAAACCAAGGCCAAAGTCTAAGAATTTTTAGATGAAAATATTCCCCAAGTAATTAGGAATCCATTGGTGAAAATAAATTCAAAAATAGAGCTAAATTGAGCTAATAATGACCATTTTTGTGAAAAACTCAAGTCCATGAAATGTTTTCATTTTCCTCAATTGAAAACTCCAAATTTGATGTCAAAATCAAGAAATAATCAATGGGTAATGAAGATGGGAGTTGAAAAATACCTTTTTCAATGAAATCTTCTATAATAGTCTGCTTCCACTACCATTTAGGAATGGGCATCTTTTAAAACTCACCCCCGGACTCTGGTGCTCACACTTAACCTGCTGGCATGTCAAAAACTTGGACACAAACTCGACAATATCTTTCTTCATACCACACCACTAATAGTGCTAGCTCAAGTCATGATACATGTTCGCTACTCCCGTATAAATGGACTACCTAGCACAATAAGCTTTCTCGAGTATCAGTTTGATCAAGTCACCCATCTTTGGCACACAAATTCGGCCCTTAATCCTCAAAACCCCATTTTCATCAAGCACAACCTCCTTGGCCTCGCCTCTAGTCACCTTGTCTCGAATGAGATACAACTTCTCATCCTCAAGTTGTCGCTCACAGATCTGGTCCATTAAAGAAGAGCGAGCCTCTAAGAATGCAAGCACACTGCTCTCATCAAAAGTTGTACCCTTACCAACCCATTACCCAATCTCTGAACATCTCTAGCCGTCACTCATTAGCTCAGAAGGTTGCAAGACTGCCCATACTAGAAGCCTTCCTACAAGCATTGGCCACTACATTGCCCTTTCTTGAATGGTATAGAATAGTCAAATCATAATCCTTTAAGAGCTCAATCTACCTCACCTGCCTCAAATTCAAGTCCTTCTACTTGAAGATGTATTACAAATTGCAGTGATCAGTAAATATCTCACGATGAACTCCATTCAAATAATGTCGCCACAACTTCAAAATAGAGACAACTACCGACTCTAAGTCATGAGTAGGATAATTCTTCTTATGAGTCTTCAATTTCCTTGAGGCATAGGCAATCACCTTCCCTTTCTGCATCAAAACACGTACTAACCGACCAACCTCAACCTCTACCTCTGGCTCAGCCCTTACACCTAGCTGGGGTCTCTATATCAATCTCAAGGGCCACCTCCCCTCGTTTGGTAGTCGATGTAGCTCTAGTTCTCGCTATCTGCCAAAGAACGCATAATCACTCAGCATTATAACCAAAACCCACACACCAATTGATTAGAAAGAAGTAAGAGAGAATTTCTTAACAGTCTTCATAGCCTCTAAAGAATAAGTAACAGACGTCTCCGCACTTATCCTCAAGTATCTATTAGACTGGACTTGTACACATGTGAGGCCTATGAACCTAGGGCTCTGATACCAATTTTCATGATCCAAAATCTAGGCGTGATGGCACTCATCTAACCCACCAAGGTGAGTCAGCCCAAAACCTGAACAACCTAACTTTTAATAAAAGCGAAAGATAAAACAATCTAATACAATAGAAGAGCATAAGAAAACCACAACTACAACGATCCCAGAACTGGTGTCACATGTACAATCCTCTAAATACAAAATACTCAATAAAATACAAGTCTCAATGTCGAGTTCTCAAATAGAACAAAACATAAAATCAAATCCTCAAAGGTCTGCTAAAGGTACAAGCAACTGCCTCGCAAGTGATCCGAGTGCTTGATCTCGAAAGAAGTCTAGAAAGAGGGACTGGGCTCACAACCTATAAAATTTAGCAAGGATATGAGCACCAAACAATACGATACTCGGCAAATGGAAACTAAGCTAAAGTAAAGAAATGAAGAACATAAGTACTCCTAACATACCAACCACATACCACTGAACTACGAACCTGCACTCAGAAAAGTCCCAGCACAATACAATATACCAATCAAGAAAAAAACATATATATATATATATATATATATATATATATATATATATATATATAAACTCATCACATAGAAATATCTCTTAGAATATCCAATTGATACATAAGTCAACGGTACAATAGATATTTAATCTCATAACAGGATAAATGATAATAACAAGTAAGGAATGACATGAGATGGAGAAGATGCATGAAATGTAAAAAATGTGATGTAATGTCAAATAGCCAGGATGCATGTCTGTCCAAGTACCTCCTCAAAGCGTGAGGCCCAACCCTAGTATAATCAGTGTTACCTGCCATGGTGTGTGTAGATCGAGCCCATAATGAATCAATGTCTCACGCTACGAAGTGTGTGCCCCGACCCCTTAATAAATCAGTGTTACCTGCCATGAAGCGTGTGAATTGTCCCCATAATAAATCAATATCTCATGCCATGAAACATGTGGCTAGTCCCTATAATGAATCAATATCTCATGCCATAGACCATGTGGCCCGTCCCCATGATGAGTCAGTAGAACTTAGTCAAGAATGCACAACAGAATACTATTCACAAAGATTACTAAGGAGTGCATACAAGAGTCCATATTACAACAATTATATCAATATAAGTCAAGCATCTCAATACATAATATATAAAGATCAATCCATTCCAAGCTTATATCCAAATCTCTAACCCACAAATGGTACTCAACAAATTCAGTATTAATTTACAAGTTATGAGCAACAAAACACAATGTCATCGTAATCTCAATCTCATCCTCAACTAGACAGAACCATTTCCCATCGACTTTTCATCATAAAGGAAGCCTTAAGCAATTCATATCATCGTATTCCCTTAATCACCTTCCCACATATCTATAAATAGGAAAGATATTGATATTGCATCATTTGGCCATAACTTCATCAATCATTTCGTCATCTTTCAATATTAGAGTCATCAACAACATATTACATAATAATCCCAATATAACATAGTTCGACTCTTTCAATTACCCTAGTCATCATAGTTTAGGGCAATTCATCATTTGAGTTCTTATTTCCCAAGCAAATAGTTCCCACAATATCTCAATGTAAGTAATTAACTCGACATTTCACATAAGGAGATTCAATAGACAATTCAATGTAATGTAATTCAAAGTTCAACAATTAGAACATCATGAATAGTTTCACATAAATAACCACATAATCATGAGCTCATTTCATAAAAGTATCTCACAAGCCTAATTCACAACAATAGACATTATCTCAGGATTCAAGTCATACATGTCAGCATTTCCTCTCCCCTATTACCCAAATTATATCTACTAGAATGGTTCACTAATCTCCAAGTTTCACAAGTGCTCACGACCCCATAATTAAGTCACATAGTCAAAAATTCACAACATTTACCATTATCAAACTCGAAATCCCATGCTCAAAGCATGCAATAGTATAATCCTATCCCATACCATGCCACAATCACCCAAACACATTCCCATAAGATAATAGAAGGTTTACCCATACTTAACCAGAGGTAAGAAATCCATTTGCCTAATAAAAGTCTTGAAATAAGTCAAATCCATGACTTTTTACCTTCTTCTCTATTCCAAATCACCAAAATCTACTTAAATATAACATCACAATCATATAATGAATCTAATGTCACTAAATCAATCCATTCAGGTGAAACGGGCAAAATAATAAAAAATCTCATACCGAAAAAATTAGCTAGAATCTAAAAATTAATACATGAAAATGTTCTCCAAGAAATAAAAAATTCAACGATGAAACCTATTTTCAAAATGGAGTTAAGAATAGGTAGAAATCATCAAATTAATATTAGGAATTCATATTGTAAAAATTCCCAAAATTTACAATTAAAAAGCTTAAATTTGTAACACCTGGTAAAATTTTTAAAATACCCCTAAAAGATAGATGTGCGCATAATGGGTCTTTCCAAATGAGGCCAGAAATGCAATCAGTATGAAAAATTATGTGAAAAAATGGTCTTGGTTGATTCTTAGAGAAACGAGATCAAAAGATAATTTTTTAATGCAATAACGCATTCCAAAATAAGTGCGCGAGAGGCCCGCGACATGGACTTATCGCAGACTTACACTTGAATGTGATCTTAATATTTTTTACAAGGTTAGAAAACTCGATCAGAAAATATTTAGCGAAAACCCCCAAAAACATCCCAGTCCGCGACACAAACTAGGTGTCCCTAAGGCGAATATTTTTCAATTTTTTGTGAGGGGCATTCCAAATTTTTTCAACCCCTTCTAAACTTAAAACATGATAAAAATAGGTCATTTTAAGCATAAAAAGAGTTTTAATCCCCATCCCTAAGTCTTTCTAAGCTTTTAACAAAGACTAAGGCTAAAGAGAAGAGAGGAGGAGCGAGAGTTCAAGAGAATTTAGGAGAATCCTTACGAGATTGATTGTCAAAACTCCATACCAGGTATATAAGGCTAAACTAAAGCATGGAATCTTTCTTCCATGATCCCCATTGATGTATTAAAGAGATTGTGAATGTATTCAGTCTCCATGCATGTTTCTTGAATGTTTTCTGTAAATTATATGTTTGATGTATTTTCATATGCTGATGATCATGATAAACTTGATTTTACTAATTAAATACTTTTTATGAGTTATTGCATAAATCCTATATATTATTTTATAAAAGATTGCATGAATGAACCTAGGGAATGAGTTTAGAGTCTTGACTTGAGAATGTTGATTGTGATTGTGATATGAGCATGATGATAGGTTGATACAGCTTGATGGTCCTATGAGCATTCATAGTTTAACTCTAGAGAATTGGTCTAATTGACTTCCTCCTAATGATTGATCTAAGACCTTGAGATATTTAATGAGAATTGAGTTGATGAGATGATTAACATGATAGAACAAAAGGCAAGATTGAGATAAAGCTGATGAGATGATGAGAGTCCTTATGAGACTAATTGAGATGACTGATTGGGATGGATGGTCTTATGAGCATTGAGTCTTGGGAGAAGTATCGAACACCGAAATGAGCAAGAGTAAAGCCAACTTACACTAAATTAACTATGTTGCCAAGCGTAATTGAGGATTGAACCATTTCATCAAAGGTTCCCTCTTGAGTTGAAGTCACTGAAAGTAATAAAGGACTTGAGAGACTAAATCCCTTGTGGATCTGATTCGTTCTTTACTTGGAAAGTATGGAACGGCTGTCGCAGCATCAACTGGATTGTTGTACAATCACTGACTCATAAGTGATTGTTGTTAGATAAGAGAAACCCCCTGATAGGTCCCACATTGATAGTACTCTGAGTTGATTTAATTGGATGAGGTTGGATTAGTATTGATTGATCATTGTCTACTCTTTGTTCTTGCTTTAGATAGACATTTGACATTCTGATTGAGTATCTTCTAACTTGATGTTATTCTATATTACTCTTCCTATATCTGTTTCATTCAGTCATTTTATGTACTCGTACATTCTTCGTATTGACGTCCATTTGGACAACATCATTTCATGATGCAGAGACAGGTACTAGAGGTCGTCAATAGGTGCACCGTTGAGGATCTATTGCAGTCACCTAAGTTGGTGAGTGTAAGGACCTGGAAAATTTTTAACGACCTCAAGGGATTCCCTTGGCTAAACTCTTCTCAAGTACCAATAGGAGGGTAAACTTTGAGTGGGCATATCTCTTAGCCCAAAGTGAAATGGGTAACCACAACATACCAAATTAAAGCCCTTTGAATTAGCTTTCCAACGCATCTAGTTTCACCTAATTCCGAGCTCGGACCAAGGGGTTATGCTCGTTTTTGTTCATAATGTTCGTGCAGGCAAGCCACACGGCCAGCCACATGGGCCGTGTGGCATCAAACGGTCCGTGAGGCTGCTTTGGCCCATGATTTTCTTGCCAAATTGTGTTCTAAGTGTGTGTACTTCCTTGGTACCTTCATACGGACCCTTGAACAGTCTGTATGACCTTAAACGGTCCGTTTACCGGACCATTTGGTGACACTTGGTCCAAAACATCTTGCCTCTAAAAAATTCTAAGTCTGGGGCCATGGTCCAGTAAACGGTCAGTGTGGCATTAGACGGTCCGTTTACTGGACAGTGCGGTGATACTTAGTCCAAAAAAAATGTTACCTCCGAAAAAGTTAAAGGGTAGGGCCACAGTATCGTAAACGGTCCGTGTGAGCCCAGACCGACTGTTTACTAGTCTGTATGCCTCAGACGGACCATTTTCTGCTCTGTCTCATTAATGGCATTTTTAAAATATTGACTTATTCCAATAAAAATTTAGTCATTTCCCACCCTTCCTAAGCCCCTATATAAGTTGAACACCCCCAATTTTCAGATTTCCTCTCTCTCTCTCTAAGGTTCACACCTCCAAACTCTCTAACCTCTCTCTAGGACTTCTCAAGCTAAGGTGCAAGATTTTAGGTCCCTTTTCTTCTCAAATTTGTCTACAACCAGGTATGTGGGTTTGATTCTTGGTTCCTTTCAACCAAGAAGACCCAAGTTCCTTTTTTTAAAAAAACTACCTTATAAGCTTGGTTACTTAATATGTGAAATGTGTTACTTAATCTTGAGATTTTGAACCATGCATGTGCCATATTATGTTCTAAAGCTTGAGTTATGAGCATGTAAGTATAATGATCTATGTGGTATATGAAAAGGTGAACATGCAAGTCCTTTTTTAAGAGTTACCATGCATGGGTGATCTATACTACATTTTATATGTATTTTATTATGAATTTTGGTCTCTTTATATTATTGTAAATTTTGATACACTCTACATTACCCATGCCATTCCTACACCATGCATTGCATCATATTCATGAGATTTATACATGGAAATCTCAGAAATGTGGGTTAAGCTCAATTTTGTCCGAAAAGGAGATTATAATGTGAATTTTGGTAAGACATGGGATATGACAAGAAGGTGATCACCGGTATATCTATGATTATGGCTCCTTGAGCAATATGGGTGCTTGCACCACTATGGTATATGTGTAGATGAGCTATTCCTTGCATACGCATTATGGTCATAGTCTGGGATTTTATAATTGAGCCTATTTGTATAATTACGTTTTGAAATGGATGTTAACTCTCTCTTGATAATTATATGTATATATTTATAAGTATTCTTGTGGGATGTCTACTTAGCACTAATGGATTGGGAGTGTTGGGATAGCCCCAAGATCCCTCTCTTTTTCCTTGAACTATGTGCCAACATAGGAGCCATTACCGAAAGTAGGGGTTTCCCATAAGGAATGGCTAGATGTTATGAAAATCCTTCTGAAAGTAGGGGTTGCCCGTAAGGAAGGTGGCCATCCACTGAAAGTAGGGGTTGCCCGTAAGGTGTGATGTATATTACCTTTGGCAAGTAATTTTCTCCCCGCCGATGGGAGGTCCCAATTCGGTCTGGTTGATGTAATAGCTCGCATGGACTTGGGTGTGTCGGTTATAGTCCATCCCCGTTATATAGGAGCATTATCGCATTGCACGCATCACGCATTTCATGGCATCTTGTATATTAAAATTTCCATTATTTATATATATTCCTTGTATATTATGTGCCCTTGCCACTTAACATGATTATGCAGGTTCGGTAAGTCACGTGCATTGCATACCCACATACTTGGTACATTCAACGTACTAACGCATACTCTATGCGTGCATGATTTTACCATGCAGGGACCGAGCAGTTTGAGCAGTACCCGCCGGACGAGTAGTCTTCCCCTTTTAGATATCCTATGGTGAGCCCCATCTTTCGAGGGCATGCTTTTGTTCTTGTACGCTTTATCTATGTATGTATTTTGTTGAGGGTGAGCCCGGAACTTGTCCTGACCCTCGTCCCTTACTTAGAGGCATGTATTGGCTATTTTGTAAAGACTACGTCATTTTGATCTATCTATAAAAATATGTTCTCCCATTTGGGTTTAGAATGCTTTTTTTTACACTTGAATTTGAGTTCTGGAAATTTTGAGGCTTATTTGGGGGCTTTCGGGTCCCCATTCGCCGTGTCACATCTAGGCCCCGACCCCGGGTCGTGACAGTGAGCCTCCCTTGCTTCAAAGGATCCTCATTTTATTTTCATCTAGCTATTAGAGTCAGACTTTAGACTAACTTTATTTTGAGTTGAGATAGTCATGGGTCTGTCGTTGGCACCAAATGATAGTGATAGAGGTTTCATAGACTAAATCGAGTTGTTAATTGGAGATTATGTTGAGCTAGTTTCTTTCATACTAACTTATTTATTTGATATGATTTTTGACACTTAGATTGTCCACCTTATATTTTCATAGTCTTCCTATGATATAATAAATATGTTGAGGGATAGAGTGTGATGAGGCCAAGTAGTACGTTTTGGGAGTAGCAATAGTCTCTGAATGCCGGCAACGTCTAGGGTACTGTCTCGGGGTGTGACAAACTTGGTATCACAACACAGAATTCAAGTATCCTAGGGAGTCTATGAAGTCGTGTCTAGTAGAGTCTTGTTTATGGGTGTGTTGTGCACCATACTTTAGATAACAGGAGGCTATAGGACATTAGGAATAGTTACACTTCTTTTATGATCTGATTCATGCCACAGAGTTGAAACTCTATGAAACTTTCTTTTAATTCGTGCGCTACACGTTTGCTGAATTATGATCATACCTCCAAGAAGAGCTATCAGAGGTAGAAGCCGGCCTGCCAGAAAAAATGTTAACCAACCCGAGCCCCAGGATCATGAGGAACCCATAGGTCCAGCTATCCCTGTGGAGCAGCTACCACAAGCTGACATCTCGAATGCTGAACTTCGCCAGGCTATCCGAACTCTATCCCAGGCTGTCACAACACCTGCTGCTAGACAAGGAGCTGGTAGATAGGATACACAGGACACATCCAGAGCTTATGAATTCTTGAGGATGAACCCACCCGAGTTAACAGGGTCTACACCCAATGATGATCTTGAGAATTACATTGACGAGCTTTAGAATTGTTCAGGTGATGCATGTGTTTGATGTTGATAGAGTTGAGTTGGCTGCCTACCAGCTCAAAGGTGTTGCCAGACTATGATGGTCTGATTAGTGGAAGAAGGATAGAGGAGAGGAAGCCCCGTTGCTAGCTTGGGTAGTGTTTGAGAAAGCCTTCTTGGGGCATTTCTTTCCGAGAAAATGGAGGGATACCAAGGTAGGAGAGCTCTTAAATCTGAAACAGGGCTCTATGACTGTGCAACAGTATGGACTTAAGTTCACCCAACTATCTCACTATGCTCCTAATATGGTTGCTGATATGAGAATGGGTTATATGTTGATGGGCTGAACAAAGGACCAATGAAAAATAGAAGGGGAGCTATGCTTATGAGTGATATGGATATTAGAAGGTTGATGACCTATGAACAACAAGATGATGAGGAGACACAATAAGAAAGGGAAGAGTACAGAAATAAGAGGACCAAGACATCCAACCATGAGGTTGGAAAGAGAGGAAATGGGAATGGTAATAGGTTTCAGTCAGATCTAGCACCATCATCTGCTAGTGCACCTATGCCCAAAAATAGGAATGATCAGGTCTCAAAGTTTTACCCCAAGGATCTCAGTCACAGGCTAGTGTTTCTCAAGGTTCATAGGGTAAGCCATCATGTGGTAGGTGTGGCAAATTACACTTGGGAAGGTGTCGTGAGGGGAGTGATGCATGTTTCAAGTGTGGCCAAGTGGGTCACTTTCAGAGAGGTTGTCCAAAGTGGGCTGACCATGCTCGATCTTCTGCACTAGCCCCACCAACTAGAGGAACTCAGAAAGGTGCTACGTCAGGCGTAAATAGAGATATAAAATGTTTGTATTCCATGGGTAGTCGCCAAGATCAAGAGAACTCCCCAGATATTGTGACGGGTATGATTCGAGTCTTTACTCTTGATTGCTATGTTTTGATGGAACCTAGTGCCACATTGTCATTTGTGTCTCCTTATGTGGCTAGTAGATCTGATAGAACTCCTGAGTGTCTTCTTGAATCATTTGATGTTTCCACTCCGGTGGGTGAGTCTATTCTAGCTGAGAGAATCTATAGAGACTATGTAGTGTCCATCCATCATAAGGATACTCTTGGTTATTTGATTGAGTTAGAGATGATTAATTTTGATGTGATCCTTGGTATGGATTGGCTTCACACCTGTTATGCCTCCATTTATTGTAGGACCCAAATCATTAAGTTCTAATTCCTCAATGAGTCGGTCTTAGAGTGAAAGGGTAATTCTGTTGCACCTAAAGGTAAGTTTATCTCCTACCTTAGGGCTAGAAAGTTGATTTCTAAAGGTTGTATCTATCACCTCATGCGAGTTAAGTCTGATAATGTTGAGCCTCCTACTCTTGAGTCAGTTTTGATTGTGAATGAGTTTCCTGAAGTGTTTCCTGAGGATCTGCCCGGAGACCCTTCTGATAGGGAGATTGACTTTGGGATTAATGTTCTCCCCGATACTCAACCTATCTCAATTCCACCTTATAGGATGCCCCCCCCCCCCCCCCCCCCCGAGTTGAAAGAATTGAAAGAGCAATTGAGAGATTTGTTAGAGAAGGATTTTATCAAGTCGAGTGTTTCTCCTTGGGGTGCTCTTGTCCTATTTGTGCGAAAGAAAGATGGGTCTCTCAGAATGCGCATTAATTATAGGCAACTAAACAAGGTCACGATAAAGAATAAATATCCTCTCCTCAGGATAGATGATCTGTTTGACCAACTTCAGGGTGCCTCTTGCTTCTCAAAGATAGACCTCAGATCTTGTTACCATCAGTTGAAAGTAAGGGAATGTGATATCCCAAAGACCACTTTTAGGACTACATATGGCCATTTTGAGTTCCAGGTCATGCCCTTTGGGTTGACTAATGTACCTGCAGCCTTCATGGATTTGAAGCACAAAGTGTTCAGACATTATCTTAATATGTTTATGATCGTGTTCATCGATGACATTTTGGTTTATTCGAGAGATAGGGAGGAGCATACCACTCCCTCATAATTGTCCTCCAAACTCTCAAAGACCATGAGTTGTATGCAAAGTTTTCGAAGTGTATGTTTTGGCTCAAGTCAGTGTCATTCCTAAGCCATATTGTTTCAGGTGATGGTATTCGAGTATACACCCAAAAGATTGAAGTGGTTAAGAATTGGCCCAGACCGACTTCTCCAACCAACATAAGAAGTTTCTTGGGGTTGGCAGGCTATTACCACAAATTTTTTAAGGGATTTTCTTTCCTATATTCTCCATTGACTAAGTTGACCCAGAAGGTCAAGTTTCAGTGGTCCGCTGAATGTGAAAAGAGCTTCCAAGAGTTGAAAACCCAACTAACTACTGCACCAGTTTTAACCTTGCCTAATGGGATAGAAGACTTTGTGATATATTGTGATGCGTTAAGAGTTGGATTGGGTTGTGTGTTGATGCAGAGAGGAAAAGTAATAGCCTATGCTTCTAGACAACTTAAGGTTTATGAGAGGAACTATCCAACCCATGATCTTGAGTTGGCACAGTGGTATTTGCACTTAAGATTTGGTAACACTACTTATATAGAGTGCAAGTGGATGTGTTTACTGACCACAAGAGCCTGCAGTATGTCTTCAGTCAGAAAGAGCTAAACCTGCGACAAAAGAGATGGTTGGATTTGCTCAAGGATTATGACATGAGCATTCTTTACTACCCTAGTAAAGCTAATATTGTTGCTGACACTCTTAGCAGGTTATCAATGGGTAGTACCACCCATGTTGAGGAAGGAACTAAGGAGTTGGCTAAGAAAGTGCATAGATTAGCCTGACTGCGAGTTCAGCTCGAAGAGAATGATGAGGGAGGAGTCAATGTTCATAACGGGTATGCTTCATCTTTAGTGGCAGAGGTGAAAGAAAAGCAAGACCAAGATCCCATCCTACTTTAGTTGAAAGAAATAGTCCACAAATAGAAGGTGATGGTCTTCTCTAAAGGGGGAGATGGGGTGTTGAGATACCAGAGTAGATTGTGCGTTCCATATGTTGATGGTGTTTAAGATAAAATTATGCCTGAAGCCCACAGCTCTAGATATTCCATTCATCCTGGCTCTACCAAGATATACCATGACTTAAGGGAAGTCTATTCGTGGAGTGGAATGAAGAGGGATATTGTTGAGTTCGTTTCAAAGTGCCCGAACTGCTAACAAGTTAAAGTTGAGAATCAAAGGCCACGTGATTGGCTCAAAACTTTGAGATTCCTAAATGGAAGTGGAAGATGATCAACATGGACTTCATTACCGATCTACCGAGTTCTCGAAGGAAACATGATTCAATATGGGTGATTTTGGATAGAATGACTAAATCAACCACTTCTTAGCGGTTAAAATGAATAACACCACAGAAGAGTATTCCAAGTTCTATATCCGCGAGATTGTGAGGTTGCATGGAGTTCCCTTGTCCATCATCTTAGATAGAGGAGCTCAATTTACATCCCTTTAGAGATCTTTTCAGAAAGGATTTGGTACTAAGGAAAACCTGAGCAGTGCCTTTCTTCCTCAGACAGTTGGCCAGGTAGAGCATACCGTTCAAACATTAGAGGACATGTTGAGACCCTGTGTCCTTGGCTTTAAGGGAAATTGGGATGACCACCTATCTCTAATCGAATTTGCATATAACAATCGTTATCATGCAAGCATTAAGATGGCCTACTACGAGACTTTATATGGGAGAAGATGTTGATAAACAATTGGGTAATTAGAGGTTGGAGAAGCTGAGTTGCTTGGACCTGATCTTTTCCATTAATCGATGGAGAAGGTAAAGGTTATTAAAGAAAGGTTGAAGACCGCACAGAGCCGCCAAATGTCCTACACCGATGTGAGAAGGAAAGACTTAGAGTTTGAAGTGAGTGATTGGATATACTTGAAGGTGTCACCCATAAAGGGAGTCATGAGATTTGGGAAGAAGGGGAAACTGAGTCCATGCTATATTGGTCTCTATCAAATTATGAAGAGGATTGGGAAGGTTGTTTATGAGTTAGAGTTACCTTCTGAGCTAGACGCAATGCATCTAGTATTCCACGTCTCGATGTTGAAGAAATGCTTAGGAGATCTTTCCTTAGTAATCCCCATTTAGAGTATTGAAGTGAAAGATAACTTTCTTATGAAGAGATTCTAGTCCAAATCATTGATCATCGGGTTCAAAAATTAAGAACCAACGAGATTGCCTCAATCAAAGTCTTGTGGAGGAATTAATTCGTTGAGGAATCCACATGGGAAGTTGAGAAAGATATGAAAGCTAAATACTTGCATCTATTCATGCCTGATGATGAGAATGTGGAAGATAATGTCCTTACCCTTGACTTGAATTGATTTGTCAATTCTTGAGTCTGAATAGCGATTGTCTAGAGTGTTGATGGGTCAATAGTTTGATTGGCTAATTGAGAATTAAGGGGAGTCTTGATTGTTATTCATGTCTTGATGTCCATCTTTACTCTTCATTCGAGGATGAATGATTCCAAGGGGGAGATAATGTAACACCCAGTAAAATTACTAAAATACTCCTAGATGAGAGAAGTGCGCATAACGCTTCTTCCCAAACTCTGATGGCAAATCTGAGGCCGAAAATGCGATCAGCATGAAAAATTGTGTGGGAAAATAGTTTACTTTGACTTTTAGGGCAACCGGATCAAAAGATAATTTTTCGATGCGAAAAGGCATTCCAGAATAAGTGTACGACAGGCCCGCAACGCGGACTTGTTGCGAACATACACTTTAATGTGATCCCAATATTTTCTACGTGATCGGAAAACTTGATTAGAAAATCTTTAGCAAAACTCCTAGATAAACACCCCAGTCCGCGATGCGGACTACGTGTCCTGAGGTGAATTTTTTTAGTTTTTTTGTAGGGGCAATCTAGACTTTTCTCAACCCCTCCTAAACTTAAAACACAATCAAAATAGGTCGTTTTGAGCGTAAAAAGGTTTTAATAATTATTCCTAAGTTTTTCCAAGCTTCTAACAAAGACTAGGGCTAAAGAGAAGAGAGGAGGAGCGAGAATTCAATAGGATAGAGGAGAATTCTCACGAGATTGTTTATCAAAACCCCATACCAGGCATGTAAGGATAAACTAAAGCATAGAATTGTTCTTCCATGTTCCCCATTGATGGTATTAGAGAGATTGTGAATGTATTGAGTCCCCATGCATGTTTTTTGAATGTTTTCTGTTAATTATATATATTCGATGTATTTTCATATGTTGATGATCATCATAAACTTGATTTTATTAATTAAATATTTTTCACGAGTGATTGCATAAATCCTCTATATTATTTTATAAATGATTACATGAATGAACCTAGGGATTGACTCTAGAGCCTTGACTTGAGAATGTTGATGTGATTGTGATATAAGCATGATCATAGGTTGATAGAGCTTGATGGTCCTATGAGCATTCATAATTGAACTCTAGAAAAATGGTCTAATTGACTTCCTCCTAATGATTAATCTAAGCCCTTAAGATATTGAATGAGAATTGAGTTGATGAGATTATTGACATGATATGGCCGAAGGCACGATTGAGATAGAGCTGATGAGGTGTTGAGAGTCCTTATGGGACTAATTGAGATGATTGATTGGGATGGATGGTCTTACGATAATTGAGCCTTGGGAGGAGTATCGAGCACCAAAATGAATAAGAGTAAATCCAACTCGCACTCATTAACTACGTTGCCAAGTGTAGGTGAGGATTGAACTATTTCATCAAAGATTCTCTCTTGAGTTGAAGTCCCTGAAAGAAATAAGATTCGTTCTTTACTTGGCAAGTACGGAATGGCTGTGGAAACATCAGCGGGATTGTTGTACAATCACTATCTTATAAGTGATTATTTTGGATCGGAGAAACTCCCAGATGGATCCCACACTGATAGTTAACTGAGTTGATTTGATTGGATGGGGTTGGATTGGTATAGATTGATCTTTATCTACTCTTTATTCTTACTTTAGATAGACATTTGACATTCTGATTGAATATCTTCTGAAATGATGTTATTCTGTATTATTCTGCAGATATCTATTTCATTCAGCCATTTTACATACTCGTACATTTCACGTACTGACGTCCATTTGGAATGCATCATTTCATGATGCAGAGATAGGTACTACAAATCATCAACAAGCACACCATTGAGGATCTATTGTAGTCAGCTGAGTTTGTGAGCTTCCCTTACTCCGGAGGATCCTCATTTTATTTTCATGTAGCTATTAGAGTCAGACTTTAGAATAGATTTATTTTGAGTTGAGGTATCCATGGGCCTGTCATTGTCACCAACTGATAGTGATAGAGGCTACATAGACTAGAGTCGAGTTGTTGATTGGAGATTATGTTGAGCTAGTTTCTTTCATACTAGTCTGTTTATGAGATATGATTTTTAAGACTTAGATTGTCCACCTTTTGTTTTCATAGTCTTCCAGTGATATGTTAAATATGTTGAGGGAGTGAGTGTGATGAGGCCAAGTGATTCGTTGAGGACTAGCAATAGTCTCTAAGTGCTGACCACGTCTAGGATACCCTCTCGGGGCATGACAAATGTACAAGTTAAAAACACAAATTGATCAATGGAAATTAAAGAAATAGGTTAAAAAATAGTTATCCAATAAATTTTCCTTGAGAAACCTTAAAGGATCACCCAAAAACGAAGCTTGGAATATTAAAAATGGTGGAATTTGACATAATCCATCACTAAAAAGGTCACTACTATTCAGAACCTCTTGTGCTCTGCGAACGCGGAGAATTAGTCCGTGAACGCGGAAGCAAGGAAGAACCATAGCTTCCTGAACACAGAGAACCTTTCGTAAATGTGGTGAACCTTCCACGAACGTAGAGCTTTAGGCATGCACGTGCTCCAAAAAAGCAGCCTCACCTCGGTGAACACAGAGAACAAAATTTACCTGCAACAAATACAGTTCAAACCAGCAAAACACGACTCAGAAAAAGCATGGAATAGACCCTCAGGGTTTGTTTGGAACCTTGCAAACACAAAACAAACATAGAATTTTTCTAGAAATAACATTCTAGACTCAATGGAACTGTCAGAATTCGAATTCGAGACCTCTCTATCTCGGAACACGAGAAAGATCATTTAAACTAGTTTAGGACTCAAATGCTCAAAACAATCTCAAAAGATTCAAAAATTAAAACATTTCTAGTGTTAGTTTCACCATCCGAAACTACTGGAATTGACGTAATTTTGATTTGAGCTTCCGAACTCCGAATGTTGACCAAAGTCAAACTATGATCCAAAATGAATTGAAGAAACAAGTTTGGGCCTAAAATCTTTGTTTTAACTCGATCCAAATTTAGTTCTTTAAGTTCTTCAATACAAGATTCAACATTTCAGAGCTGATGGAATCAACAAAATCTCATTCCGATACTCGAAACTCAAGATGACCACACAACTCATATTTTCCAACTTTAAGCCTTTAAAAGTTTTCTTTAGCAAAACTTCAACTTTTTATAAAGTTTTCAAAATTTGACCTTTAGACTTAACCAAAAATGACCCAAGGAAACTTTCAAGAAGGGCAAAATAGTAATTTTATCAAAAATACCAAAAACGACCCTAGGTCATTACCATTAGAAAAAATTATTTTTAAAATGGAGTTAAAAATCAACTCATAATCACCTTTTTTGTAAAACTTTAATTCATGAACAAAATCTCCCAATTTCCCAATTCAAAATCTTCAATTTAATGTTAAAAATAAGAAGAAAAATAAATGGGAAATGAAGATTTTAGTTCAAAGTAACTTACCTAATGGAATCCCCATGGAAAACCACTTGAAAATCGTGTAGCCTGAGCTCCTAAATATCAAAAAGGATAAATGAGGTTTAATTCCTGAGAAGTCTCATTTCAAGCCTCAAATGTCGCAAAAGTGACGCACGCTTAAGCGAACCCTTCACTTTTCTGAAGGACTGGACGCTTTCACAACCTTTGCTTTTTTGAGGTCTCCCTCGCTTAAAGGATGGTCGCTTAAGTGATCAAGACATCACTTAAGCCAGGCCTGTTGCACTAGCAACATTAGGGACACACAATCATCCAAAGTCTTAGGTTCATCCCTCAAAATTTATTTGGAATTGGATATACACCAACCATATATACCACCTACTAAAATTGACATTTTGGACTTAATGAAATTATTGAAAATTGAACTCGAGGTCTCCTTGACCGAAAATTTGATAAGCCGCATTTAAACTCACATAAGGCACTCAAAATACAACAAAGCTATCAGAATATCCAAAACTTATATCAAAGCTCATTTCAGCACTAAAATCACCTTTGAGAACCAGTGGAACCATCAGAAATTAATCTAAGCACTTGACTCAAAATGTTGACTAAAGTCAAAACCAAGTTAAACTTCAATTCAATTTCAAATTTAGACCTCAATTCCACATTTTGACTCCAAATCTGATTATGATAGCTCTCCTAGACCAATCCTCACTGTCATGCCCCGGGAGGGTACCTTTGGCGTGGTCGGCTCTCAGAGACTATTGCTAGTCCCTAAGCGAACCACTTAGCCTCATCAATATCATTCAATCAATAAACTCTACTGAACAATGGAAAGTATAAGTAAGTAAATGGGCACATCTCATCTAAAGTCTCAAAAGAATATATATATATATATATATATATAATAAAGGCTAGTGGAAAGAACTAGCTCACAATCTCAACATCAATGCTTGACCATTGTCTATGAAGCCTCTATCACTAATCATGTGGTGCCAATGACAGATCTATGGCTACCCAAATCAAAATAAAAGAAATAGTCCAATCTCTAACTCTAAAGCAAGATGAACATATCATGGTGGGTCCTCCGAAATAGGGAAGACTCACCAAATCAGCTGCAATCTCGGATCTTCAGCGAAGCGCCTGTTGACGATCTCTAGTACCTGCCTCTTCATCATAAAACAATGTAGTCCAGAGTGGACATCAGTACTTGGAACGTACTGGTATGTAAAATAGCTTAGTGAAACAGAAACCGGTAGAAAAAAATAGGGAAACAACATCAACTCAAAGTAAACATCAAATCATATCAATTCGTCAAATGTCCATTAATGAAAAAATAAAGAGTAGACAAGTGACCCATCAATAAGTCAAAACTCATCAATCATCTCAAAGGAGCTCATCTCCTCTCATCTCATCTCAGAGGAGCTCACCCCCTCTCATCTCATCTAGACTTGGAGTACTCAAGGTAGGAAATTTATGGGAGTTTCTCTTAACTGACAACAATCACTTATGAGCCAGTGATCCCGCCGGTGTTTCCACAGCCATTCTATACATGCCAGGTAGAGAACGAATCAAAACCATATCACCTCACCCAATATGGAGTCAGAAAACTCAACAAGTCCATTATTGCTTTCAGGGATATAAACTCAAGAGGAAAACCTCTTCTACGCTTGGCGATGTAGTTAATGAGTTCGAGTAGCACTCACTCTTACCCATTTTGGTGCTCGATACTCCTCCCGACTCAATGCTCATAAAACCTCCATCTTAACCAATCTCGTAGGGACTTTAACCCCGTCAATGATCGGTATCTCATAGGGACTCTAACCCTATCATCAATCAATCTCATAGGGACTTTAACCCTCTTATCAATCAATCCCATAGGGGCTTTAACCCTCTCATCAATCAATCTCATAGGGACTTCAACCCTCTCATCAATCAATCTCATAAATGACTCAAGATTTAGAACAATCATTAGGAGTCAAGTGAATAGACACATCTGTAGAGTTCATTTATAGAGACTCATAAGACAATCAAACTCTATCAAATCATCATCATTCTCTCATAACAATCACAATCACAATCTTAACTCAAGGCTCTAGACTCAATTCTCAAGTTAGTTATGCATGCTTTTATAAATAGTCATGTAGTGTTATGAAAATTCTCATGAATATATTCAATTTAAGAAAACAAATAGTATGATAATCATCAATATAGCAAACATGTAATTTCAAATCAATTTTTCAAGAAACACCATTAAGAAATCATGCATATAGACTCTTTAACTATCAACTCATCTATGACCTCTATGGTACACATGAGAGAACAATCCCATATTTTAGTTTAGCCTTACATACCTAGATGCAGCTATCAATCGAGTATGTCAAGGATCTCTTCTTGAATGTCACAACTCAAGCTCTTCTCTTCTCTCCTCAAGCCCTAGCCTTGTTAGATTATGGAATAGAACTTAGAATGAGGGAGAAGGGGGGGAGGTTTAGACCCTTTTCACCTCGAAATGACCTTATTAGATCGTGTATAGAGTTTAGGAGGGGTGGGGAATTGACCGAAATGCCACTAATAACATTTTAGAAATATTTAACTCGAAAAAGACACAGTCCGCGATGCGGACTGATCGTGAACAGTGTATTTTCAGAAAGTGTTTTTGAACGAGTTTTCTCCATCCCATAGAAAATTTTCAAAAGGATACAAGTGCTGGTCCGCGATGGGTGCCCGACGCGCCCTTGTCGCGTACTAAAAATGTTTTACGCTTCATATCGAAAAATTATCTTTTGATCGAGTCGCTCTAAAGATCGACAGGGACCATTTTCTCACTCAATTTTTCATGTTGATCACAAATCCGGCCTCGGATTTTTCATATGAGCATCGGAAGATGCGTTACGCGCATACCCTCACTCTAGGGGTATTTTGGTAATTTTACCGGGCGTTACACTCACATTTCAAAACTAATCGAATTGACAGAATTTTATTCCAAAATTTGAATTCTAAATGACTGCAAAAACTCAAATTTAAGCATTTTAAACTTTTAAAACACACCTCTATTGCAAAAACCCAACTTTTCATAACATTTTCAAGAAATCAACTTTCGAAATTAATCAATTAAGACTTGGACAACTATCGTGGCAGATAAATAGAAATTTTATTGAAAATATAAAAAATGACCTTCAGGGTCATTACACTCGATTCAATAATCACAAATACAATCACAATGAATATTTACAAATTTGTACAGCCAAGTACTAGGCTTATTGTATGTAATTTAATCAATAGTAGTCATTTTATCAAGTTCATTCCCTCATTCTCCATCCACATACATGCAGTTAACGTTATCTATGTACTTAACAAGCACATATAACACACACAAAATTTAAGAACCATAACCTACCTCAAACCAAGCCTTGAAACTCTAAAGAACTGGAGCTTTCTCTTTTTCTAAAGTCTTGACTCGTTCTTGGTCTAAAACGAATAAGAAATATAATGAATAAACAACTAACGACTTATGATACCCAGATTATATGAAAATTCCATTTCTTGGCCACTTTTATTATCATCTCCCCAAACTAGGTTTTTTTTCAACCATTAATTGCAGTTCAAAACCTTCACCTATGATAATTTTCCTAGATTCTAAAGTCTAGGAACCAATTTGCATATTAATGATATTTTTATCTATGAAATAGGTATAAAGTTGAAGAAAAATTGTCTTATGTTGCTTCTGGTCTCTTTAACAAAGTGGGAGAAGTACAAATGATTTTGGGACTTTTCTAACTTAAAACCCATAATTGTCCCACCATGCGGCCACTTATCCTGCCATTAGGGAACCAATGTAGAGGAATCTGTCTCGTAGGGGTAGGTTGCACAGAGTCAGAAACATTGGATTTGTGTATCAAACTTCCTATGCGCAACACACTTTCAAACTATGATATTCTATATTCAACCCTTTGCGCCAAGGTCAATTCCTTGCCTGAAATCAATTCTGTAAAGCCATACATGCTCTTTAGCATCTTTGCTATCAACTCAAAATATAAAAATCACAATTCAACCCCTAATACATTACTCGATTGCTCCATACCTCACCTAACTTGAATTTCATTGAAGTCTGGTCTACTCTCAAAATTTTTAAGTTACTATTCAAGAGGTTTCTAGCCCAAATTATTTCCCCTTTGTCCCTTCAATAACCATGAAAATAGGTCATTACACAAAATAATTAGCCTACTGTATTGAAAACACTACTTGTGATGACCTCGAAGGTCATTTTTGGTATTTTCAATAAAGTTACCATTTTGCCCTTCCCAAATGTTGTCTGGGATAATTTTTTATCAAGTTTAAAAGTCAAATTTTGAAAATCTTGTAAAAATTTAGAGTTTTGCGAAAGAAAGAGTTTTAAAAGATTTAAAGATAGAAATTTTGAGTTTCGTGATCATTTTGAGTTTTGGATTTCGGAATGCAATTTTGTCAATTCCATCAGCTCTGGAATGACGAATCTTGTCTAGGAGAACTTGCAGAACAAAATTGGAGTTAAAATGAAGATTTTGGACACAAAGTTACATTTTTATTTCATTTGGATCATAGTTTGATTGTGGTCAACATTCGAAGTTCGGAGGCTCGAACAAAATTTTGACATTTCTAGTAGTTTTGGGTAGTGAAATTAATACTACAAATGGATTCTTTGAAATTTCTAAGAGCTTCCAATATTATTTTGAGATTTTGAGTTCCAAAGTAATTTAAATGATCTTTCTCGAGTTCTGAGCCAAGGAGGTCTCAAATTCAAACAATGATGGTTCCATTGAGTCCGGAATGTCATTTATGGTAAGGTTCAATGTATGGATTGTGTTCAAAATGAATACCGAGGGTCCTTTTGTTGAATTTTTGTGTTATGTGTTATAGCTAAAAGTTGTCTTCTGGTGAAACCTAAAAAGGTCTCCATGTTCGCGCCCTTAGCACCATGCTCATAGAGGTCAAGATATTTGATCTACGCATTCACAAAATGATGTCGCCCAAGTTACACCTCTTTTTTTAGGATAAAGTGGTCGTTGAAAGAAATAAAACCTAACCAACGTGAGAGTCAAACCCAAGGGAATACATAGACTCAAGAGAATTCAATGCCTGCAATTTGAGTGGTTAACCGACTTACTTCCCCAGTGTGGGGGGGGCTCTTGCAATAATCGATGTAAAATATAACTAAACTAACACAAGAGAAAAGTCAAAATGGAGAGAAACTAGGGTATTGTGTTCCCCATGATTCCCCAACTCACTATCACCGGATAACCTAATTCTTTTCTAGTATATACTATGCAGGATGGTAAGTTATGTTCACCAAGCCCTTTGGTCAAAGGTGAGAGGTGAATTTCACTATGCAACTTGGCCCATCTTCATAGTGCGCATTACTAACTCTTACCTATTAGTCCCAATACAACCTCACCTTGGTAAGTTTGGTTGATTAGACGAGAACACATCAATCAAATCCTATTAATTAATCTCTTTTTCCTATTCATTACTACCTTGGTCCAGTCAATAACACTAGGTGGGTTCTAATGTTGGCCACCATCAGAAAACATGAAAAAACAAAGAGAGTTAGTAAATACATGCGTATACACCTTTCAAGAATTATGAATTATCCGGATTTACTTTGTTAGTTCTTCATGGTTCCCACAACCTTAGTTGTGGATTTAGCTACTCATGCTTTGTGTAGATGCAAGAATTATGGATTGAGAAAACATAATCGAACACTTACACAATATAATTAAGGACAAGCAGATCCAACTTCAATAAGAATCACAAGCTTAAAGATGAAATTCAAACACAAGTGTTCTTAAAGACTCCAATATAATCTCACAATTTTCTCTCTAATTACTGAGTTCTCTGAGTACTAGGAGAAAAAACTCACTTGAAAAATAACCTAAAAAAACTTATTTATAATAAGTAAAATACACGTCCTAAACAAAATACGAGAACTGGTTGGCATGCCCATACGAAAGGAATTTATGGGCCATATTGCATTCCACGGCCCGTAATTGGGATCTCATACTTTGCTGCTAAAATTTTAGACTTTAACTTTACGATACCCCTCTATGACTCATAAAGTGATTTACGACCCATAAAGGGGGTTTCATTTGATGAACTTCAGAAAGTTCCAATCTCTGATCCTTAGGGCAGTAACCATCTTCTACGACTTATAAAACCTTCGACGGCTTATCTGCATGTTCGTAAAATAAACTTCAGAAAACAACTCCTCACTAGAATTGTTCATGAAATCATCCTATGGCCCATAGAATGATCTACGGCCTGTGAAGGGTCTCGTATAATAGCAAAAATCAGCAATTTCTGCACTTTTTCCTGAAAATCAAGGCCTACCTGTAATCCTGTAAATATAAACACAAAAACACATAAAACCAACTTACATTGCATTGAAAACACACAAAATTCTAAGTTTTAAGCATCAAAAGTGTTGTATTATCGCAGCACATCAATACCCTCAACTTAAAATTGATGCTTGTCCTCAAGCGACGGACTCAATCTATATAGCTAATACAGTAACACACAGACCTCAACCCCATGGCATACATCACATAAATCTCAAACTCAGTTACCACACCAACTTTTCAAAACAGGATCAGATAGCTATCCAGCAAACCAATACAAACTGGTGCATGTGACAACACAACTATGACAAGCGAGGTAGTATCAACAACAATCCACAATCACAGAACAAGTCTAGTGTTATGCGACTTGGCCCATCTCCATTGTATGCATTACTAACCCTTACCTATTAGTCCTAGTACAACCTCCCCTTGGCTAGTTTGGTTTATTAGACGAGAACATATCAATCAAATCCTGTTAATTAATCTCATTTCCTATTCATTACCTTGTTCCAGTCAGTAACCCTAGGCAGGTTCTAATGTTGGCCACCATAAAAACATGCAGAACAAAGGGAGTTAATTAATACATGCATATACACCTTTCAAGAATTATGAATTATCTGATTTTACTTAATTAGTTCTTCAAAGTACACAACCCTAGTTGTGGATTTAGCTACTCAAGCTTTGTGTAGATGAAAGAATTATGGACTGAGAAAACATAATTGAACACCTACACAATAGCATTAAGGACAAGCAAATTCAACTTCAATAAGAATCACAAGCTTAAAGATGAAATTTAAATACAAGTGTTCTCAAAGACTCTCCAATATGAGCTCATAATTTTCTCTCTAATTACTGAATTCTCGGAGTACTACACGAAAAAACTCTCTTGAAAAATAACCTAAAAAATTTATTTATTATAAGTAAAATACAAGTTAACAAAATAGGAGAACTGGTCGGCACGTCATACGAAAGGGGTTTAGAGTCCGTATTGCACTCCACGATCCGTAATCGGAGTCTCGTACTCCGCTGCTAGAATTTTGGACTTCAACTCTACGATACCCTCTATTACTCGTAAAGAAGTTTACGACCTGTAAAGAAGTTTCATATGATGAACTTTAGAAAGTCCCAATCTCTGATCCTCAGGGCACGAACCATCTTCTATGACTCGTGAAACCTTCTACGACTCGTCAGCATGTTCGTAGAATAAACTTTAAAAAACAACCCCTCACTTGAATTGTTCACAAAATCACCCTACGGCCCGTAGAATGATCTATAATCCATAAAGGATCTCGTATAACAACAAAAATCAACTTCTATATTTTTTTCCGAAAATCAAGGTCAACCTGTAATCCTAAAAGTATAAATACAAAAACACATAAAATCAACTAACATCATATTGAGAATACACAAAATTCCACGTTGTAAGCATAAAAAATATTGTATTTTGGCGGCACATCACGGAGTAGTGGAGACCACTGACCTCCACATTCGCGGAGAGTATTTCCACATGGCCTCTACATTCACGAGCAATTATCCGCGATAGCGGAGTGTTTAAGTTGCCTGAACAGTGAGTCACTTTTAAGTGACGGGTTTAGACCTTTTTTCTTTTTGACCTTTTTCCACCATTTTCAAACTTCCAAGCTTCACTTTTAAGGGATTCGTAAAGGTTTTTCAAGGCAAATCTATTGGGTAACTATTTTCTAACCTAATCCATTGATTTTCATTGAATAAATTGTGTTTTTTAATTATAATTTTGGGATTGTAATTGGAGAATTTGAGAATTTTTTGAACTTTAATTCCTAAAACTAAATTGATGATTTCTACCTCATTTTAACTCCATTTCCAAAATCGTTTTCATTGTTGAATTCCTTATCACTTGGAGATATTTTCATGTATCAAACTTTATATTCAAACTAGTTTTATGGCATGAGATTTTTCGACTATTTTTCCCTTTTCATCCAAATTGATTGATTTTAATGTCATTAGATTCTGTATGCGATTGTGATGCTATATTTGAATAGATTTTGGTGATTTGAAGTATCGTAGAAAGGGGAAAGCCTTGGATTTGACTTGATTTGAGACTTTCATAATGAAAGTAGATTTCTAACCTTTTGTTAAGAATGCTTGAACCTTGTATGTCCCCATATGTCTGGAATTAAGTACTTTCAAGTAGAATTGTATCATTAGAGACTTCAATCATAAGATTTTGGTTTGAGTAATTTTTCTTATGGAGATATCTTGACTTATGAATTAATTGTGAATTTATAATACATGTTATCTTGTGAATCATTTGATATTGATATCAAGATGGAACTTATTTTGAGATGTGATTATTTTTAAGATATTGATAATATTGGGACATTGATAGAATTGAGACCGTGATGATATTGATACTATGATAATATTGAAATTATTATGATATTGACAATGTGATATAATTAAGATCCTGCACATTGCATCTACTATTATTTGTGCATCGATACTTATGATGGCTACAGTCGAGAGATGGTAAGGTAACATGTGGATTGGTGGCCGAAGTCTATACTGGTCGATTATTAACTAAGGTTTTTGTCAGCGAGCTGAGGTAATATGCTAGTTGATTCTGTGTTTAAGGCCATTTCTGAGCATTGGCCGAGGTCATTGTTGGCAATGTTCATGGATACATAGTCTATGTGAGACCCCTATGCATTTCGATTTGACGTAGATATGATCAGCGGATGTGTATTGTAGGACAGACATGCATCATAATTATTTGAAGTTGAATCGCTTTATTTATATCTCATGGCGTCCACTCCATCTCATATCATTCTTTCTTTAAATTATTACATTTATTGTGATGAGATTGAACATCTATTATACTATTTGACTTGTGTATCAGTTGGATATTCTGAGATATAATTTATGAGACGAGTTTATATATATATATATATATATATATATATATATATATATATATATATATATATATATATATATATATATATATATTATGCTGACACTTTTGTATATATTATATAATGCTGACACTTTTCTGAGTCCAGGTTTGTAGTTTGGCAATATGCGGTTGAGTGTTAAGGAGTACTTGTATTCTTCACGGCTTTACCTTAGGTTTGTTCTGTTTGCTGAATATCTTGTAATTTGGTGCTCACCCCTTGCTACATTTTTGTAGTTTGTGAGCCTAGTGCTCCTTACTAGCTTTCTGATTTATAAAATCGAGCTTTTAGATTTTTCGAGAGGTAGGTGCTTGTCCCTTCAGTTGACCTTTGAAGATTCTACCTTTATGTTTTGTTCTATTTGAGAACTGTAGATTGAGACTTGTATTTTATTTAAATTTTTCTATGTTTAGAGGCTTGTACATGTGACACCAATTCTGGGATAGTTGTAGTTTTGTTTTCTTATGCATATCTATATTATTAGACTGTTTATCTTCCGCTTTTATTATTATGTTGAGTTGTTAGAGTTTGGGATGACTCACCTTGGTGGGTTAGGTGAGTGTCGTCACACTTGGATTTTTGAGTCATGACAATTTGGTATCAAAGCTCAAGTTCATAGGACTTACATACATATAAGCCTAGTCTAGTAGAGTCTTTAGGATCAATGTGGAGACGTTCATTACCTATCCTTGAGAGGCTATGAAGACTGTTAGTTAATTCTCTTTTACTTCATTTTATTCAATTCGTGCACGTGTTTTGTTTAAGTATTGAGTAGTCATTTGTCCTTCTGACAGATGTTGAGGACTAGAGCTATAGCGGCTACTGGATGAGGGGAGACGACCCCTGATATTGCTATTGAGATCCTAGCTAGGGGTAAGGATCATGCTAGAGGACAAGGTAGAGGTCAGGGCTGAGAAGCAGCATCGGCGAGAGATTATGAGCAAGGTATCTACCTCGATCTAGCTATGAAGTCTTGATAAGAGTGGCTTCCTCATGTGTTTGCTACAGCACCACTACTACAGGATATGCTTTTGAGAGTTTTGAGGGGTGTTAGAGACTTTGCGCCAGACAAGTAGCCTAGTGATACATCAATACTTCACATATTCGGGTTAGTGTTCAGCCTCAGGATCAGTAGCAAGCCCCTGAGGCCCAAGTTCAGATGGAGCAGCCACTAGCAACATTGATTATTGAGATTCCACCAATAACTTCTTTCACTGATGAGGAGTAGCGCTAGATATGAAAGGTTTAGAAAGATGGAGTTATCTCAATTCTAGGGTGTCAAGACCAAGCATGCACATGAGTTTTTGGTTAACTTGCTGGGAGTTACTTGAGACCGTGGGGTTGGCAGAGACTAATGGTGTACAATATGTTACCCTCCATCTCTGTGGGCCAACCAAGGAGTTGTGGAGGAACTATTTGAGATCATTTCTAGTTGGATCTCCCCCGATGACTTGGGAAACACTTTCCAATGCCTTCTATGACAGATTTGTTCCTTAGAGTGTTCGTGAGTAGAGTCGTTTGAGGTTTGAAGAGTTTGAGAAGAGGAACTATGATCGTTTCAGAGTATGAGATTTGCTTATGACAGCTGGCCCATCATGCTACAAGTATTATTCCTATGGAGGTAGAGAGAGTTCTTTGGTTTGTGAGAGGATTGGCCTACTCTATCAAATAGTCAGTGTTTTGGGTGTCTAGAGATGGAGCATTGTAAGGAACCGGAAATTTGTTTAACGACCTCAAAGGAATTCCCTTGGCTAAACTCTTCTCAAGTACCAATAAGAGGGTCAACTTTGAGTGAGCATATCTCTTAGCTCAAATTGAACTGGGTGACACCTATGACATACCAAATTAAAGCTCTTTGAATTAGCTTTCCAACGCACCTGGTTTCACCTAATTCCGAGCTCGGACCAAGGAGTTACGCTTGTTTTCGTTCAGACTGTTCGTGCAGGAAATCCACACGGCCAGCCACACGGACCGTGTGGCATCAGACGGTCCGTGAGGCTACTTTTACCCACGAATTTCTTGCCAAAACTTTGTTCTAAGTGTGTGTACTTTCTTGGTACCTTCATACGGACCGTTGCACGGTCCGTGTGACCTTAAACGGTCCGTTTAACGGACCATTTGGTGACACTTAGTCCGAAGGAAAAATTTTCTGAAAAATTCTAAGTCTGGTGAGATGGTCCATCACACGGTCCGTGTAGAGTGAGATGGTCCGTTTACTGGACAGTGTGGAATGACTTAGTCAAAAAAATATTGCCTCCGAAAAATCTAAGTCCGGTGCCACGGACCAGTAGACGGTCCGTGTGGAGTCAGACGGTCCGTTTACTGGACCGTGTGACCCAAACGGACCATTTTTCCGGTCCGTTTCATTAATGGCAATTCGGTAATTTTTGTTTATTCCGGTGCAAATATGGTCTTTTCCACCCTTTCTTGAGCTCCCTATATATATGGGACTTCACCAAATTTGGTCATTTTACTTCAACTCCTTCTCTCTCTAAAATTCCTCCTAAAGAGCTCTCCAACATCTCTCTAAGAATTTGTTCAAGCTAGGGCCAAGTTTGGGAGTCGATTTCACCTCAAGTTGTCTTCTACCGGGTATGTGGGGTTTGATTCTTGGTTTCCTTTCAACCAAGAAGACCCAAATCCTTACTAAAATTATTTTGCAACTTGTATACTTAAAATGTGAAATTTTAGTACTTGTTCTTAGTAGTTTGAACCATGCATGTGTTAGTTTAGGATCCTTATCATGATTTATGTTAGTTTTATGGAAATGAACTATTTGGACTATGGAATTTTGAACTTGCATGTCCCTTTAAATGTGTTATTTTGCATGGGTGATATGTACTACCATTTCCTTGAATTTTTAATTGAATTTCTAGTCTTATATTGTATCTTGTTTTGGTACACTCTACATTACCCATGTTATTCCTATACTATGTATTGCATTACATACATGACATTTTACATGGAAATTTCCGGAATTGTGGGGTTAAACCCAATTTTGCCCCAAAGGGGAACTATAATGTGAATTTTGGTAAGACATGGGATATGACAATAAGGTGATCACCGGTATGTCTATAATCTTGGCTCTTTGAGCATCTTGGGTGCTTGCACCATCTTGTACTTGTAGATGAGCTATTCCTTGCATTGACATCTTGAATATGATCTTGTAAATCGGCGTTGAGCCCAATTATGTCTTGAACGTTATGAACTTGCACTTGACTCTCTTGAAAGCATAAGTATATATATATATATAAGTATTCTTGTGGGATGTGTAAGACTTAGCACCGATGGAATTGGGGGTCCTCCCCCTTTTCCTCGAACTATGTGCTTACATAGGGACGGATGTAATTCGTCTATTTGTACATGACTATGATTTGTCTTGATCTTGTAAATCCTTCCGAAAAGCGGGTCGTAAGGAAGGTGTCCATCCACCGAAAAGCGGGTCGTAAGGTGTGATGTAGATTACCCTTGGCAAGTAATCTTCTCCCTACCGATGGGAGGTCCCAATCGGTCCAATTCGTGTAATAGCTCGCATGGATTTGGTTTGTCGGTTATAGTCCATCCCCGTTATATAGGAGCACTATCGCATTGCACACATCTCGCATTTCATGGCATCTTGTATATTAAATTTCTATTGTTATATATATTCCTTGTATACTATGTGCCCTTGCCACTTAACATGATGACGCAGGTTCGGTAAGTCACGTGCATTGCATACCCACATACTTAGTACATTCAACGTACTAACGCATACTCTATGCCTGCATGATTTTACCATGCAGGGACCGAGCAGTTTGAGCAGTATCCGCCGGACGCGTAGCTTATCCCTATCTAGATATTTTGTGGTGAGCCCCGTCTTTCGAGGGCATACTTTTGATTTTTGTACACCTCATCTATGTGTGTATTTTGACTGAGGGTGAGCCCGGAACTTGTCCCGGCCCCCGTTCCATGATTAGAGGCACTTATTGGACAATTGTAGAAACTTATTATTTCGTTATCTATGGAATATGTCCTCCCTTTTTGGTTTTAAAAATGTTCTCTTTAATCTTGTCTTTAAATTTTCTGCAAATTTGAGGCTTGATTGGGGGCTTTCGGGTCCCCATTCGCCGTGTCACATCTAGACCCCGACCCCGGGTCGTGACAAGCATCTTTCCAATGAGTTGTTGGTGCTGCCAAGGAGGCGGAGTTGATGCAGAAGAGAAGTTTGAGCACCCCCAAAAGGATTTGTTGATGTGCTGTCAAATATAGAACTTTCAATGCTTAACACTTGGAATTTTGTGTGTTCTCAATGCGATGTTAGTGGGTTTGATGTGTTTTTATTTTTATTTAGCCGTATTTCAGGGTTGGCATTGATTTTGAAAAAAATATACTATAGTTGCTGATTTTGAGGATCCACGAGACCTTTTTTGGGCCGTAGAGTATTCTACGGATCATGAAAGAGGTTTCATATGGAATTCCAATGAGGGGTAGATTTCTAAAGTTTGGTCTATGAACATGCAGAGGAGTCGTGTAACACTTTATGGGTTTTAGATCATGTCTTGTACCCTGAGGATCTGAGGAGGACTTTCTAAAGTCCCCTACGGGTCGTAGAACCTTTTATGGGCTGTAGAGGGGTGTCATACAAGTGAAGTCCAGATTTGCAGCAACAAAATACAAAAGCCCCACTACGGGCCATAAATCACTATATGACCTGTAGTACATCTCGTGGAGCGTGCCGACCCAGTTATTCTATTTTGTTTTGAATTTGTATTTTAAACATTATAAATAGGTTTTTAGGTTATTTTTCTTAAGGAACCTAGAGAGTTAGCAGAGTCAGTGAGTTTAGAGTGAGAATTTAGAGAAAAACATTGGAGAGTTTGAGAAACACTTATACACTTTAATTGCATCTTCTAATTACAATTTTGTGATTCCGATTGAAGCTTGGATTTTCTTGTGCTTGATTCAATTGTGTAATTGCTCTATTATGTTATTCAAATTCATACGTCTTGCATCTACACAAAATCATGAGTAGGTAAATCCACAACTAGGGTTGTGGGAACCATGAATAACTAACAAGGTAAACCGAATAATTCATAATTCTTGAAAAATGTGCATGCATATATTAATTAATTCTCTTTTTTTGCATGTTTTCTAGTGGTAGCCACATTAGAATCCGCCTTGTGTTACTGACAGGACCAAGGTAGTAATGAATAGGAAAATAGATTAATTAACAGGATTCGGCCGATGTGTTCTCGTCTAATCAACCGAACTGGGCCAAGGGGAGGTTGTACTCGAATAATAGGTAAGGGATAGTAATGCCATACTACGGGGATGGACCAAGTCGCATAGTGAAATTCACTTCTCGCCTGGGCCAAAGGGTTTGGTGAACTTAACTTATTATTCTGCATGTTACACACTAGAAAAGAATTAGGTCATCTGGTGATACAAAGTTAGGGAATCATGGGGAACACAATACCTTAGTTTCTCTCCATATTGGTTTAAACACTTGTTTTAGTTTAGCATTCCTTTCATTGTTATTATAAATCCCTCCCCCCTTTGGGGAGATAAGTTGGTTAATATCCCAAATTGCATAATTGAATTCTTCTAAGTCTACAGTATTCCCTTGGATTTGACCCTAACCTTGGTTAGGTTCTATTTCATGACAACGATCGCTTTAGCCTCAAAAAGAGGTGTAGCTTGGGCGACATCATCCGTACATTGCAATTGTTTCAAGTGCCTCATTAGGAGGCTGAGGTATGACCAGAGGAGGGTGATTTCAGCACCACGGGGTTCATGCAGCCTTGCCATCTTCATAGGTAGGATGAGGCCCTCGCGATTATTATCGCTCAGGACAGAGTTTATCTGATTCCCATCAGAGGCCTATAAGCCATGGTGGCTACAGTATCCCTCCTGCTCTATTATAGCAATGGTCCACCCTTAGATCATACTTTGGGTGTGGATCTCTAGATCATATGATTCGATAGTGCCCTATGTAGGCTCATTTTGGGCCCCATCGTTCTTACTCTACAACACCAATCAGAGATCTGACACCACCAGCTAAAGGGTGAGCCTTGGAGACTAGGGGTCGGGGTATAGGCCAGGTTGATAGAGGTGGATATGCCGGAGGTAGAGGGGCAGGTGATATTTCCACCCATTCTAGTGGTAGAGGAGCAGCTTCTTCTAGTGGAGGTCGAGGTGGCCACTGTTAGGAAATTCTTCCTTCTTTGTGTCTTATATCGTGCTATAGCTAGCGTATGAATTTCTTTGCTTATTGGTGTCGATAATCGTTTTCAGAAAATGCCTCGAGGAAGACCTCCACTCGCTAGGCCGGCTCCTGCTGCCGAGGATCAGGCCCCTCCCGAGCCTATGGAGGAGCCTATATCAAATGGCGAATTTCGTGCTGCTTTCGCCATGCTTGCACAGGCCGTGACAGCTCAGGCAAGGCAGGCCAACTTGCCACGGGACCCTGCACCCTCTTCTATCGTGAGGGATTTTATCCGGATGAATCCCCCGGAGTTCTACGGGTCTAGGGCTGATGAAGATGCTCAGGAGTTCATTGATGAGCTCTCAAAAATATTGAATATTATGGGCGTCTCGTCTGAGGAGAAAGCTGGGTTGGCTGCTTATCAGTTGAAAGATGTGGCCCAGGTATGGTATACGCAGTGGGCTATGGAGCGGGTTGATGATAGTGATGCTACATGGGGAGAGTTCAGAACTGCCTTCCTGGACCGCTTCTTCCCACTTGAGCTGAGGGAGGCCAAAATGACCGAGTTTATTAATCTTAAGCAGGGAAGTATGAGTGTGAGGGATTATGCCCTCAAATTCACCAAATTGTCTAAATATGTTCCGTCCCTGGTGGCTGATCCCTGTGCCAGAATTCACAAATTTGTTTCAGGTATTTCTGACTTGCTGGTGAAAGAATGCCGAACTGCTATGCTGATTGGGGACATGGATATTGCCCGGCTCATGGTGTACGCTGAGCAGATTGAGGGAGAGAAACTCAAGGAGAAGAGAGCATATGATCCCAAGAGAGCCCGTGTTGATGGTAAGTTCTCCGGGGCTAAGAATGTTGGTTTTGGTCGCTTCCAGCAGGGCCAAGGCTCGGGAGCTCGTGTGGCTAATGCTCGGGCACCCCCTCCCGGGGTTCAGGCGGGTGGCGGACCCGGATATTTGATGTGTGACAAGTGTGGGAGGCCTCACACAGGTGCCTGCCGGAGGGATTTGGGACTTTGCTTCGGATGTGGAAGCAAGGACCATAAAGTTGTTGACTGTCCAAGGAATGCGCGCGGAGACCGAGGCCAGGTAGCCCGAGGCGGGCAGGGTCAACAGAGGGGTCCTCCAGGTGCTGCCCCGAGAAATAACAGGTTCTACGCACTCCATTCTCGCCAGGATGTCGAGGAGGCCCCAGATGTTGTGACGGGTATGTTAAAAGTTTTTGACTTTGATGCTTATGTTTTGCTTGACCCAGGTGCAAACTTGTCTTTTGTGACTCCGTTATTGGCTGTTAAGTTCGGTTTGAAACCCCAAATTCTAAGAGAGCCTTTCTCGGTCTATACCCCCGTGGGTGAATCTATTATTGCTCATAGGGTTTATCATGGGTGTCCTGTTACGGTGTTGCATAAAATCTTTCCATGTGATCTTGTGGAACTTGAAATGTTTGATTTTGATGTGATTCTTGGAATGGATTGGCTGCATGCATCCTATGCTTCCATAGATTGTAGAACCCGGAGAGTCCAGTTCCAACCTCCCGGTGAGCCAGTTCTGGAATGGAAGGGTAGTGATTCCTCTATTAAAGGTAGGTTTATTTCCTACCTCAAGGCGCAGAAAATGATTTCTAAGGGGTGTATCTACCATATGGTAAGGGTCCGAGATGCAGATTCTGAGGTGCCTACTCTCGAGTCCGTCCCTGTGGTGAATGAATTTTCAGATGTGTTCCCCGAGGACTTACCGGGCATTCCTCCGGATAGAGAGATAGATTTCGGCATAGATCTACTTCCGGATACTCAGCCTATTTCTATCCCTCCATATCGGATGGCCCCGGCGGAATTGAAAGAGTTAAAGGAGCAGTTGAAGGACTTATTAGAGAAGGGCTTCATTCGGCCTAGTACATCACCGTGGGGTGCTCCCGTGTTGTTCGTGAGAAAGAAGGATGGTGCTCTCCGTATGTGTATTAATTACAGGCAGTTGAATAAGATGACAGTTAAGAACAAGTACCCATTATCGAGGATTGATGATTTGTTTGATCAGCTACAAGGTGCCACTCACTTCTCAAAAATTGATCTCCGTTCCGGATACCATCAGTTGAAGGTTAGAGAGTGTGATATCCCCAAAATAGCTTTTCGAACAAGGTACGGGCACTTTGAATTTGTGGTGATGTCATTTGGTCTAACTAATGCTCCGGCCGCATTTATGGATTTAATGAACAGGGTGTTTAAGCCGTTCTTGGACAGCTTTGTGGTGGTATTTATTGATGATATCCTCGTTTACTCCCGAAGTGAGCTAGAGCACGGGAATCATTTAAGGATGGCCCTCCAAACTCTGAGGGAAAAGAAATTATATGCCAAATTCAGCAAGTGCGAGTTTTGGTTGGCGAAGTGGCTTTCCTCGGGCATGTGGTATCCGGGGATGGTATCAAGGTAGATCCAAGGAAGACGGAGGCTGTGAAAAATTGGCCTAGACCGTTGACCCCTTCGGATATCCGCAGTTTTCTTGGGTTGGCCGGGTACTATAGAAGGTTTGTAGAAGGTTTCTCCTCTATTGCATCTCCGTTGACCAAGTTGACTCAGAAGCAGGCTAAGTTTGTATGGTCGGATGAATGTGAGAGGAGTTTCCAAACTTTGAAGGATCGACTTACATCAGCTCCTGTTTTGACCTTGCCAAGTGGTTCAGAAGGGTTCGTGGTGTATTGTGATGCCTCGAGGGTCGGTCTGGGTTGTGTGCTTATGCAGAATGGTAAGGTGATAGCGTATGCATCAAGACAGTTGAAGGTGCACGAACGCAACTATCCCACTCACGACCTTGAATTAGCAGCGGTGGTGTTTGCTTTGAAAATTTGGAGGCACTATTTGTACGGGGTCCATGTTGATGTATTTACCGACCACAAAAGTTTGCAGTATGTGTTCACTCAGAGGGATCTTAATCTCAGGCAAAGGAGGTGGTTGGAATTTCTGAAGGATTATGACATGAGCGTGTTGTATCATCCGGGCAAGGCCAATGTCGTAGCCGACGCCCTCAGCAGGTTGTCTATGGGGAGCGTGGCACATGTTGAAAATGAGAAAAGGGAATTGGCAAGGGATATTCACCGGTTGGCTAGGTTGGGTGTCAGGTTGACTGATTCTAGCACAGGTGGTATTCGGGTTCAGAACGGGTCAGAATCTTCTGTGGTGAATGAAGTGAAAGCTAAACAAGATCTAGATCCATCGTTGTGTGAGTTGAAGAAGTTGGTTGCTGCAAAAGAGATCGAGACTTTCTCCCAAGGGGGAGATGGGGTACTCCGGTACCAAAATCGGCTTTGTGTTCCCGACGTGGATGACCTTAGGAAGGTGATTATGAGTGAGGCTCACAACTTTCACTATTCTATTCACCCGGGGTCCACCAAGATGTACCGGGACCTGAGAGAGATTTATTGGTGGCATGGTATGAAGAGGGATGTTGCCAAGTTTGTGTCGCAATGTCCGAGTTGCCAGCAGGTGAAAGTTGAGCACCAGAGGCCCGGTGGTTTGGCCCAAGATATCGAAATTCCCCCCTGGAAGTGGGAGGATGTGAATATGGACTTTGTGGTTGGATTGCCTCGGACCCGAAGGCAATTCGACTCCATTTGGGTTATTGTGGATCGGATGACGAAATCAGCCCACTTTTTACCGGTCAAAGCTACTTTCAGTGCCGAGGATTATGCGAGGTTGTATATCCAAGAGATGGTGAGGTTGCATGGTGTACCTAGGTCCATCATATCGGACCGTGGTACTCAATTCACTTCCCACTTTTGGAAATCTTTTATGAAAGGCCTTGGGACCAAAATTAAGTTGAGTTCCGCTTTTCATCCTCAAACCGATGGCCAAGCGGAGCGGACTATTCAAACCTTGGAGGATATGTTGAGAGCATGTGTGTTGGAGTTTAAGGGAAATTGGGATGATCATCTTCCACTCATCGAGTTTGCCTATAATAATAGCTTCCATGCTAGTATTGGCATGGATCCGTATGAAGCCTTGTATGGGAGACGGTGTAGATCCCCGGTGGGATAGTTTGAAGTGGGGGAAATGGCCTTGGTTGGTCCGGATTTGGTGATGGATGCTATGGAGAAGGTAAAGAGGGAGAGATTGAAAGCGGCCCAAAGTCGCCAAAAGTCCTATGCGGATAGTAGGAGAAGGGACCTCGAATTTCATGTAGGGGATTGGGTTTATGTGAAAGTCTCTTCTATGAAGGGCGTTATGCGTTTTGGCAAAAAGGGCAAGTTGAGCCCCCGGTATGTTGGCCCTTATGAAGTTGTTGAGCGGATTGGAGATGTGGCTTACAAGTTAGAGTTACCTCCGGATTTGGGTTCAATCCACCCGGTCTTTCATGTATCTATGTTGAGAAAGTTTCTTGGCGATCCTAGCTCCATTGTGCCTTTGGAAGGGATTGAGGTTGAGGAAAATTTGACTTATGAGGAGGTGCCGGTGGCAATTTTGGATAGGCAAGTTAAGCGACTTCGCAACAAGGATGTGGCTTCGGTAAAGGTACTTTGGAGGAATCAACTAGTAGAGAGTACTACTTGGGAGGCGGAGTTGGACATGATGAAGCGATACCCCCATCTTTTCCAATCTACTCAAGCTTAAGGTACTAGGAATCTTTCCCTATCAACTGTGTCGTTTTCTTGCCCTCTTGAGTCTCATGGCATGACATGCATATGTGTACATTAAAGGATTTTCTTTCCTTGGCAAATGTGTTGCATACAATTTTGACATAAATTGGTTTTGAGCTATAATTTGATTTATGATAAAAAGCTTTTGTGTACAATCTTGCATTTTGAGTTAAGTTGTGCATTGTTTCTTGAATCGGATCTATCTTGCCTTAACAATGTCTTTTCTAGCCTTGTTCTTGCACATTCGAGGACGAATTTTCCCAAGGGGGAGATGGTGTAAGGACCCGGAAATTTGTTTAACGACCTCAAAGGAATTCCCTTGGCTAAACTCTTCTCAAGTACCAATGAGAGGGTCAACTTTGAGTGAGCATATCTCTTAGCTCAAATTGAACTGGGTGACACCTATGACATACCAAATTAAAGCTCTTTGAATTAGCTTTCCAACGCACCTGGTTTCACCTAATTCCGAGCTCGGACCAAGGAGTTACGCTTGTTTTCGTTCAGACTGTTCGTGCAGGAAATCCACACGGCCAGCCACACGGACCGTGTGGCATCAGACGGTCCGTGAGGCTACTTTTACCCACGAATTTCTTGCCAAAACTTTGTTCTAAGTGTGTGTACTTTCTTGGTACCTTCATACGGACCGTTGCACGGTCCGTGTGACCTTAAACGGTCCGTTTAACGGACCGTTTGGTGACACTTAGTCCGAAGGAAAAATTTTCTGAAAAATTCTAAGTCTGGTGAGATGGTCCATCACATGGTCCGTGTGGAGTGAGATGGTCCGTTTACTGGACAGTGTGGAATGACTTAGTCAAAAAAATATTGCCTCCGAAAAATCTAAGTCCGGTGCCACGGACCAGTAGACGGTCCGTGTGGAGTCAGACGGTCCGTTTACTGGACCGTGTGACCCAGACGGACCATTTTTCCGGTCCGTTTCATTAATGGCAATTCGGTAATTTTGGTTTATTCCGGTGCAAATATGGTCTTTTCCACCCTTTCTTGAGCTTCCTATATATATGGGACTTCACCAAATTTGGTCATTTTACTTCAACTCCTTCTCTCTCTAAAATTCCTCCTAAAGAGCTCTCCAACATCTCTCTAAGAATTTGTTCAAGCTAGGGCCAAGTTTGGGAGTCGATTTCACCTCAAGTTGTCTTCTACCGGGTATGTGGGGTTTGATTCTTGGTTTCCTTTCAACCAAGAAGACCCAAATCCTTACTAAAATTATTTTGCAACTTGTATACTTAAAATGTGAAATTTTAGTACTTGTTCTTAGTAGTTTGAACCATGCATGTGTTAGTTTAGGATCCTTATCATGATTTATGTTAGTTTTATGGAAATGAACTATTTGGACTATGGAATTTTGAACTTGCATGTCCCTTTAAATGTGTTATTTTGCATGGGTGATATGTACTACCATTTCCTTGAATTTTTAATTGAATTTCTAGTCTTATATTGTATCTTGTTTTGGTACCCTCTACATTACCCATGCTATTCCTACACTATGTATTGCATTACATACATGACATTTTACATGGAAATTTCCGGAATTGTGGGGTTAAACCCAATTTTGCCCCAAAGGGGAACTATAATGTGAATTTTGGTAAGACATGGGATATGACAATAAGGTGATCACCGGTATGTCTATAATCTTGGCTCTTTGAGCATCTTGGGTGCTTGCACCATCTTGTACTTGTAGATGAGCTATTCCTTGCATTGACATCTTGAATATGATCTTGTAAATCGGCGTTGAGCCCAATTATGTCTTGAACGTTATGAACTTGCACTTGACTCTCTTGAAAGCATAAGTATATATATATATAAGTATTCTTGTGGGATGTGTAAGACTTAGCACCGATGGAATTGGGGGTCCTCCCCCTTTTCCTCGAACTATGTGCCTACATAGGGACGGATGTAATTCGTCTATTTGTACATGACTATGATTTGTCTTGATCTTGTAAATCCTTCCGAAAAGCGGGTCGTAAGGAAGGTGTCCATCGACCGAAAAGCGGGTCGTAAGGTGTGATGTAGATTACCCTTGGCAAGTAATCTTCTCCCTACCGATGGGAGGTCCCAATCGGTCCAATTCGTTTAATAGCTCGCATGGATTTGGTTTGTCGGTTATAGTTCATCCCCGTTATATAGGAGCACTATCGCATTGCACGCATCACGCATTTCATGGTATCTTGTATATTAAATTTCTATTGTTATATATATTCCTTGTATACTATGTGCCCTTGCCACTTAACATAATGACGCAGGTTCGGTAAGTCACGTGCATTGCATACCCACATACTTAGTACATTCAACGTACTAACGCATACTCTATGCCTGCATGATTTTACCATGCAGGGACCGAGCAGTTTGAGCAGTATCCGCCGGACGCGTAGCTTATCCCTATCTAGATATTTTGTGGTGAGCCCCGTCTTTCGAGGGCATACTTTTGATTTTTGTACACCTCATCTATGTGTGTATTTTGACTGAGGGTGAGCCCGGAACTTGTCCCGGCCCCCGTTCCATGATTAGAGGCACTTATTGGACAATTGTAGAAACTTATTATTTCGTTATCTATGGAATATGTCCTCCCTTTTTGGTTTTAAAAATGTTCTCTTTAATCTTGTCTTTAAATTTTCTGCAAATTTGAGGCTTGATTGGGGGCTTTCGGGTCCCCATTCGCCGTGTCACATCTAGACCCCGACCCCGGGTCGTGACAAGCATCTTTCCAATGAGTTGTTGGTGCTGCCAAGGAGGCGGAGTTGATGCAGAAGAGAAGTTTGAGCACCCCAAAAGGATTTGTTGATGTGCTGTCAAATATAGAACTTTCAATGCTTAACACTTGGAATTTTGTGTGTTCTCAATGCGATGTTAGTGGGTTTGATGTGTTTTTATTTTTATTTAGCCGTATTTCAGGGTTGGCATTGATTTTGAAAAAAATATACTATAGTTGCTGATTTTGAGGATCCACGAGACCTTTTTTGGGCCGTAGAGTATTCTACGGATCATGAAAGAGGTTTCATATGGAATTCCAATGAGGGGTAGATTTCTAAAGTTTGGTCTATGAACATGCAGAGGAGTCGTGTAACACTTTATGGGTTTTAGATCATGTCTTGTACCCTGAGGATCTGAGGAGGACTTTCTAAAGTCCCCTACGGGTCGTAGAACCTTTTATGGGCTGTAGAGGGGTGTCATACAAGTGAAGTCCAGATTTGCAGCAACAAAATACAAAAGCCCCACTACGGGCCATAAATCACTATATGACCTGTAGTACATCTCGTGGAGCGTGCCGACCCAGTTATTCTATTTTGTTTTGAATTTGTATTTTAAACATTATAAATAGGTTTTTAGGTTATTTTTCTTAAGGAACCTAGAGAGTTAGCAGAGTCAGTGAGTTTAGAGTGAGAATTTAGAGAAAAACATTGGAGAGTTTGAGAAACACTTATACACTTTAATTGCATCTTCTAATTACAATTTTGTGATTCCGATTGAAGCTTGGATTTTCTTGTGCTTGATTCAATTGTGTAATTGCTCTATTATGTTATTCAAATTCATACGTCTTGCATCTACACAAAATCATGAGTAGGTAAATCCACAACTAGGTAACCATGAATAACTAACAAGGTAAACCGAATAATTCATAATTCTTGAAAAATGTGCATGCATATATTAATTAATTCTCTTTTTTTGCATGTTTTCTAGTGGTAGCCACATTAGAATCCGCCTTGTGTTACTGACAGGACCAAGGTAGTAATGAATAGGAAAATAGATTAATTAACAGGATGCGGCCGATGTGTTCTCGTCTAATCAACCGAACTGGGCCAAGGGGAGGTTGTACTCGAATAATAGGTAAGGGATAGTAATGCCATACTACGGGGATGGACCAAGTCGCATAGTGAAATTCACTTCTCGCCTGGGCCAAAGGGTTTGGTGAACTTAACTTATTATTCTGCATGTTACACACTAGAAAAGAATTAGGTCATCTGGTGATACAAAGTTAGGGAATCATGGGGAACACAATACCTTAGTTTCTCTTCATATTGGTTTAAACACTTGTTTTAGTTTAGCATTCCTTTCATTGTTATTATAAATCCCTCCCCCCTTTGGGGAGATAAGTTGGTTAATATCCCAAATTGCATAATTGAATTCTTCTAAGTCTACAGTATTCCCTTGGATTTGACCCTAACCTTGGTTAGGTTCTATTTCATGACAACGATCGCTTTAGCCTCAAAAAGAGGTGTAGCTTGGGCGACATCATCCGTACATTGCAATTGTACTCAAGTGCCTCATTAGGAGGCTGAGGTATGACCAGAGGAGGGTGATTTCAGCACCACAGGGTTCATGCAGCCTTGCCATCTTCATAGGTAGGATGAGGCCCTCGCGATTATTATCGCTCAAGACAGAGTTTATCTGATTCCCATCAGAGGCCTATAAGCCATGGTGGCTACAGTATCCCTCCTGCTCTATTATACAATGGTCCACCCTTAGATCATACTTTGGGTATGGATCTCTAGATCATATGATTCGATAGTGCCCTATGTAGGCTCATTTTGGGCCCCATCGTTCTTACTCTACAACACCAATCAGAGATCTGACACCACCAGCTAAAGGGTGAGCCTTGGAGACTAGGGGTCGGGGTATAGGCCAGGTTGATAGAGGTGGATATGCCGGAGGTAGAGGGGCAGGTGATATTTCTACCCATTCTAGTGGTAGAGGAGCAGCTTCTTCTAGTGGAGGTCGAGGTGGCCACTGTTATGCTTTCCTAGGTAGACCTGAGGCTGAGGCCTCTAATGTTGCGATCACAGGTATTGTTCCAACTTTCCATCACCTTGTATCTATGTTATTTGATCCTGGCTCCATTTATTCCTGTGTGTCTACATATTTCTCCTTGGGGTTTGAGTTGTCTTGTGATACTATGTTTGTGCTTGTTCATGTTTCGACCCTAGTAGGTGAGCCCTTAGTAGTGGATCAGGTGTACCGATCATATCTTGTGACCTTACAAGGATATAAGACTTGGGTTGATATGATTATACTTGATATGGTTGATTTTGATATTATATTGGGGATGGATTAGCTTTCTCCACATCCGGCTATTCTTGATTGCTATGTTAAGACTGTGACTTTAGCTATTCTAGGTAGATCAGGTATTGTGTGGCAATGTTCGAGTGGATCTTATCCCAACAAAGTCATATCATATATCCGGGCATAAAAGTTAGTGGGCCAGGGTTGTCTTGCGTATTTGGCTTTTATTTGTGGCACCGGTGCTGAGCTACCACCGATGGATTTTATCCCTATTGTTTGGGAGTTTGTTGATATGTTCCCTTCAGATCTTCTTGGAGTCCCTCTTGACAGGGATATTGGCTTTGCCATTGATTTTGAGCCGGCCACCAAGCCCATCTCTATTCCTCCCTATCTTATGGCTTCGGCTGAATTGAAGGAGCTAAAGGAGCAGCTCCAAAATCTCTTGAGTAAGGGGTCTATATGCCCTAGTGTGTATCCATGGGGTGCCCCTTTTTGTGAAGAAGAAGTATGGCTCTATGAGAATATGTATTGATCATAGACAGCTGAACAAAGTGACTGTCAAAAACAAGTATCCTCTTCCTAGAATTGATGATCTATTTGAAAAGCTTCAGGGTGTAGCTATATTTTCCAAGATTGATTTGAGATACAGATATCATCAACTGAGGATCAGGGCTTCTGACATTTCTAAGACAACTTTTCGAACGAGGTATGGGCACTATGAGTTCCTTGTTATGTCATTTGGGTTGACTAATTCCCTAGCAGCATTTATGGAGTTGATGAATGTTATATTTCGACCATATTTGGATTCCTTTATTATTGTTTTCATCAATGATATATTGGTCTACTCCAAGACCAAAGCGGATCATGAGCAACACTTGAGGATTGTACTTCAGCATCCTAAAAAAAAGAGGTTGCATGACAAGTTTTCCAAGTGTGAGTTTTGGCTGAGTTAGGTGGCATTTCTAGGTTATATTGTGTCTATAGAGGGTATCCGGGTTGATCCAGCAAAGATTGAGGCGGTTAAGGGTTAGACTAGGCCTACTTCGGCCATTGAGATTCGTAGTTTTGTGGGCTTAGTGGGTTATTATAGTTAGTTTGTTTAGGGCTTCTCTTCTATCGTAGCTCCATTGACTAGGCTCACTAAGAAGAATACTCCATTCATATGGTCGGATGAGTGCGAGGAGAGCTTCCAAAAGCTCAAGTATTGTTTGACTACCGCACCTATATTAACCTTGTAGAAGGAGGGTGTTGATTTCACTATATATTGTGATGCATCTGAGGTTGGCTTGGGAAGAGTCTTGATGCAGAAAGGAAAGGTGATAGCTTATGCCTCTAGGCAATTGAAGACTCATGAAAAGAACTATCCCACCCATGACTTGGAGCTGGCAGTTATTGTGTTTATTTTGAAGCAATGGAGGCACTATTTTTATGGTGTTCACTATGACATTTTCACCGATCATTGTTGTTTGCAATACATCTTCAGCTAGAAGGACCTGAACTTGAGACAGAGGAGGTGGATTGAGCTTTTGAAGGATTATGATGTGACTATTTTATATCACCTGGGGAAGGTCAACATGGTGGTTGATGCTTTGAATAGGAAGATATCAAGCATGGAAAGTCTAGCAACTATTCGGGTGGAGGAGCGACTGATGGCTAGAGATGTTCAGAGATTGGCCAATGGGTTGGTGAGATTATAGATTTCAGATCAAAGTAGATTGCTTGCTTCTATTGAGGCTCACTCATCTTTGATGGATCAGATTCGTGAAAGGCACTTTGAGGATAAGAAGTTGTGTACTATTCAAGATAGAGTGACTTAGAGGTGAAGGTAGAGAGGCGGTTCTTGATTCTGATAGTGTATTGAGGATTGGGAGTCGTATCTCTGTGCCCAAGGTAGGTGATTTGATTAGATTGATCCTTGAGGAGGCTCATTATACCAGATATTCCATTCATCCCAAGGCAGCTAAGATGTACCATGACTTAAATAACATTATTAGTGATGTGGGATGAGGAGAGACATTGTTGAGTTTGTGGTCAAGTGCTTGAATTTCCAACAAGTCAAATACGAATACCAGAGGCCTGGAGGTTCGATGCAAAAGATGTCTATTCGCGAGTGGAAATGGGAAAGTATTACCATGGACTTTGTAGTTGGGTTGCCTCCTACTATTGGGGGTTTTGACTCCATTTGGGTAGAGATTGATCAATTGACCAAATCTACCCACTTTATTCTGGTCAAGGTGAATTATATAACTAAGAGACTGGCCCAGCTTAATATTAATCAGATAGTAAAGCTTCACGGAGTCCCATTTCCATTGTGTCAAATCATGGCTCATTGTTTACTTCGCATGTTTGGAGGGCTTTACAACATGGTTTGGGTACCCATTTGGATATGAGTACAGCTTTTCACCCCCAGACTGATGGCCAGTCTAAGAGGACCATTCAAGTGTTAGAGGATATGTTTCGGGCATGTGTTATTAGTTTTGGTGCTAGATGGGATCAGCATTTGACCTTAGCGGAGTTTTTATACAACAATAGTTATCATTCTAGCATTCATATATCTCCCTTTGAGGCCTGGTATGGCTAGAGATGTAGATCGCCCATCGAATGGTTTGACATGGTAGTGGTGAAGAGCATAGGTGTTGATATGTTGACAGATGATCTACAGTGGGTACGGTTGATTCAGAGTAGATTGGTGACAACCTAGAGTCGCCAAAAGAGCTATGCAGATAGGTGGATTTGATCGTTGGAGTTCAAGGCTGGTGACATGGTTTGGTTGAAGGTCTCACCGTTGAAGGGTGTTATGGGGTTTGGAAGAAGGGCAAGCTCAGTCCAAGATTTATTGGTCCTTTTGATATCCTAGATAGAGTGGGAGAGATGGCTTATAGACTTGACATGCCACTTAACCTGTCTTTAGTTCATCTTGTGCTTTATGCCTTGATGTTGTGGCATTATGTTTCAGACGAGTCTCACATGATTTTCATGAATTCAGTTGAGTTCATGAGCCCTGATTTGACTTGTGAGGAGCAGCAGGTGGCCATTTTAGATAGGTAGGTGAGGAAGTTGAGGACTAAGGAGATCGCTTCTAGTAAAAGTCCAGTAAAGCTATAGACCCGAGAGTGAGGTTACATGGGAGATAAAGTTAGAGATATGTGCCTAATACCCTCAGCTTTTGTGCCTTCAAGTATGTCTCTTATCTCATGTTCGAGGATGAATATTATTTTTAATAGGAGATGATTTAATGACCTTGAAGGTTATTTTTATATTTTTAATAAAATTATAGTTTTGTCCTTCTTAAAGGCTACCTTGGGTCATATTTAGTCAAGTCTAAAATTCAGATTTTGAAAACCTTGTAGAAAGTTGGAGTTTTGTTAAAGGAGTTTTGAAATGCTTAAAGTTGGAAATTTTGAGTTTTATGTTCATTTTAAGTTTCAGATGTTGAAATGCAATTTTGTCGATTCCATTAGCTTCGAAATGCTGAATCTAGTCTAGGAGAACTTGCAGAACTGAATTTAGAGTTAAAGCGAAGATTTTGGACACTACTGTATTTTTAGTTCATTTTGGATCATAGTTTGACTTTAGTCCACATTCGGAGTTCAGATGCTTGAGTCAAAATTCCAACAATTTCTAGTGGTTTCGGGTGGTGACACTAACGCTAGAAATGGCTTCATTGTAATTCTTAGAACTTTCGAGATTATTTTGAGTTTTTGAGTCTTAAACTAGTTTAAACGATCTTTCTCAAGTTTCGGGCCAAGGAGGTCTCGAATTTGAATTCTGACAGTACCATTAAGTCCGAAACGTCATTTCTAATACGGTTCCATATTTGGTTTGTGTTCACGTGGTTCCTAATGAATCCTGAGGGTCCTTTCAATGAATTTTTGTGTTGTGTGTTATAATTGAAAGATGTCTTCTAGTGCAACCTAAAAAGGTCCCCCTGTTTGCGCCCTTAGCATAGCGTTCGCGGAGGTCAAGCTATTAGACCTCTGTGTTCGCGGAGTAATGGATACCCCTGACCTCTGCATTTGCGAATGTGGTCCTTGCATTCGAGGAGGGTATTTCCAGTTGCCTCCATGTTCGCGGACAATTATCTATTTTCGCAGAGTGTTTGAGTTGCTTGAATAGTGAATCACTTTTAAGTGACTAGTTTAGACCTTTTTCCACCATTTTCAAACTTCCAAGCTTCATTTCAAGGGATTCTTCAAGGTTTCAAGGCAAATCTATTAGGTAACTATTTTCTAACCTATTCCACTTATTATCATTGATTAAATTGTGTTTTAACTTATAATTTTGGAATTTTAATTGGAGAATTTCGGACTTTGATTCCTAAACTAAATTGATAATTTCTACTTCATCTTAACTCCATTTTCGAAATGCTTTTCACCATTGAATTTCTTAGCACTTGGAAAACGTTGTCATGTATTAAATTTCAGATTTTGATTACTTTTTTCGGCATAAACTTTTTGACCATTTTGCCTTTTTCATCTGAATTTATTGATTTTAGTGTCATTAGATTCGTTATGTGATTGTGATGCTATATTTGGATATATTTTGGTGATTCGGAGTACTGGGAAAAGGGGAAAGCTTTGAATTTGACCTGATTTGAGACTATTTCTAAGGCAAGTGGACTTCTAACCTTTTGTTAAGTATGACTGAACCTTGTATGCTCCTATGTGTATGGAATTGAGTACTTTAGGGTAGAATTGTATCATTAGAGGCTGGGATCATAAGATTTCGATTTGAGTAATTGTTCATATGGAGATATCTTGACTTGTGTATTAATTGTGGATTCGTAATACTTGTGATCTTGTGAATCATTTGATATTAATATCAAGATGGCACTTATTTTGAGATGATTGTTTTTTAGACATTGATGGTATTGAGACATTAATGATATTGAGACCTTGATGGTATTGATACTATGATAATATTGAAATTGTTATGATATTAACACTATAATATAATTGAGATCATGCATATTGCACTACTATTATTTGTGCATTGATACTTGTGATGGCTACGGTCGAAATATGAGTAAGGTAACATGTGGATTGGGGGGCGTGGTCTCTACCGGTCAATGATTAGCTGAGGTTTCTGTCGGCGACCTGAGGTAATATGTCAGCTGATATTATGTCCAAGGTCATTTCCAGAGGAGTGAGCCTTGGTCTAGGCCATTGCCAACAATGTTCACAAATGCATGGTCTATGTGAGATCCCCATGGGTTCCGATCTGACATAGATATGATCACCGGATGTGTATCATAGGAGAGACATACATCACAATTATTTGGCATTGCATCGCATTATTTACATCTCATGGTATCCACTCTATCTCATATCATTCTTTCTTGATATTATTACGTGTATAGTGATGAGATTGGACATCTATTGTACTATTTGACTTGTATATTAGTTGGATATTCTGAGATATGATGCCATGAGACAAGTTTATACTTATATTCTGTGATTTGTATATATTATATTGTGTTGGGACTTTTCTAAGTGCAAGTTTATAGCGGTATGTGATTGAGTGTTAAGGAGTACTTGTATTCTTCACTATTTACCTTAAGTTAATTCCTTGTTTGGTCCTCACCCCTTGCTACATTTTTGTAGGTTGTGAGTCCGGTCCTCCTTTCTAGATAGGATTGTACTTTTAGATCTTTCGAGAAGTAGTTGCTTGTGCCTTCGGCTGACCTTCGAAGATTCTATTTTTATGTTTCATTCTATTTAAGAACTGGACATTGTGACTTGTATTTCATTTGAATTTTTTGTATTTAGAGGCTTGTGTTGTTGTACATGTGATACCAATTCTAGGATAGTTGTAGTTTTGTTTTCTTATGCTTATCTATATTATTAGACTGTATCTCTTCCACTTTTATTATTATGTTGAGTTGTTAGGGTTTGGACTAACTCGCTTTGGTGGGTTAGATGAGTGTCATCATATTTAGATTTCGGATCGTGACACTACTCAATCTCAGGATAGTAATGTTTTATTTAAGGGAAGGAGAGAATTTGAAACTCATTTTTGAGCCATTTTGCGATTTGTCTGAACAATTGAAAATTCACTTTGCAAATTGAGGAGACATACAAGGTAACTAATTATCTGTTTCATCAGTTTGTTTTCATGTTGTTGGAGGAACTTTGCAACTGTCACAGAAATTAATCTTATTCTTTTTTCGAGAAAATGAAATTTATAATAGGCTGTAATAATTCAACATCATTTTCATTTTCTTTTTTGAAGCTATGCTAAAAATAGACTCTTTTAGGATACAAGATATGGAGGAGTTGAAGAATTCTGAGAGAACGAAGGAGAAAAAAAAATCTCAAAGTATGAAACTGTGAAAACTTGAGATTTAGAGGTATGAATGCAAGAAGATTTGAAAGAGAAGTAAGAATTGAAATGATAAAGGTCGAAATCTTGTAAAAAGAAGATATTTATAAGTAAATGTGGAAAGGGGTCATGGTCATGATTGACTCGATCCACAAACCTGTTTGGACTTGTTTTCAATTAATGCATTTAATGCCAGACGTATGACCTCATCCTTTTTCCAACCAAAAAATATTTTGTGCTTTTAAATAATAATTAATTTGAAAGAATTTTTTCCCAAAGTAAGTCATTATTTAAATTATTTCACCAAAATAATATGTTTTTTTAAAACTTTACAAAACTAGTATCTATGTATTTCTCAATAATGTTTTATGCTATATTTTATTTAACAGTGTTAATTTAAGAAACGTTATCGTGAGCAACCTTTTTAGCATAATAAGTGTTTCATAGTAACATTTTATGATACGTTACTTTTGAAACATGTTTTATACTTAAAATGTTTCTCATAGGAAGGTTTCTTAAGAATTCAATCAAGGGCCATTGAATCTTCTAAATATAAAATCGAATCCTTCAAATTTAGCTATAATACGTTTTAACTTAGAAGAAGTTTTAACAATAATTATTTAACTTTAAAATGGCTAAGTTGATTGAAAAAAATTGCAGCTTAATGAGAACTTCACATAGAAGGAAACTGATAATCAACAAAGACATGATGAATCTGGTAATGAATCATATTTCAATATTAATGTCGAAATTGTGAAAGACAAGGTAAAAACAACATGCTTTCATCAATGTAGAACTATGATAGTTGAAAAAAATCAGTCTGATTGCGGTATTTTGTATGTTTTTCTTAATATAGAAAGATCAGAATATACTGCGACTATAGGGGTCAGTTTGTGGATTTGCCAAACATCACTATCAGAAACATTTTAAAGGTAAAACAACTTTTAAGTTAACATGTTAACGTCATTAAGATTTTATAACTAAATTTGCACAATTTGTCGTTGAATTCTTAAGAAATGTTACTGTGAGTAACATTTTAGATGTAAAACATATTTCAGAGTAACGTATTTTAAAGCGTTACTATGAAACATGTATTATGTTAAAAACTTACTCACGGTAATGTTTCCTAAGTCAATACCGTTAAATAAAATGTAACCTAAAACGTTACTAAAAAATACGTTTATACTAATTTTGTAAAAAATTTAAAAACAATATTATTTTAATAAATTAATTTGAATAATAGGTTACATTGGTGAAAAATTCATAATTGAAATTTGGAGAAACATAGCATGTATATATGTCAAAAGTCAAGGTGATGTAAAGAATATTCATGAAGTTTTGTTTGATAGAGAGGCCAATTGGAATGTGTGCTCAGTAAGTTCAATCTTGAGTCCATTCCGGGATCACAAGATGATCATAATTGGAAGAGAGGCAAACTAGCGTGTGGTCCAGTTTGCAAGTGAAGTATTTTTATTAGACATAATACTTTACGACTTAGAGTGGAACTTTTGCTATTGGTCGATGTATTACATTTATTGCTTATAAATAGTAGTTTAATGTAGTTATAAAGGATTGGACAAAAGTAACATAGTGATATTTTATGCTCCAAACTTTCTATTTTACTAACTCTTAGCTCTCAAGCGATTTCATGTGATTCTATCCTCTTTAATTTTATCAGTGTCTTGCTTAATCTAATTGCTGACATATTTAAGTACTTATAATAACTCTAATCAATGAGTTTATTAACCTAAGATGTGTGTTCTTGACCTGATAACGAATTTAACTACATCATTTTTCCGATAAACACCTACCTGATGCAAATCTGATGGGTTGGCTTAGTTCATTATTTAAGATATGGAATGACTAAAGCCAAAAAAAATTAAATAAATGAAAAGTGCTCCCAAAATAACTATTCTGAACCAAGTAGGGAAGTTTCTGCATTTTCTTTTTGGAAAGAAGACTCAACTCCTATATGGTGACACTTTCCATGAATGGAAGAGAACTACATATCACTGATAGAATCATAATATTCATGAAGAGAGTTTAAAATATGAAAAAGTAAATACATAAAAAAATTAAAGAGATTTCAACATCTATTATATATACATAAAAAATAATTTTAATTATATATACATAGTGAAGAAGTTGGGATGAAACCCTCCACCTTACCTAACTCCTCCCATATTGCTACAGACTGATTATAATATTTCAATTCATCCAATATTTAGCTATATGACTTAAGACATTCTTGGGCAGAAACTTATTACTCTCTCCATTTCAAAAATAATGATCTACTTTTTATAGCATGATCTTTTTTTTTTTAGGCAACATTTAAATTTCAACTTTCCATATGATATGTTTAAGTTCACAAGATTAAAAGACAGTTAGGTATATTTGATATAACTTTAATTTACAATCACAAAATTAAAAAGTTTTTTTATTATCTTAAATTTCATGTCAAATTAAACTAGTTCATTCTTTTTTAAACGGAGGGAGTATATGGTTTTAATGATTTAGCAACCATGCCATGATCAAGATGTTGATATATTGGTCTAAAGTTTTCTGAAGAATAATACCAATACTTAAAAGACAATGAATATTAACTAAATTGTTCTCTCCTATGATATTGAAGATCTTAATTTCATCACACCATTAAATTCACGTTTGATGACAAACATATGGTGCTTAACACCCAAAAAATCAACTCGTTTTGAAATTTCATTGTATAAACTCAAAAAAAATTCATCTAATGGAAGGTATAAAAGAAACTTTGTGTGTCGTTTCCTCTTCTATTTGTTTTTTCTAGTTTGGATAAATATCTATTCACTAGGTGCTTACATCTAAGTCCATTAAACTTATCATGGTTAGTTAATTTAATAAAGAAAAATATTAATAAATTAATCATAATTAAATTCTAGGTATCTATACACAAACATATATGTTCACCGATTTTGGTGTGAATACTCAGTATAAATATGAATTTCATTGAGATTATTTCAAATCCCATCAATGGAATCAAATTTTAAAGGTTTAAATTATATGCAGCCTTTTAAAGTTGTCAGTGTATTTCATTTAGACACCTCAATTGAGATCATTATCTATTAGATACTCTAATATTAACAAATATGTATTTATTAAATATAAAAATAAACTTTAAAAATATTGTGGCTGTAATTCACACTCATTATCTTAAAAAGTTACAAATAAAATTACGCCACATGACACATGGATCTAATCTGACAATAAAATATAAATTTTCAATTTTAAAAAATATCATTTTCAGCCTTTAATAATTCAAAAAATTAATAAAAAAATAAATAAGAAAATCCTCCCACTGCCCACTTCCCCCCTCCCCCGCCCCGAGCAACCTCACCCACCAAACCCATTACCCTTTCTTCTTCTTCCTCCCTGTTATCCATTACTCGCCATTGATGGCAAATACAAACAGAGAAAAGAAAAATAATAATAGCTATTTTTTTATTATTATTGAGACGTTTGCGGAAATAAATCAACGATAAATTATTTTAAAATAGACAATGAAGAAAAATCGATCGAAGGTACATTGATCTCTTTTATATATTTTTTAGTAAGTTTAATGAGTAATGATGTTTGCTTGATGGGAAAGATCGAAAAATGGAGATGGACAATGTCTGTCAATTTTTTAATTTCCAATGTACAAATTTCTTTTACTTCTTACAAAACAGATTAGCAGATTCATTTATTTTTTTACAAAAAAAAAAAGAAGGAAAAAAAAGGGCTGAGATTTTTAAATTCTTTAAAGGGTGGATTGAAGAAGACGACACTGATATATATGGGTGTGGGGTGGGGGTAGGGTTGTTTCTTTTATGAAGTAAGAGATTAATGAGGGATTAATTTTATCTTTTTAAAGTTATTTATTTAATACATGTCAAGTGTCAAAAAAATAGGTACAAATTTATTTAAAAATAAATAAAAATTAAGATCAAAAGCTATTCACACGCCCCAGTGAGATACACTTATTTTGTCACGTCATCATTTTGTATTTAATATGCACATATTTTAAATAATTTAGATATTCAATAGGTACAAGATCTAATTAAAGTGTCTACGTAAATTATGCGAATAACTTGAAGGGGTTATCTATGACTTAAGTCGTATTTAAAAAATAGGAGACATCTAGGTTATACAAGTAAAGAGATCAAACTTAACACCTGACAACATAAGCTGACAAGTGACAACAGCCATGGACCCCTTTCTTCAAGAGGATTGAGGCATGTCAACTCCTAATAAGGTTTCTCGCTTTGTATCCAATTAAAACACATACTCCACTGTTTGTGGGGATTGACTAATTTATTTGAGTTTTATTCTTGTGAACGTACTATCTAAATGGAATACTTAACTTGTTAATTTTCACAGGTGAACTTGTGGTGACATATTTTCTTTGTTTTAATGGAAACAGAATCGAAATTTGGTTTAGACCATATTAAGGCATGAGGTTTTAGTAATCTTTTAAATCTCCTTACTTGAATTTTATTATTATCATTGATTTTTTGGTCTTATTTTGAAACAGACAAAATTAATACAAGTAAGTTATAAACGTTGGGAGTAGTATTTTTTCAAGTTAATTTCTACAAATTTAAGAGGCCAAACTGATGTTGGTTCCAAATACTGTTGGATGGTCATAGAGGGCAGCTTGCACCCATTTGATAAGAAAAAATTATACTATTCATATATTATATATATAAATAGCTGTCAAAGAAGCAGTAATTTGAGAGATAGCTTATCAGTCAGTAGCCAGACATCCTCTTGGTACAAATCATCACTCAAATGGTGCAGTGGCTTATCTTTGGACTTCTATTCATAATTTCCTTTTTTGATATAGCAAATTACAACAAAGTCGAAAACTTATATTCATATCCTTTATGGACCACGTTTTTAACTCACTTCACTTGTTCCAAAAATCAATTTGAGCTGTTGACTGACATAGCTTTGAAGTCTCTAAAGAGCCAAATGTTGTACTCAACAGCTTTAGATGATGATGATACTGTGAAATTACTGTCAAGTTGTCCTGCTTTAAAAATTATGGGAGCTGTCCATCTTTCAAATTTGAAGAGACTAACGTTGAAAAACCATTTTCAGCCTATGATCGGTGGATATGATTCTTTTCAAATTGTTGCGCCACAACTTAAGCATTTGGATATTTCAGAAATCTTGGAGAACAAAAGTGGAGGCTAGTAAATGTCTCCTCTTTGGTTATTGCCAGCCTCACTTTTAGCATTAGTTGTATTATTGAATTCTGGATGGAAAATGATATTGAGGAAGATAGTTATCGCAATTGTCATTAAGTTATCAGAAACTTTATGTTGGACTATTTTCAAAAGTTGAGCTGTGCTCCAGAGCTAATAATTGGACAATGGTTTGCAGAGGTCATATTCATGATGAAACTTGACGGAGTGATGCTTCCAAAATTTGGATGCAAATGTTTAACTCTAAAGATGCATGTTATAAGTACCATCTATATGGAATAGCCAGCCTTTTGCAAATCTTGCTTCTTTTGAAGTCACTCAACATACACATCAAATGTGGGTTTACGATCTCTTGATAGATTGAGCTAACCTATTTTGCCAAAGTAGATAACATCAATTTGCCGAATTGGATTCTAAACACTATGTTTCCCAATCTCAAGTTAAGATTGTTGGCTGCCTAATGACATGTTTCAAGGCGTGATCTGAAGCGGGGGTTTTAAAGTTTTTCGCACTTGTGGTATTCCTGTTATAATCATCTTCTAATGGGTATCATTATGTATCGAGCATAGTTGAGTTAGAGGTTGAATTGTGATATGAAAACTTGGAATTTGCAGGTTATTTCAGGCACTTTTAATTGTGTTGTGGTGTCTAATTGATATATATATGTCCAACCTTGAGTGAGAATTACTATGGTGAAATTGATCTATTACATACTTAGTAGATGTCATTGTCTTTTGGATTTTGTTAATCTGTTAAGGTATTTGGTGTTGTTTCTACCAAGCATGAAATGAATGTGACTCGTCATTTAAGCAGGCTCTGTGTCGAAAACATTTAGTCAGTTATGGTCTTTAGTGTGTTCATTGGAAGTGGATGCAAAATGACTTCCATCATATCAAACACGCATTATTTTGATGCCACTCAAATTTTGTTCCTTTTAAGGTTAGATCACATCAGTTGAAAAAGGCATGTAATTAAATTTGAGTCACTAAATTAGGCCTTTAATGATTTATTATTTTTGGCATTTATTGCATCTGTGCTTTTTAGTTTATAGAACCTGTCTAAAACCAGAATAATGCGACATCAGAATAGGAGTTGAATCTGACATTTGCTTCTGTTGTTTCACCCAAATTGTAAGACACTATTTAATATAATGTACAGGGCAGTATCAAGTGTCAGCCAAATTATAGCTTGTCAATAAAATTAAGTGTTTTTTGGCATAAAGAAAATCATTTTCTAGGAAAATGTTTTTCATGAAGAAGCCATTTTCTGGTTTAGTTTACCAAGACAGATTCCATAAAAACAAGGAAAATGACATCCTCATTAAACTTTATTAGTTGCTCCAACTAACACTGTAAAACTTTGATCAAACAGATTGACCTAATTTCAAGTTGGAAAGATCAAGTGAGAGGTACCTTTGTGCTTGACCATGAAAAATATGCATGAGACTTGAGGAAATTTGAGCATTTTCTCAGATCATAAATGTAAAAAACGCTTACTTCCAATGCTTTTTAAGGGTAAGATCCCGAAGTAGATTGCATATCCTACATCTAAAAACTTTTTGCCCAAAATGTTTCAGCAACTTGAAGCTTCGTCTTATCAGCTAATTCAAGAAGCCTTCAGCAACATCCTCCATTCTTCCTTCTCCTCTTGGTATGAAAACCTTGGCCATCCACAGCCGTATTATGTTTACAGCATCTAGAAAAATACCAAAGTAAAGCAAACACTGCTTGAGCGCAGTTGACAAATTGTTGTAGCTCAGTGATAGTATTTAGGAGGTTTCAATAGAGTCATCTTTAATATTCTGCCAAAGGTGGTCGTAAACCTTTTGCCATTCTTCCATTCCCTTTTTATTGAAAGGTGATATAGCATAGATGAAAAGAAACAGCAAACAACTGGAATTTTAAGTGATGGTTTTATTGAGGTTGTACTTGGCTTAATACAGCCGTAAACTTAACAAACAGAGAAAATTCTAGGCCAACAATAATGCTAAGCTGTTAACAGAAACATCTAACAATCTTAAAAATTAGGATTTTATGCAGTAGTCCTTGACTAAATCAAAAGCAACAGTCCATAACCAACTCAAAGTTTTCAACATTCCCTCCCTTGAACTTATTCCTCTTGTCAAGAAACAGTTCAAATCTAAATCAGTGCACATGCCAAACTCTTCACGCAGTTTCGGAAATGCTTCCACTTTGAGAGGTTTTGTCAGCAGGTGTGCAAGTTGATTTTGAGTACTACAAAATGGCAAATTAACAACTCTTTCTGTAGCAAGATCCCTTAGGAAATGAAATCTTATTCTTATGTGTTTAGGACGACCATGTAAGACTAGAGTCTTGGATAACTTAAGAATTGAAGCATTATTGCACATTAGCTTTGTACCAGTTGCCTGCACATGACCAATTTCTTTTAAGATCCTCCTTATCCAAATAGCTTGACAAGCACATGCAGCGACTGCAACAAACTCAGCATCTCTAGTTGACAAGGCGACGATAGGTTGCTTTGGGGATGATGAAGCTAATGCTCCTTCACTCATCATAAACACATAGCCAGAAGTACTCTTGCTATCTTCCATGTCACCAGCATAGTCACTATCAGTGAATCCAACCAGCTCACTAACTTCTCCCCTTTTATAAAGCACACATAGTTTACTGTACCTTTTAAGTACCTTTTTTGCTGCTGCAAAATGTAGTTTTGTTGGACACGCACTACTAATAATGCTTGCAAAATAACATGAGTTTAGGAGAGTGGCTGTGCGATACATCAGACTCCCCACTATCTGCTTGTATTGAGTTGCATCCACCTTTATACCATCTTCATCTCTTCCAATCTTTTGTCCTGGAACAATTGGATTAAAAACTGGGTTGTAATTTTCTATTCCAAACTCGAAACTTTCGTCCCATACTACCTTTGGCATATGAAAACACCGTCAGATCATTGCATCACCTCAATTCGAAGAAAGGATCTCGTTTGACCTAAGTCTGTCATATCAAACTCCTTTTTCATGGAACATTTAAATTCACCCAACAACTCTTCATCATCACCAGTAAACAAAAGATCGTCAACATAAATACTCACAATGGTAATTTTATCTACCTTTCTTTTATCAAAAAGAGTGTTTGCTCACTGGAACTGCTTTTGAAACCTTCCTTGATGAAATAGGACTCTATTTGACTAAATCAAGCCCTAGGTGCCTGTTTTAGTCCATAAATTGCCTTTTGTAACCTGTACACCAGCTGCTCCCTTTTTTCTCATAACCTTTTGGTTGTTCTACAAAAAGTCTCCCTTCAACTCCCCGAAAGCTGATTTGGCATCTAATTTATACAACTTCCAACCCCTTTGAGACGCAAAAGCTATGATCATTCTCACTGTATCCATTATGGCCACAGGGGTAAAAGCTTCGGTATAATCATCCCATGCTCCTGATCATAGCCTTTAACGACCAATCTTGCTTTGTATTTGTCAATTTCACCAAGCTCGTGTAGCTTGGTTTTATAGACCTATTTTACTTCTGTTTTCTTTGCATCAACAGGTAGTTCCATCAATCAGCAGGTTTGATCTCTTTCAATGGGTTTTATTTCTTCATTTTTGGCTAGTTTCCATTGTGGATTTTTCACAGCTTCCTCAAAGCTTGCAGGATCTGATATCATTAACAGGGCCATGTTTGTTTCATCTTCTTCGGACAGATCTTCGCTGGAAGTATAACTGCCAATCACACAGGTGGACGCCATTTTCTGCTTTCCCTTATTGCCAGATCTGGTGCAACGACTGATGAATTATTTCCAATTTGGGAATTAATTTTGGCTTTTGCGACTTCTCCTTCTTGAGTTCTGTTTTCTTCTCCCATATTGTCTCCCCAATTTAATTCAATCAGTTGTTTTCTTCAGAAATTGCATTCCAGTGCTACATACAATCTTTGTTGAAATTTGTTTTTAATTATTGCATTAGTTTAGTTTAAATAAATTTGAATTTAAAATATTAGTTAAGTTGTTGAGATATTTTAAGTTAGTTTAACTTTCATTGATTTTATGCTATTTGAAACCATGCTTAATAAAATTATTGAAAATCATTTCAACATAGACTTTTTCAATCTATTTTTGCTGCCCAATTCATCCTTTTTAAAAAATCAAACAATCTTGTTAAAAAATTACATCACAACTAACTATAATTCTTTTGGCAACTGGATCAAACGTTTTGTACACTTTAGATTCACCACTAACCCCAAATAGAACACAGGTCACACTTTTTTCTTCAAGTTTGGTTCTTCAAGCATCTGGAATGTCAACATGTTCCACACATCTAAAAACTCGAAACTAATCGACTAATGGCTTTTCTCCGCTCCATGCCTCTTCTGCGGTCATATCTTTTATAGCTAGAGTAGGTGAACGATTCAAGATGTGAATCGTTCACCTAACTGCCTCAGGCCAAAATATCTTAGGCACTTTCTTTTCTGTCAACATAGATCTCACCAAGTTCATTACTGTACGGTTCTTGCACTCAACTATTCCGTTTTTTGTGGAGTATAGCTTGTGGTCAATTATCTCCTCTCCATGTTGTCTGCAAACTCATTGAATTCTGGAGAATTGAATTATCCTCCTCTATTTGTTCTTAAGCATTTAATGGGTACATGACAGGATGTGCTTTTCCTATCATCTTTATCTCCAGCATAATCACTATCTGTGGAGCCGATTTAATCTGATTTTCCTCCTCTCTTGTACAAACTGCCGAAATTACTTGCACCTTGCTAATACCTGAGATTTCTTTTAGCAGCCAGCAAGTGAGTCTCTCTTAGACTTTCCATGAACCTGCTTAATAAGACTTAAGAATACATAATATCAGGTTTGGTGGCAGTTAAGTACATCAAACTTCCCACAATCTGTTTGTAGAAAGTGTTGTCAATCCTCTTTCCCGTAGAATCTTTTTGAAGCTTCAGCTCAGTCTCTGCTGGTGTGGTGACATGGTTGCAGTTTATCATTCCAAATCTTCTTAAAATTTCCTGGACATATTTCTTTTGTGAAATAAAAATTCCACCAGAACATTTCTTCACTTCAATCCAGAAAGAAATGCATCAAACCAAGATCCAACATTTCAAACTTAGTCATCGTTAATTTCTTACAATTTTAAAGCAATATAGGATCATTCTCAGTATAGATTAAATCATCTACATATAAGCTAGCATACAATGACAAGCTTTGCATCTTCAATTTTAGTATAAAATGTATGCTCATAAGGCCATTTTCCATAGCCTTTTGTATTGAAATAAGCATCAACGCGACTATACCAAGCTCGTGGTCTTGTTTTAGCTATATAATGCTTTTCTCAATCTACAAACTTTATTTTCATTGCCATACTTAATGTAACCAGGGGGTTGATCGACATATACCTGCTCTTGCAAATCTCCATGTAGGAAGGTTGATTTCACGTCTAATTGGTAAATTGGCAAGTTGTTTTGAGCTGCTAACGCCACCACCAACCTGATGGTATCAAGTCTAACTACTGGAGCAAAGACCTCTTTATAATCCACACCATACTCTTGCTTATATCCCTTGAACACTAAGCATACCTTATATTTGTCAACTTCACCATTCTCATTGACTTTGGTTTTATAAACCCATTTAACTCCAATAGTCCTTTGTTCTTTTGGTAGATCAGTAAGCTCACAAAGTGTTATTTTTTTTCAATTGCTGAAATTTAGCATCCATTGTCTCCTTCCCTTTTGTTTCTTGGACAACACTTTCAAAATCTGTGGGGTCACAATTTGCAAACAATGCAAAATGAGCAACTGTTGCATCATTGATTTTAACACCGGTTACCTGATAATCTTGCATCCATACAGATCTTTTTCGAACACGAGGAGCAACTTGATCTGTTGCAAAAGGTTCTTCTGCAGGTGGCAAATCTTCAGCAGTTGGAGCAATTGTTTCTTGGGTTTCAGACCTTGGAACTACTTCTTCAGATCCATCATCACATAGAACTTGATCGGGCAACTCTTCATCCCAGTTGCAAGTATTGTTTTCATCAAAAACAACATCGCGACTAGTCACAATCTTTATTGTCACTGGATTGAACAACTTGCACGCCTTGGATGCCTCGCTAACACCAAGAAGAACACATTTCTCATCTCTATTATCAAGCTTCTTTCTTTTTTCCTCTGGAACATATGCTTAAGTAATGGAACCAAAAACTTTGAAGTGGTCTACTGTCGGTTTCCTCCCACTCTCAGCCTCCTCAGGTGTCATATCTAGAAGAGCAAAAGTGGGACTTCTGTTCAAGATATGAATGCTCCAATTCACTGCTTCTAGCCAAAATTCCTTTGGAACTCTTCCTTGATCCATCAAGATACGAACCATATTGAGAATGGTTCTATTCTTCCTCTCTACCACACTATTTTGTTGCGATGTATATGCAGTTGTGCGCTCTTTTCAAATGCCATGAGTCTCCAAAATTCTTCAAATGCCTTCTAGCAATATTCGCCTCCACAATCTGTTCAGAGGCTCTTATTGGTCCTTCCAATATCATTCTCAACACGAGCTTTGAAGTTTTTATATATATTACTAAAAGTGGGAATAAAAAAAGTTGAAAGTTGAAATATCAAAAATAAATTAAGTTCCTACAACAATAACATTAAAAATATAAAGAAGTCTTTTCTTAATAAACCCTAAAAATTAAATAATCCATTTAAGTCAATATACAAAAACATTCCATGATAAATACTAATAATTGCCATTATCCCTTTCAGTTGGTAATTATAATATTTTATTTACTAAAAAGTAATTATACATTTAAATAAATTTTAATCCACTAAACTGAATATTTTCTAAAAAAATAAGCACAAAGAAAAAGATTAATAAAGGCAACAAAGTGTGAATCATTCAAATGGCCACAAAATGTTAATGTTTCCTAAAGAGTTTACTTCCATAATTATATTTCTTTCAACTGCCAAATGGCTCCTTCACTAAGGAAAATAAACATTTGGTGAAGATGTAGGAAGGCATTGTGTAATAGCAATTAACTATGGTCAGGTCACAACTCACAAGCATATGAATTCCCTTAGTTAATTCATGTAGTTATTTCACTCACAAGTGTATAGTATCCAAAGGAACACAAAAAATTACCACATTAAATTTTCTTTCTTTCATCTTCATTAGTTACTCTTTTATTATCCACATTTACAACATAAAAGTAGAATGTGAAGAGTTGCAATGAAGAATTAATACTATATCATTTTTTTCTTTTTTTTTTCTTTTGAAAAATGTCAATCAAGAAAGAGCTATAAACGCAAACAAGGGTTAAAGCTTATCTCAAATCTCTTTCTCTGTGCCTTTTTGTGCTCTCAACATCTTCACAGTCCAGAAAGAGGTATTTGGTCTGAATGAAAAATGATTCTTTCAATATCTTAATTTTATCGATTAAAATTTCTCCTTCTACTTTTGAAAGTTATTTTTGCAAGATTTTTTTTAGTTTTTTTAGTCTTAATTGTGGTTTGGCTTAATCTTTTTGTGCCTTTTCAATTCATTTATGTTTGCATGTTATCTTTTGACCTATTATGTTTGCATTATCAATATATTTAGATTATTTCTTGCATTTTTCATTTTATAACTCATCTTTGTAAATATATATATATATATATAAACTTATTATTATTATTATTATTGTTGTTGTTGTTGTTGTTATTATTATTATAATAATAATAATAATAATAAAGAAAAAAACATGCAAAGTACGTTTCCAGAAACTAGTATATTAAAAGCCTCCAACTTTTCTTGCAAAATATATACCCAAGTCTTCCTGAAATAATCATCAATAAAGGTAATAAAATACCTTTTGCCTCCATTAGAGATTGGTGCTATTGGCCTGCAAATATCTGAGTGTACCAGCCCCTATACCTCCTTGGCTCTTTAAGACTTGCCTTTAGTAAACTGAGATCTGTATTATTTGCCAACAACACATTCTTCACAGACCTGGGAAGGAGCAACAATTTTGGGAAGGCCCGTCACCATATTTTCTCTCCGAAGGATCTTCAGACCACCAAAGTTCAAATGGCAATTTCGGAAATGCCACAACCATGAAGGGTCTTTCACTTTTGTCGTAAAGTAAGATTGAATATTTTCAATCTTCAAATGAAATAACCTGTTCTGACTCATTTTTACTATAGCAAAAGCTCCTCTGGAAGGATTAGAAATTTCACAAGGATCATTCCTAAGAGTGATGACATACCCTTTTTCTAACAGATGGTTGACACTTAATAAATTGTTTTTCAAAGCAGAGACATAAAATATATTAGATATGGATTCCACACACCCATTTTTGGTTCTAAAATTGATACTACCTTTTCCCACTACTTTCACAGTGGAGAGATGTATACCTATATTCATAGGACCCAAATTTTTTCGTCGTAAGTATACAAGCTTGAACCTGGTGATGCCTTATATGTACCTATATTTTAAGTCTCATTTCTATATGTTTGAAGAGCATTAGAAGTGGATTAGGTTCATAAGAGACCTCTAGTACTTAGTTGAGTTAAAAACTTTTCTATAAATTGATTTTTTAGTGTTAGATCATCCAAGAGTCCACTTTAAATAATCATAACTCATAGCACACAAAGAATTAGGTGTCCCATGACCTACCAAATGAAATGCCTTTGACTTATCTTTCCAACACAACTAATTTCACTTCATTTGGAGTTTGGAGTCAAAAGTTATGACCATTTTACTGAAGGTTGTCAGCCCCTATACCTCCTTGGCTCTTTAAGACTTGCCTTTAGTAAACTGAGATCTGTATTATTTGCCAACAACACATTCTTCACAGACCTGGGAAGGAGCAACAATTTTGGGAAGGCCCGTCACCATATTTTCTCTCCGAAGGATCTTCAGACCACCAAAGTTCAAATGGCAATATCGGAAATGCCACAACCATGAAGGGTCTTTCACTTTTGTCGTAAAGATTGAATATTTTCAATCTTCAAATGAAATAACCTGTTCTGACTCATTTTTACTATAGCAAAAGCTCCTCTGGAAGGATTAGAAATTTCACAAGGATCATTCCTAAGAGTGATGACATACCCTTTTTCTAACAGATGGTTGATACTTAATAAATTGTTTTTCAAAGCAGAGACATAAAATATATTAGATATGGATTCCACACACCCATTTTTGGTTCTAAAATTGATACTACCTTTTCCCACTACTTTCACAGTGGAGAGATGTATACCTATATTCATAGGACCCAAATTTTTTCGTCGTAAGTATACAAGCTTGAACCTGGTGATGCCTTATATGTACCTATATTTTAAGTCTCATTTCTATATGTTTGAAGAGCATTAGAAGTGGATTAGGTTCATAAGAGACCTCTAGTACTTAGTTGAGTTAAAAACTTTTCTATAAATTGATTTTTTAGTGTTAGATCATCCAAGAGTCCACTTTAAATAATCATAACTCATAGCACACAAAGAATTAGGTGTCCCATGACCTACCAAATGAAATGTCTTTGACTTATCTTTCCAACGCAACTAATTTCACTTCATTTGGAGTTTGGAGTCAAAAGTTATGGCCATTTTACTGAAGGTTGCCAGAGTAGAGAGGAAATATGAAACTTATTATGGGCCGTAAAAAAAGTACGACCCGTACTGCTAATTCATGGAAAAAGTCCTGAAAATTCATATAAGGTCCCAAACTTTACGGACCAATCTATATGTCGTAGAAACTTCTATGGGCCATAGATTGGGCTCATGGAATTGATCTAGAGACCCGAAAATTGGCCCAAAAGTTTACGAAAGGGTGCCTACGGGCTGTAGATGTGCTCGTAGGAGGCTATAGGACATTACGAATTGTTACCCATTCTTGTATTCTGATTTTGTATGTTAGAGTTTAAACTCTATAAAGCTCTCTTCTAACACGTGCGTTCCATGTTTGTTGATCATGCCTTCCAAACACATTGTGAACCCAAGAAGTGATGTCAGCACCAGAGTTTCCTTGCAAGAGATGCCCTCATTGTTTGGGACAAGGACCATGATACAGATAGAGGAGCCTGAGCCTACTACTCAGCCTGTAGTACATGCTCAATGGGTAGGAGAGAACAAGGAGGATGAGAGGGAGGAACCTTGGAGCAAAATGGCTAACTCAAAAGGACATAAGCGAGGAAATGGGAACAAGTCCCTTGTTCTGTAGAGACCTTCGAGTTATGTGTCACCACCAATGAGTGCCCCCATATTTAATAGCAAATATAATCCGAGGCCAAGGAGAAATCAGCCCTTCAGGGTTTGAAACCCTTCTTTTCGAAGAACTGTGGCTCAGGGTCATAAAGGAAAACCACCATGTAGAGAGTACGACAAACTTCATCTGGGGATGTGTCGAATGGGCACAGATGGATGTCATAAGTATAGCCAGGTGGGTCATTTTTAGTGGGAGTGTTCAAAGTGGGCCAACAAATCTCAAGTCCCTACACCAACACCACCAGTTAGATAAAATCAGAGAGGTGCTACTTCTGGTACGAGTGAGACCATGGACCAGTTGTGTGTCGTGGTAGTCATCCAGACTTGAAACCACTCTAGGACGTTGTGACTGGTATGATTCGAGTTCTTACTCTTGATTGTTATGTGTTGATAAATCCAAGTGCCACCCCCATCGATTGTGTCTCCTTAGTGGCTTGTAAATTTGATAGGACTCCTAAGTGTCTTCTAGAACCTTTCAATGTATCTACTCATACTGGTGAAACTATTCTAGTTGAGAGGGTGTATATAGAGTGTTTTGTGCTAATTTATCATAGAGATGCCATGACTGACTTAGTTGAGGTAACCAATAAGGCACCTTAAGCTCTCCTACCCAAAACTTGCCTTAAATATCAACTATGAGAGGGAAACTTATGTCTCAGTGTAATGTTAGTTCCAAAGAGTGTCATTTGGGGTCTTGTAAACCATAAGTAGAATTGTCATCAGAGAGTTAGAAAGATAAAGAGACCAGATAGTAAGAGTGTGGTTGATTGAGGCTCATAACTAAAGTTATGTATCCATTAGGTAAGTAACGTGGTGATGAGTTGATTCCCATAAGTTTTGATGAAAGAATAGTAAGTACCAATTAAATTTTTTTCCTAGGAGGTATAGAGAAAGAGTTATTGTTGGGATGAGTTAGAGTGGCTCAAACTAGGAAGAGGCTTATGTTAATGTTTTAAGAACCTGCATGTTGATAGCTTGGGAAGAATAAAAGTTAATGATTTTGATGTTGGTCGGATCCTATGAGCTAGTCTACGTACCGTAGGTGATACTACGGGTCATAGGTAAGCTTCATGGATTGAAACCAGTGAAAGTGAAAAGTTGAGGGACTTTCGGAAGTTGATTTACGAGTATCAGGATGGACCGTATAAGAAACCACGGCTCGTCAAAAAGTAGGTAGAAAGGAGCCCTAAGGGACCCAAAAATTTTCAAGTCTGGAACATCTCTACGAGAGGACTTACAGTCCGTATGAGAAACTATCAGTCGTCCTGCATGTTCATAGATTTGAAGCTGCAATTCCAGTAGCTTAACTTTTGTGACACATGTTTCTATGAGCTGAGTCACAGTCCGTAGGTTGACCCACGACCTGTATACTGGGTCTCGTGGGTGGCTATGTCAGTTTTGATGAAGGGTACGAAGTTCTTTCAAGGTGATAGATCTAAACTAGGCTTATGATCTCGGAGTGAGAGTCCCATGAGATTCAAAGAGTTACGAGTTTAGACAGATAAGGAGGTATAGTGAATGAATAAGTGATATTTGAGTTATCAATATAGAGTAAGCTGGTGTAAGTATTCTTGTCACCCTTAGTAATTAGGTCGATGGGGGTTTATGTATAAGTGACGATGAGTTTTTCCTTGCAATCGAAGACTTCTTTAGTCAAATATATTGGATCTTAGAAGTTGAATGTTAGCAGATTAAACAAAGAGGTTAGATTATCAGAGTTATTGGAAGTGATTATGTATGTTAAAGAACAATAAGTACAAAAAGATGCCCATAGGGCTAGGAGAAAACTAAGAGTAGTCAGCAAAAATTCGAATAGCGATTTATATCCTTGAGTATAGTATAATAGAAGAGTTGTAGATAGCATAACATGAGAGTTATACTTATAGCTTACTAAGAAATTGGTTCACATACTTAGGGAGTGAACCTTTGAGCTAAGGGGAGATGAGGAGTTAATAAACTAAAGTGAGTCTTAAGCTTTCGATAGTAATGAGTTGATGAAGATGAGGCGTTGATGCTTTCCTATCTCTTATATTACTTATAGCTTGGTTAAGGTGATACTTTATTTTTGTTCTGTGTGTGAGCCCTATGCCTATGTCCTAGACCCATTCACCCGATGCTGATTCATATTCATGTTGAGATTTGAGGATGAGGAGTGACAGTTGTAGTTTTATCTCATAAATCTCCGAGTTCCCAACCTTATGTCATATAAGACATGACTTGAGCTTCACAATATGTTCGATTTCATAAATGCATGATAGGTCCTAAAAGGCTAATGAGATTGTATCATATTACGAACGCTCTCTGATCAAATTTCTCGAATGTATCGTGCTTATGATCTTTCTCTCTAAGCCTTTCCAGTGATCCTTCTTTCTATTCTTGATAGCAATATTGATGATAGTAGATGAGTTTTTGCTGATGAGTGAGGGTGGATGTTCTTTAATGTGATACCTATGATGTCCTCCTTTCATTTAGATTATAGATGTGGAGGAAGAGCGAGATGAGACCTTATGAGGTGCAATAGATAGGTTAAGGTAGGTTGGAGTGTTACTAGGTAAAAGTATGTTGGTGTGTCTTTGAGTGAGAACTCATTCAATGATGGAGGTATAAATACAAAGTAGGCTTGATAATTCTTAGATATAGTTAAAGTGGTTAGGGTGATAGGCTTGAATATGTGGATATCATTATATGTGTGATTGGAGAAGGCTATTAATAACTTTCGAATGAGAGTTCCAGGTAGATATGTTAGAGTGGTGACAAAGAGTAGTGCTCTTTCAATGATAGTCTCAGTGGAGGCATAGAGTTGAAGTTTTAAGGATTAGCTTTGTGTGAATATGATTATCTTAGGAATAGAACTTTGGGGCTTAGAATTAGGCTTAAGCGGAATAAGAGGATGTGGTTGGGCGGAGATTCGAATAGGAGCTATAAGCTTCAAGTGATGGAGTGTAGCGCCATGAAAAGGAACATAGTCGAAATAAGGTGCTAAGCTTGAGAGTTATCCATAGAGTCTTATATATCGTGATGGACCCATTCTCAAATTGGAGTTGATGACTTCCTTCTTGAGTTATAATAATTAATCACCGAGGTGTTTGAATGATTCGAACTAATTGAGCTCTGATGTTCCATTCGTGCTAGATGGTGAGAATTTCTGAGGTAATATTCCTACTCTTGATCTGATCATATTTGTCTATTATGAGTTAGTTTTGTGACTGTCCCGATTAGTTGATGGGTATGATGGTGATTGGTTGAGTATGATTCATTGATCTGATGGAGTCTCAATTTTTATTTGTGCCTTGAATTCATCCTTGTTTTACTTATTAGTCGATGATGAATGATCCCAAGGGGGAAATATTGTAATACCCTATAACTATATTCATAGGGCCCAAAATTTTCATCGTAAGTATATAAGCTTGAACCTAGTGATGCCTTATATGTACCTATATTTTAAGGCCCATTCCTATATGTTTGAAGAGTATTAGAAGTGGATTAGGTTCATAAGAGACATCTAATACTTAGTCAAGTTCAAACCTTTCCTATAAATTGAGTTTCTAGTGTTAGATTATTAAGTGTCACTTTTAAGTGACCATAACTCTTAGCACATCAAATAATTAGGTAAACCATGACCAACCTAATAAAAGGTCTTTGAATTAGCTTTCCAATGCAACTGATTTCACCTCATTTGAAGTTCGGAGTCAAAAGTTATAGCCATTTTACTAAAGGCTGCTAGAGCAGAAAGGAAATACAAAACCTATTACGGGCCGTAGAAAAAAGTATGACTCGTACTGCTAACTCATGGAAAAAGTCCTGAAAATCCATATTTTGGTCCTAGACTTTACGGACCAATCTACAGGTCGTAAAAACTTCTACGGGCCGTAGATTGGGCTCGTGGAATTGATCAAGAGACCCTGAAATTGGTCCAAAAGTTTACGGAAGGGTCCCTATGGGTTATAGAAGTTTCTATGGGCCGTAGATGGGCCTATAGATGACTTTTGAAATTTTTTTTGAGAAGGGTTATTTTGGTCTTTTTCACCTTTTTAAAGCCAAAACTTGACGTTTTTACATCTACATAAGCCCCTAAACATAACTATTCAGTCTATTTACATTCAAAACATATTCCAAGGCTTTGAACAAGGTTACAAGAGGAGAAAAGCTAGGGTTTCAATAGAATTCAACCATCCTTCAAAATTTTTCAAAAATCTAAGTCTCTCAGGTATGTAAGGCTACTCATAGCATTGGATTGAGTTTATCCACGCACCTCACATGTTGATTTCTTGTAATTGAGTTCGAGTAGAGTTTTATCCTAATTTTTGAATTGAATTCTTGAGTTGTCCATCATCCTATTAAGTTTCTTGTATGTAAAACAAGTGTGTTAATGATCTTTATGAGTTGGGTACTTGATTTGATGCATGTTCATGTCTTCATTCACATGAACCCTAATTGAGGACTATATTTAATTTTATGCATTATTTGAAATTGAGATTTATGATCGTTTTGTATGTTTAATAAAGATAATTTTTGAACATATTTTATTGAGAAATTGCATGAGTTGAGGAAGAGTCTTGAGGAGATGAGGCATGTTTTGATGAGTTTTGTCGAAATTGAGCATTAATCTTAAAAAAATGAGATAAGTTTAAATGAGACTTTTAAAGAGAATAATTTGGGATTAGTATTAAGCACTGAGTTGGGTAAGAGGAGAACACCTCAGAACTACGCTGCCCGCGTAAGATAGTCGTGCAACTAACTCTGGCGACTCTTGTCCCAAAAAGATGGACAAGTCTAGAATATCTGAAAAGTAGAGGTGAGCGTCCTTACCTTGGTAAGTTATGGACGGGTGAACAACGACGCCTTTTTTCATTGTATATCACCAACTAAGGTGGTGTAAGTCTTTTCGGTTAGAGAAACTCCCTAACTTTGCATAATATATTTGACATGAGTTGCATGTTAGAGTTCTTTTAGGAGCATTGTTTTACTACATAAATTGAACGATTTGGCATGAGTTGCATATTATTGAGTTTACTTTCAAAGCATGACATTATTCTTAAATTTGTATAATTTACTAAGTTGAGTTGAGTTACTTGAGCTAAGCATCTTTGATTATGTTCATTCCTTTCCGGCCATTTTACATACCAGAATATTCCATATACTGACGTCTATTTAGACTGCATCATTTTATGATGCAGATACAGGTATTGGAGGTCATCAACAGGTGTCTCGTTGAGGATCTTATCATACTCAGCTGATTTGATAAGTCCTCCTTGCTATTCGGAGGAGTCTTATTCTTCTTCTTATATTGAGTAGTCATAATTATTCCTTTGAGGTAGCCCGGGACTTGTCTTGGCACCTTCTAGAGTTTGATAGAGGCTTCATAGACATTGAGTAAAGTTGATTGATTGTTATTTATGTTCCAAATCCTTATTTATTGGAAATCTATTATTAAAAGAGACCTAATATTTATTTAAATTGACTGTTTTTCTTGAGTATTTTCTTTCGCTTTTGAGTATGATGTGATGATGAGGCCAAGTGGTTCGCTAAGGGACTAGCAATAGTCTTTGAGTGCTGGCCACACCAAGGGTACAGGCCCGGGGCTTGACAAACTAATACCACCTGTAACGACCTAGCCCAACACCTTGTGGTATTATCCGCTCTTGAGCCTAGCCCATCATGGATTTGTTCCTTTGGGCTAACCCCAAAAGGTGCCTCATAGTATATAAATCAGTCTTTTACTTATATACCCAACATCTCTCTTCTGTTTTATCGATGTGGAACTTCTCATCTCAAGGTGAGTTGTTACATACACCTCCTTTATGGACTTAGCGTCCTCGCTGAGGTTTGCGCCACTGCATGGGATTCACCTATACTCAGCACTGAGGTTAGCCCCGCCTCATCAAGATATGTCTAAACTCAGTTGAACTCTGACCTACATCAACAAGGATGACACAAGAGTGGCTTTGATACCACCTGTAACGACCTGACCCAACACTGTGAAGTATTATGCGCTCCGCTCTTAGGGTGAGCCCAAAGGGACAAATTCGTGATGATCTAGGCCCAAGAGCGGACAATACTTCATAGTGTTGGGCCAGGTCGTTACAAGAGATCACCAAAACCAACTGTTGCTACAATCGGTATCAATATACAAAATAGCTTGCTCCTCGTGCTCATTTTCAGAGTGGAGTGCCATCAACACGGTTTCTCCCTCCTTGTTCTTAGCAAAATTTGACTTCTCTTCTTTCTCATTAGGCAGTATGCTATAACATTCAGAATGATGATACCATATTTATGACAACAATAACACTCTACCTTGGATTTGTCAAGGTCTCTTCCTTTGCCTTTACCGTAGTCATCATTGGTTCTAAAATTTATGTTGCCATGTTTGTTTCCTTGGTCCCCTCTCCCTCTTTGTCTACCTCTACCTCTAGCCCTTCCTATTGAGTTGGAAGAAATATAAGTAGAAGCCTTTAGGGCCTACTCCTCAGAAGTTAAACTTCGGGTCATCTTCTGCTCAAGGAGCTTTTCAAGAGATAAAACATCTATGTGTTTTGATTCATCAATAGAGCACACAACATAATCATATTTTAGTGTCAAGGAACATAGTATCTTTTCAACGGTTGTGACATCATTCATCTTCTCGCCATGAATTCGCATCTTGTTGCTTATCTCCATGGTTTTAGCGCAGTAGCTAGTGACAGGTTCACCTTCTTTCATCTGCAAAGTTTCGAAGTCCCTTCTTAAGACCTGAAGATGTGCTCACTTTACTCTTGTCGTGTCTTGATACTTATATTTCCTGGAGTCCCAGAATCGTTTCCAAGATAGGACACTCAATAGATTGAAAGAGATAGTGTTTTGCCTTCAAGTCTTTTAGTTTTCTTGCTTTAAACTCAGCCTTTTGAGCATTTGTCAGAACTTCCCCTTCCGCTGGAGCACCATTGTTGTCTTACACAATTCGCCAATACTCTTTTGACCATAAAAACACTCCATCAGCATACTCCAACGGTCATAGTGACCCTCAAAACGAGGAATGACGCTTGCACAAAGTTGCTCTTTGAAGCCATAGCTCACAATATCTCTCTCTATTTTTTTTTAATCTAACCTGGTGCTGATAACATTGATAAAATGTGACAAATAGAGCAACATATAAAGAAGAAGAAGATAGAAAAAAAATTAACTCAAATGGAAGATAGTGAAAAAAAAAACTACTAGCTCTTTCTATTTCAATAGCAACGAATATCTTTATATAGACTTCTATATAGAGATTTTTCAGCAAAGCAGTAAACCCACAAACCCATAACTACTGGGACTCGTAATACACTACTACTACTTCAACTAAATATACGGCCACTTCCTATTTACTAGGAGTTGAGCAATTCAACAAAATAAAAAACTAACAAATATGAAATAAATGCTTCCTAAATAAAAAGACAATTCCAACACTCTGTTGCCATACACAATCAACCACCACAAGGTAATTGTGTTCTTTTAAGAGAAAATACATTAAATCTCCCCCTAACATGGCAACAAAACTTACTTTATCACTTTAATTATAAGGTGTTTAAATATCCTTTTAGCAACTTTCACACGATTTAAATATCCTCCTAAAAGTGCATGAAAAAGAGGAAAAAAATATGAATTTATAAAATCATACACATGACATGTTCTTATTGGCCAATATATAACTAATATTTTATATATCTTTTCTTGATATAACTTTAAAAAATATATAAAATATTTATTTTAAAAATTATAGGTCCCTTTTATTAAAAAGCTTTTAATTTTTTCTCTTTATTTTTTTGTCTTCCCCAATACCCCTCTTCCTCTATCTTCATCCCCAATTCTATTCACTATTTTCACTCTTCTTCTTTTTTTTGGTAACATCCAAAATTCAATATCAATACCATATTATTGATGTCGGTTTCTCTCTATATTATAGACATTTATTACATAAATGTAAACTTTCTTGAATTTTGAGTGACTCATTTTAATATTTGTGATTTAAAAAATGTGGTCTATCAACTTTCTTATATAACCTTCATTTTTCATTTAAGTTGTTAAGAAAAAATTGACTTCTAAAAAAATACATTGTGACGGGTTAAAAATGGTAAAGAAAAAGGAAGAAGAAATAAGAAAGAGGGTATCGGGCAGGGGCAGGGGCAAGGGTTGGGGGGAATAAAAATGGATCCATATTTTAAATTTTGGATTTAGAAAATATATTTAAATTAATTAATTAGTGTAAATTAATATTAAAAAATATTAAAGGATAAAAAGGGAATAAAGAAAATTAATGACGTGATGCCGACATGGCTGTGTTGAGGCACTTACATGACCATGATGTGATAGGTGATAATGGTATTATAATCTCAGGGTGGTATTTAATTCATTTATAAGTTATAAAGGGTGTGGGGGGGGGGGGGGGGAATATTTAAACACCCGTATAGTTAGAATACTAAACTAAACTTTGCTGCCAAGTTCGGAGAGATTTGATGTATTTTCTCTTCTATTAGTAAATCACAAAGGTAAGTTCATAGATTTGCATGTCTCAGTCAACTCTTCGAACATATGGAGCCTAATCCGCCCACACCATAATTTATAGTATGTGGCGAAGATTATACTATTCTTTCCGTTACTGCTCTTAATTGATAATAGACAGGAGATCCAATGTTTGGATGAAGTATAAATTACATTGATTCAATCCAAATCTTGGAATCAACTTAAATATTATTTTTCTTCTTCTTTTGTCAACTCATTTATTTAATCTAATTTATATTGATGTATTTTTATGGGCAACTCTTTTTAAATGGTGCTTCACGAGGCTCTGCTTCGAGAAGTTTAGCAAGACATCTTTGTACAACATCCTGATTTCCAATAAAAATATGATCCTTATAAATAAATGAGGTGGTTCTCCTCAATGTTCTTAACCATGGGTGATTGATTGTTTGGGCGATTACTCGATCCTTCTCCTGCATTATTGATATTTGTAAGGTTGCTTAATATATGAGCAAACGTTGGACTTGGATTTAACACTGTCCCAAAGAGTAATCTTTGTAAGGTTTAAAAAAGAGACAATTTAAATGGTGATCTCAAAAAAATAATATTTCTTGTTTCTTATTGTCAAAAACATTCCTAAAACATACTTCATCGAGAAAAAGTAAATTAAGGTTTAATTACACTAACCACTCATTTTAATTGCCAAATGCTTACGACATCTTCCACAACTCCATAAGATTAGCCTGGTAAGGTAGCAATCAAATGTTGATATAAGAAAGAACTTAATTCTTGAAGCTTTAGGGATTGAACATAGAACTTACTATACACAGAAGGAAGCTCATGAGTATACAACCTTAGAAATGCCCGTAGAAACAATCTCAAAAATATTCAACCTTTTTCTCCGATAAGCAAAGTGTATAGATCCATAACAGGGGATGTGGACCAGAGCAAAGCATAAATCCCTGAAACCAACTTCCAATTTTAGGATATTAAATTATAAAGGAGTCGAGAGACACATAGAAGGTGCGTTATTACGACAACGGTGCCCATGGAATGAGTTCAATAATGCTACAAGCTGATAATAATCAAACATGAAAGAATTATAATCTATTCGAATGATCAAAATGTAGGATTAACAACATATTTACACAAAAACTAAGAATTCTAATTATATGTTGATTTCATGATAATAACTATTAGCCATAATCAGAGATCCCTGATTTTAGGGAGACTTCTGATTTGGGGTTGATAAATAAGGTAAAATCAACATCCTCCCTCAAACTAATTTTATGTATCGCAAATTATGAGTTTGGACAAAAGATAATCGTTTCTACTTCTCGACATGGCCTTCGTAAATAAATCAGCCAGTTGATCTTTAGAGGATATATACTTCAGGTTAATACTCTGATCTTCAACCAGTTCTCTGATGTAGTGACAGTCTACATTTTATGTGCTTGGTATTTTCATGATGAACGGGATTGGTTGCTTTTCTGATCGCAATGTTAGTTTTTATAGCCAATATATGTTAATTTTATGACTTACGTTAACATTAATTTTGACTTAATATTTAATTACTAACAAAATTCTAAATTGGATAATGTTGGTGGAAGTTATTGAAACCATTCACTACCTATGTTGGTGGAAGTTATTGTAACTTCCCACCAGACACTTCCCACCACCCACTACCTATATTGGTGGAAATTACAATAACTTCTCACTGCCCAATACCTATGTTGGTGGAGGTTTATTATGCCTATAACTTCCCCTACCCATGATGATGAAAAGTGAGACTAAAGTAACCAATCCTCTCTCTGCCTTTAAAACTGAAACTGTACTTTCCATCACTGTTCTGAAAAAAGTTAGTAAAAGGAAAAGTGAGAGAAAATCAACATTTTGTCAAAAACAAGAAAAAACTTCAGCTCAAGTTAAGTCAAGATTCATGGATGATTCTAATATGTTTTCTTGATTGAATTAATGTAAAGAAGATTCATGTGAAAATCATATAGTTCTACGATCATAAATTTATGATAGGATTTCATGTTAGATTGTTTATATTTGACATTCTGAATAACGATAAATCCTTACATATCGTATCTGAGTAAGGTTCAAGAACTAGTGATTTTTCATTTAGATTTATGTTTTCTTTCAACTTTATGAATTCTATTTTGAAACTCTATGAGTCATAATTGCTTTAGTTACGAATGTGTAAAAGTTTTAATGCTTCTATTATGTTAAATAACTTAGAAGTATCTGCGAGATTATTTAATCATCAAAGTGGTCTAGTCTTTGAAGATTAATTCCAAAATAACGATAAACTTAAATTCAATGATCCATTATTTCAATGCTTATAACTCATATAACACTTACATGGATAAATTGATGTTTTTGGTTATATGATATTTATGGATCACCAAAGGTCAATTATGTGACGCCCAAAAAAGAGGGGAGGCACAACTGGAACTCGATACCATCATTAGTCAAGTAAGACACTGAACATGCTAGCTAACTAGACTAGGGGCCAAAAGATCAGGCAGCATAATATCTTAAAAACGAAGCTTGGCCTATTTAGGTCATGACCTGGTCAACAATAAGTCATATACACCAAGGTAGATAAGCCAAACTGATAACATACTAGCTAGTCAACGAGATTTCAACCAGAGAAGTATATGTACACACACATATATATACATGCCAAACATATGGCAGGAGACTAAAAGTTGGAAAAGAACTAACCAAAAATATCATGTCCACAACAGCCTCTAAGAGTGACACTAGTACTGCTAGGACAGGGCCCCTACTATACGCAACTGTACAACACAACGTAAAGATCCTGTGAAAGCTATAGGAAGAGGTGGAGCTTACTAGCTCATAGCTAAACTGGAATCCTACTAGAGGGGTCGATCAGAATCACTATCTGAATCTGCACGCATGAAATAAAATGCAGCATCCCTAGGCAACGGGACGTTAGTATAGATAAACGTATAGGTATATAAGGTAGAAAGTAAAATCATAGATAGATGTAGTAAAAAGGGTAATAGAGATACCACTTGTAACCAAAACTCAGATAACCTTCATGACCAACACTCAGCATCCTAGTGATCAAATATACATGGTATGCTCGAGTAATGCATGTCATGAATACACACACACACACACACACACACACACACACACATATATATATATATATATATATATAAATGCAAATGCATAACATACCCAACCAAATGCTAGTAGTGGTGGTCTTTTCCGGTAGCTAACTGACATCATATTTGCCAACTTGTGGCCATATGTATAATATACATATACATAGTCATTTGGGAAAATAGGCCCCTTACCTCCGATTACAGCTCGAAGTACATACATAACATGCCATGTATGATATGAGTATTGAATGCACATAGTTGGCCATAACAAGACTTTAGCCAATCTTGCCTCGTTGGTGTTCTCATTCTCATAATGTCATAATCACCTTTGTAGCATATACACATGACTCATGGAATCTTATATGTTTTTCGAATAAGTTTGAAAACTTAACTCAACATTCAAAATGATGCCTTAACTCTGAAAATGTTCATAAAGATACTTTACAAAATGCTTACACTTGGTTCCTTGCCAATCGGTAAAGAAAGTATTTAAAAAAAATTAAGTGGCTTAGTAGTTTAAACAGGAGCATTATACTTGAGATTATCGAAAATCAATTGTTACTTTTTAAGTTCTTCAATGGTTTTTGCGAGGAAAGAGGACTGATTATGACTACTAAATTCTCCTCATAATATTCCTTTATTTTTAGTAACAACACCCAAATAAGAGTAACTCTCACACAGGTAGTCAGGAAAAGCCAATAAATAGATATATAGATACCAAATGTCCAATTTAATTTACACATGGAATATCAATCTAATATCATCACGAAAATAATTCAACTGCGACCACAATGCCTTTGACTGAAGTTCTTTATGGCAATAGAGTAGTAAAAAAATCACATTTGACATTTTTGGAAATTTCCCTGATTTCATGCTAAAAGGAGGAATGGATCTTAGTCTTAATATACCTCTCCAACGAACGTCGAAACGCCAAAGTTTCTCCATGAAAGTTGTTCCTTAGTCTTAAGCTTCACAATCACTACATATATGCAAATTATACACACTTGTAAATAGTTCATAATTGAGTATTAATCAGCAGATTTTCCATATAGCCTTAACGCGATGAAATGTCTATAGAACTTCATAAAAACGATCATGAAAGAGCCCCAAGATTATTACATGAACAAACTAATTGTAAACCTAGAATAACCAGCAAGAACACCAATTTTCTTATTTCCAAAAATGGCTTCAAACACAGCTAATAATATGAAATATCAATTGCAAACTATAAAGCATGCATTCTTCGGTACGGGAGAGAACTTCGGTAGAAATCGCAAAGAACGTACCTAAATTGCTCAAGTACCTCACGGGAACACTCTTCAGTTCCTTCACTATTTTGGAACAGAAATGAAATTTTTGGGGCCTTAAAATTGATTTTTTGACTTATAAGTGGCCTTGACCCGATCCGATTTGTGACCCGATTTTTTGCTTTGGTAGTCCATGGTAAAATAGTCGTAACATTTTTCTCCGAAGTTGATTTGATACTTGGTTTTTTGTATTTCAAACTAGACTCATAGATATTTGATTTGATAGGTCATGTCCCTTTAACTCCTTATATTTTGGGAGATATGGTCAGAGACATTTGCTAAAAAGTTAAGAAAGATTTCTTGAAGAAGCTTATGGTAACTTTGACCAACCTTTATCTCACAAATATATTGACTCCAAAACTTAAAATGTGACCATTGTGCTATTAAAATATCCCTTAAAATACATTATTAGCAAATTATACACTCTTAGTCTCATCCAAAATGTAAAACTTAATTTAAACCTTCCGAAAAGGACGAGGTACTACTCGACCCATTTCTTTAACCCAAATATGTATTTAAGGTGTTCCTTTGATAAAACAAAAATTTAAGTCCTTGATATTAACACTCATTTGTAGTCTTATTATCCTTAGGTAGAAAAAATTTAAGTCCTTGATATTAACACACATTTGTAGTCTTATTATCCTTAGGTACTAATACAAAATCATATACACCTTATATAATATGCCACACTATATGTATTAGGGAAGACAACAAACATTGGGTCTCACAATCCCTCCCCCCTCCCCCCCCCCCCCCCCCCCAATTAAGAATATTCATCCGCGAATGGGTCAAGACAACTCTTTGTTTGCATTCCTATCTAACAAAATATTATTTTTGAGGATATACTTGTTACCCTTGTAAATCATAAATCAACTTCTAAAAACTCTAACTATTAAGCTTTGTATAGCTATCCAGTGACTAGACATACACATTACACTTCCAAATCATTTAAAATTTAAGTTATTGTAAAAAGATAACTGCCAAAGTTTTGAAATGTGACTCACCTTAAGTTGTAAATAGCTAGGGCTACTTCTTCATTATTTCCTTTTCAGCTTCACAAGTTACTTCCTCAATATTGTTGTTCCATCATTACTCTTTACCGTAGGCCACTTCTTTATTTTCAAGCTTTCTTACTTGTTGATCTAAAATAGCCACTAGTACCTCATCATAAGATAAGTCTTTAGCAATGTGCATATCCTCAATGTGAGTAATACGCTAAGGATCTCCAATGCACTTCCGCAACATAGATACATGAAACCTGTGATAGACTGCTCTACACTCTGAAGGCAAATCAAGCTCATACGCTTGCCAATTTTTTGAATAATTTTATACGGTCCAAGATACCCGGAATAGAGCTTCCCTTTTGTTTATGATACTCTTCATAGGTAATACTTTCAAGAAAATCCAATCTTCTACATCAAACTCTAAGTCCCATCATCGAACATCTGCATAAGACTTCTGCCAACTCACGACTTCTTCCAATTGGTCTCTAAGAAGCTTCAATTTTCCATCACTTCCTGGACTAGATTATGGCCCAGTAACTTTGCCTCCCCGACCTCAAACCAACTGGTTGAAGACCTACACCTTCTCCCATATAATGCTTCATAAGTCACCTTTTTAATACTAGCTTGGAAGTTGTTATTATAAGCAAACTCGATAAGAGGTAGATGATCATCCCAACTTTCTTTAAAGTCCAGCACATAGGCATATAACGTATCCTCAATGCTTTGAATAGTATGCTCTGCCTATCCATCAATTTGTGGATGAAAAGTGGTGCTAAGATTTACTTAAGTACCCAGATCCTTCTGAAAAGACATCAAAAAATATGCTATAAATTGAGTTTCTTGGTCTGAGATAAAACATAATAGAACTCTATAAAGGTGAATAATCACCCGAATGTAAAGTCTAGCATAATCCTTCGTTGAGTATGTCATTCTTACTGGCAAGAAATGAGCAGATTTTGTCAGCCTATAAATGATTACCTAAATAAAATCATACCTATGTGTAGTACGAGACAACCCAGTGATGAATTCCATATTTATCATTCCCCATTTCCATAATGGAAGCTCAATATACTGAGCTATGCCTCCAGGTCTTTGTTGTTATGCTTTAACTTGCAAACAGTTGGACATTGGACTACTATCTCTACAATATCTTTTTTATCCCAAAGGTCTAACTATTTGTCGCTCTAGGATGAACTGAATATCTTGAATAATGGGCCTCATAAAGAATCTTGGCACAGAGCCCTCCGATGTTTAATACACATAAGTGGCCCTCATACCTAAGAACTCCATCTTCAGTTAGATCAAAAGAAGGATGTTGCTGTTGTGGAATACTTTCCTACAGTGACATAAGCTCAGGATCCTCACACTGTCGCTCTTTTACTTCTGTAACAAAGACAGACTCTGTTGTATTGTTGTATGATGAACAACTATCCCTCTATCCTCCGCATATACTAGTCACATTTGCAAACTATCTAGCTGACATAGACCTTTTCCATTTTAACCTTATTAGCTTCAACGTTGCTTAGACTGCTAATAGACTTCCAGCTAAGTGTATCAGCAACAATATTAGCTTTGTCGGGATGGTATAAAATGTTAATATCATAGTCCTTTAGTAATTATAATCACCTTCTTAGTCAACGGTTCAACTCCTTTAGTTTAAATATATAATGGAGGCTTTGGTGGTCGGGAAAAACATCAATATGAACTCCGTATTGATAATGCCACCAAATCTTTAGAGAAAAAATAACTCCGACAAGCTCAAGATCACGAGTAAGATAGTTTTGTTCATATTTCTACAATTGCACGGAAGCGTATATGATAACCCTATCATGCTGCATAAGAACACAACCTAGGCCAATGCTTTAGGCATCATAATATACGACGTAACCTTTGGTGCCATTGGGAAGATTGAAGATAGGTGTGGTGGTACGTCTTTTCTTTAGCTCGTAAACATTTTTTTTACATGTGTGAGTCCACTAAAATTTAGCTTCTTTATGCGTCAATTTCATCAATGGTGCAGAGATAGAGGAGAATCCCTTAACAAACCTCCTATAATATTCTGCCAAGCTTAAAAAGCTATGGACCTCTGTCAGATTCAAGGGTCTCGGCTAAGCCATCACTGCTTCAATCTTCTAGCCATTGGCCTTGATACCATTGCACGTAATAACATGACCAAGAAAATCTAGAGAAGGTAACCAAAATTAACATTTAGATAATTTAGCATATAACCTGTTGTCATGGAGAGTTTGTAATATAGCTATGCATGCTCAGCTTCTGACCATGAATACATCAAGATGTCGTCAATAAACACAATCACATATTCATCCAAGAATGGTTTAAAGACTAGATCCATTATATCCATAAAACCTTCTGGGGCATATGTAAGCCCAAATGACATGACAAGGAACTTAAAATTGCCATACCTCATCTTAAACATTATCTTTGGAATATCTATATCCCTGATGTGTAGCTGGTGTAACCTGATCACAAGTTGATCTTTGAAAAGAATTTGGCACCCTGCAACTATGACAATATTTGGAGATGCCTCTGAATCCCATCGGCTTATGAGTGTATAAAAGGGATTCTGGACACTAGTAGAACCTGATATGTCTTCTCGACCTATCCCCCCACCATGACCTCGAGTAGACTATGGATCAGGTCTGGTAGCACATACTAAGGATAAAGAGGCTACTATAGATCCTAAAGGCTGAGCTGTTGTACCTTTGCATAAGCTTGGGTACTGGCTAATAAAATGTCCTATCTGCCAATAATGGTAACATGCATCTGAGCGCTTTCTACACGGCCCAGTATGAAGCTTACTATATTGTGTATGTGGAGTAGGTTGTCTCATTTTTACAGAATGCTCTTGTCGACGGCTCTGAAGCTGGTCTAAACTCTGCCTTGTCCTAAATGAATATAATGATCAAATCGCTTGCCTGGATCTGTTGTGGGAAATTACCAACTGACCGAGTGGATATTGATGAAATAGGGGCCTAAAATCACCCTACGGTTCCCTATAAGACCCATAGTATGAGCCCTTTTACTATGTTCTCTATCTCTGTGGGGACCCCGAATCTGATGATAAAGGTCTTCTGTAGTCTGAATGAAAGCTTGTATGCAAGAAATATCTACACCATCTTGTTAAGGCGCTATCCTGTAGTCTCTGAATAGGTGATCCCCTAAACCATCTATGTGATGATGAACTCTAGCACTCATGGTACGTACAATATCTGGTGCATACCTATCCAAAGAATTGAACCTAAGTCTATACTGCCTTACACTCATATTCCCCTACCTCAGACTAATAAATTAGTCAAGGTGAGCCTCCCAAACATCCCGTGGAAAGTAATGGGCTAGAAATTCCTTACATAAGTCCTTTCACTCTACTGGCAGAGTATCAGGCCCTCTGGATCTCTCTCATGCCTCATACCAAGAGATGGATATATCACGTAGTTGAAAAGAATCCAACTCCATAGCCTCGGTGATAGAGGCATGCATCACCCTCAATACTCTATACATATAGTTTATAAAGTCTTAGGGATCCTCAATAGAACTAGATCCCGTAAATACTGGAGGGGCCAAGTGAAGAAACTCTCATATGTTCGAGCTTTCTATTCGATCTCTTCTAGCATCTGCTCTAGTAGCTGAACTGCCTCCCTAATCCCCGGCTCCCAGTCTCTGGTGGGGGAACAACAGGTGTTAGAGGGCCTGCATCTCTACCTGCCTCAGCTACTATTAGAACAGGTGGTGCTGGGGATACTGGATCTCCTTGCCTCAATAGGTGCTGGGGAAACTGGTACTATGGGTACTAGAGACTCATTGTGTGCCCCTATGGGAAATAGATCCCGTTTACTAGAGAGGAATGACTGGTACCTTCCCTTTGATCCATACCTATTTCATGTCGTGCCATCTCCTGAGCATAGACAACCTATTAAATAAAAACAACAAAGCATGATTTATATTTCATATGTTCCTATAGCTTTGCTCTATAGCACGATCTATTAAGTGGATGAAATATAACCATACCTAAATACCTCATAGCCTCCTGATTATAAGTGTGGTTCACAACACAGCCATAAGCAATACTCTATTGGACGTCATTTTGGACTCTTGGGGATACAACCTGCTTTGATCCCATTTTTGTCACACCCCAAAAAGAGGGGAGACACGACTAGCACTCGATACCATCATGTCAAGTAAGCCATTAAATATGCTAGCTAACTAGAGTAGGGGACAAAAGATCGACTGTATAATATCCAAAAAACTAAGTCTAGACAATTTAGGTCATAACCTGGTCAACAATAAGATACTATCATTTCAAGTAAGCCATTAAATATGCTAGCTAACTAGAGTAAAGGATAAAAGATCGACAGTATAACATCCAAAAAACTAAGTCTGGACAATTTAGGTCATAACCTAGTCAACAATAAGTCGTATACACCAAGGCAGATAAGCCAAAATGATAAAATACTAGCTAGCCAACGAGGTTGCCACTAGAGAAGTACATGCGCACACACATATATATACAAACCAAACCTATGGCGGGAGACTAAAATTTGCAAAAGAACTGACCCAAAATACCATGTCCTTAATAGCTTCTAAGAGTCATAGAATCACTACTGGGATAGAGCCCCGACTATATCCAATTGTACAACACAAAGTAGACATCCTATGAAAGTTTTAGGAAGAGGTGGAGCTTACCAACTCATAGCTGAATTACTTGAGAGGTTGATCAGAATCCATACCTAAACCTGCACACACGAAATAAAAAGTGCAGCATTCTCAGGCAACGAGACGTCAATACGAATAAATATGTATTGGTATATAATGTAGAAAGTAAAATCATAGATAGATGTAGTAAAAGGGTAATAGAGATACCACTTGTCTTGGGTACTTTGAGTCTAGATGAGATGAGAGGGGGTGAGCTCCTCTGAGATGAGATGAGATGAGATGAGAGGAGGTGAGCTCCTTTGAGATGAGTTTGAGATGATTGATGAGTTAAGTTATTAATGTGTCACTTGTCTACTCTTTATTCTTTCATAGATAGACATTTGACTATCTGATGTGATCTTTATTCTTTCATAGATAGACATTTGACTATTTGATGTGATTTGATATTTATTTTGAGTCGATGTTGTTCCATATTATTCTGCCTGTTTCTGTTTCACTCAGCTATTTTACATACCAGTACATTCCAAGTACTGATGTCCACTCTGGACTGCATCATTTTATGATGCAAGGGCAGGTACTAGAGATCGTCAACAGGCGCTCCGTTGAAGATCTGAGATTAGAAGCTAACTTAGTAAGCCTCCCCTACTCTAAAGGACCTACTACATTTATTTCATCATGCTTTAGAGGTAGATTGGACTATCTCTTTTATTTTGATTTGGGTAGTCATGGGTTTGTCATTGGCACCACATAAGTAGTAATAGAGGCTTCATAGATGATGGTCGAGCATTGATGTTGAGACTCGTGAGCTAGTTCTTCCTACAAGCCTTTATTTTATATACTTATTTTGAGACTTTAGATGAGATGTGCCCATTTACTTACTTATACTTTCCGTTGTTCATTAGAGTTTATTGATTGAATGATGTGATGAGGTTAAGTGGTTCACTTGGGGACTATCAATAGTCTCTAAGTGCCGACCACGCCAAGGGTACCCTCCCGGGGCATGATAAACTTGGTATCAGAGCATAGAGTTCTAGTGTCCTACGGAGTCTATGAAGCCGTGTCTAGTAGAGTCTTGTTTATGGGTGTGTTGTCATCCCATATTTCATAAGAAGGAGGCTATAGGACATTAGGAATTGTTACACTTCTTTCTTATTCCAATTCATGTGATAGAGTTAAACTCTATGAAAACTCTCTTCGAATTTGTGCTCTACGCATGCAGAATTGGTAACATGCCTCCCAGAAGAGCTGTCAGAGGAAGGGGCGTCCTGCCAGACAAGTGGTTAATCCACCTGAGCCTCAAGTACCCGAGGAGCCTGTGGATCAAACTATCCTTGTTGAGCAACCCCCTCAAGATGAGGTCTCTAATGCTGAGCTACGCCAGGCTATTCAAGATCTAGCCCAGGCTGTCACAACACCTACTGTGAGACAAGGAGCGGGTAGACCAGATTCTCATGACACCTCTAGAGTCTGAATATTTTTTAGGATGAATCCGCCTGAGTTCACGTGGTCTGCATCTACTGAAGATCCCGAGAACTATGTGGAGGAACTTGAGAAGGTATTCGGGGTGATGGATATGGCTGATACTGAAAGGGTTGAACTAGCTGCATATCAACTCAAGGGTGTGTCTAGACTGTGGTTCGACCAATGGAAGAAAGGCAGAAGGGATGATGCTCCGTGTTTGACTTATTCAGTGTTTGAGAATGTCTTCTAGGGATGCTTCTTCCTAAGAGAGAAAAGAGAAGCTAAGGTGAGGGAGTTCCTGAATCTAAAACAGGGCTCTATGACTGTGCAAGAGTATGGTTTGAAGTTCACAGAACTATCTCGCTATGCTCCGGACATGGTTGCTTACATGAGGGGAAGGATGGGGATATATGTTGTTGGGTTGAATAGAGGACCCAAGAGAGATGGGAGAGGAGCCAAGCTTGTGAGTCACATGGACATCGGGCGACTGATGACATTTGTGCAACAAGCTGATGAGGAGAGATAGTATGACAGGGAAGAATTCAAATGCAAGAAAGCAAAGACATCCAGCCATGAGGTTGGGAGGAAAGGAAATCGCAACCGATTCCCAGCACCATCATCTGCTAGTGCACCTGCGCCTTGAGGCGGGTATGATCAGAGATCTCAAAATATGGGGAGTCATAAACTTCATTCGCAAGCTAATGTGGCTCAAGGTCCACAGGGTAAGCCACCATGTGATAAATGTGGCAAATTGCACTTGGGGAGATATCGTGATGGGAACAATGTGTGCTACAAGTGTGGCCAAGCGGGCCACTACTAGAAAGATTGTCCAAGGTGGGTTTACCGGTCTCAATCTTCCACACCCGCCCCGCCAGTTAGAGGAAACTAGAGGGATACTACATCAGGCGCAGACAGAGCAACAAACCGCTTGTATGCCATAGGTAGTCGCCAAGATCAAGAGAACTCCCCAGATGTTGTTACGGGTATGATTCGAGTCTTTACTTTTGATTGTTATGTTTTGATGGATCCTGGCGCCACATTGTCATTTGTAACTCCTTATGTGGCCAGTGGATTTGATAGAACCGCTGAGAGTCTTCTTGAACCCTTTGATGTTTCTACTCCAGTGGGTGAGTCTATTCAAGCTGAAAGAATCTATAGATCTTGTGTAGTGTCCATCCATCATAGGGATACTCTTGTTGATCTGGTTGAGTTGAAAATGATTGATTTTGATGTGATCCTTGGCATGGATTGGCTTCACGCCTATTATGTCTCTGTTGATTGTAGATCACGAACCGTTAAGTTCCAATTTCCTAATGAACTAGTTCAAGAGAGGAAAGGTGATTCTGTTACACCTATAGGAAAGTTTATCTCATATCTTAGAGCCAGAAAGTTGATTTCCAAAGGTTGTATCTATCGCCTTGTGCGAGTGAAATCTGATGATGTTGAGTCCCCAACTCTTGAGTCAGTTCCGATTGTTAATGAGTTTCCGCAAGTATTTCTTGATGATCTTCCTGGAGTCCATCTTGATAGGGAGATTGACTTTGGGATTGATGTTCTTCCTGATATCCAGCCTATTTCGATTCTTCCTTATAGGATGGCCCCCGCTGAGTTGAAAGAGTTGAAAGAGCAATTGAAAGATTTGCTAGATAAGGGCTTCACTAGGCCAAGTGTTTCACCTTGGGGTGCTCCTATCCTATTCGTGCGAAAGAAAGATAGGTCCCCCAGAATGTGTATTGATTATAGGCAACTGAACAAGGTCACGATAAAGAACAAATATCCTCTTCCAAGGATAGATGATTTATTTGACCAACTTTAGGGCGCCTCTTGTTTCTCCAAGATAGACCTTAGATCTGGCTACCACCAGTTGAAGGTGAGGGAATGTGACATTCTTAAAACAACCTTTAGGATTAGATATGGTCATTTTGAGTTCTTGGTCATGTCTTTTGGGTTGACGAATGCACCTTCCGCCTTTATGAACTTAATGAATAGAGTATTCAGACAATATTTCGATATGTTTGTGATTGTTTTCATCGATGACATTTTGGTATTTTCAAAAAGTGAGGAGGAGCATGCTAACCACCTCAGTGTTGTCCTTCAAACCCTTAAGGACCATGAGTTGTATGCAAAATTCTCAAAGTGTGAGTTCTGGCTTAAGTAAGCAGCTTTCCTAGGCCATATTATTTTCGATGATGGTATTTGAGTGGATACCCAAAAGATTGAAGCGGTAAAGAACTGGCCCAGACCGACCACTCTGACTAACATTAGGAGTTTCTTGCGGTTGGCAGGCTATTACCGCAGATTTGTGGAGGGATTTTCTTCCCTATCCACGCTATTGACCAAATTGACTCAGAAAAAGGTCAAGTTTCAGTGGTCTGAGGAATATGAGAAGAGTTTCTAAGAATTGAAAATGAGGTTGACTATTGCACCAGTCCTTACCTTGACTGAGGGGACAAAGGACTTTGTGATTTACTGTGATGCTTCAAGGTTTGGATTGGGATGTGTGCTGCAAAGAAGGAAGGTGATAGCCTATGCTTCCAGACAACTCAAGGTTCATGAAAGGAATTATCCAACCCATGACCTCGAATTGGCAGCAGTGGTGTTCGCACTTAAAATCTGGCGCCACCACTTATGTGGAGTGCACGTGGATGTGTTCACTGACCATAAGAGTCTGCAGTATGTTTTCAGTTAGAAAGAGCTCAACTTGTGATGGAGGAGATGGCTGGAATTGCTCAAGGATAACAACATGAGCATTCACTACCACCTAGGTAAAGCTAACATTGTTGTTGATGCTCTTAGCAGGCTATCAATGGGTAGTACAACCCATTTGGAGGAAGGAAGGAGCTAGCCAACGAAGTGCACCGGTTGGCTCGATTGGGAGTTCAACTTGAGGAGAATGATGAAGGAGGAGTTAATGTTCAGGATGGGTCTACTTCATCCTTAGTTGCAGAGGTGAAAGAAGAGTAAGACTGAGATCCTATCATACTCCAACTGAAGGAGGTTGTCCACAACCAGAAAGTGATGGTCTTCTCCAAAGGGGGAGATGGAGTGTTGAGGTATCAAAGTAGATTGTGTGTTACAGATGTTGATGGCATTCGGGACCGAATCATGGCAGAAGCCCACAACATTAGGTATTTCATTCACCCAGGCACTACCAAGATGTATCACAACTTGAGAGAAGTCTATTGGTGGAGCGGAATGAAGAGGGATATTGCGGAATTTGTTTTGAAATGCTCAAATTGCCAACAAGTGAAGGTTGAGCATCAAAGGCCATGTGGATTGGCTCAGAACTTTGAGATTTCAGAATGGAAGTGGGAGATGATTAATATAGAATTTGTTACTGGTCTTCCAAGGTCCCGAAAGCAACATGATTCGATATGAGTAATCGTGGATAGAATGACTAAATCGGCTCACTTCTTGGCAGTTAAGACAACAAATACTGCGGAGGAGTACACAAAGTTGTACATCCAAGAAATTGTGAGGTTGCATGGGATTCCTTTGTCCATTATCTCGGACATAAGAGCTCAATTTACCTCCCAGTTCTGGAGATCGTTCCAAAAAGGATTGGGTACTAAGGTGAACCTGAGTACAACCTTTCATCCACAGACAGATGGTCAGGCAGCGCGACAATTTAAACACTCGAGGAAATGTTAAGAGCTTGTGTTCTTGACTTTAAGGGAAATTGGGATGATCACCTACCATTGATTGAATGCAAGCATTCAAATGGCTCTTTATGAAGCCTTGTATGGGAGGAGATGTAGATCACCAATCGGGTGGTTTGAGGTTGGAGAAGCGGAGTTGATTGGGCTTGATCTTGTTCACCAATCGATGGAGAAGGTCAAGGTCATTAGAGAGAGGTTAAAGACTGTCCAGAGTCGCTAAAACTCTTATACCGACGTGAGGAGAAGAGACTTAGAGTTCAACGTAGATGATTGGGTGTATTTGAAAGTGTCGCCTATGAAAGGTGCCCTAAGATTTGGGAAGGAGGGAAAGTTGAGTCCACGCTATGTTGGACCATATTAGATTGTAAAGAGGATTGGGAAGGTTGCTTATGAGTTGGAGTTACCTTCTGAATTAGATGGAGTGCATCCGGTATTCCATGTGTCAATGTTGAAGAAATGCTTGGGAGATCCTGCCTTGGTGATCCCTGTTGATAGCTTTGGAGTAAAAGATAGCCTATCTTACGAAGAAGTTCTGATGCAAATCCTTGATTGTCGGATTCGTAAGTTGAGGAACAAAGAGATAGCCTCAGTCAAAGTCTTGTGGAGGAATCAATTCATTGAGGAAGCCACATGGGAAGCTGAGGAAGAGATGAAGGTCAAATATCCGCACCTATTCGTGCCAAATGATGAGAGTGTTGAAGGTAAATTCCTTACCCTTCACTAAATTGATTGGTCTATTATTGATGTGACTTTCTATTATTAAGTCGAGAGTTTGATTGATTCAGTTGAGTTCGGAGATGAGTCTTGAGTCTATTCGTGCCCTAATATCCACCTATACTCATCATTCGAGGACAAATGATCCCAAGGGGGATGATGTGACGTCCAGTAAAATCACCAAAATACTCCTAGAGTGAAGGTATGCGTGTAACGCATCTTTCGATGCATGTACGGGAAATCCGAGGCCGGATTTGTGATTAGCACAAAAATAATTGAGTGGGAAAATGGTCTCGGTCGATTTTTAGAGTGACTCGATCAAAAGATAATTTTTTGATATAAAGCGCAAAACAGTGTTAGTATGCGACAGGGGCACCACGCACACATTGTCGACCAGAACTTATAATCTTTTAAAGATTTTTGACGGGATGGAGAAAACTCGTTCAAAAACTCTTTTCTAAAAATACATTGTTTGTGACTAGTTCGCGTCGCGAACTGTGTCTTTTCCGAGTTAAAATTTTTTAAATTATTATGAGGGGCATTTCGGTCAATTCCCCACCCCTTCTAAACTCTATACACGATCTAATAAGGCCGTTTAGACATGAAAAGGATCTAAAACCCCCATTCTAAGTCCTATTCCAAAACATTACTAAGGCTAGGGCTTGAGGAGAGAAGAGAAGAGCTTGAATTGAGAGATTCGAGAAGAGATACTTGACGTGCTTGGTTGATAGCTGCATTCAAGGTATGTAAGGCAAAACCAAAAGCATGGAATAGTTCTTCTATGTACCCCGTAGAGGTCATAGATGAGTTGATGATGTGTAGAGTTTACATGCATGATCTTTGATGGTTTTCCTTAAAATTATGTTTGAAATTACATGTTTTCCTATGTTGGTGATCATCATGCTATTTATTTTCTTGAATTAAACCTTTTCATGAGAATTTGCATAACTACATGATTATTTGAAAAACATACATAGTGAACTTGAGAATTGAGTCTAGAGCCTTGAGTTGAGATCGTTGATTGTGATGAGAGAATGATAATGAGTTGATAGCATTTGACTGTTTTATGAGTCTCTACAAATGAACTTTACTGATATGTCTATTCGATTGTTTCCTAATAATTGTTCTAAATCTTGAGTCCTCGATTGAGATTGATTGATGAGAGAGCTAAAGTCCCTATGAGATGTTGATTGATTAGAGGGCTAAAGTCCCTATGAGATGTTGATTGATGAGAGGGCTAAAATCCCTATGAGATGTTGATTGATGATAGGGCCAATGTCCCTATGAGTTGATTGGTTTGATTGGATTGATGGTTTTATGAGCATTGAGTCATCGGAGGAGTATCGAGCACCGAAAGAGTGAGAGTCCGACTTGAAATCGTCAAACTATGTCACCAAATATAGGCGAGGCTTAGAACCATCACATATATTACGGTTCCCTCTTGATTAGAAGTCCCTGAAACAATAGCAGAATTATTTATGACTGACTCCATATTGGGTGAGCTGATATGGTTTTGATTCGTTCCCTACCTGGCAAGTTTGGAACGGCTGTGGCAAAATCAGCGTGACTGTTGTACATTCACTGGCTCATAAGTGATTGTTGTCGGATAAGAGAAACTCCCATAAATTTTCTACCTTGAGTACTCCGAGTCTAGATGAGATGAGAGGGGGTGAGCTCCTCTGAGATGAGATGAGATGAGCGGAGGTAAACTCCTTTGAGATGAGTTTGAGATGGTTGATGAGTTTGAGTTATTGATGTGTCACTTGTCTACCCTTATTCTTGCATAGATAGACATTTGACTATTTGATGTGATTTGATATTTATTTTGAGTCGATGTTGTTTCCATATTAGTCTACTTGTTTCTGTTTCACTCAGCTATTTTACTTACAAGTACATTCCAAGTACTGATGTCCACTCTGGACTGCATCGTTTTATGATGCAGGGGCAGGTACTAGAGATCGTCAACAAGTGCTCCGTTGAAGATCTGAGATTCGAAGCTAACTTGGTGAGCTTCCCCTACTCCGGAGGACCCACTACATTTATTTCATCATGCTTTAGAGTTAGATTAGACTATCTCCTTTATTTTGATTTGTGTAGCCATGAGTTTGTCATTGGCACCACATGAGTAGTAATAGAGGCTTCATAGATGATGGTCGAGCGTTGATGTTGAGACTTGTGAGCAAGTTCTTCCTACTAGCCTTTTTTTATATACTTATTTTGAGACTTTAGATGAGATGTGCCCATTTACATACTTATACTTTCTGTTGTTCATTAGAGTTTATTGATTGAATGATGTGATAAGGCTAAGTGGTTCATTTGGGGACTAGCAATAGTTTTTGAGTGCAAGCCACACCAAGGTTACCCTCCCGGGGTGTGACACAAAATTTGCTAGAAAGATCTAATATAACCTTACATGAACTTCTTTAAAAAAAAATTTTAAAAATCAAATTAATATTTTCTCTTCAATTAGGTAAAAGAACATATCTGAGTCATTTGTGTAACAATAAAGGTATACATAAGTTACTGTTGGAACGAGGGAGTATATTAGCTCTTAATCTCAAAGTTGAGGGAACACACCCTTTTTCCTTCTCCAAAAGTACTTTGACAAAAAACACTTTTTAACATAAGCAGATTTTAAAAGCTTCGCCAAAAAGACTATTTTCTCTATCCCATTTTATGTGACACTCTTTTCTTTTTAGTTCATACGAAAAAGAACGTCACCTTGAGTCATTTTTTGATGAGTCTAAAAGTCGAATTTTAGAAATATTGTAAAAAATTTAGAGTTTTGCAAATTAAAATAAAGAGTTTTAAAAGGCTTATAGTTGGAAATTTTGAATTTTGAGGTCATTTTGAGTTTTGAGTGTCGCAATTCGATTTCATAAATTTCATCAGTTTCGGAATTTTGAATATGGTCTAGAAGAACTTGCAAAACTGATGTCACGCCTCGGGAGGGTACCCTAGGTGTGGCCGGCATCGAGAGACTATTGCTAGTCCCCAAGCGAACCACTCGTTCTCAGGACAGTCACTCAACATCAGTATAGCGGAATAGTGGAAGTAGTCCAGTGAGCTACCTCAATAAAAAGGGCCAATGGCCAACATCAGTCTCAACATCAGAATAAGCAAGTGTAAGTGCTACTCAATTCATAAGGAAAACCCTCAACATCAAACCTCGACTCATGTCTATGAAGCCTCTAACTTGACTCAACTATCTAAGATGGTACCATGACAGGCCATGGCTACCCAACTTAATAAATAACGAAAGCAAACAAATAAAGGGTCTCCTTCGAATAGCAATGAGGCTCACCAATGTCTGAACTCGAAATCTCTGACCTCAACGACACGTCTGCTGAAGTCCTCTACCTCCTGTATCTGCATCATGAAATGATGCAGCGCCGGGTGGCGTTAGTACGTGGAATGTACTGGTATGTAAAATAGCTGAATATCATAGTACAAGTACAACAGTATAGGGATAACATCAACTCAACATCATACACCATCAGAATATCAAATGTCTATCTAAGGCAAGAAGTTAGAGCAGACAAATGGCTCATCAACATCTCATCTCTACATCATCAATACCTCGGACTCACCTCAAGGAACCTCGACTTAACTCAACTCAAGGAAACTCGACTCGACTCAACTCAAGGAAACTCGACTCAACTCAACTCATGGAACTCAACTCAAGGAACTCGACTCAAAACATCACATCAACATCAACATCAGAGTACTATCGAAGTAAGACCTCATTGGGAGTTTCTCTAACTGACAACCATCACCCATGAGCTGGTGATGATACAACGAAGCGATGTCGTTGCCACATCCATCCAGTACCCTACCCGGGGTAAAGGACATCAACCTCAGTGGATCCACAAGAAAAACCTCAGTCCTTTATTGGGACAAGAAAGGATCTATCCGCATTGCGGTTCAATCCTCTCTTCCTACGCGGGCCACATAGTTAATGGGTTCGAGTAGGACTCACTTTCACCCATTTCGGTGCTCAATACTCCCCCCAAAACTCGACACGCTCATAAAACATCAACCTCATCAGTCCCATAGGGACATAATACATTATCATCAATCCCATAGGGACATAATACCTCAACATCAGTCCCATAGGGACATAATACCTCAACATCAACATCAACTCATCTCATCAACATCAACATCAACATCATGGACTCGAAATACTCTTTTAGAATTTAATTTTAGGTGTTAAGACATCATGAAACATCATTCTCATCAACATCATCATCAAGACTCTCATCAAATGTGAAACACAGTCACAACATTACAAACAATATCATTGTCAAGGCTCTAGACTCATCCCCTAAGTTCATTATTACACTTTTTAATAAAATAATCATAGGGTTTTGTGAAAAACACTCATGAAAATGAATTATGCAATAAATAAAGTTTATGATGATCATCAATTCGTGTAAAATATATGAATTTAAGTAAAACTCAGTATAATGCTCAACAATCTTCACATCAAACTTATTATACTCAATACATGACTCAATTTAGCAAAAAAGGGCACATAGGAGAGCAATCCCATGCTTTAAGTTAGCCTTACATACCTAGGATGATTGCTAACAACAACTCCTTGAACAATCTCCTCTTGAATTCCTCAATCTCAACTCCCCTCAAGCCCTGACTTAGTGATTTTGCTAGGAAGAATGTTTTTGGATAGGTTTTTGGAACCCTTTCTCGGAGAAAACGACCTATATTCGTCGTATGGGAAGTTTAGAAAGTATTTGGAATGAACAAGAATGCCCCTTAAAAATTTTAAAAAAAAATTTCCGACTTGAAATAACACAGTCCGCGACGCGGACCTGTCGCGGACAATGCATTCCGAAAACTTAACTCCGTCGAAAAATCACAGAAAAATATAAGTGTGTCTCTGCGATAGGTCCGCGACACGGCTCTGTCGCGAACTCACCCTTTTTTTGTTTTAGAATGAAAAATTATCTTTTGACTCGGTCGCTCTAAAAATCAATTGAGACTCTTCCCCCACTTAATTTTTCGTGCTGATCACGAATCCATTCTCGCATTTTAAATTCGAGCATCGAAAGATGCCTATTGCGCACACTTCTCCTCTAGTGGTATTTTGATAATTTTACCGGGCGTTACAACTGAATTCGTAGTTAATGGAGATTTTAGGCCCAAAGTTGCCATTCTAGTTCATTTTGGATCATAAGTTTGACTTTGGTCAACATTCGGAGTTCGGGAGCTCGTATCTAAATTTCATCAATTTCAATGGTTTCGGTAGTGAAACTAACGCTAGAAATGGCTTCGTTGTACTTTTTAGAATATTCTGAGTATATCTTGAGTTTTTGATTTAGAAACTAGATTAAATGGTCTTTCTCGGGTTCGAGACTACGGAGGTTCCGGATTCGAATTCTGACGATTCTACTAAGTACAGATTATCTTTCTGGTTCAATGTTGGTTTGTCTTAACGAGGTTCCAAATGAATTTCTGAGGGTCCAGTTCTTGTTTTGTTTATGATGTGTGTTGCTGGTGCAGCAGATGTCTAGTGCCTCCCATTTGTGCTCTGCGTTTGCGGGAGTGTATCCACCTTCGCAGAGGTCTAGCCTGGGTGACCTCCGTGTTCGCGGATCCCATCTCCACCTTTGTAGATCATTGTGAAGGGAACCTCCATGTTTGTGATTCGAGTCCTTACATTCGTGGAGGGTTGGGAGAATTAAGGCTCCACATTTGGGGAGTACACCGAATACCTTAATGATTTTAATGGTATAAATTGGGAATTTCTCATACTTCAATTTTCAAACTTTAATCATTGATTTCTCCCTCACCATAGCTTTGTTTTTTTAAACCATTTTCACCATTGAACTTCTTATCACGTGAGGAATGTTTTCATGCTTTAATTTTCAAATTCAGAAAATGTCTTCAGCCATGAGATTGACCATTTTACCCTTTTCTCCGAATTAATTGATTTTAGTGTCATTAGATCTGTTATATGATTGTGATATCTTATTTGAATAGATTGTGGTGATTTGGAATACTGTAAAAGGGAGAAAACAACGATTTCAACTTGATTTGAGACTTTATTTGAGGCAAGTGGACTTCTAACCTTTTGTTAAGTATGAATGGACCTTGTATGTTCCTATGTATACGGAATTGAGTAGTTTGGGGGGTAGAATTGTATCATCGTAGGTTTGATCATGATATTTGGAGTGAATGATTGTTCATATGGTGATAAATTGACTTATAAATTAACTGTGGATTCATACCCTATTTGTTCTTGTAAATCGTTTGATATTGATAGCGATATGGTGCTTATATTGTGATATGGTTGATATATTGATACTGTAGTGATATTGAGGCACTTGAGAATTATTCAATTTCTATTGTTGATATACATGATATATATGGATATCTTGCATACTCCATTTCCTTGAACATGACTAATATGTCATTATTATGTGCTTTCTTGATGATCCATTGATGATGAAAATTCAAAGGAAAATGGTTCCGGCTAGTGAAAAAGAAAAGAAAGAAAATAAAAAAAACGAAAGGAAATGGTTCCAACTAGATATGAAAGTTATTGCCGAAGAGAAATATTTTCGGCGGATACATGGTCCATGGGTTCCGATTGAGACAATCATTTGGTCAGGGAATGTGTATCGTAGGATAGACATGCATCACGATTATTTGACATTGCATCGTATTATTGATATTTCATGGAATACACTCCATCTCATACCATATCCGATTGATATTATTTGTATATTATTTGTGAGATTGTATACTTATTGTATCCCTGATTTTGAGTAAGTGTTGGATCTACTTATATACTTGTGCATTGAGATATGATGCCAGGTAATGAGTATAACTGTACCTATTGTGAAATGTATACTATATTGTGTCGGGACTTTTTCGAGTGCAAGGTTGTAGTTCGGCGGATTGTGGTTGGATTTAAGGAGTTACTTATGTTCTTCATTGCTTTCTTTAGGTTAGTTTCATTTCGCTGAGTACCCAGTTGTTTGGTGCTCAACCCTTGCTACATTCTTTTAGGTCGTGAGCTCGGTCCATCATGCTAGACTCCTCTTTGTCGGATCGAGTTTCTGGATTACTTGTGAGGTAGCTGCTTATGACTTCAGTAGGCCTTTAAGGATCCCATTCTATGTTTTGTTCTATTTGAGGACTAGATATTATGACTTGTATTTCATTTGGGTATTCTGTATTTAGAGGCTTGTACACGTGACATCAGTTCTTGGGACAGTTATAGTTCGATTTCTTCCACTTTTGTATCTTACTAGACGGTTTATCTTCCTCTTTTCTCATTATTGTTGAGTTGTTTGAATTTTGGGTTGACTCGCGTTGGTAGGGTTAGGTGAGTGCCATCACACTCGGATTTCGGGTTGTGGCACATACCAAATGATTCCTAAGTGTTGGAACCTCTCAAAAGTATGGGTGTGTTGCTATGAAAAGATATTTCTTAATTTTGTCGTGTTTGGTTGATTTAAAAGTTTTAAAAAATATTTTCAAATGGAATTACTTTCCTCTAATTTAAGAAAGATAACTTCCATACATAAAGCAAGGAAAAAAATTCAAAACTTTTCTTAAGTCAGAAAAATATTTTTTGGAAAAACATGAAAATATTTTACTTCATACCAAACACTGCTCAACCCTTTGTTTGGATGGTTGTTAGGTGTATCATATTGTATTATATCGTACTATATTATTCTAATAAATACAATGTTTGGACGAATTTTATTGTTCTCCATCGTTATATAATATTACACATCTATAATCTGAATGATAAACTAATGAGAATATTAGGGCACATGGTTCAACTATTATGAAAAGGTAGGGTAAAAGGATATAAAGTAGAATTATTATATAATAAGTAAAGACAAAATGAGAAGAAAATATTAATTAACGACGTAATCATACTAAATAGATCGTTATACAAAATGAGTTTTTTCGTTATTACCTAAGGATGAATTTAAGTGATATGATATAATATGTTTATGTGACAATTAAAATAAATATTGTATTTAAACTAACAATATAATACAATAGAACGAATAATCCAAACAAGGTGTAATCTACGGGTACTTAGTTCTTTATCTATTACGTAATAAGAAGTAATAGATATTTGTATTATTCATTGGATTTATCCATTTTGGTCTATATCTAATATGGGCAAAGTATGATATTTTATTCATTTTCAACCAAACTCATGCATAATTGAGTGGTCCGTCCATCTGCCACCCCCTATTTGTAACTTTAACTACGATTGCATAAAGTTATGTGTTAAAGATACATGACCTTATTTAATCTTGGTTTTGCCTGAGCAAGAAGTGGTAATGTACAAAAATGGTTAGCCTTAGATGACTCAATTAAGTCATTGGATGGTGAATTTGGTGGCAAACTCCAAGTAAATCCTTGAAGAAGCCTAGCAAGTAACATCGTAGTAATTGTTGAGCCAAGTTGCACAGCTGGACAACCTCGTCTTCCAATACTAAATGACAACAAACGTAACTTTGGATCGGTGAGAACTACTTCACCACCATCTTCCATTTTGAGGTGGCGCTCCGGCTTGAACTTCAGTGGCTCCTTCCAAACTCTAGGATTCCGACCAAGTCCAAGACGACTTAATAGCACTATGCTCCCTTTCGTGATGAAGTACTTTTCACTGATGATGGTATCAGAGACAGACATATGAGGAGCATTAAAAGGCCATACAGGGTGGAGTCGAAAGGCCTCTTTTATGCAAGCTTTGATATAATTTAGCCTTGGCAAGTCTGATTCTTGAACCAATCTATTGATCCCAACAACAGTGTTGAGTTCTTCTATGGCCCTTTGCATCAACTTTGGTCGGTTCAACATTTCTGCAAGTGTCCATTCAACTGCATTTGAGGGATTATCCATTGTTGCCACCATGAGTTCCTGAGCATTATTTGTTTGTAACCAATCATGTCATGTCAACACAATCTGATAAGATGAGCACTAATTTATGTTTAATTTTTATTTTTTGAGTTAATACATAGGGTAGGGAGAGGGAATGCGGATGTACTAGCATGGTCAAATCTTTTTTAAATAGTAAGAAAAGTTGTTTATTCAAAAGTTTTGTTTTCTCTGAAAGTACTTTTAGATCCTTGGTCAAGTATAAATTATTGTACTAATATTGACATAAGTGTTTTTCGAATTAATTGATTAAAGGCAAACTGTTATTTTTCTTAGGAGAAAGAGGCTGATATTACCTTTTAATTTTGCGATTTAGAGTTGATCTACCCCTAGTTATTCATTACAGTTGCACAAATAACCTAGATAAACCCTTTATATATAACAGAAGTGAAAATAAATTAATTCAATTTTTTTTGTTTTATCTTTTTTTAAAAAATCCATGAGGGATATATTAGATTCTCTTGCAAATCTCAGGGGTGTATTTAGTACGTTATACACATAATGTTTTTATTTTTTGCTTTCTTTAATTCGATGAACAATTTGAGTGTATTCTCTCGATAGTCCAATTTATTTTTTCTCAACTTTTAAATTTATCATAGATGCTACAATTTTTTTAAGATACAAAAAAAAAAATACAATATAATTGCAATATTCACTTCTTTCTTTTTATTTTTCATTTTCATACTGAAAAATGAAATAAGAATGAAAACTTAAATAATGGTAAGGGAATACAAATTAATCGTTGAATCAAAGAAGTTAAAAAAAATTTACCCATGAGAAGGATTAAATATACTTTGAATTTTGCTGGAAGGATCTAATATATCCTTACATGAACTTTTTTTAAATAAAAACTTTAAAAAATTAAATTAGTATTTTCACTTCCATTAGATGAAAAGCATATCTAAATTACTTGTGTAATAATAAAGGTATATGTATGCTACTTTTGAAATGTGGGAGTATATCCGTCTTAATCCCAAAGTTGAGTGATCAGACCCCTTTCTCATCTCCAAAAGTACTTTTTCCAGAAGTACTTTCACAAATATCATAAGAAAATTTTAAAAGCTTGGCCAAATAGATTACTTTCTATTCTATTTTAAAGCACTTTTTTTTTTGGTTCATCCCAAAAAGAATGATATCTCACTATAATTAGAAATAATTTAATTTTAAAATTGTGTTTTACCTTTAGTGAAATGAATCTCAGTCACATATAAATTTAAGAATAATTTTAGATCACAAATTTCAAAAGTTTTTTTTTCCTTAAACTTTATGTCAAGTCAAGACTGCCTATGCAACGGAGGGTGTATTAATCATAAAAGCTGGAGATGATCACACAACAGAACCTTATCAACATAGTTTAGTAATTGGATGTATACTTACGAGCACTTCTGCTTTAATCTCTTTAACATTCATCAATGGATCCCCATTGGTGTCTTTAAGCATGATAAGAACATCAAGGATGTCTTCTTCCAAAGTTTTGTTGCCATCTTTCCATAATTGAATCCTCTGATCAACTTCGATATCAATGTGTTTTGTTGCTGTGGCATAGGCTTTCTTGATAATTGATTTGTGACCATCTAAATCAAATACACTTAACCATGGTAAGTAATCTGATATACCAAAAGAATGAAAATATTCAAGAAGTGTAAAAATTGCATCAACTTGCTCCTCATCTTCTATAATTCCAAATAATGATCTCTTGCTGAAAATCATATTCCTAATTATATTCCCACAATAATATCTTGTCACTTTCCTCAAGTTAATAACAGGTTGGTTGTTGCATAGATTGTAAACGAATCGAAGAAGGTGGTCAGCCTCCTCATCCCTTTTAGGACGAAGCCATTGAAATGATGTCGGGGATAGCAGATGGGAAGTAAGAATTCTCCTCAGTTTCATCCATTGATCACCAACGGGGAGAGAAACAGCGGTCAAGTAGCCATTGCTAACGAGGCTCGCAGACATGCAAATAGGCCTGGATGAGAAAACAGAGTCTTGAATCTTCAAGAACTCGCAAGCAAGCTCAGGAGAAGTTACAGGAATGACGTGGACTTTACCCAGACGAATGCAAGCGATTTCGGTGTCCATTTCCTCCATAATTTTGTGTATCCAATGAATAAATGTTGGCTTGTCTTTCAGGATGATTTGAGGAAGACTTCCAATTATAGGCCATGATTCTGGTCCCGGAGGGAATGGTTTATTGTTTCTTACACTACTACTCCATGTGCTAAGAATAGTAGAAGTAAAGATTGTCCACATAGTAGTATTGTTATTGGATTCTGAGAAAGTGGGGAGGATGTAACTGTACATTACCGTATGAAGAAGGTTTAAAACTTTCATCATTTGTGAGAAAATGGGGAGGAAGTAATTGGAAGTTATCATCATTTTTTACTTGTGATTGCCAGATTGCATGTCTTCCACTATATATAGGCTTGCCTAAACTAGCAGGCCAAGGGAGTGCCAAAAAAGGTGTGGTAAGTAGTATTTAATACTCCCACCCACTCAATTTAGATAACGCACTTTAACTCGGCATAAAATTTAAAAAATATGAAAAACTTTATAATATTTCGAAACTATCCTTAGAAAAGAGTACACTATTGTGTACTTTTTGCCAAATAAGTAGGACTCAACATGAATACAATATCGATAGTGCTATTATATATTTATCAAATAAAAAAGTGTGACATTTATTTTAAAACTATCTAAAAAAAAGTGTGTCATATAAACTAAAACCGAGAGTATACTCTCTATCATTTAATTTTAATGTGACATCAGATGGTATGCGGCCTGAGACAGGCCACGAAAGTAAAACAAATATATTTGAAATATATATGTATATTATATAGTAGTTACATTCCCTTTTTATATTTTAAATCTGGGAATTCCAACGGAGATTTAATAGTGATAAACTATAATATCTCAATTCTCAAAGGGGACGTTGTCAGTGCTCATTCATTATGTAAGAAAAATGCTATATAATTAGTGATGATTTGGCATTGAGATATAAATGAAGCTTTTATGAAGGAGGCAACTTTTTCCAACAAGGCCAGTTCATTCATGTGTTTTACTCCAATAAAGGCTAAAACTATAGACATGGTAGTTTATTAATGGAGTTCGGCATCAAAAAGATAAAAATTGATTGTCAAAATTCTAGAAGGGCAAATTACTTTGAGATGAAACCAAAGAGGTAAAGGTGTTAGGCCTTGCGCCTTGCCCTTTATTTTTTAATGAACATTAAAGGCAAGGCACATTTCCCAAACGCTTTACTCCACTAAGGTAAATAGTGGGAATTTTCAAATTTCTCATCCACTGTACTGAATTGGTTATATTGTAGTCGCTGAAATTAAGTGTTGTAGTTGATAGTTCAAAACTGTCTTGCCTTGTTGATAGTCATCCGTTTATCTTGAGCTAATGCATTGTGAAAATAGCTGTTTTTATTTGTATTACAGTCTTTATTACTAATATATGGATAATACAGTGAAAAAAAAAAAAGAAAAATATAAAATTGAGACCATTTTAATTAAATGGATTAAAATATAGTGTCATTGAGGATAAGGTGAAAATATTGAATTAAAAACTTATTAAACGTTGAAACATGACATTTTACTTGAGTGCATTAAGGGGATTGAGGAATAATACAGCAATGTTGTAAAATATGAGTAATATGGAGCAAGCAACGCAATATAGTCAAGAGATGTGAAGAGCAAAATATAGAGATCATTTTATTCAAAATGTCTTCAAAGATCTATCATAATGGTGAATGACAATCCTATTTATAAGTTGAAAAAACACTCCAAAAATCATCATGTTAAATATCATAATTAATAGATATATTTTTATCCAAATTGATTCATCAAACCTAGGGAATCTGTATACACGAATATCAGTAGTTCATGTAATAAATAAATGGACAATTCACCAATTTAATGAATTTATAATACTCCCCCTTGAATGTCCACAGATAATGTGTCTCATTAAAATCTTACTGAAAAAATCCAATCATGAATGTTGCATCATCAAGAACCTTAATATACGTTAAGCTAAGTGGGACAAAATCATGGTTAAAAATGTGTGACCTATGTGGTTTAATACTCTTATACTATCTTATGCTATAAACTCCCTTAGCACTTATCCTTGTATTTTCACTTATGATTATGTTCATTTCCTATGAATTCTTATTATATGCTAAGAAGACTTAGTTAGAATCCCCTCGAGGACCTTATTCGTTGTGTCACACCTAAGACCTAACTTGAGTTGTGAAAAACTTGGTATCGAAGCACGAGGTTTTAAAGTGCCCTAGAAAGTACAACATGCCACGTCCAATAAAGTCTTATTCAGTGGTGTGAAGAATATTACATCTATGAGTAGGAAGCTCTAAGGCATTTTTTGGGAACTTTCCCTTCTTTCATGATTGATGTCGTGCCTTAGAGTTATCCTAAGACCTCATATATCTAATGAATTTCTCTTTGCACTATTCAGACGGTGCCTTTAAGAAGGGTTCCCGTGCCGAGGGAAATCAATCCAAATGAGGGCTAAGCTCCTCCGGTCCCTCAAGCTCCTCACAAGGAGCCGATTACACATGCACTGTTCCATATGTCATTACTATGTTGGCTCAACCATGGCCAACCAAGCCAATCAGGGTGTTTCTTCTCCTCCTCAAGTGCCTACCCCAGCTACAAAAATCGGGGACTTCATGAGAATGAATCCATCCGAATTCAATAGTTCTAAGGTGGACAAAGACCCATTGGAGTTTGTTGATGAGGCTTATAGAATTATGGCAAGCATGGGAGTGCCTCCAAATGAGAAAGGTGAGCTAGTGGCCTACCAACTTAAGGGTGTTGCGAGGATGTGGAATGACCAATAGGTTATGGAAAGTGGTGAAAGTGTGGGGCCTATTGTATGGGAAAAATTCAAGGGTACTTCCTAGAGTGGTTCTTTCTGTTAGAGTTAAGGAGGCCAGGATCTAAGATTTCATCAATCTTCGTCTAGAAAGTATGAGTGTGGGGGAGTATGCCTTCAAATTCACTAAGTTATCTATATATGCACCTCTCATGGTCTCCAATTCAAGTAGATTGATGAGCAAATTTATCTCAAGCATCTTGAATATGGTGTCTAAGGAGTGCAAAACCACTATGCTAGTCAAGGAGGACATCTCCTGATTAATGACCTATGCTAAGAAAATGAAGGATGAGAAGATGAGGGAGAGGTCTAGGGAGTTCAGAAAGGCACAAGTTGATGGTGGTGGCCTCTTCAATCGAAAATTTCGGAAATAGTGGTGAAAGGGCCTAAGGTGGTCAAAGGTACATTGGTAAAGGTTTAAGCAATACTTCTCCTAAAAGATTTGTCATGGACAAGGGGTTCAACCCCAAGGTTCAAGGCAGTCCGGGTGTCCAAGCTACTCCTTGTAATAAGTGTGGCAAGCCCCACAAAGTGGAATGTTTGTTTGGTTTTGATGCATGCTTTAGATGTGTAAAATTTGGTCATTATTCCAAGTATTGTAGGAGTAGCAGTGGTGGTGGTGCTAGAACTCAAGGCCATATGGCTCAAAGTGTACAAGCTCAAGGGGGTGGCCAATGCACAAATCAGTTCTATGCGATCCACGCAAGGAAAGAGGTTGAAGAGACTCTCGACGTTGTCACCAGTATGTTGAAGGTCTTTAATTATGATGTATACACATTTGATGACCTAGATGCTCACTTGTCATTTATTACTCCCTTCCTTGGTAATAGATTTAATGTGTATCTCGATATCTTGTTAGCTCCTTTTTCGATTTGTACTCTTGTTGGTGAGTCGATTGTAGCTGAAAGAGTTTATCGAAATTGGTCAGTGTTGATTTTAAATAAAGTTATTCCTTGTGATCTTGTTGAACTTGAAATGACAGTGTTTTGCATTATTCTTCATATAGATTGGTTGCATGCGTTATATACCTCTATTGATTAAAGAATCTATAGAGTTAAATTTTAATTTCCTAATGAGACAATTCTTGAATTAAAGGGCAGTGATTCAGTGTTTAAGGGTTGATTGATTTCACATGTTAATGCCCATAAGCCGATTGCTAAGGAGTGTGTATACCATATTGTGAGGGTAAGGGATTGTCACTTCTAAAGTCCCCTCTCTTGAGTCGATCTCCATCGTAAATGAGTTTCTTGATTTCTTTCTTGATGACTTACTTATTCCTCCTGAAAGGAAAATAAATTATGACATAGATCTTCTTTCCAATACTGTACCTATCTCTATTTCTCCTTATCATATGGATCGGGCAGAACTAAAAAAGTTGAAGAATCAATTGAAAGACCTATTAGAGAAGGGTTTATTAGGCCAGGTAGGTAACCCTAGGGTGCTCCCATTTGGTTTGTAAGGAAGAAGGATGGGTCGCTCTGGATGTGCATAGACTACTAACGATTAAGGGGGATGCTAAGTTCATATTGATGATGCATGTCTGAAAGCAATAGAGGGGTTGAAGCAGAGGTTGATTTCGATGTCTATCATAGTTTCTCCAGATTGCACTGTCCCTTCGAGATTATGTGTGATGCAAGTGGGGTCGCACTTGATAAATTTTCATAATTTTTACTTGTGATTGCTAAATTGCATATTTTCCACTATTTATAGGCTTGCATAAACTAGCAAGCTAAGTTAGAGCCAAAAACAGGTATGGTAAGTAGTATTTAATACTCCCACCTCCTCACTTCCCTTTGGCCCAAAAGTTTTTGAAAAGAAACTTTGGAAGTGATTTTTGGTCATAAAACTTAGCAAATTTATTTGAAGAAATTTTCAAGTTTCTAAATATTAGAAAAATTACTCCATCCAAGTAAAAAAATGATCTACTTTCCTTTTTAGTCTGTTTGTTTTTTTTTTGAAAAAAATACTCATCTGTTTTTTTGGCAACATTTAATTTCAACTATTCACGTGGTATGTTTAAGGTCACAAGATTAAAGGGTGCACTTTGGTACATTTGACAAAACATTAGTTTAGGACCACAAGATTGAAAAGTCTTGTTTATTTTTTTAAACATCGTGCCAAGTCAAACCAGGTCATACTTTTTTAAATGGATAAATAGTTTAGATAGTATTTAAAAAGTTTGAATATTTAATAATTACTCCAAACTTTTATATTCTATAGAAAGCACCCATCATTTTTTTATTTCAACTAATATTTATCTAGCTTCTCAAAAAAAATTAAATTATAACTTGAGTAACAAAATTGAGAAAAAAGAATTTGTTTTTTAGTGGATTATAATTCCAACTGAAACAGTGACAAGTTTGAGTATGCAATTAATATAGTGATCTTGTCCATATTGTGAATTTGTCATTGTTGATTGTTATCAATTGTATTATAAGGTTAGTTTTTTAATAGAACATGTTCATTATAGAATAATAATACAAATTTATGAATAATTTTTAGAACTGACGACTATAAATTATATTCTTTTAAAATAATCAAATATTCTTGAAAAAATTTGGGGCCAAATGCATGGTGAAACTTCATGAAAACTTGCTAAGAATATAAAGGAACAAGGCGCAAATACGCTAGTTTAAGAAATATTAGAAAACTTTGGAATATTGCAAAACTTTGGGGGGCAAACACTAGGTTGTTATTGTGTTTATGGATCAAGTTGTTACACCTTGAAAAAAATACCAAAATACCCCTAGATAAGAGATTTCCTGCATAATGAATCATTCCAAACTTTTTCAGCAAATTCGAGGCTAAAATCATGATCAGCGCGAAAAAATTGAGTGAAAAAGTGGTCTCAAATGAATTTTAGGCCAACTGAAGCAAAAGACAATTTTTTTTAGGCAAAATGCAATTTCCAATAGAGTGTGTGACACCTCTGTGTCAGGATGATGCCCCAAAATGCGGCATTCTCATACTTTACACATAAAACTCATTCGACAAGTGTGATTTATGTGTTACGTAAAAAAAACTAAGACGGAACAAGTCTGCGGTGGACCTATTCCATCATAGTTCAAACTTTTTCTGTCAATTAATATTTTAATGAGGGGCATTCCAAACATTTGCCCACCCCTCCTATACTTAATTCATGACTGATATAGGTCATTTTCGACCTAAAAAGGGTTTCTAATCCCATTCGTATGTTTCTTTAAGCAATCTAACTAAAGAATTGGGACTAAGAAAAGGAGTAAAGACTAGGGTTCAAGAGAATTGAAGCCAAATGCTTGCAAGATTGATTGTCATCCTTCATCCCGGGTATGTAAGGCTAACTTAAAGCTAGGATTATTATTCCATATGCCCCATGATTGTGATATGATGAGTAGTGATGGGATTGATGCCCTCATAATTGTGTTATTTTTGAAAACTTTTATAATATTTAAACTATTTTACTTATACAACATAAATGATGACTTTCATAAACTTGTTTCTTGAACAAATTATTTGAATTCCTATTTTAAGTACAAACCCTAAATTTTATCTATTAAATTTGCATGAAGGTACTTAGGGAAGGAGTCTAGAGCCTTGACTTGATGAATGCTGATTCTGATTGTAGTATGAGTATGATGATACTGTTGATAGAATGGGATGGTCCTGTGAGTCCTCAAAATTGAAACTAAATTATTGGTCTAAATTGATAGTCCTCTTAAATGATTATCTAAACTACTCTTGAAAGATGTGATTGTAAATTGATTGGATGGTTGATAGGCCTAAAGGCTTGATTGTGACAGAATTGGTAAATTGATAAGAGTCCTTATGAGACTCATTGATTGAGATTGATTGCTTTCTGGGCATTAAGTCTTGGGAGGAGTAATGATCCTGAATTGAGTAAAAATAATTCCTACTTAAACTCAATAACTACATCACCATACGTAGGAGAGGATTGAACCATTAAGTAGGATATTTTCCCTATTTTTATTATTCTAAAACAATAGGACTTGATTTGATTGATTGATCCATGATTGGTTGATTTGTTCTTTATCCTGGCAAGATATTGAACGGATTGGCAATACGTCAGTTTGTGCGCGATCACTAGCTCACACGTGGTCATTGTCGGACAAGAGAAATTCTCATCTAGGTCTTGATAGTACTCTGATTGAATTAGATCGGAGTTGATAGTATATGATTCGTCTATGTCTAAACCTTACGCTTGCTTTAGACTTATGACATTCTTGATTGAGTTCCTTTCTTTCTTGATTTGTGTTATCTAAGTTGATAGTATTCTACCTTGATATATGTTCCATTCTTTCATTTTACATACTCATACATTTCACGTATTGATATCTATCTGGACCTGCATCATTTTATGATGCAAAGTAGATATTAGAGATCATCAACAGGCGCATTGTTGAGGATTTATTCTCATTAAGCTGATTAGTGAGACTACCTTGTTTTTGAAGAATTTCCACATCATTATAATCTAGTTATTAAAAATCAGATTTGTTTTGTTTTTTCAATTTGGAGTAGCCATGGACCTGTCATTGGCACCATATAGACGGTATTGATAGACGCTCTATAGATTAGACAGTAATTAATGATTTGAAATATTGTCTTTTGACTAGTTTTCTTACAAGTCTTCTAATTGGATTAGATTAATTTGTTTGCCTTTGTCCTTTACTTTTGATTGAGTAATTGATTTCTTTAAGTTATCCTTTGATGGTTAAATCTTTTCGTTGTTAGATTATGATTGAATGAATATGATAAGGTCAAGTAGTTCATTTGGAGTCTAGCAATAGTCTCTGAGTGCTGGCACACCAAGAGTACCCTCTCAGGGTATGGCACAAGTTTTACATTCTGACACATTATTGGATTGGTTGTCATACTTCTATACATTATTGGATTAAGTGTTGTGTTTTGACATATTATTCAGTCAGGTATCACATTCCGACACATATTGAATTGGGTGTCACGTTTGGACACACATTAGATCACGTGTCACATACTAACAAGCTGACTATTGGATCAGGTTTCATATTCTAACATACATCGGATTAGATGTCACGTTCCGGCATGCTAATTATTAGATTGAATATCACATTTTTACATGCAAGCAATTTGAGTGTGGGTTCCATGAGAGAATCATTATTGACCATTATCTGTACTTAATCATTATTATATGTTAATGGTGAAGAAATTGACATAACTATAATTGATCATGCTCACTTTGTGTAATAATCAGTATGAAAGAATTCAAAATTATTGTATACTAAATTCAAAATTATGATAGCGTTATTCATGTTATCATCTTTGTGTTATAATTTTTAAGCATTTGTCTTACTATATTTTGATTGCCTTTATATTATAAATAATCAGGTATGAGGTTTCATATGATCAAGTGGAAAGTAGTTGATGGATTATTAAGCAATGAATTAGTGACTTAGAATCTGATTATGTTTGATATTATGGTTACGTTTGTTAATGGGGCTTGGGAAAAGAAATTTGAGTTTCTATCTTTGTGTAGGCCGCATTGACAGGAGGAATCTCATTAGGCGGGGCCACCATAACGGGATAGGTCCTGCCATGGTGAGTCAATACGAATAAAGAAGGAGAAGTCTCAAACAATCTTCATGACCATCTTAATGTGTCCTTCATAAAAGTGAGTTACTAAACATTCTAGGCTAGGTGTAGTTGAGAATAATTTAATAAAAGTAGTATATTGATAAGACCGAGTTAGCAGTTGTATGTCTAGAACCCCTTTATGAGAAAGAAAAGTGTTAGGCCTTGATAGGTATTGGAGTTGACAACAAGGTAATTAAAAAGGCTAAGATCTTGTCATATATTACGGGTGGTTAAGGCAGTCAAAATGGTAAGAGTATAAAGGTAAAAGATCAGGTGGCACAATCTCTTATTGCATACTTGCTTCTTAATATTTACTTTATATTATGATAGATTTTGAGTTGACCGATGATGCCTATTAATACGCACCGTTTAACTAGATACTACTCTTGCTATACATTTTTGGTATAGTTTAGTTACAGGATCGATGATATTTCTTATGTGAAGAAGAAGGCAATCTTCAACAATTCCTATCTTTCCTTCCTTATGGTGGAAGCTATGTTATTATTTTATTTCTCTATATACTCATAGAATCTCTTGTACCTATTTAGGCTATGATTCTTGGGGGTGTCGATTTCTTTTCAAAAATTATAGTTAAATTTTTCATCCTACACTTGATAATTACATAATCTTTTCTGTGATATCTTATGTTTGTTTTATCTTTTGCATGATTTTATTGGTTGAAAATTTATGGTTCTTCTATCTAGATGTTAGAGTAGGTGCCCACATGACTTAGTGGTTTGGCCATAAGTTGGTATCAGGGCTCTGATTACCAGTCTTCCGTTACAAGAGCAAATATGGAATAGACTCCTACGAATTGGTGCATAGATGTCTACAAATATATAGAGATGTACCTAACAATGAAGTTCTTGACATAACAATAATAAAATAACAAGAATTTCACAATAAGGTTTTAAAATTTCTCCATAAGATCATAGAAATTAACTTGGCTCTTGACTAGAAGTCTTGATAAGAAATATAGATTAGGCATGAAAATAAGATTTTAGGTGGCCTTACATACCTGTACACAATTTTTTTCTTGAAGAATTTGAGAGATTTTCTCAAACTCTAGCTCTTCTCCTTTTTTCCCTAATTGTTTTTCTCTGAATGAATTACTGAAAGTGAAAGAGAATTAGTGTAGGCTACTAATTTAGGGCAAAAACAACCTCAAACCGATGAGGTTTTAGTCTAGGATGGGTGGAGAAAAGACTAGATGCCCTTGCTTTTAAAATTAAATATCAAGTACCGTGATGGAGCAAGTCCGCAATGCGAACGTGTCCCATTTCAGTTCATTTTTTGACGAAAAACATAAAATGCGTATAGAATTTATTTTTCTATAAAATAAAGCATAAATCGCATTCATTGAATGCGTTTTATGTGTATTTTTATAAATCGCACTTGTCTAGTGCTTTTTATGAATAAAACTAAAAAATGAACTATGAAAGAGCAGGTTAGACCTGCTGTATATTATTTTGATTGTGTAATTTTTCTCCAAAAAAGTCATCTTTTCATCTGGTTAGCCTAAAATTCAACAGAGACCACTTTTTCACATAATTTTTCATCCTGGTTGATATTTTGACCTTAGAATTACCAAAAAAGTTTGGGATGATGCGTTATGTGAGTAATCTTTTGTCTAGAATTTTTTTTGGTAATTTCTAGGATGTAACAATATCTCCCTTTTGGGATCATTCTTCCTCAAATGATGAGGATACTATGGTTTACTTAAGGTATGAAATTTACTCAAGAATTTAGACATGCAACATTACTCAACTGAAATGAATATAAATTTCAAGGATAGATGTGGGAGTTTATCTCAAGATCATCATTGAAAGGGACGAATAGAATGCAATAACTCAAGCACTCGGATACTCAAATAGTCAACTCAAGATGAACATCAACCTCAAGGTAAGAACTCAACAAGATAATGGACATCATATCTATATTGAAAAGAAGGTTACCATCTAGAACACTTCCATCAAAATTCCTCAAGACTCTATAAGAAGGCTATTGACCTGATATAAGGATAGGACTACTATGTAATAAAAGATCTGACTATTAGCCTTCATCGCAACCACTCTCCCCAACTATACTCTTCTTCTTAAGTTCTACACTTCATTAAATGAAGCTTATAAGTCCCATCAACGCCTAATTCTACTGCATACTTTTATCATGTTCAAGCCTAACTCAAAGTCGTACTAAGCTACCCATAAGTTGTTCGTACTCCTACAATCTATCCAGCAAGATTCATGTTTTGTACCTTCGCAGAAACTTTCATCTAGAGAATACTACTCCAATACACTTACTTGAAACCCATTATAAAAGTCATCTATAGCCTACAACTATCACTCACGTAACAACAACTACACATTCAAACTTATCATTCTAACCACTATATAGCTTTTTTGAGGTCAATATCACTTAGAAATCTTCAAACTTATGATAGCACCTCTACACTCGAAATTACATTAACTCCTATTAGAAGGCACACCAGTATACCCTTACCTATTTGTTAAACACAACAAGATCTGAGCTTCTTCTTTCTCTATGTCTATAACCTTAAATGGAATAAGCATACTATAACTATCACCATAAGTTACACTCCTCTTCCATCTGTCATAACTCATCTACTATCATCAACATCACTGTCAAGACTAAAAGAAAGGATCATTGGAAAGGCTTACAGTGAACTTTCATAAGCACGGTTCATTCAAATCTGGTCTGAGAACATTCATAACATAATATGATCTCACTAGTCTTTTAGGACCTATCATGAATTTATGGAACTATACATACTGTGAAACTCAAATCTTATTTTGTGTAACATAAGGCTGAAAACTCTTAGATTCATGAGATAAGATCAGAATTATTGATTGAAGTTACCACTTCTCACTTTAAAAACTGAGCATGAACATGATTCAACATGAAGTGCATGGGTCTAGATCATGGGCATAATGACCTTACATAAGATTGAAACAAAGTATCACCTTGATGAAGTATAAGAAATGTATGAGATAGAAAGGCATTGATGTCTCGTCCTGATCAACTCATCACTTTCAAAAGCTCAAGACCTACCTTGGTTCATTATCTAATCATCTCCCTCTTAGCTCAAGAGTTACCTTCCTAAGTTTTTAAATTGATTCTCCTTACTAAGCTATAAGCACAACCCTCTATACGGTTGGCATCACTATACTCAAGAAAACACTTAAATTTTCTATACTTGCTGCTCTTATTGGCATATTAGCATTTTTTTATGACTCTTATAATCTAACATCTTCTTCTTCTTTTCTACTAGCACTTATCTTTTGTGTTCACCAACATCTAATTGAAGAAAACTCTGACTATAATAGGAGACTCCTCATTATCTATAACTAAGCCCCTTTTAACCCAATTCTTAAAGGTAGTAAAGAATGTTTTACATCATCCTACTCCACATTAACAACTCAACTATATATATAGGTACCTATAGTAAATCATAAACTTAAAGTCTCCCACAATTATATATTGTCTTGTATATACATCTTTGGTCATTTTGTTATCTAATTATTTAGCCTCAATTCACTATTTTCATCTAAGGGTCACACTCACCGTACTCGTAACATCACACTTTTTTAAAGTCAATTTAATTTCTCGCTTATGATATGTCAAGTCTACTAGAGCAAATCACCAACTAATAGTATCACACTCGTCATGCTATCCCATTTTTCGTAATGCTCATCTAAAGTTCAAACTTAAGGTCTAGTACTAAACATGTACATCCACACTCCTTACATACTATATTAACTCTAAACTATTAAATGAAGTCAAAAAAATATTAAACCACTAAATCTCATGATAAGAAATCAACCTTTTATCTCCTGGTCTATCTATGTATAGTCTATCATCATACTCTCTTTCATAAGATAAGTAAGTATATGACTCATCCATTATACCTCCTTACCTAGCTAAACTCATAACTCTATAAATCTCATGTGACTTTTTTTCAAAATCATAAGCCTATTTTAGATCTACCACCTTATACCTGTGCTATTCTATTCAACATATATAATTGGTCTTTACTAACACAATGACACATCAACATCAACTCCTTCTTATTTGGGCGCACTCCATCTCACACTAATTAACAATTCTTTCTCTCCTTTCTATTATGAAAGTTAAACGATAATTACTAACTCTTTAACTCAAAACTTAGAAGGGACTTGACTTATCACCCTACTTCTTAGCTTATCACTACATGACTCATGGTTACCAACTTCAATCAGCCACTATTCCCACTCTTCGTGATTTCTACTTCTTTTTAGCTTTAGGGTCATTCTACCACTTATGGCTTACAAAGGCCTTTAACCACTTTCTCTTTTTGGGAGAAGTACCACTAAGTATTTAGAGGCATAACTTAACTTCCCTCTCAAAGATAACATTTGAACAACGATTTGAATAGCAGAGTTAGGAAATACATCACATCTTGCTCTAGCTCAAACACACGATTCATATAAATAAGAGTGCATTATTTCAGATCAATAAACTTAAGCATGCCAGTTGGCTCCTTTCAAGCCTGGAGCAATCTCTTTACTTTCTAATACTTTATATGAAGGTAACTCATTACTAAGGATTTGGGATTTTCTATTCCAACCACTTTAAGTATGAGAGGTAGTCGAATGAATCTGGGCAAACACACAAATCTGCATAAGTTTCTTAGAAAGTAACTCTATTATAGGATCTAGTGTGAAAGAAGCAGAAACTTTTCTTAGATATCACTAGCCCCTCACTTATAGAAGTGGGATCCTCACAACCATAAATAAGATCCTAAAGACACGACTTCATAGAAACCTTAGCACACTTGAACCTGACTCTAATACCAAGTTTGTCATACCCCGAGCCTATACCTTAGATGTGGCCGGCACTCAGAAACTATTGCTGGTCCCTAAGCGAACCTTTGGCCTAGCTGACTCACTCAACTAAAGAATTTAACATGCATGCAGAAGTTTTACAAGATGAACTTTTAAATCATTTAATAAAATTTCAATCATGCTCTATACAAAGTCTGAAAATATCCTTTAATACAAATACTACTAATTCTCATAATATCTGAATGAATAGACTGGATTGACTCTTTAACTTTGTGCATGAAGCCTCTACTATACTAAAGATAGGTGCCGCAACAAGGCCCACGGCTACCTGACTAGAAAATAAAGTAAATAAACTAGACTAATTAACTAGAACCCCTTTGAAAGTGAAGAGGTCTTATCAACTGCTGCTAGGAAGATATCTTACTAAATGTCTGCTATCATGGGTACCCGAATCTGCATCATAAAACGGTGCAGAGCCAAAGGGTGTCAGTACATGGAATGTACGGTATATATGATAGCCAAAACAGAAATTTAGAATAGGATGCTCAACTCAAAGACTTAACTTAGGAAATAACTCAATAACATAATCAATGCAATATAATTAAAACATCTAGTTTAATGCATAAGTAAATGCAACTCTATCTATATATGAAAATAACATTTATTTTAGGTTGGGGAGTTTCTCTAACCGACAACCATCATGAAGATAAAACATCTTGCCCATGTTGCCCGAGCCATTCAATACCTTTCTAGGGTAAGCGACGGAGCTAAACTTATGGATCCATCTAAACTGGGCCATCTCAGTGACATATAAGGAGTTGTACATCTGGTATATTGTTGGCTACGCAGTTTATGAGGTTTGAGTTATTTGAACTCGTACCCGTATCGGTGTTCAATACTACTCTCATTTTGATCAATAATTGTAAAAATATCCCACTTTAGGGGAAAAGTGTAAATATGCTACTTGGAGCCTTGGCTCTATATATTTTCTTTAAAATTGGCTTTTCTTTCTCAAAACTGATAATGCTTTCTCATAACTGGTAATGCTTTCTTTAAAAAAATAAAGTAGTCATGTTGTTTACTGATAAAGTAATGTATTTGGAACTGTCAAGTTCACTCAAATTCTGAAATTCATGCATGATGAATAATACCTTAACTGATTGGACTGCTCTTCTAAACTGATAAGTTATGCTCAAAAGATAGTATAGTAAATAGGCTATTGTATATCTCATGCTGAGGTACTTTTTCAAACTAACTCATACTTTGGACTGAATAACTTTTCAATGCAATTAAAGCATGATAATAGAATGGTTCTCAAAACTCATCTGGATTTTTGTAAATGTTGTGATACTTCAAGAATATATAGAGATGTACCTAACAATGAAGCTCTTGACATAATAATAATAAAATAACAAGAATTTCACAATAAGGTTCTAAAAGTTCTCCATAAGGTCATAGGAATAAAATTGACTTGACTCCTGATTAGAATTTTTTATAAGAAATATAGATTAGGTATGGAATTAGGATTTTAGGTGGCCTTATATACCTGGGCATAAATTTTCTTCAAGAATTTGAGAGATTTTTTTAAACTCTAGCTCCTCTCTTTTTCTCCCTAATTTTTTTCTCTGAATGAATTACGGAAAGTGAAAGAGATTGAGCGTAGGTTACTAATTTAGGACGAAAACAACCTCAAAATGATGAGGTTTTAGTCTAGAATGGATGGAGAAAATATAAGAATGCCCTTTCTTTTAAAATTGAATGTCACGTACCATGATGGAGGAAGTCCTCAATGCGAACTTGTCCCATTTCAGTTCATCTTTTTGACAAAAAACATAAAACGCGTCCAAAATCTGTTTTTCTATAAAATAAGGCATGAATCGCTTCATTAAATGCATTTTATATGCATTTTTGTAAATCACACTTGTCCAATGCGTTTTACGAATAAAACTCAAAAATGAACTATGACAGACCAAGTCCGCATTGCGTACACTTCTGATTGTGTGATTTTGCTCTGAAAAAGTCATCTTTTGATTTAGTTGGCCTAAAATTCAACCAAAAACACTTCCCCATATAATTTTTTGTACTGATCGATATTTGACCTCGAAATTACCAAAAACGTTTTGGATAATGAGTTATGCGAGCAATCTTTCGTCTAGGGGTATTTTAGTAATTTCTAAGATGTAACAGTATATAGCCCCGATAAAATCTCTAATGTTAATCAATGTCACGCCCCAGGCGTGTACCCTTGGTATGGCCGGGCACTTGAAGATTCATTGCTGATTCCCCAAGAAAACCACCTGGCCTCATCATCACACCTTACTCAACAACGTAAGAGTACTCAACAAAAGCATCAAAGAATTAATAAAGATATTATAAAATAATCTCCGTATAAGCCAAGTTTGGAAGATAAAATACTCAAAAATACTCTAATCAAGGTCCATGAATCCTCTACCTCTAAACATCTAGATGGTATTACGACAAGCCATGGCTACCCAACTTAGAGAAAATAGAAATAATAGCGAAATAGAAGAAAGGCTCCTCTGGATGGCAAGGAGCGCTCACCAACTCTAAAAATCAGGAACTCTGAACCTCAATGATCTGCCTGCTAAAGTCTTCTATAACCTGTGTCTGCATCATTAATGATACAGGTCAAAATGGGTGTCAGTACATGGAATATACTGGTATGTAAAATAGCTTAAGGAAACAGATAAGGCTCAGACTCAAACCAACTAACTCGACTCAAGACTCAACTCATCCACCTCATGACCTCACTTAGATAATGATGCAAGTTTACACTTTTGGAAACAATGTTTAGGATTAGACTCAATGCTTAATGCAACTCATTTCGAAAATCACACCATGTTAACTCAAGTGTTGCTTCAAAATTTCTCTAACTGATATAACTCTCCACCATCATAAGTTTTGGTGATGCATAATAAAAGAGATGTCATTGTCACGCCCGCCCGAAACTTGCCACGGTAAAGGCGTCAACCTCTCGCCCTCTCTCTCGGATCCTAAGAGAGTGTCCGTCTATTGGTACATGGGCCGCTAGAGTTAATTGCACGACCATATTACGCTAGTAACATAGTTCTGGGGTGTTTCCTCACCCCCAACTCAGTGCTCAATACTCCTACCAAGACTAAAATATGCTCATGAACATCAACTTAAACTCATCTCAAATCAGCTCAACTCCACTGTTTCAAGTAACTCCGTAGCTCAGAATTAGAACTAGATGCAATGCAACTCAAGCTCTAACTCACACCATATAAATCTCACTGATTATGGTTGATTAACATCATATCAACCATGCTCAACATATAAGACATATTTGATACTCATCACATGCATATATGAAACAAGAAAATGTAATCCTCAGGCTCAACTTACTCAGTTTAGAAATTTAGATTCACAATGTTAACTCACTTAGCATGGAAGGAAAGCAATAAGTTATAGGGATAGGATATCAAACATATGATTAATATTCCTATTTCTTGATACTAACAATGCAACTCATCAATTTACTCAAGTACATTCATGAAGACTCAAACAAGTGCAAGAACTTAGAACTAAAAATCATGAGATCTACATTATTCGATTAGTACTCACAAATTTAACTCAAGTAGACGAAAGGGGTGCGTGGATGAACTCAATCCAATGCTTTAGATAGCCTTACGTATTTGCAATTGAAGGATGATGTAATTCTTCACAAAGATTTGACCCCAACCTCAAGAACCGTAGCGTCTTATCTTCTTCTCGCAAGAACTCTAATCTCAAATTGTGTGTAAAAGGCTTTAGAAAACCCTTTTTTAACTAAAAACGACCTATTTTATCATGTTTTATGTGTATGAGGGGTTGGGAAATTTTTAGAATGCCCCTTACAAAATTAAGAAAAAACGTTTTCCTCGAAACAAGGGGGTCTGTGACATGGACCTTGTCATTTTTGGATGTTTTCGCCAAAAATTCTCCGAATAAGTTTTCTAATCCCTTAGAAAATTTTTGGAACAAAATTAAGTATTGGTCCACAGCAGGTGCGTGTCGCATGCCTGTTGCGCACCCTCACTAGTTTTCGTCTTTGCATCAAGAAATTATATTTTGATATCGTTGCTCTAAAATCAATAGAGACCATTTCTCTACTCAATTTTCACATTGTTCGCATATCTGGACTCGAATTTTCCATCAGAGTATGGAAAGATGCATTATGCACAGATCTCTCCTCTAGGGGTATTTGGTAATTTTATCAGGCGATACATTATTTCTCCCTTGGAATCATTAATCCCCGAATGAAGAGTGTAGATGGACCTCAAGGCATGAATAGGCTCAAAACTCATCTCAATACTTAAACTCTCGACTCCTCCTCAACATCAACAAACTCTACTCAGACTCAAGAATAGACGCATCAACTCAAGAATAGAAACATCAATTAAGTCAAGCGTAAGAACATTACCTTCAACTTGCTCATCATCAGACACGAATAGATGCAGGTATTTGACTCTCATATCTTCCTCAGCTTCCCACGTGGCTTCCTCAATGAATGGATTTCTCCACAGGACTTCAACTAAGGAAATATCTTTGGTTCTCAACTTGCGAACCTAATGATCAAGGATGCGGACTGGAATCTCCTCATAGGACAAACTTTCCTTTACTCGAATACTCTCAACAGGGATCACCAAGGCAGGATCTCCCAAGCAATTCTTCAACATTGAGACGTGGAATACAAGATGAATCGCATCTAGTTCGGAAAGGAAAATTAACTCATAAGCAATCTTTCCAATTCTCTTCACAATCTGATAGGGACCAATATAGTGATGACACAATTTTCCCCTTCTTCCAAAATCTCGTGACACCCTTCATGGGTGACACTTTCAAGTACACCCAATCATTCACCTCGAACTCTAAGTCCCTTCTCCTCATGTCGGTGTATGATTTCTAGCGACTCTGTGCAGTTTACAACCTCTCTTTGATGACTTTAACTTTCTTCATTGACCGATGGACAAGATCAGGTCTAATCAACTCGGCTCCTCTAACCTCAAACCACCTAATTGGTAATCTACATCTCCTCTCATACAAGGCTTCATAGGGAGCCATTTGAATGCTTGCATGATAACTATTGTTATATGCAAATTCAATCAATGGTAAGTGATCATCCCAGTTTCCTTTGAAGTCAAGGACGCATGTTCTCAACATATCCTCTAATGTCTGAATTGTATGCTCCGCCTATCTATCTGTCTGTGGATGAAAAGTTGTACTCAGATTTACTTTAGTAGCCAATCCCTTCTAGAAATATATCCAAAATTGGGAGGTGAATTGAGCTCCTCTGTCCGAGATGAAAGATAAGGGAACTTCATGCAACCTCACGATCTCACAGATATACAACTTGGCATACTCTTCTGCAGTGTTAGTTCTCTTAACTGCTAAGAAGTAAACCGATTTGGTCATCCTATCCACAACCACCCATATCAAATCATGTTTCTTTTGAGACTTTGGTAAACCAGTAATGAAGTCCATGTTGATCGTCTCCCGTTTCCATTCAGGAATCTCAAAGTTCTGAGCCAAGTCGCATGGCCTTTGATGCTCAACTTTAACTTGTTGAAAATTTGGAGACTTAGCAACAAACTCAGCAATATCCCTCTTCATCCCACTCCACCAATAGACTTCCCTCAAGTCGCGGTACAACTTGGTAGAGCCAGGATGAATGGAATACCTAGAGCTATGGACCTTAGCCATGATTGTATCTCGAACACCATCAACATCGGAAACGCATAACCTACTCTGATATCTCAACACTCCATCTCCCCCTTTGGAGAAGACCATCACTTTCTGTTTGTAGACAACCTCCTTTAATTGAAGTAACACAGGATCTTGATCTTGTTTCTCTTTCATCTTTGCCGCTGGAGATGATGCAGGCCCACTCTAAACATTGACTCCTCCTTCATCACTCTCCTCGAGTTGAACTCCTATCGGGTCAATCTATGTTCTTCCTTGACTAACTCTTTTTTTCCTTCCTCAATATGCATCGTACTACCCATTGACAACTTGCTAAGAGCGTGTCAGCAACAATGTTAACTTTACCTAGGTGGTAGAGAATGCTCATGTCATAATCCTTGAGCAACTCCAACCATCTCCTCTGGCGCAGGTTGAGCTCTTTCTGACTGAAGACATACTGCAAGCTCTAGTGGTTAGTAAACACATCCACATATACTCCATACAAGTAGTGACACCAGATTTTAAGCGCCAACACCACCACTGCCAACTCAAGATTATGGGTCGGATAGTTCCTCTCATGAACCTTAAGTTGTCTGGAAGCATAGGCTATTACTTTCCCTCTCTGCATCAGCACACAATCCAATACAACTCTTGACGCATCACAATATATTACAAAGCCCTTCGTCCCTTTGGGCAAAGTTAAAACTAGTGCAGTAGTCAATCTAGTCTTCAGCTCTTGGAAGCTCTTCTCACATTCAGCAGACCAATGAAACTTGACCTTCTTCAAAGTGAACTTGGTCAATGGTGCAGATAGGGAAGAAAATCCGTCAACAAATCTGTGGTAGTAGGCTGCCAACCCCAATAAACTTCTTATGTCAGTTGGAGAGGCTAGTCTGGGCCAGTTCTTAACAACTTCCATCTTCTGGGTATCTACTCGAATATCATCACCAAAACAATGTGGCCTTGGAAAGCCACAGACTCGAGTCAGAACTCACATTTTGAAAACTTCGCAAACAACTCGTGGACCTTAAGAATTTGGAGGATAACTCTGAGGTGATTGGCAGGATCCTCCTCATCTTCCGAATACACCGAAATGTCGTCGATGAACTTGATCATAAGCATATTAAGATATGGTCTGAATACCCTTTTCATCAAGTCCATGAAAGTTCCAGGTACATTCGTCAACCCGAAGGACATGTCCAAGAACTCAAAGTGGCCATATGTGGTCCTAAAGGTTGTCTTTGGGATGTCACACTCCCTCATTTTCAACTGGTGGTAACTTGATCGGAGGTCTATCTTTGAAAAAAAAGAGGCAACTTGGAGTTGGTCAAAAAGATCATCTATCATGGGGAGAGGATATTTAGGATATTTATTCTTTATCATGACCTTGTTTAGTTTCCTATAGTCGATACACATTTTGAGGGACCCATCTTTCTTTTGTACAAATAGGACAAGAGCACCCCAAAGAGAAACACTCGGCCTGATAAAGACCTTCTCTAACAAATCCCTCAATTATTCTTTTAACTCTTTCAACTCAGTAAGGGCCATCCTATAAGATGGAATTAGGATAGGATGGGTATCAGGAAAAACGTCAATTTCGAAGTCAATCTCCTTGTTAGGAGGGACTCCAGGTAGGTCCTCAGGAAATACTTCTGGAGAGTCACTCACAACCAGGACTGACTCAAGAGTAGGAAATTCAACATCATTAGACTTAACTCGCACGAGGTGATAGGTATATCCTTTGGAGATTAACCTTCTGGCCTTGACGTAGGAAATAAACTTACCCTAAGGCATGACAAAATCTCCCTTCCACTCTATAACAGACTTATTTGTAAACTAAAATTTGACGGTTCAACTTCTACAGTCAACAGGGGCATAACAGGCGTGAAGCCAATCCATACCAAGGATTACATCAAAGTCAACCATCTCTAACTCAATCAAATCAGCAAGAGTATTCCTATGGTAGATGGACACTATGCAATCCCTATAGACCCTCTCGATTATAATAGACTCACCAACAAGAGTAGAAATAGGGAAAGGCTCAAGTAAACATTTAGGAGAAATCTCAAATTTTCTAGCCACATATGGCGTCACAAAGGGCACAGTTGCGCCCGGATCAAGCAAAGCATAACAATCGAAGGTAAAGACTCGAAGCATACCCTTCACAACATCTGGTGCAACCTCTTGGTCCTGTCGGTTCCCCGTCACATATAGATGGTTTGTTCCTCTGCCTGTCCCTGGTGTAGCACCTCTCTAGTTACCTTTGTTAGGTGGCACTAATAGTAGAAAATTGTGCCTTATTCCCTCAAAGTGGGCATTCTCTCTGAAAGTGACCTATCTAGCCACACTTGTAGTAACCATTTCCTCCCTCTTTGCATTTGACCAATGCATCCTGCCGCACTTTCCAAAAGGTGGCTTCCCGATTTCGAGCTAAGGGTGACACTGGCTTGTGAACCCTGTGATCTAAAGTTTGACTGACTTTTGGACTTTTAGTCATACCTATTATTTGGAGTTGGTGCATTGGCTGATGATGGTACAGACCCCGAATGCTTCTTATGAAAGTAAGACTTATCTCCCTTATCCTACTTGTACTGGCTAGGCTCGTGCCTTGTTGACTTGGCTTTCTTACTCAAATGCTCTTCTCTGTGTTTCTTTTTATCCTCCTCAATTTCTTGGGCATAAACCATGATTCTGGAGATATCCATACCTACAAGCAACAATGTTTCCTTGCACTCCCTCTTCACATGTTTATCCAACCCAAACACGAATTTTCTTATCCTCGCGCTCATATCCTGGACCATCTCTTGGGAATACTTGGACAACATAATGAACTTGAGGATGTACTCTTTAACAGTCAACCCCTCTTGCTTTAGGTTCATGAAGTCTTCAACCTTTGCCTCCCTCAACTCTGGGGGAAAGAAGTGATCGCGGAAAGCACTTTCAAACTCATCCCACTCAGCAGGCTCAGCATCCTCACCTTGACTATCTTCCAATTGGTTATACCAGACGTTCGCCACATCCTTGAGATGATAGGAGGCAAGTTCAGCCCCTTCAACCTCCGTTGCATGCACATCCCTTAGGACCTTCTAAATCTTATCGATGAAATCCTGTGGATCTTTCTCAACCTTCGACCCCGTGTAGACTGGCGGGTTCATCCTCAAGAAATATCTGAGCCTAGTTGTAGCTGTGGGATCTCGGGAGCTAGAGCTAGGGGCCTATGGACCTTAGCTACCATTCTGGGAGGCCACTAGCTGGATGAGCATAGTGATGGCTCCCCTGAAGTCTGCCTTTGAGGTGGGGGTTGGCTGAGCAGGAGGCGTCTGTGGAACCCCAGTAGCCCTAGCTGGTCAACCCAGTCCTCTTGTCCCTGTCTGAGTAGGGACCTCTGGTGGGGGATTCTTAGTGTTAGAGGCTGAGACATCTCATTGGGCAGCAGTACATTTAGAAGGCATGATCTGCAAAGGCGTAACGCACGAATCAGATGGACATTTTAAATAGAATTAAACTCTATCACACGAACTCAGAATTCAAAAGATGTGTAACCATTCCTAATGTCCTATGAGCTCCTGCTTATGAAGTATGGTGCACAACACACCCATAAACAAGACTCTTCTAGACACAGTTTCCTAGACTCCCTAGGACGCTTAAACTCTATGCTCTGATACCAAGTTTGTCACGCCCTGGATGGGTACTCTTGGCATGGCCGACACTTGAAGAACCATTGTTGATTCCCCAAGAGAACCACCTGGCTTCATCGTTACATCTTACTCCACGATGGAAGAATACTCAATAAAAACATCAAAGAAGTAATAAAGATATGATAAAATAATCTCCAAATAAGACAAGTTTGGAAGATAAAATACTTAATGATACTCTACTCAAGGTCCATGAAGCCTCTACCTCTAAACATCTAAATGGTACCACTACAAGTCATGGCTACCCGACTTAGAGAAAATAGAAATAACAGCGAAATAGAAGAAAGGCTCCTCCGGATGGCAAGGAGGGCTCACCAACTCTGAAAATCAGGAACTCTGAATCTCAACGATGCGCCTGCCAAAGTCCTCAATCACCTGTGTCTGCATCAGTAGTGATGCAGGCTCAAATGGGCGTCAATACATGAAATACACTGATATGTAAAATAGCTCAAGGAAACAGATAAGGCTTTGACTCAAACCAACTAACTCGACTCAAGACTCAACTTATCCACCTCATGACCCCCACTTAGATAATGATGCAAGTTTAAACTTTTGGAAACCATGTTTAGGATTAGAATCAATGTTTAAAGCAACTTGTTTTGAAAATCATACTATGTTAACTCAAGTGTTGCTTGGAAGTTTCTCTAACCGACATAACTCTCCACCACCATAAGTTATGGTGATGTACAATGAAATAGACGTCGTTGCCACGCCCACCTTAAACTTGCCACGGTAAAGGCGTCAACCTCTCCCTCTCTCTCTCGGATCCTAAGACAGTGCCCGTCTATTGGGACATAGGCCACCAGAGGTAATTGCACGACCATATTACACTAGCAACGTAGTTCTGGGGTGTTTTCTCTCACCCAACTCGATGCTCAATACTCCTTCCAAGACTAAAATATGCTCATGAACATCAACTCAAACTCATCTCAAATCAACTCAACTCCACTTGCTCAAGTAACTCCGTAACTCAGAATTAGAACTCGACGCAATGCAACTCAAGACTCTTACTCACACCATGCAAGAATCTCACTGATTACTGTCAATTAACATCATATCAACCATGCTCAACACATAAGACATATTAGATACTCATCACATGCATATATGAAACAAGAAAATGTAATGCTCAGGCTCAACTTACTCAGTTTAGAAATTTAGGTTCACAATCTTAACTCAGTTAGCATGCAAGGAAAGCAATAAGTTTTAGGGCCAGGATATCAAACATACGATTAATATTCCTATTTCTTGATACTAATAATGCAACTCATCAATTTACTCAAGTACATTCATGAAGACTCAAACAAGTGCAAGAATATAGAACTAGAATTCATGAGATCTACATTATTCGATTAGTACTCACAAACTTAACTCAAGTAGATGAAAGGGGCGCATGGATGAACTCAATTCAACGCTTTAGATAGCCTTACATATATGGAATTAAAGGATGACACATCTCTCCACAAAGATTTGGCCCCAACCTCTAGAACCCTAGCTTCTTCTCTTCTTCTCTCAAGAACTCTAATATCAAGTTGTGCTTAAAAGGCTTTCGAATGGTTTTAGAAAACCCTTTTCGACTAAAAATGACCTATTGGATCATGTTTTACGTGTAGGAGAGGTTGGGAAAGGTCTAGAATGTTCCTGACGAAATTTTTTAAAAAAAAAGGTTCGCCTCGGAACAAGGGGGTTCACGACGCAGACCCTGTCACTTTTTGGGTGTTTTTAGCTGAAAATTCTCCGAATGAGTTCTCTAATCCCGTAGAAAATTTTTGGAACAAAATTAAGTGTTAGTTCGCGGTAGGTGCGCGTCGCACACCTGTCGCGCACCCTCATTGGTTTTTGTCTTTGCATCAAAAAATTATGTTTTAATCCGATTGCTCTAAAAATCAACCGAAATTATTTTCCCATTCAATTTTTCATGTTGATCGCATATCCGGTCTCGAATTTTCTATCGGGGCATGGGAAGATGCGTTATACGACACATCTCTCCTCTAGGGATATTTTGATAATTTTACCAGATGTTACAATCAAATTTTTTATGTCTTTTAAGATTATTATCATCATCATTATTATTATTATTATTTTAGAAAACAAGCAAAATTGATTTCCAAATTATTAGACAAACAAATCAACATTGCTCATAATTTTTCTGTCATCAACGTTGGTCTATTTCAGCTGCTTCGTAATCGCTTATTAACAGTAGAAACTATGATTTTTGATTTGTTTAAAAAGAATTATCTTGTGATTGAAAAGTTGTGGACAATTGTGTTTTAAGTATATATGTGGCATACAAAGAAGAGGTATGGACAGGTATATATGTGGCATACACTTGTTTCAGTACATATGTGGCATACAAAGAAGAACACGTTTTAGTAATGTTTAAGACGTCAGTGTCAAAACGTGACACACTCAAAATATCTCGTTATCTAAATGTCAGGTGATACGTATTGGAGCAATGAGTGAGCGGAAAGGATACAATAAACATCCTCACTTATAAAAATTACTAGTAAACGTCGTCGGCAATACCTGGACTCAATAAATATATTTGATTATTTATTATATTTTTATTTATAAGTAAATTTAAATTTAAAATAAGATATATTTTATTCATTTTAATTTATTTATATTTTTATAATTCATCTAAAAAGGAATATTTATTTCTTTCTCTTTTTTTTTTCTTGATAATTTTTAAATCACATGACTTGTAATCATAAGGCCAAAAATAACCTTTTATATTTGAGTCAAATAATTTGACATATATTTAATTTAAGATTATAAAATGTGTAAATTTTATTAAATTTTTGGTTAAATGAAATAGAAACAATTAATTAAAACGGAAATAATATTTAGTTTGATTAAAAAGTTAATCAAGCATGGGCCCATATAATTTATCAGGAGTAATATTGTAAATCATCATTGATAAAAATAATATAAAATTAAGTAGCTGAAGCAAGTGCACCAATCATCAGCCACATGCCTAAGGAAGACCTAATTTATCATAATTTTAATATTTACATGATTTAAAATAAATTATTAGGACATCACTCACTTGGTTTCATATGAACATATAATTTTATTAATTATAAAATTAAAGTATAAATAATTTATTTTAGTATTATAATTTAAACTTTTAGAAAGGGAGCAAATAAAAAAAGAAAAAAGAGTTTAAAGAAAAGAGAATTTCATGTGGGGGTCAACAACGAGGAACACCTGACAGATTTTTGTGGGTTCATGGTAAAGTGAAACCACACTTATATATATTGATTTTCTACTTAATAAGAAAGTCATTTTCAATATTCATTGCTTTAGAACTGATGTACCAAATGAATAATGTTATTATATCAAATGAACTGACTTGTCGGACCTTTTCTAAATATTTTTTAAAAACAAATCTATTGCCTAAATACAAACTTTCACCAAAGCCAGAACTAACCAATGAGAATTTATTTTTAATTACTTTTAGTGAGAATTTATTTTATTTTTGGTTGTTACGAAAGCAGAAACGTTTCCTCAAAATGGATTTATAATTTAAAATATTTAAAAATCATGTAAAAATTTGAATGTCTTATTAAAGTTTATCTGTATCATATAAATTACTGCATAGAGCAGTGTAGGAGCAAGCACTTCTCGTCGACGTGTTAACTGCTAGCCAAAGACATTTATTTTTTTCTATACTTTTTTTGTTTTAATTTATTTATCTTATTTTTATTTATCTTTTCAATATTCAAAAATTGACGTAAAAAATCACGAGTATTAATAATTAAAATTAATTAAAAAAACTCATGAAGCTTCCACCGACAATGGCTGCTACATATAGTTTATAACTTTATTACTTTTAAAAAAAGTTTTGTTAGTGGTGGGCTTTAGAGTAAATTATTTAGATTTATTATCTTACAAATCCTTAATTTACTAATGGCATGGATATATTTAATTTATTCATTATATTAAAAAATTATAAATTTATCTATTTTGAAATATGATACTTCAAAGTTTAGACATGTAATGTTTACGGTTAAATATGATAATGTCTGAATTCAATTATCTTCATTAGAATTTTAAATATTTTTTCTTTAATCATTCTTTCCTGAAATTAATAAATATTTTTTATCTTATCCAAATAAAAATTCACACATTTTATCTCAATATGACTTATTAATTGTATACAAACAAAAATCACGACATGTCTAAACAAAAGTAGATTATTTTAATAATCTATTAGTAAATAGTGAAAATAACATTTTTGTTATTACATAATTTATCCATCATTAATTTTTATTTTTTTATTAATAGTAATGTATGATTAACAAATCCTTTATTGGATTTGTGAGGGGTTCAATTAAATTTTCCTTGATAGAAAATAATGTCCTACAAGTAAGGTAAAATATTTAGAAATTTTTTTTTGGTATAAAGTACTTTTGTTTTTTCGTTAAAATCTCTTTTTTTTTTATTAGTATTTTTAACTTCATCGTTATAAGATAAAGTTCATTAATACAGACGAAATTCTCATTTGTAGTTGACTTTCATGCAAAATCTTTCGTAATTATTTTTTTCATAGTAATCAACTTCCAAACCATCGATAACATTATATTTTTATCATTTATAAACTATGAATTCGAATCGTACGATCATTTTAGATAGATTATCTATATCATGTCTCTTTTAATATTTAATGACATATCAAATTTTGTGGATGGAAACATTTCACTAGGTTGTGTCGCCATGTAAAATTCTTTGGTCTATATATTAACACGTGGTTTGTTTTTTGCCAAAAAAATATTTATTTTTATTGATAGACAAGAAGTTATGGAGCTACAAAAAAGGAAAATTCGAATGAATATATTAATTAATATTCATTAATTAACTTGTTCAACTTTGGCACGTTATTAATTAAGTTTAAGAAAGTAAAAGTAGTTTATAACTTGTAGACAGTTAACTTAAGATTAATCAGTAGTTAGGATTTATCTTCAATTAATTATGGTCATGTAAATTATGATTTTAATTCACATTGATCACATGTTATCATATTGATTTAGAATTTTATGACAAAGTGATTCTGGTAACAAATATAGCTTGTAATCTACAAGTTCATGTGTATATGTGTGTGTAAATATTTGACTACCGCCTATAGAAAAAAAAAAAAGAAATTAGCGACAAATTAATATTTTCTTTAGTTATATACGTTGTTGAAAAATAAAAAAGATACTCATTCGAGCAATGAGATATCTAGGAAAATTGAAACCCATTATTATTGAATATTAATTTAAAATTATCATAAAATTTAATAATTTTTAAAATTTTGAATTCGTCTCTGAATAATTAGTTGTCAAAGTCAACCAAAATCTTAATTCATTTCTCTGCCTAATATTAGGATCAAGAGGGAAGATTAATGCATTATGAGATTGAGTAATTTGCTCTTTGAACACGTTTATTTAATTATCAAGTATACGAAGGTGAAAATAGATTGACAAAATATAATTTCGATGAAATGCTTTTTATTGAGAATAACAACATTAGTGCTCCATGTTAATTAGTGATTATGTAATCTGTTAGTTGTTAACAGTATTAGTTAGCAAGTTGTTAGTCAGTTAGTTAGGCAGTTAATGGAGTAATTAATTAATGTTTAGTTAACTACAGTTAATTAATTGACTCTAGTTAACTACTATAAATACTCTACCTTGTAACTAACTACACTGTTGTTAATTGAATCAATAAACTCCCATTCTTCTCCATCGGCTTCCATATTTCAGCTTCTTCTTCTTCATCTCTGTTCATGGTATCAGAGCACTAAGCCGATAATTGTTTGACTTGAAATCCTGCAATTCTCAGCTGGAAGGGAAGCATCGATAGCTGATTCGGGTAGTACACCAGTGAATTCGACAGCAGAGACACTCGAAATCATCAAAACGAAGAGGAATCATCCTCTTTACCTCCACCCATCAGACACTCTAGGATGTGTCTTGACCTCGGTGCAGCTAATGGGAAACGAAAAACTACTCATTGTGGAGTAGATTGATGATTAATCTTAGAGCAAAGAGTAAGCTCGGATTTGTGTTAGGAACGTGCCGGAAGAACGATTATGCACCGAAATTAGAGGAACAGTGGAAAAAGTGTAATGCATTTATCTGGCTTGGATAATGAATACAGTGTCAAAGGAATTGTTAAGTAGAATTGTCTATGCTTCAGATGCTGCCATGGTTTGGGCAGATCTGAAGGAGCGATTTGACAAGGTCAATAGATCCAGAATCTATCAACTTCACAAGGAGATATGCACCATTCATCAAGGTAATTCATCAGTTTCTGCCTATTTCACAAAACTAAGACTAATGTGGGATGAGTTTGATGCACTTGTACCACCACCACTATGTAATTGTGAAAGATCTAAAGCATATGTGGATCATATACAATATTTGCGATTGTTTGCCTTTTTAATGGGGTTGAGTGAGGTCTATGGCCATGCGCGTAGCCAAAATCTGATGATGAACCCTTTGCCAAGTGTTAGCAAAGCCTACGCTATGATTATAGCAGATGAGAGTCAAAGGACAACTTCAGGAATACATGCAACTGGAGATATGGTGGAAGCTACAGCATTGTATGCAGGAAAAGGAAATATGAGAAATCAAGGTGTATATGCAGGCTCGGAGAAGGGAAATTAGAATACTGGCAGTGTAAATAGTAGAAAAAGAGTCAACTGGAACCTGTTTTGTGATCATTGCAAGATGCATGGACATACCAAAAATGTATGCTATAAGTTAGTTGGATATCCAGATGATTGGAAATCCAAGAGGAAGACAGATCAGGGTGGTACAAACAGAAGCTTCAATCCTAATAGAGCTAAAGGAATTGCAAACAATGTGCAAGTTGAAAAGGAAGAAAAGGAGGATGTTTTTGGGTACACTACTGAGGAATAAAAATCTGGTCTGAATCAACATGAGTTTAATTTTGTGCACACAAACTTAAAGGGACTTACTATGAAGAAGACTTACACCCCAGACCAATACCAAAGAATATTAAAGATATTGAATGAAGAAGAAAAAGTTGATGAAGTTGTCAACATGGCAGGTAATACCAATAATAATAATGTTGATACTTCTGCTAATGTTGATCATATAGAGAACTGGATTGTTGATTTTGGTGCAACATCTCACATGACATCTAAAGTAGATGCATCAGACAATATTACTCATAAAAACATAGGAAAAAAGGTGATTTTAACTACTGGACAGACTGCATTAGTTACACATTCAGGAAATTGTGTGATACCAAATTATGGCACACTGAAAGATATGTTGGTAATACCTGACTTCAAGCATGATTTACTTTCAGTATCACAATTGACAAGGCAACTGCAATGTTCTGTTAGATTCTTTCCTGAATTTTGTGTTTTTCAGAGCCTCTTCAATGGAGAGGTGAGAGGGATTGGTAAGGAGATAGATGAATTGTACTATTTTCCTAACAACTATTCTACAATAAAAGTTGGTAAGGCATTAGTCGCAAAAGCAGAGACTGAAGACACAACAAGTATGCTATGGCACATCAGGATAGGCCATCCCTCCATGAAGGTGTTGAAGAATATGTCACTGATCAACAAAGAGTCAAATACAGCACTGACTGATGCCTGTTCAATTTGTTCTCTGGCTAAGCAGACTAGACTTCCATTTACTATCAGTAAAATTAGAAGTAGGAGATTTTTTTATCTAATTCACCTTGATGTTTGGGGGCCTTACAGGATTCCTACTCATCGTGGATTTAGATTTTTCCTGACAATTGTGGATGATAATTCAAGAATGACATGGTTGTTTTTGTTGAAGTTCAAGAGTGATGTGTTTGAAACATTGAAGTCATTTCTTATTCTAGTTAAAAACCAATTCAACAGACAAGTTAAGAGGGTGAGATCTAATAATGAGACTGAGTTTTTCAATAAATAATGCAGTGTAATGTTCAAATCATTAGGAATTATTCATGAAAACAGCAATCCACACACTCTACAACAAAATAAGGTGGTTGAAAGAAAGCACAGACATATTCTAGAAGTGGCAAGAGCTATAAGATTCCAAGGTGCAATTCCAATCAAATTCTCGGGTGAATGTGTTGTAGGTGTTGTGTATCTGATTAACAGGATGTCTACTGAAGTATTGAGGGGTAAATCACCCTATGAGACATTTCACAAGACAAGACCACAGCTTGACCATTTGAGAACCATTAGATACCTATGTTATGCAACCAACATAATCAAGCATGAAAAGTTCTCACCAAGATCAGATGCATGTATTATGATGGGCTATCTAGCAAGCCAAAAGGGATATATTCTGTACAGTATAAAACACAGGAAGTTCACAGCAAGCAGAGATGTTATTTTCAAAGAAAATATTTTTCCCTTCAGTTATTTGAAGACTGAGCATGAAGCTCTGTTTATGGATCAATAACTAATTGACTATAATGATGAGATAAGAATTGTACACATGACCAATAATGATCAAAATGCTACAGATGGTGATATTCAAAATCCAGCAGGAACTCAAGAGGATAATGAAGGTACAGAAACTGACAATACAATAGCAGCTGATTTAGGAGGGAATCCTAATGTTACTAATAGTATAGGGACAACAACTTCTACTAGGACTACTAGGACACCTATTTGGCTGAAGGACTATGTCACTACTATGATTAAGCCTACACATCCACACTCTTTGGCCAACTATGTGTCCTATGATAAGCTATCTTGTCAAGCATTCCTGAGCAATATTTCATCAGATGTAGAGCCAAGGAATTATGAGGAGGCTGTTAGAGATCCAAGGTGGGTTGAAGCAATGAAACTAGAGATCAATGCACTTGAAGCCAATGGTACATGGAACATTGTTCAACTACCATCAAATAAAAGAGCCATAGGATGCAGATGGGTCTACAAGATAAAGTATAAGGCAAATGCAGAGGTTGACAAATATAAAGCAAGATTAGTGGCTAAGGGATACAGTCAGACAGAAGGGATTGACTATCAAGAAACCTTTTCACCAATAGTAAAAATGGTTACTGTAAGGACTGTAATTGCAATAGCAGCAGCTGAGCATTGGGTGATTCATCAAATGGATGTCTTTAATGCCTTCCTACATGGTGATCTACTTGAGGAAGTATACATGGAATTACCTAAGGATTTTCCAATAAAGAGAAGAACCAAGTATGTAGGCTTGTTAAGCCACTTTATGGACTTAAACAGGCATCCAGACAGTGGAATGCCAAACTAACTTATGCTTTGTCACAGTCAGGATACAAACAAAGCCACTTGGATTACTCTTTGTTTACTAAAAGAAAAGAATCAGCATTAGTAATAATTTTAGTGTATGTTGATGATCTGCTAATCACTGGAAATGACTTAGGGTTGATACAAGAAACAAAAGAGGTGCTACACAACTCCTTTAAAATCAAAGACCTAGGAGAATTGAAGTACTTCCTTGGGATTGAATTCAGCAGATCAGATGAAAGGATAGTTATGTGTCAGAGGAAATATGCTTTGGAACTGATATCTGAAACTGGCCTAGAAGGTGTTAAACCAACAACAACACCTATGGAGTGCAACACCAAGCTCACAAGTGTTGATCTTGTTATAGACAATGATGATAAATTGTTCACTAACATAGGAAGATACCAAAGATTGATTGGAAAGCTTCTTTATCTCACAAACACTAGACCGGACATAACCTTTTTAGTTCAATGCTTGAGTCAATTCATGCAGAAACCAAAGGAATCTCATTGGAATGCAGCATTAAGAGTGGTAAGATACATCAAGTCAGCACCAGGTTTGGGCTTGCTAATGAATTCTGAGAAACAGACAAAGCTTACAGGGTATTGTGATGCTGACTGGGTAGCATGCCCAAGTACTAGAAGGTCTGTTACTGGATATATGTTGAAGTATGGAAAGTCTTTGATATCTTGGAAGTCTAAGAAGCAGCATACTGTGTCAAGGAGCTCTGCAGAGGCAGAATATAGAAGCCTTGCTGCATTGACAGCTGAAGTAGTTTGGGTAACAAATTTATTCAAGGAGTTGAAGGTAGAGTTGAATGGGCCTACAAACATGTTATGTGACAGCAAAGTTGCTATCCAAATTGCAGCAAATCCAGTCTTCTATGAAAGAACTAAGCATATCGAAATTGATTGCCACTTTATCCGGGAAAAAATATAGCAGGGACTCATCAGAATCAACTATGTGAACACAAGAGATCAACAAGCTGATATACTGACTAAGGTTTTGGGGAGATCACAACATGATTTTTTGTTGGCCAAGCTAGGTGTTCTGAACATCTTCAGTACATCTAGCTTGAGGGGGAGTATTGAGAATAACAGCATTAGTGCTCCATGTTAATTAGTGGTTGTGTAATCAGTTAGTTATTAACAATATTAGTTAGCAAGTTGTTAGTCAGTTACTTAGGCAGATAATGGAGTAATTAATTAATGTGCAGTTAACTACAGTTAATTAACTGACTCTAGTTGACTACTATAAATACTCTACCTTGTAACTAACTACACTGTTGTTAATTGAATCAATAAACTCCCATTCTTCTCCATCGCCTTCTACATTTCAACTTCTTCTTCTTCATCTCTGTTCACTTTTAGATTTTAAAAGAATCATAAAAAGCAGAATAACAAATGTAATTACGACAACAAAGAGAAACACTGACTCAATTATATAGTTTTTATAATAGTAAAGGTTATAGTTCATACGTTGTGATATTCAGGAAGTGTCAACTCCTTGATTTTTTTTAGTTCTTAATTTTTATTTATATTTAAACATCTAAATGCTTCCGTAGAAATCTACTGAAAAAGTGTATGTCATGATATCAAAGCATTTTAATTATGTCATTCTTGATGATTATGCTCGTTGACGAGAAGATAACGATCTCTTAACATAATATATAGTTGTGGAGTATTATAACCTCACTTTTTTCATAAAAAAAAATGAAAACTTTTGAATAAATAATCAAACAAGTAAAATATATAAAATAAAGTAGCATGTATTAATATGATTATGGCCTTTTTTTCTTTATATTGGATTTAATAAGAATTTTTTAGAATGAAACAACTACGATTTGCCATCATCAGTTACGTTTACTACGAGTTTTTTGTTGAATCAGATCTTCTAAGAAGTTATTGGATTGATTGAATAGGATCTATCGGGTCAGTATTTGGGTCGTACCATAATTTCAGCCCATTTGTTTCATGAAAGGAATCTCATATATCGTTTATTTTTGTGATTTATAGCTGATAGATTTTGTTATAAAAATGATTTGCCTATGACCCCATTATTATATTAATGATCCACATTTATCCTACTCGTTTAACTGAAGTAAAAATAATAATATTTTTTTTATTCTTGTTTTAAAAAACACCTAAAGATATATTTAATTCTTCTAGTAAAGTTCAAGAGTATACTTAGTCATTCTCAGACAGGGACATTTTTTTTACTATTTTGATTTAACGGTTACTCTACTTTATTATTTTGATGATTAGGTTTATGTTTCAACTCATTTTCTCGTAAAGTTTATCATAGATATCTCTATTTTTTTAATAGATACAAAAAATAAATTATAATATAGCCACAAATAAATTAGTTTAACATTTTTCTTGCTTTTTTCATTCATACTTCTTATTTTTTATTTCTCATAGTTTTTCAACAAAAATGAAAGAAAAAAAATTAAGAATAAGAAGCTCAAATAATACAAATAGATCTATAAGAGAGAGATATAAAATTTAGATTAGCTGTTGAATTAAAGCAGGCACAAAAAATCACATATCAGAAGGATCCCCAAACTTTGCTAGAAAGATATTCAAATATAGCCATACATAATTTTTTTTAATATAAAATTATAAGTTTTTTACTCTCGTTAGGATATATTTGAACCATTTATGTAAAAGAAAGGTATATTTGGACCATTTATGTGATGGTAAGGTTATATATATATGAGCCAATTTTATAATAAGGGATATATCAGCTCTAAATTGCAAAATTATGGAGTATATAAAAAAAATTCCCTTATATGTATACATACTAATAACGAATTGTCATGTCTCGGGAGGGTATCCTAGGCGTGGTCGACATTCGAAAATCATTTAAGTATATGGAGAACATTCTAGTGGACTAATCAGTCAATAATTTAATGAAAAGGTGATTTTAGAACCAACAATCCAATCAACTCAATGTCTTAAGAAGTATTTTTTTAAAAGGAATAAGTCTCAGATATAGAATCATCAACTTTTATCCATCATTGTCTATGGAGCTTCTATCTTTAGACATCTAGATGGTTTCAATGACAGGCTCATATGTACCTCACAAGAAATAGAAATGCTAAACTTCAAGAAGAAAATATAAATGAATTCTCTGATTGCAAGGAGGTCTCACCACTGCTTCTAGGATGAAATAAATTGTCAATGGAGTGCCTGTTAAGAATCCCTAGCATATGTATGTGCATCATAAAATGATGCAATACCAAGCAACATCAGTACGTGAAGTGTATAATATGTAAAATAACTGTACAGAAAGACAGGCTCAAAAGTACTCAACTCAAAGACTCAATTCGGTAAGATAACTCAACCCAATAAAACAATACAAGTTTTAAAGTGAAACATGCTTTGCGAAAGAATCAATAATATGCAACTCAATCAAAGCCATATCATATAATCATGCATTATTTGGGAGTTTCTCTATGTCACGCCCCGGGAAGATACCCAAGACGCGGCCGGCACCTAGAGACTATTGCTAGTCCCCAAGCGAACCACTTAGCCTCATCACATCCATTCAACCCAAAAACTCTACAGATCAGCGGAAGTAAATGAAAGTAAATAGGCTCATCTCATCTAATGTCTCAATAAAAATAATAGAATAATAATAAAGGCTAGTAGGAAGAGCTAGCTCACAGTCTCAACATCAACATCCAACTATCATCTATAAAGCCTCTATCACTAATCAAGTGGTGCCAATGACAGACCCATGGCCACCGAAATCAAAATATAAGACTAATCTAGTCTAACTCAAAAGCATGATGAAATAAAGGTAGTGAACCCTCTGGAGTAGGGGAGGCTCACCTATCAGCTGAATGTCTCGGATCCTCAACGGTGCGTCTGTTGACGATCTCTAATCCCTGTATCTGCATCATAAAATGATGAAACACCGAGCAGCATCAGTATGTGGAATGTACGATATGTAAAATAGTTGAGTGAAGCAGAAGCAGGTAGAATAATATGGAACAACATCAATTCAGAAATAGTAAACAATCAACATGTCAAATGTCTATCTAAAGCAAGAATAAAGAGTAGACAAGTGATGCATCCACCTATCAACCTCATCAATCAAATCAGACTCGTCTCAAAGAAACTCATCTCATCTCAACTCAGAGTACTCAAGGTAGGAATTTTCTAGGAGTTTCTCTTATCCGACAACAATCCCTTATGAGCCAGTGATTGTACAACATCCTGCCGGTGTTGCCACGGCCGTTCTATACTTTCCAGGTAGAGAACGAATCGAATCCCCTAGGGAAAGTATAATCAACAAGTCCTCTATTATTTCAGGGACTCTCTCAAGAGGGAACCACAGTGTAATTGATGGTTCTAATCCTCTCCTACGTTTGGTTACGTAGTTTGAAGAGTGAGAGTTGGACTAACTCTTACTCTTTCGGTGCTTAATACTCCTCCCATGACTCAATGCTCATAAGACAATCAATCTAATCAAACCATTCAAATCATAGGGACTTTAACCCTCTCATCGATCAGTCTAATAAGGGCTTTAACCCTCTCATCTATCAGTTCTCATAGGAACTGTAACCCGTTCATCTATCAACATCTCAATCAATAGCTCAAGGTTTAGAATAATTGTCAGGGAACAATCGAATAGACAAATCCGTGGAGTTCATTTACGGAGACCTACTAGACTATCAAGTTCTATCAACTCATCATCATTCTCTCATCACAATCACAATCGACATCCTTCAATCAAGGCTTTATATTCAATTCCTAAGTTCATTCATGCATGCTTTTTGAAAATAGTCATGTAGGGTTATGCAGTTTCTCATAGAAATTTTCAATTCAAGAAAACAAGTTTATGATGACCATCAGCATAAGAAAACATATGAATTTAATAAATTTTTGAGAAAAACCATCAAGAATCATGTATATAGACTCTTTAGACTATTAACTCATCTATGACCATCTATGAGGCACATGAGAGAGCAATATCACGCTTTTAGTTTAGCCTTACATACCTGGGATGAAGCTATCAATGATCACCTTCAAGAATTCTCCCTTGAATTCTTCAATGTTGCGTTCTTCTCACTTCTCTCAAGCCCTAGTCTTGTCCAATTGTTTAGAAAGGACTTAGAATGGGGGTTTAGATCCTTTTTATGTCAAAACGACCTAATTAGATTGTGTATTGAGTTTAGGAGCGGTTGGGAATTAACCGGAATGACCCTCACAAAATTTAGAAATTTCTCAGCTTCGGAATAACTCAGTCTGCTTTCTGAAAAAGTTTTTCCAATCCTGTCAAAAAATTTTGAAAAAATATAAGTGTGGGTCCGCTACAGGGGTACGACGTGCCTCCATCGCACACTGACACTATTTTAATTTTCGGGTCGAAAAATAATCTTTTGATCTGATCGCTCTAAAAATCAACCTAGACCAATTTTTTCACTCAATATTTCATGCTGATCACAAATCTGATTTCGAATTTGCCATACGAGCATGGAAAGATATGTTACGTGCATACCCCTCCTCTAGGGGTATTTTGGTAATTTTTTTGGGCATTACATCATCTCCCCCTTGGGATCATTCGTCCTCAAATGATGAGTAAAGGTGGATATCAAGGCACAAATAGACCCAAGACTCATCTCAACACTCAGCTTAACCAATCAAACTCTCAACTCCTCCTCAACCTCAATCAACTCTACTTGAACTCAAGAATAGACAATCAACTCAAGAATAGATTAATCAATTTAGTCAAGGGTAAGAAAATCATCTTCGACGTTCTCATCATTTGGCACGAATAGGTGCAGATATTTGGCCTTCATCTCTTCCTCAATGATCTTCGGCGTATTTATACGCCTAGTTAGCCAAATAGACCTATAAATTGAGCTAAGTCGGAGGGTAAAAATAAAGAGAACAGCTGCTTTTAGTAAGATTGTTTTTATTTTTCTAATCGGGGTCAGTACTCGGTGTGGTTGTATTTTGCAGAGTTTAGTCACATAATAACATTCCGAAGCCATGTGCAAATTGGGAGGATGAACACGGCCCAGAAATCAAGGAAGAAAAGAAACATGTTGCAGAAGAGGCGAAGGTCTGCGTCGCGGACCTGGGAGCGCATTAGCAAAACTGGAAAAGGAAAAGAGAAAAATGCAAAGGCCTAGTACGTTGCAGGGTTCGTGTCGCAGACCAGGGTGAATGAAGAGGCGAATTAGTCCAGTCAGCAAATTGATAGAGCCGGGTCAAAACACACTAGTCCGCCTCGCGGACCGCATGTATCTCACGAGAAAAACGAGTTACGGGATTTGGAAAACAGGAGACTATTAATTATTTGAAAAAGAACTTTTATTCATTGAGTCTTGAAACGAAAAACAGATGGGAGAAAGTAGAGAACACAACATAGGTCAAATTTTGTTTGCTTTCATCTTTGTATTCTTGAATGTTAATTATTGTCAGCTTAATTTTGATGTGGGAACCAACTATGAGTGGCTAGTTCTCCCATATTCTGGGATTGTAGTCCTAGATAAGATGATCTCTTAATTTTGGTTTATGCATGATTGGTTTTATTACTTACTCTTGTGACACTTTTATTTATACTTCTTAGCCTGATCAACTGGGGAGTAAATGGGTTAGTCATTCTGAATTCAAAAGATGTTGGAGTGATTAGAACACAGTGGAACAGGGGGAGTGTCCAACTAGGTCATTAGATTGGTTTGTGTAAGGGAGACCTGTGACAACTACCCTTACACCTCGCTTGGTTCATAATACATCAAGATAAAATTAAAGCTCTTTTGGTGGTCTGTCTATCCCCGCTTAACGATGTAGTTAGGCAGTCAGTAAAAGTAGGTCTGCAGAGGCGTGCAACCCTGTTAGGTAAATTTAACCCTGTGAACTAGTAAGTGTAAACCCATATGCATGAACACTGATTGAGAGACACGGTGTCGCCATGGCTACAATCCCGGAATTACCTTTAAGTTGATAAATTCCTATTTCAAACAAATCAGGTCTTGCATTAAATTTTAGATTTTAGACATAATTCGTTGCTTTTATAAATCTCACTGCTATTTATCTTGGATACCAATTGAGCATAATAACATAGGCAAAAACCATTAATCTTTAAATCCTTTAGGCTCGATATCCCGGCCTCTTTCTCAGGGTCACTATATTACTTGGGTTGACCACGTACACTTGTGTGTGCTAGGGAAGCAACACTCAACTTCCCATGTGGCTTTCTCAACGAATTGATTTCTATATAGGGCTGTGACTGAGGCTATCTCTTTGTTTCTCAACTTACGAATCTGACAATCAAGAATTTGGACTGGAATATCCTTGTAAGACAAGTTATCCTTCACTCCGATACTCTCAACAGGGATCACCAATGCAGGATCTCCCAAGCACTTCTTCAACATCGATACATGGAATACTGGATGAATATCGTCTAAGTCAGAAGGAAATTTTAGCTCATAAGCAACCTTCCCAATCCTCTTCACAATCTGATATGGTCCCACATAGCGTGGACTCAACTTTTCCTTCTTCTCAAATCTCATGACACCCTTCATAGGTGACACTTTCAAGTATACCTGATCATTCACCTCGAACTCTAAGTCTCTTCTCCTCACGTCGATATAAGATTTTTGGCAACTCTAGGCAGTCTTCAATCTCTCTCTAATGACCTTAACCTTCTTAATCGATTGGTGGACAAGATCAGGCCCAATCAATTTCGATTTTCCAACGTCAAACCGCCCAATTGGTAATCTACACTCCTTCCATACAAGTCTTCATAGGGAGCCACTTGAATGCTTGCATGATAACTATTGTTATATGCAAATTCAATCAATGGTAAGTGATCATCTCAATTTCCCTTGAAATCAAGAGCACAGGCTCTCAACATATCCTCTAATGTATGAATTGTGCGTTCTGCCTGACCATCTGTCTGTGGATGAAAGGTTGTACTCAGGTTCACTTTAGTACCCAATCCTTTCTTGAATGATCTCCAAAATTGGTAGGTGAATTGAGCTCATCTATCCGAGATAATGGATAAGGGAACTCCATGCAACCTCACAATCTCCTGGGTGTACAACTTGGCATACTCCTTTGCAGTGTTGGTTGTCTTGACTGCTAAGAAGTCAGCCAAGTTAGTCATCCTGTCTACAATCACCCATATCGAATCATGTTGCTTTCGAAACCTTGGTAGACCAGTAATAAAGTCCATATTAATCATCTCCCATTTCCATTCAGGAATCTCAAAGTTCTGAGCCAATCCACATGGTCTTTGATGCTCAACTTTCACTTGCTGGCAATTCGGGCATTTTGAAACAAACTCAGCAATATCCCTCTTCATTCCACTCCACCAATAGACTTCTCCCAAGATGTACCACGACTTGAGAGAAGTCCATTGGTGAAGTGGAATGAAGAAGGATATTGTTGAGTTTGTTTCAAAATGCCTGAATAGCCAGCAAGTGAAAGTTGAGCATCAAAGACCATGTGGATTGGCTCAGTACTTTGGGATTCCTGAACTGAAGTGGGAGATGATTAATATGGACTTTATTACTGGTCTACCAAGGTCTCGAAAGCAACATGATTCGATATGGGTGATTATAGGCAGGATGACTAAATTGGCTCACTTCTTAGCAATCAAGACAACCAACACTGCGGAGGAGTACGCCAAGTTGTACATCTAGGAGATTTTAAGGTTAATTGGAGTTCCCTTGTCCATTATCTCGGATAGAGGAGCTCAATTCACCTCCCAATTTTGGAGATCATTCTAGAAAGGATTGGGTACTAAAGTGAACTTGAGAACAACCTTTCATCCACCGACAAATGGTCAGGTAGAGCGCACAATTCAGACATTAGAGGATATGTTGAGAGCTTGTGCTCTTGATTTCAAGGGAAATTGGGACGATCACCTACCATTGATTAAATTTTCATATAACAATAGTTATCATGCAAGCATTCAAATGGATCCCTATGAAGCCTTGTATGGGAGGAGATGTAGATCACCAATTGGGTGGTTTGAGGTTGGAGAAGTGAAATTAATTGGGCCTAATCTTGTCCACCAATCGATGGAGAAGGTTAAGGACATCAGAGAGAGATTGAAGACTACTCAAAGTCGTCAAAAATCTTATACTGACGTAAGGAGAAGAGACTTAGAGTTCGAGGTAAATGATTGGGTGTACTTGAAAGTGTCACCTATGAAGGGTGTCATGAGATTTGAGAAGAAGGGAAAGTTGAGTCCATGCTATGTGGGACCATATCAGATTGTGAAGAGGATTGGGAAGGTTGCTTATGAGCTAGAGTTGCCTTTCGAGTTAGACGGTATTCATCCGGTATTTCATGTATCGATGTTGAAGAAGTGCTTGGGAGATCCTGCATTGGTGATCCCTATTGAGATTATCGGAGTGAAGGATATCTTGTCCTACGAGGAGATTCCGGTCCAAATTCTTGATCATCATATTCATAAGTTGAGAAACAAAGAGATAACTTCAGTCAAAGTCTTGTGGAGAAATCAATTCGTTGAGGAAGGCACATGGGAAGCTGAGAAAGAGATGACGGCCAAATATCCGCACCTATTCGTGCCAAATGATAAGATCTTCGAAGGTAAAATTCTCACCTTGACTAAATTAATTGTTTTATTCTTGAATTGACGATCTATTCTTGAGTCCGAGTAGAGTTGATTGAGGTTGAGGAGGAGTTGAGAGTTTGATTAATTGGGTGAGTGTTGAGATGAGTCTTGAGTCTATTCGTGCCTTGATATCCACCTTTACTCATTATTGGAGGACGAATGATCCCAAGGGGGAGATGATGTAACACCCAGTAAAATTATCAAAATACCCCTACAGGAGGAGTATGCGTGTAACGTATCTTCCAATGATCGTATGGGAAATCTGAGATCGGATTTGTGATCAACACGAAAAAATGAGTGGAAAAATGGTCTCGGTCGATTTTTAGAGCAACCGGATCAAAAGATAATTTTTTTACCCGAAAATTAAAACAGTGTCGGTGTGCGAGGGAGGTGCGTCGCGCCTCTGTAGCGGACCCGCACTTTTTTTTCAAAGTTTTTTAACGGGATTGAGAAAACTCATTCAGAAACTTTTTGGAGAAAAATACACTATATGCGACCAGTCCGCGTCGCGGACTGGGTTATTTCGAAGTTGAAAATTTCTAGATTTTGTGAGGGGCATTTTGGTCAATTCTTGACCCCTCCCAAACTTAATACATGATCTAATTAGGTCTTTTTGATGTAAAAAGGGTCTAAACCCCCATTCTAAGTCCTTTTCTAACACTCTAACAAGATTAGGGCTTGAAGAGAGAGGAGTAGAGCTTGAGATTGAGGAGTTCAAGAGGAAATCCTTGAAGAGATTGTTGAGAGCTTCATCCCAGGTATGTAAGGCTAAACTAAAAGCATGAGATTGTCCTCTCATATGCCCCATAGATGGTCATAGAGGAGTTGAGTGTCCATGAATACCCATACATGTTGTTAAATTGATTTTTGAATATCTTCTTATAAATTATGTCTATTTTTTTGTACTTCCGTATGTTGATGATCATCATAAACTTATTTTCTTGAATTGGATATTTCATGAGAAATTGCATAACCCTACTTGTTAACTCTTGAAAGCATGCATGAATGAGTCTAGCGGTTGAGTCTAGAGCCTTGACGTGGGATTGTTGATTGTGATTGTGAATGATGATGATTTAATAGAGCTTGATATCCCTAAGAGTCTCCTTAAACAAACTCTAATGATTGTTTATTCGATTGTTCCCTAATGATTGTTGCAAGCCTTGGGCTATTGATTGAGATGTTCTTGATGAGAGGGTTAAAGTCCCTATGAGCTTGATTGATGAAAGGGTTAAAGTCCCTATGAGTTGATTAATGATAGGGTTAGAGTCCCTATAAGATACTGATCGATAGCGGGGTTAAAGTCCCTATTAGATTGGTCAGATGGAGGTCTTATGAGCATTGAGTCTTGGTAGGAGTATCGAGCACCGAAAGAGTGAGAGTTAGTCCAATTCGAACTCGTCGAACTACATCGCCAAACGTAGGTGAGGATAAGAACCATCACATTACATTATGGTTCCCTCTTGAGTTGAGTTTATGTCCCTAAAATAATAGAGGACTTATTGAGGTTGTTTCCCTTAGGGGATTAGATTCATTCCCTACCTGGCAAGTACGAACTGTTATGGCAACACCAGCGGGATGTTGTACAATCATTAGCTCATAAGTGATTTTTGTCGGATAAGAGAAACTCCCAAAAGTTCCCACTTTGAATATTCTGAGTTGAGTTGAGAGTTGAGTTCCATCGAGATGAGTCTAATTTGATTGATGAGGTTGAGAAGTTGACAGGTCACTTGCCTACTCTTTATTCTTGTTTTGGTAGATATTTGATGTTGTGATTTGATGATTGTTCTGAGTCGATATTGTTCATATTATTCTACCTGTTTTTGTTTCATTCAACTATTTTATATATTGTACATTCCACGTACGAACGTCACTCGGTGCTGCATCATTTTATGATATAGATACAGGAATTAGGGATCGTCAACAGACGCATCGTTGGACGTTCAGCTTATTGGTGAGCCTCCCCAACTCCGAAGGATCCGCTATTTATTTCATCATGCTTTTGAGTTAGACTAGACTAGCTTTATATTTTGATTTCGGTAACCATGGGTCTGTCATTGGCACCACTTGATTAGTGATAGAGGCTTCATAGATTATAGTCGGACGTTGATGTTAAGATTGTGAGCTAGTTCTTCCTAGTAGACTTTATTATTAATCTATTATTATTTGAGACATTAGATGAGATGAGCCCATTTACTTTCATTTACTTCCGCTGATCTGTAGAGTTGTTGAATCGAATGGATGTGATGAGGCCAAGTGGTTCGCTTGGGGACTAGCAATAGTCTCTAGGTGCCGGCCATTTCTCAGGTACCCTCTCGGGGCGTGACAAACTCCGATAGATTTTCGGAAGAACATGGTCAAGGATGGCATAGAGTGGTTGACTAGACTGTTCAATGTCATTATGAAGACCGCCAAGATGCTTGATGAATGGAGGAGTACAATGGTTCCATTTTACAAGAACAAAAGGGATATTCAAAGTTGTAACAATTGCAGGGGTATCAAGTTGTTAAGTCACACTATGAAGGTCTGGGAGAGAGTGGTGGAGATGAGGGGGAGAAGAGTAGTGTCTATTTTGGAGAATCTGTTTGGATTCATGCCGAGGCGATCGACTACTGAAGCAATTCATCTTATTCAAAGATTAGTGGAGAAACATAGGGAAAAAAAGGACCTTCATATGGTGTTCAATGATCTCGAGAAGGCCTATGACAAAGTTCCAAGGGATGTCCTATGGAGGTGCCTAGAGGTGAAAGGTGTCCCAATAGAATATATCAGGGCGATTAAGTACATGTACGACGGAGCCAGAACTCGGGTAAGAACGGTGGGAGGAGACTCAGAGTATTTCTTGTTGAGATGGGACTCCATCAAGGATCTGTGTTGAGCCCTTTCCTGTTTGCCTTAGTGATGGATGAGCTGACGCGATCTAATCCAGGAAGAGGTTCCATGGTGTATGTTATTTACAGATGGTATTGTACTGATTGATGAGACTCGGACTAAAGTTAATGATAGCTTAGAGGCTTGGAGACACGCCTTGGAGTCCAAAGGATTCAAACTGAGCAGGACCAAAACAGAATACTTAGAGTGCAAATTCAGTGTTGCAAGGGATGAAGCAGGCATTGATGTGAGACTTACCACTCAACCTATCCCCAAGAAGGAAAACTTTAAGTATCTAGGGTCCATCATCCAGAGTAGTGGCGATATCGACGATGATGTCACACATCGTATTGAGGCAGCATGGACTAAATGGAGGCTTGCCTCTGGAGTATAAGAAAATATCACCTAAACTCAAAGGTAAGTTTTACAGAATGGTGGTTAGACCATCTTTGTTGTATGGGGTGGAGTGTTGGCCAATAAAAAATGTACATGTTCAGAAGATGCATGTTGCAGAGATGAGGATGTTGAGATGGATGTATGGTCACACAAGGAAGGATAAGATTAGGAATGAGACCATTCGGGAGAAGTTAGAGGTGGCTCCGGTGGCTGATAAGATGAGGAAAGTGAGACTGCGATGGTTTGGACATGTGTAGAGACGGAGTAATGATGCTCCTGTTAGGAGGTGCGAGAGGTTGGTTTTGAGAGTTACACGGAGGGTAAAGGTAGACCGAAGAAGTATAGGGGGAGGTGATAAGACAAGATATGGCGAAATTGGATCTCACAGAGGACATGACCTTAGATAGAAAGGAGTGGAGGTTGCTAATTAGAGTAGCAGGCTAATTGGTTGGTAGGGTTAGGTGGATATCTGGCCTTGAGATATAGTAAGGTAGCAGGAGTAGGTGTGTTTTATATCATGTGTTTTCATTATTTGTCGTATGTGTGTTACATATTAACATATGCTTTTCGTTAATAATCACTCTTTCTGTTCCCTTTCCTTTTCTTTTTGTCATATATAGTTTATTTTGCTTATGGGTTTTCGAGACGAGGGTTTTCAGGAAATAGTTTCTCTACTTCTATGGGGTAGTGGTAAGGTCTACGTACATTATACCCTCCCCAGACCCCACTTGTGAAATTCCACCGGATATGTTATTGTACATTATGCAATAATAGTTTGGATGACAATGAATTTGGTTGTTAGTGCTTCGAAAAATTTGCTTAAGTTTTTCAATTTCAAAATTTAATAAAACATTAAAAAATGAAAATCAGTAACAAATAAAAAACTGAAAAGATACTACACATTAGGGGTGGGTCCGTAAAACCAAAAATCGAAAACCAAACCGAAACCGATCGAAAAATACCAAAAACAAAACCGCATCGTAAAAAACCAAAACCGAAAAAAAAAAACCGAACCGAACCGAACCGGTTCTTTGCGGTTCAGTTTCGGTTTTGGTCTTAAAAAACCGAACCCACCTAATATATAAACCAAAAACCCTAAATTCCCATTTCCCATTTTGGCATTTTCCCCCAAATCAGATTTCATTCCAATTTCCCAGTTCCCACCGCGGCAGTGCAGTCGGCACCGCCCAGTCGCTCACGAGGACACGACTCACGCACACGGCACAACGACAGCCCACCACTCCGGCACTCCGCCAGCGGCCAGTCGCCACCCGCCAGCCCCTACCCCAAAACCCCGCAGGCCCGCACTCCGCCAGACCGCCACGGTGCCACTCCCGCAACAGCACTATAGTTGTGCAGCAGCCAGCAGCCAGCAGCCAACAAAGCTCAAAGCTCCTTCGAGCCTCGAGCCTCGACCCTCGACCCTCGGTCCCTCCCGCCAGCAGCCAACAGGTGCTTGTTGTTACTTCTACTAATTTTAATTGAAACTATACGCCACTTCACAATGGGTGAGGTGATAAAAGTTCTTGACCATGTCACTTCACCATGGGTTAGGTGATGAAAGTTCTTAACCATGTCTTGCATTTATTTGCTTTGTGCAGACATTGTCTGATTTTTCCTTTATGCATCAATATAGCTATTTACATCTCCCAACATCAAGTAATGTTGATAGTTCTCTTTTTCAATGTATTAGAGTACATTGGCATTCTAGCATTGGTAGTTACACGATACTGCTGGGTAATTGTATGATGAAGTTGCTGTTGCTACTCCTTTGTATTTGATGCCGTTGCATTAACCTGAATATTGCTTCCCTCTACTAAATTCTTCACGTAATGTATGATATACTTTTGTTGTTTGATTGGAAAAATTGCATCAAAACTCAAAAAAATACCAGTTGTGCTGACAACTTTCTGAAACTAGTCCGTCACTTCTTTTTTGAGAGTTCAGACACACTAGAAAGTGATCTTAATAGAAAAAGTAATTTTACAAAAGTTGAATTAAGATCTTGATTTCAGGAAACTCTTTATCAATCCTCCGTTGATGATGAGAGTGCCATAAGTGAAACCACTACTGATCTCATAGTCCGCCGCATCTCATGATCTTTCTCTGTACAAGCTTTAGCAAGCTTCGCCATCTGTGATAGATAAGTGTTTTAGTAAAGCTCTTGGAAAGCTTTAGCAAGCTTCGCCATCCGTTTTTCTTGGTAATTTGTATGTTTTTACGTGTTGGATCTTTTTTCTTAAAACAAACTACTTATTAGCCTTCCATTTGCTTTATGGTCATTTTCAATCACCATATTTTCTCAGGTTGGGGTAGATAACATGTGCATTCTGGTAAATGCTGTTAAGAGACAGCCAATGGAATCAATTACACTAGCTAGTCTTTCAGAGGTTTTAGCATTTGCTGTTGGAAGTTTCATTCCAATGCCAGCATGTCGCGTTTTTTCCATGTTCGCAGGTCAGGAACAGCCTGATTCTAGGTTTAGAGAGTTGCTACTATTATGTGAATATCTAACATCCATGTGTCTAGGGCTTCTGTTCTTATCTCTTTTCTATTTTTTGTCCTGTAGCATTGGCCGTTTTGTTGGACTTCCTTCTGCAAGTTACTGCATTTGTTGCCTTGATTTGTTTTGATTTTTTGAGAGCTGAAGATAACAGAATCGATTGTTTTCCATGTATTAAAGTGTTTGGTTCAAATGTTGATCCTGAAAAAGGTAAATCTGGGAGCTTTTTATCAAGCTGTCAAAGTTTCTTCCTGCCGAATGAAGCCTTTATATCAAGAGATCTCTCCTTTCACTCAGTTCCTCAAGTTCCAATGATTGTAATGTGTGTTCAAACTTATTGAGAAGCTGCATTCTTTCTTAAGCACTTTGGCAGAATAATATTTGTATTTTGATGTTCATTGTCTCCACGCTGCGTGGTCAATAAAATGAGGTAATAGTGGAGATCAGGGATAAAAAGCATGCAGATGATTTCTTCATATCTGCCTAAGCATTGGTTGGCAAAGTTACCCGATAATCACTACTATTTAATAATGCTTGAAGTTTGTTGTTTTTCCTTTTAATTAAAAAAACCGAAAAATCGAAAAAAACCGAAGATTGAAACCGAAAAAAATTGAACCGAAAAATGATTGGTTTACTTCCTTTTTTTGGCAAAACCGAACCGAACCGCCAAATGACCTTCCGTTCCGTCTTTGGTTTTAGGGAAAAATCGAACCGCAAAAACTGAACCCACCCCTACTACACATGAAGCTAACATGCACGATGATGAAGAAAAATAATTTAATCTTTGATATTGAAATTTGAAAATTACTAACGCTTAATACATCTCAATTAAATGTACATTTCAAATAATAAATATAAAAAAATTAATAAATTAAAAATATTACAAATGTCAACACCATATTTAATTTTTTTAAAAAAATTCAAATAATAAATGTAAAAATAATTAATCAACTTAAAAATGTTTGTCAACTTTTTCTAATTCCGAAAAAATAATGTTAACCGATTAATGTGACTTTAATATTTTTGCCTGATTGTATATTTGTTTTTTAATTTCTTTTCTAAATATATAGGTATGAACAAAATTAGAAAAAAAAGATCAATTTAAAAAGGAAAAGAAGAAAGGACGTGGGTTCAAGAAAAAAGTGAAAATTGAATTGGAGGTGTTGGTTAAGTTTTGAAATTAAAAAAGGTGACAAGTTTGACCTTGACCGGTTAAACTTGTCATTAATTAAAAATTAAGTGGGATTAAGTTAATTAAGGGTTAAAGTGTATATTTTAAAAACTTTTGGAACCCATTTGTGACAAAAAAATTTATAATTTAAAAAAAAATTAAGTTTATTTTTTTTAAAAAAAAAAAAATCCAGCCGCGAGATTTCGGACCGTCCGCGACTTGTCCGCGTCGCGCAAAGTAGCTGGTACGCGATGCCTCCGCGACGCGGTACTGTCGCGGACGGACACTGTTTCGGGCAATTTTTTTTTAAAATTTTGAGCTACGGGCCCCGAAAAATTCTCCGAACAATGCACTACGCTTCAAAATGGTAATATATGTTAGTTCAACCAAACAAATGACAAAAATAACTCACGAATTTGGAAAAAACATCGATGATGCATTTTTGACCTATAACAGGTGAACAAGTGTGTGTTCGCGACGCCTCCGCGACGCGGACATGTCGCAGAGGATCACTATTTTCGGGGCCAAATATTTTTTGGAATTTGAGCTACGGGCCCCGAAAAATTCACCGAACAAGGCCAATAGCTGAAAAACATCAACACCACTTAGTCCCAACATAAAAATTTCAATATTGAACGACGGATTACCGGGAATCGGTGATGCATGGGAATTGTGCAGCAGCTGCTGTAAAGGTCGTAGCAGTTGCTGGGAATTGTGCAGCAATTGCTGTATTATTCTCAGCAGTTGCTGGACCCTACTTTTGATTTTTCATTAGTAGCTATAGTAAGTTGACTATAAGTTGATGGTATCAGCATATGTAGTGATAAATTGAGTTTTGTTACTCCAATTTCAAATAAAACGCTAAATTTATGAGTGATCTTATACATTGACGTGGCGATTGCACAAGTAATATACAATCTATTGAGCAATTGCATATGTAAGTGATTGTGACTAAGTAAATTGAGTAGTAATTGATTGCGTCAATATGTTTTATAATATATTAGTAGTGATCTTATGTGTTGAGGTGGAATCAGTAGTGATCTTATATATTGAGATAGTACTTACACAAGTAATACGATCGCAGTTCTAAATCACACTTATTTCAGTGATTTTTTTCATTAATTAGTCCATTTGATCATGGTTATGGATGAATATAGCGATTTTAGTCCAATTCAACACTAGAAATAACTCGATGGTAAACATTTTGTTTGAATTTGTTGAAGCAAGTTGGCAAGTTGTTGGATTATTCTCAGCAGTTGCTGGGAACTGTGCAGCAGCTGTTGTAAAGGTCGTAGCAGTTGTTGGAAATTGTGCAGCAGTTGCTGTATTATTCTCAGCAATTGTTGGACCCTACTTTTGATTTTTCGTTAGTAGCTATAGCAAGTTGACTATAAGTTGATGGTATCAACCATATGTAGTGATAAATTGAGCTTTGTCACTCCAATTTCAAATAAAATGCTAAATACAGGAGTGATCTTATACATTGACGTGGCGATTGCACAAGTAATATACAATCTATTGAGCAATTGCATATGTAAGTGATGGTGACTAAGTAAATTGACTATTAGTTGGTTAGATCAATATGTTTTATAATATATTAGTAGTAATCTTATGAGTTGAGGTGGAATCAGTAGTGATCTTATACATTGAGATAGTACTTACACAAGTAATACGATCGCAGTTCTAAATCACACTTATTTCAGTGGCATTTTTCATTAATTAGTCCATTTGATCATGGTTATGGATGAATATAGTGATTTCAGTCCAATTCAACACTAGAAATAACTCGATGGTAAACATTTTGTTTGAATTTGTTGAAGCAAGTTGGCAAGTTGCTGGATTATTCTCAGCAGTTGCTGGGAATTGTGCAGCAGCTGTTGTAAAGGTCGTAGCAGTTGCTGGGAATTATACAGCAGTTGTTGTATTATTCTCAGCAATTGCTGGACCCTACTTTTGATTTTTTGTTAGTTGCTATAGCAAGTTGATTATAAGTTGATGGTATCAGCCATATGTAGTGATAAATTGAGTTTTGTTACTCCAATTTCAAATAAAACGCTAAATTTATGAGTGATCTTATACATTGACGTGACGATTGCACAAGCAATATACAATCTATTGACCAATTGCATATGTAAGTGATTGTGACTAAGTAAATTGAGTATTAGTTGGTTGCGTCAATATGTTTTATAATATATTAGTAGTGATCTTATGCGTTGAGGTGGAATCAGTAGTGATCTTATATATTGAGATAGTACTTACACAAGTAATATGATCGCAGTTCTAAATCACACTTATTTCAGTGGTTTTTTCATTAATTAGTCCATTTGATCATGGTTATGGATGAATATAGCGATTTTAGTCCAATTCAACATTAGAAATACTCGATGGTAAACATTTTGTTTGAATTTATTGTAGCAAGTTGGCAAGTTGTTGGATTATTCTCAGCAGTTGCTTGGAATTGCTGCACTCAGTCCAGCAGCTGTTGCGTCTTTCCTAAAATGGCTCAACAGTGAAGATATGGCAACAATTGCGGAAACATCAACAAAAACACAAAACCCAAATAAATAGCACCACATACACTTTTATCAGTCATAATAATGATTAAAACTTACCTTTCAAGTAATTTCGAAGGCTACCCGAACGAATAACCCAAAAAAATTGATTTTTTTTCCTCCCAAAATTGAAGCTCAAATCTTGTGTTGGGAAAATAGTGACAACAACAACAAGAAAACAACAAGAACCATGAAAATAGGGAAAAAGTCGCGGGAAATGATTGGGGGGGGGGGGGGGGGGGGTCGTTGGGGATTTTTTTTTTGGGAGGGGGGTGGATTAGGGTTTTTTTATTTTTGTGGGTTAAAGTGTATAAAAATAAATTTGGGGACCTTTTTGAAAATAGTCCAACATCATTAACTCTTAATTATAATTTTGTCACCTGCACTCAATAATTAAAACTTGTGTCACTTTTTTTTAAATTTAAAACTATTTTGTAACCCTTAATTAAAAGGCCAAGAAACAACAACCCATTTTAGCACTTTTATTACCTGCATATGCCACTTGGCAGTTTTAAATATATTTTATTTTAAAATCTTCCGCGTTTGGAATTTTTTAAAACAAATCATCAATATTTTTTTAAATAAAAAAACTGCATCGATATAAATTTACAAGTATATTTATAAATGCACCCTAAAAAATGAACTTAACAATATTTATAATCTATCTACATATAATAGGATTATCATCAGCTCCTAAAAGAGTTGTATTTCTCATTAATTAAAAATTAATCAAAATTAAAAATTATTTTAAGTTTTTTCAGTTATTTATTAATAAATTTAAATTCAGACAGTTTTAAAATCATAGTGACGAGTATCTACATATTCAAGATTTAAAATAAAATTTGAAATTAATAAAAATAAAATTTATATGTAGGTGATTCCAAAACACTGGGAATCCTTTATCTAAGGAACTATATTTTTAATAGGCAACCAACTAAATTTCAAAAATAACTTATTCAGTCAAATTTCATTTCATGACATGTTTCTCAAAAATGATTTTGCTGCAAAATACAACTCTACTTCTCTGTCTATATATATTTGGATTGCCAAACTATTATTTTAGTGATTTTATGGTCGAATTATCTTTAGTTTTAAATATTTAATTCTTGATAAAGATACAAATTATTATTTTCTTTAATGAAAAAGAAAAATCTGAATTAATAATTTTAAAAAATAGTAACAAGTAATTGATTCACTAAAAATATTTTGAACCTTTTGGATTAAAAAAATATATGTAAAATGTATCATTGTGTCATTAATCTTATATTATTTAATATTTTATGTAGAAAGTTAGAATGAATAAATTGTTAACATGAAAAAGAATTATTTATTAATACAACAGAAAAATTATAAAGGACAAACATGTAAAATTTTTTTTGATATTTTATTAAATTAAAATAATTATAAATTAAGATAGTCATGCAGAGCGGGGGTATTTATACTAATTTAAATAATAAAAGAGGAAAAAATTGACAAAATTGAAGAGAAATAGAGAGATTTTTTTTTCCGAAAATTAAAAAAAAACAAGAATTTAAGAGAGAAATTTTTTTCAACTTGTAAGTTACAAAGATCAGAAAAAAAAATTGTAAAAAAATAATTTTTTACCATAAATAACAATTTAAAAATGACAAGATTGAAGAGAGAAATAAATTCAAATAATAAAAGAGAAAAAAATGGACAAAATTGAAGAGACATAGAGAGATTTTTTTCTAAAAATAAAAGAAAAATAAGAAATTAAAGAGAGATATGTGTCATAATTAAATGCACAGCTGCCATAATTATGTTGTGGTCATTTAATTTTATCTTTTTGCGAAAAAAATGTTGGTATACTTGCGTAAATATGAAAATATCGGCATGATCATGTAATTTAGGTTCTTAAAATGTATAGTTAAGTTTTTTACCTATTAGATTTATCATGATACATTATTATTTATATATCTTGTTTAAATTGATAAAATATCGTATTCTACTAGATACATTAAATAAGTAATTGTTGCTCATAAAATGTTAGATTTGAGATTGATACATTATTGTGTGGTCGTTCGCATTAGATTTGAAATTGATATATTATTGTGTTGTAATAAATTTAGTGAAAAATCAAATTTATGTGTCATTTTCAAGGAACTAGTGCATGATACATTACTATTTATATATATATATTAGTTTGCTTGAAAATTATTATATTTTATAAAAGATAATATTATACATGTAATTATTCCCAATAACCTTTTTTTGGAGATGATACATAATACAACAATGAGTTGATTGGTATATACCACAAGGAAAAAAGTTTGAAAACTATTGAATTTAAAATATATTATGTACAAGTCAATTAATTTGATACACAATGTTTTAGCTATAGAATATTATGATTTATGTATCAAGTATATTTATTGGATAATGTGCACAAACACACTTTTTAATTTGAATAATGACAAATACATAATAACTATTGATATATGGTAGATTATATAATCTGTAATAATTATCTATCAAATAAATAATTAAAGACATTAAACAAATAGATTTCAATATGAAAATAGACCAAGGCTCATATGTATAAGAAAAGAATTAACAACAAAAGAAAAATCAACTAGCTACTCTATTAATACAATGTCATAATATGATACAACATTCAGATTTGTTGAAAGAAACAAAAATGATTGTTAAGAAATTTTCCAACCCTCTCTCTTTTGCTATGCATCAACTCCAATAGCTTTTTTCACATCTAATAATAACGTCATCCATAAATTTTGATCGAAATCTTTCGCAGAGCGAGCAACAACTCAATTTTTTTACCTTTTTTTTTTCATTATCGATTTTGAAATTCAAGATGCATCCTTCTTCAACTAATTGAGTAGTCACAAAACTAACATAATGTATGGTACTGTATGGTATGGTATGGTATCGTACAGTACAATACCATACAAGTTTGGATAGACTGTATGGGTTGCTACTGTTTAATGATAATTTGTTGTTTGATTTGACTGTATGGTATTGTATCGTAACTTATAAATTTACAAAAATGTCCTTAATTAGTATAAATATTAAATTTATCAATATCTTTTTGATATTTTTTTAAAAAAAAATCAATACATATAATCAAGTAGGGAAACATACAAGCTAATTTATCTCCAAACCATACAAACAACGTAAGAAAATAAAAAAAAGTAAGAACTTAAAAAAAACTAAAAAAAAACGTGAAAGGAAAAACGGGAGACGAAAAAAAGTTTCAAAAATTGATGCGGAGAAAAATAAGTAATACAAAAACAATATATATATTAGGGTAAAGTTTAATAAAAAATAAAGGATAAATTAGAACTATTTAGATTTAAATAAGGGTATAATTAGAAAAAAAAAATAAGGAAACCATGGGATACCACTAAATTGGTGGTTTCAAAAAGTGAGGGTTTTCATGGTTACAGAATCATGAAACTAAACCATACCATACCATATAATTAATGAAACAATCAAAACAAACGTCGTTCTCTTAGTAACCATACCATACCATACCATCAAAAACCACCATCCAAACAAGTTGTAAAGGATAAAACATCATCTATATGTATCAAAATTATATAAAAAATAGAGTATTTAGATCGCGATACACTGGAATATGCATATATGTAATGTATTATAAATAACTATCAAAACAGAGTGCTTAAATCATGATACATTAGGACATGCATACACCTAATATATCATAAAAAACTAAAAAATGTAAGATTAAATATCAAAATAAAGTAAATACAAAGATTAAATATCAAAATAAAGTAAATACAAGGAAAATCTATAACTTGGATAGCATAGGGCGAGAAAAGTACCGATTCAACTTTTCTACCCCTTCCTTTAAGGAAGATTTGCCACAATCACTTTAGAAAATGAAGGCACATCCTTTTACAACTTCACCTTCTCAACATTTTGATTCGTCATTGATAACATATCGTGCAATCCTTTGGATTTGTTTTCAGTCCAATCATCGTCCTCGGAATCACAAATATGATTAATATTATGTAAGTTTAACTGAGTATTCTCAATACTAAAAGAAAGAGGGGGTTTTTAATTAAGGGTGACAAATTTGTTTGGAAATTAAAAAAAAGTGACACTAGTTTTAATAATTAAGTGTAGGTGACAAAATTTTAATTAATGGTTAATGATGTTAGTCAATGTTCAAAAAGGTCCCCAAGTTTAACTTTATATACTTTATCCCACCCAATAGAAAATACCCTAAATACCCCCAAACCCTCCCAACGTTCACCCAGTTCCCGCGACCCCAACGTTCACCCATTTCCCGCGACAATTTTTCCCCCATTTGCATCGGTTCCTTTGCTTTTCTTGTTGTTGTAGTTGTTGTTCTTCTTCTTCTTCTTCTTCTTGTTCTCCTTCTTCTTCTTCTTCTTCTTCTTCTTGTTGTTGTTGTTAGTATTTTTCCAACACAAGATTTGAGCTCCAAATTTGGGTGAAAAGAAATCAAAATTTTTGGGGCATTTGTTTGGGTAAGCTTCGAAAGTATTTGAAAGGTAAGTTTCCATCCTTATTATGACTGATAAAAGTGTATGTGGTGCTATTTATTTGTGTTTTATGCTTTTGTTGATGTTTCCCCCATTGTTGTCATTTCTTCACTGTTGAGTCATTTTGGGGAAGACGCAGCAGCTGCTGGACTGAGTTCACCAGCTGCTGCACTGAGTTCAGCAGCTGCTGGACTGAGTTCAGCAGCTGTTGGACTAACAAAGTTGGTTTCATATGATGAAGTAGCTGCAATTGTATTTTTGTACAGTTTTCTCATGTTGCGCTTTTAACTGTTACTCGTATAGGTAGCTTGAAGATCATCCATGGGAGACAAAATAGTATTAGGAGCTGATTGTCATGGTGAATGGGTTGAGTCGAACAATCGTTTTATTTGGCGTTGGAAAGGCAAAGAAATGGCCGAGACGATAGCGATGATTGTGAATCGAGATATCTCGTACGATGATTTTGTAAATCAAATTATTTGTAGTTATGAATTAAATTGTGAGCCGGAAGACATCGTCATCACTTACATGCATTCTTGTGGTGAAAAACAGACAGTGGCTCCTTTTCGAATAAAAAATCAAGTGAGTTTACGGATTTATCTGGAAGATGAAGGAAGACCCATTCACGGGTATACATGGTTGAAAGGGCGTTGGAGAACCAAAATTCACATCAAAATCTTGAAATTGTGAATGATGAATGTCCTTTGATAGCTATGGACATTCCATATAGAGCAAGTGGAGGTGAGTTGACGCCGACCCCAGAAGTTGGGAGCAACACACTAGCGAATACACAATCGACACAGTCGAATCACGTTCAAGATGATGAAACAGGTTTTCATAATGGTATGACATTTAAGAATAAGGAAGATTTAGATATTACATTGAAAATGTCTTGTTTGAAGAAAGATGTTAGATTAAAAAAAGTGATTAACTCGCGAAATGTGTATTGCGTCAAGTGTGTACATCCCGAGTGCAAGTGGTGGTTGAGAGCGGTGAAGCTCGAAAGTTCTGATAGATTTTACATCAGAAAGTATGAAAAGTTTCACACTTGTGGTTCTCAGCATCTGACGAGCCACAATCCCCATGCTACCGCCAAGGTAATTGGCGCATACTTCAAAGATAAGTTCCCCGAGGATAAAGGGTCGTCTACCAGAGATATGAGAACCTCACTTCGGGTTGAATTGGGATGCAAGGTTAGTTATTGGAAACTCTGGAAGGATAGTGAAATTGCAAAATCTTTGATAAGGGGAACACACGAGCATGGATATGCGGTGCTTGACGCATATCGCCATATGCTTAGCACTGTGAATCCGGGGACCAAAACGACGTTGGAGGTAGATGAAAATGGTAAATTTGAGTATTTTTTTGTGGCCGTAGGAGCTTGGATTCTTGGTTTTAGGCATATGAGAAAAGTCATAGTCGTAGATGGAACATTTTTAAAAGGCAAGTATGGTGGTGTCTTGTTGTCTGCTATTGCACAGGATGCTGAGAAACATATTTTTCCTGTCGCATTCTGTGTTGTTGACTCCGAATGTGATGCCATTTATCGGTATTTTTTTTAGCAAATGAGAAGTTTTGTAGACGATACTCCGGAATTGTGCATAATTTCGGATAGGCATCCAAGCATTAAAAAAATGGTTTCAATTGTCTACCCTTCTGCTCATTATGGTTATTGGATGTGGCACCTTGGTGAAAATATTCAAACCCAATTTCACAATGGAAGAATCATTTATCATTTTTACCAGGATGCACAAGCATACAATGTAAGTGAGTTTAATGATCACTTCAATCAAATAAGAGATATGGTTCCATAGGCTGTCGTACATCTTCAAGAAATTGGATTTCATAGATGGAGATAGGTATGTGTAAGTTACTGCTGCAATTGTTACATTTATGATGCTGATGAAGTTTGTGTCGAAGCAACTGCTGGAACATCTTCATTATCTGTTGTAGAATTCTCTATTCTTAATAATGGTAGTTATTAAAGTCTATAATATCTGTTGCAACATTTACAGGTTCGGTATTATGACATCAAACATAGTTGAGTCGATTAATTCTCTTTTTGTTGTTGAAAGAGAATTTCCAATTCCTGCTCTATTTGATGCAATAATCAAGAACTTTGGGGAAAAATTTCACCAAAGAAGAATGGAGTTCATCAATGCATCAACCATCTTGGTCCCTTCGATAGAGGAGGTGATCTCCAAAAATACTATTATAGGGAACAAGCTATTGGTTCATCCAATTGCCAACTATAGATATGTTGTCTCCGGACATGATACAGTGGCAACTGTTGATCTTCATTGCAAATCTTGTAGTTGCAGAGTGTTCGATCTTGATAAAATTCCTTGTCCTAATGCTATGGCGGCGCTTCGGAGTCAATATGGTGAAGATTATGGAAGGTGTATTTATCAGTATTCTTCTGAACACTATAAAGTAGAGACACACATCCTTGCATACGTGGAGGAAATCAATCCCGTGCCGTCTGAAGAATTTTGGGAGGTTCCTAGGGAGATTTTAGAAAGGGAAATACTTCCTCCACATGTTGCGACGGGAAAGGTGGGAAGAAGGGCAAAGAAGCGGCGTCCAAGTGTCGGAGAATCACTGCCAAGCAAGAAGAATGGATGTTCCATCTGCAAAAGGGTTGGGCACAAGAGAACTACTTGCTCTGAGCGAAATGTTTCATAAGAACACTCTCTTTTATTTGGTGTTTGTAAACGTCTTTCATTCTGCATGTTAAGTATGGAATAATTAACATTTATTGTTATTTAATACATTGTACATTGTATATTACTTGTATTATTGCTCAATACATTTTTACTCAATTTATTATTGCCAATACATTGTATATTACTTGTGCAATTGGGATACGAAAAATCCCAAAAATTTGGGACACAAAAACAGTGAGCCTCCGCGACCTCACCGCGTCGCAAATGCATCGCATATCAGCACTTCTCCGGGGGTGAAATGTTTCGTCGTTTTCCGTTTGACCCGGGAGTTTTTTGGGAGTTTTTTTTTGTGAACCAACATGTCTTAACATTTTGAAGGATTTGTAGGTGTTCGCTGAATTTTTCGGGCCTCGTAACGAAAAATTCCAAAAATTTGGGACACAAAAACAGTGAGCCTCCGCGACCTCACCGCGTCGCGGATGCGTCGCGTATCAGCACTTCTCCGGGGGGTAAAATGTTTCGCCGTTTTCCGTTCGACTTGGGAGTTTTTTTGGGAGTTTTTTTGGTGAACCAACATTTTTTAACATTTTGAAGGATTTGTAGGTGTTCGCTGAATTTTTCGGGCCTCGTAACGAAAAATTTCAAAAATTTGGGACACAAAACAGTGAGCCTCCGCGACCTCTCCGCGTCGCAGAGGCATCGCGTAACAGCACTTCTCCAGCAACTGAAATGTTTAGCCATTTTTCGTTCGACCCGAGAGTTTTTTTGGGAGTTTTTTTTGGTGAATCAACATGTCTTAACATTTTGAAGGATTTGTAGGTGTTCGCTGAATTTTTCGGGTCTCGTAAGGAAAAATCCCAAAAATTTGGGATACAAAAACAGTGAGCCTCCGCGACATCTCCGCGTCGCGGAGGCGTCGCGTAACAGCACTTCTCCAGCAACTAAAATGTTTAGCCGTTTTTCGTTCGACCCGGGAGTTTTTTTGGGAGTTTTTTTTGGTGAACCAACATGTCTTAACATTTTGAAAGATTTGTAGGTGTTCGCTGAATTTTTCAATCCCCGTAACGAAAAATCCCAAAAATTTGGGACACAAAATAGGGAGCCTCCGCGACATCTCCGCGTCGCGATGGCATCGCGTAACAGCACTTCTCCAGCAGCTGCTGTACATTACCCAGCAGCTGCTCCAAATTATGCAGCAACTGCTGTACATTACCCAGCAGCTGCTGAGAATAATCCAGCAACTTGCCAACTTGCTACAACAACTTGTAACAAAATGTTTTCTATCAAGTTATTTCTAGTGTTGAATTGGACTAAATTTCTTATATTCATCTGTAACGATGAGCACATCGACTAATTAACGAAAACAGCCCCCGAAGTAAGTGTGACTTACATGTGCAATTGATCAATTGATTGTTTATTACTTGTGAGTAAGTGAAGGCAATGTATAAGATCACTCATGAATTTAGCATTTTATTTGTAGTCGAAGTAACAAAACTCAACTTATCACTACATATGGCTGATAGCAACCCCTTATAGGCATCTTCCTATAGGTACTAACGAAAAATCAAAGGTCGGATCCAGCATCTGCTGTAAAAAATACAGCAGCTGTTGTACATTTTCCCAGCAGCTGCTATATATTTCCCAGCAGCTGCTGCAAATGTCTCAGCAGCTGCTGTACATTTCCCAGCAGCTGCTGAGAATAATCTAGCAACTTGCCAACTTGCTACAACAACTTGTGACAAAATATTTTCCATCGAGTTATTTCTAGTGTTGAATTAGACTAAATTTCTTATATTCATCTGTAAAGATGACCACATGGACTAATTAATCGAAACAGCCACCGAAATAAATTTGACTTAGATCTACCATCTTTTTATTTGTGTAAGTACTATCTCAATGTATAAGATCACTGCTGATTCCACCTCAACGCATAAGATAACTAGTAATGTATTACAAAACGTATCAACGCAACCAAGAAATAGTCACTTTACTTAGTCACCATCACTTACATGTGCAATTGATCAACTGATTGTTTATTACTTGTGAGTAAGTGAAGGCAATGTATAAAATCACTCATGAATTTAGCATTTTATTTGTAGTCGGAGTAACAAAACTCAACTTATCACTACATATGGCTGATAGCAATCCCTTATAGGCATCTTCCTATAGGTACTAACGAAAAATCAAAGGACGAATCCAGCATCTGCTGTAAAAAATACAACAGTTGCTGTACATTTTCCCAGCAGCTGCTGTGTATTTCCCAGCAGCTGCTGCAAATGTCCCAGCAGCTGCTGTATATTTCCCAGCAGCTGCTGAGAATAATCTAGCAACTTGCCAACTTGCTACAACAACTTGTGACAAAATGTTTTCCATCGAGTTATTTCTAGTGTTGAATTGGACTAAATTTCTTATATTCATCTGTAAAGATGACCACATGGACTAATTAATCGAAACAGCCACCGAAATAAGTGTGATTTACTTAGTCACCATCACTTACATATGTAATTGCTCAATAGATTGTTTATTACTTCTCTGTATGCGAAGTCAATGTATAATATCACCCGTGAATCTAGTATTTTATTTGTAGTCGGAGTAACAAAACTCAACTTATCACTACATATGGATGATAGCATCCCCTTATAGGTATCTTCCCATAGGTACTAACGAAAAATCAAAGGTCGGGTCCAGCATCTGCTTTAAAAAATACAACAGCTGTTGTACATTTCCCAGCAGCTGCTACAAATTTCCCAGCAATCACCAATTCCCAGGCATCCGTCCATAAATATTAATTTTTTTTGTTTGCAATAAGTGATGTTGATATTTTTAGGCTATTGGCATTCATTGGTGATTTTTTCGGTGCCCGTAGCTAAAAATCACAAAAAATTATGCCTGGAAAGAAGTGAACCTCCGCGACATGTACGCGTCGTGGAGGCGTCGCGGAGAAGGTCACTTGGGGAGGCCTGAATAATTTCCCTGGACAAGTGTGTTTGCGCGATAGGTCCGCGACGTGGACCTGTCGCGGACTAGTGTATTTTGGGCCTCGATTTTCGCATGGACCCACCACTATATAAAGCCCCCTTCGATTTTTTAAGACTTTTTATCAAATCCCCACCCGATTTTCGGCCCTCTACTCCTACAATCTCAATTTTTTCCCTCATTCTTCAAGTTTTCAAACTCCTACGCGACGCACACTCATTTCACCATCAACTCAAGTAAGTATTTTCCCTCTACTCTTCAAATTTTCAATCATCTCAGTCATCTCACCATCCATTATTCTTAGGTTTTTGGTAAGTGTGAGTGCTTTATTGGTTTAGTAATCATCATTGCACTTTGGTTTATGGGTGTTATTGTTTTCGTAGTAATTTTGTGAAATATGTTCGATTTGTTTGTTGATTTTTATTGGGTGTTATTGTTTTTTGCTTAATTTTTATTTTGGGTAAATTTGAAGCAAGTAATGAAAAAAGAGTTCCTTCCTTTTTTCCCTCTCTTGTTGAAATTGGTAATATTTTTTGGTAGGGCTATATATACTAAATGGCAAGACCAAAACAAAAAAATCTTGGACCCGACGGTGCTCCTTCTAGACGTTCTAGAAGGCTGATTATATTGGAAGACGAGCAAGACGATTATCAAACACAACAACAACTGGATCGTCTCGTTGAAGTAGTGTGTGCTGATGGTGGTGTTGGTTCCATTCAAGCAGATGCTCCACAGAGCCCAGCATCTGCTGGTCACACTTCCTCAGATGCTCCACCAAAGCCCAGCAGCTGCTGCAAGCTCTTCCTCATATGCTGCACACAGCCCAGCAGCTTCTGCACACAGCCCCTCTAATGTTGCAACAACTGACGTAGCTGGTGACGAGAGTACATCACCTGCTGTAGAAACACCCTCAACTGATGTCGGGAGTCCATCACCTGCTTCAGACGCTGCAACAGTTGTGGCATTCAGGTATGACGAATATGGATTTGACATGCCTGGATTTCTAAATCGTCATGAGAGAGGGGATATAGGGATAAAATCTGAACTTGGGAAACCATATTCAGATTTTAAAAGTATTTTAGTGAAGCAAGACTTAGAAGGCTACTTTAGGTCTACGGTATTTGGTAAATTATACCTAGACATAGGTGAGGGAAACATCCCCCCATTTCAAATGAAGTTGATGTATCAGCTTATTCGTCGGTGGATTAGTAGCCAAAATGACTTTTGGGTAAATTTTTGTGGAATGCCAGTTTGTTTTGGCCTGAGAGAGTTTGGCATTGTGACTTGCTTGAACTGTCACGTCCCACCTCCTCCTCCTTTCTTTTCCAAAAAGACTAAAAATACATATGAAAGAATTTGTGAAGCAATGGGGAAGACGCATTGCAAAACAAAGGAGATACTTGACCTTTTGCAGTCAAGTGAGGTGAGGAGGAGTGTGAAGAAGTCCCTCTGTTTAGTTTACTTTGTCCATGTGATTCTTATGGGTAGAGATGGAGGGACTAATGCAAAGGATTCTTGGTTCAAGCTATCGGCCGACCGAGATGCATTCTGTGCATATCCTTGGGGTCGGGATAGCTATGAACTAACAGTACAATATTTGAAGAAAGTCGTGATATCAACCAAAAAGTCGTCCAATCTATATGGTTTTCCATGGGCTTTTATGGTAAGTTGTATGTGTTGTATTTTCGTTATTTTTTTATATTGATTTATTATGTTAATTAATAACATTTCGTGGCATTGATTTATTTAGGCTTGGGCTTTTGAGGCCATTCCTTATATTCGGAAAAAATTCAAAGAGTTCGACGAGGAAGTGTCTTATCCGAGACTTCTTCGATGGTTGGCAGCACCAAATAATGCAAAAGTGGAGGCGCATGAACTCTTTGATCCACCCGAGAACGAGGTAAGTCTTAGTATTGTTGTACTTCTTAAAAATTGCTTTCCTTCTCGTACTTTACTATTTTGTTGCTAATATAATTTTATTAAATTTGTAGGTCGTTTATCCGTGGCTAATCCCGACTGAAAGTGAAAAGGATATGGACTTTTGGAAGGGATTTATGCCACTCAGGCAAAAAGAAGAGGATCCGAGGATTGTGAGGATGGTGAAAGATTTGCTCGGGGTAACGGCCATCAAAAGCGATGCTCCTGTTCATGTTGGTGTTGGGGTTGGGGTTGCTGGTGCTGATGCTGATGCTGGGGTAGGGGTAGGTGATGCTACCATGCCAAGTGCAAATGCTGTCGGGGATGAACATATAGGTGGATTCTCTCCTCTTGGTGGTGAATGTGGTTTTGGAACTCCATTCACCCTTGGTAGATCCCGTGATTTGGGTGCCGGGACTTCTAAGGCAGCAGCTTGTCAAACTTGTGGTTGCGAAACTTGCAACGACAGGATGAGCAGGATGATGGAAATGATAGTGTCACATAATGAGAAGATGGATAAAATGATGGAAATGATGCTATCATTTAAGGAATCGTTGAATACCATCCAATCCAAAAGAGGTGTCATCCTGTCGTCTAGGTTGATGTCACCTTATACTCCTATTCGAGAGCACAGGAGGCGAAAGCAAGTTTCAAAAGCAATCATGACTGCAAGGAAAAATGCCAAAAGTGTTGTGATGAAGGACAAGCAGCCAGCAGCATCTGGGATGGAGGAGCAGCAAGCAACATCTACGGAGGAGCAGTAGTTGAGGTCAAGAACATATTATTTTTTGATGTTTGTTATTTTCTACACTTTATGGTGATGTTGATCAGGGATTACTATTTGCTAAACGTATGTATTGTTTTATTTTTCAGACTTTTTTGGAATGTTGATGATGAATATTATTAGTAATCGAAATATCTCCAATTATAAGAATTTCTCCGTTTATATAATTATTTGGTGTCAAATAACTCAACATTTTGTTTTGATTTCTTATAGCAAGTTGGCTACTTGCTGGACTAGTTGTTGCAATTGCTGTATAACATGACCGCAACTTATTAAGTTGTTTTATTCACAGCAATTGTTGGGACAAATCCCAGCATTTGCTGTAAACACATAGCAAAAGCTGGAAATGTGCACCTCCGCGACACATCCGCGACGCGGTCTGGTCGCGGAGGGTCAATGTTTTGGTGTCCCATATTTTTGGGATTTTTTGCTACGGGCCCCAAAAAATTCAGCGAACACCTATACGTCCTTCAAAATGTTAAGACATTCTGGTTCACCAAAAAAACTCCCAAAAAACTCCCACGTCGAACGAAAAACGACGAAACATTTCACCCATGGAAATGTGCACCTCCGCGACGCGGTGAGGTTGCGGAGGCTCACTGTTTTCGTGTCCTAAATTTTTGGGATTTTTCATTACGGGGCCCGAAAAATTCAGCGAACACCTACACATCCTTCAAAATATTAAGACATTCTGGTTCACCAAAAAAAAAGTCTCAAAAAAACTCCCGGGTCGAACGGAAAACGACGAAACATTTCACACCTGGAGAAGTGCATCTCCGCGACACATCCGCGACGCGGAGAGGTCGCGGAGGGTCACTGTTTTGTGTCCCAAATTTTTGCGCGTTTTTGCTACGGGCCCCCAAAAATTAAACGACCACCTACACATCCTTCAAAATGTAAAGACGTTCTTGTTCACCAAAAAAAAATCTCAAATTTAGATGACATTTGTCAATATTTATATTATATGATACATGCTAATACACAGTTTTATAAAATGTTGATATATTACATAACTGTTTATATAATATTAATACAAGTTTATATACATTTATATAATACAACTTGTTTGAGGACTTTTCGTGATGCCTAATATTTTTAGAATATTGATACATGCTAATACGCATACTATCGTTCGCGACACCTACTATTGCAACATAACAACGATATATGTCTAAAAAGCAATTGGTATCCAAGATTAATTGACAGTAATGAAATTAATAAAAGCAACGATATCTGTCTAAAAAATATGATTTAAATTACACAAGCAGTGACTGAATTATACAGACGCAGTGTCTGAATTATACAACCAACTACTATACTACTCATCATGACTAGGCAAGATTGGGTCCCCTCCTGTGGCAAATGGCACCTCCTCCTCAACGTCATCCTCATCACTATCGGATCCCATCGTTCCTGCCTCGGGGTTCGTGGGGATATCATCATCAACGGGCTCCACAAAGGTAGGCCTGATGCCCAGCACAGCATTTGCCAAGTCGTTGAGAGGGTAGCGGGTCGCAACTTCTTCCAACTCCTGCTCCGTAGATGCGCGACTGCCCGTCCTATGCCTCAGCATCTCGAGCCCGTACATGCGTGCCATAATGAGCTCATCCCGATGGTTCCGCTCAGCAGTCGTGAGGATTGGCCCAGTAGACTCCTCTGGCCCCTTAATGTTGGTCACATTATAGGGTGGGGCCTCGATCTGGGAACAATAGTCCGCCTCTTCGCTAGGGACACCTGCACGAGTGCACAATTCAGTAATAAGGCCCCCGAAAGTGTACCTGCGAGTCTGCGACCACGATGGACTCTAGCCTTTCTCATGGCGGACTTGAGAATGACCCCAAAGTTGAGCTCCATGCCCGTCATGAGGGCATATACCAAGCAAGTTCGGTCTCGGGTCACGGCAGTAAAGTGTTGCCCCGAAAAGAAGGAATGCATAACAATTTTGACCCACACCCGAGCTTCCCGATTCATGTGGGCAAAGGGGAAGCTTTGGTGGTATCCTCGTCCAGCGTGCCTTATCCATCTTGCCGTGGAGTTAACTCCCGCGAGTGTGTGCCGGATGAGACGGTACGGGGGCTGCACTTGCAAATCATTGAAAAGCTCAGAAGAAACATCTGCAGTGCCCAGAATGCCACTTATGGCAACGGCGCCTATGTTTACTTCCACTCCCCGCACAATAACCACCTGCGAGCGAGGTTCCTTTTTCCTATTTGCGTAGAATTCCCTAACCATGCTGAGGTTGCATGGTAGGGGATCGTTGAAGAGGAACATCAACTGGTACTCCATGCACCTTTGATAGATGTGCAAGAACTCGCGTGCCAGGGAGTCCGCATCAATAGGAACATCGGGGAAGTACTTCGTCTCATTATGAGCACGGTACCACCTCTGTCCCTCTCTATCGACTGCCCGGAGTCCAAAAATACGGCGTTGGCCTCTGCGCTCAGGGGCTGGGGATACCACTGGGACTTCTCTGGTACGCCGTCTGCTGCTCGAGGCGCCACCTCCACTTGTTTGCCCTGTACGTCTTGCCCTAGAAGCCATTAATACCTGCAGCAAAACAAGTTCAGCAAAATAAAAATCTTGTTGATTGCATCACAAATTCTTTTATACGTCAAGCATCACCACAAATTCTTGAAATAAACTAAATCAACCAACAAATTTAATATCTAACATATTTCTCCAAATTACTATAAAAACAACAACACCCATACTTGAAATATCACAATAACCAATTACAAAAACAAAGAGTAAAAACAAAGCCCTAACAAATTCTTTTATATGTCAACCATCACAAATTCTTGAAATAATATAACTCAACCAACAAATCTAACATATTTCTCCAAGTTAATAACAAAAACAACAACATCTATACTTCAAATAATGCAATAACCAAATCCAAGAACAAAAAGTAACACAAATTTGACATGTACAAGAAAATACTTATTTTACTTGATGGTTAGATGAGTGTGCGTCGCGTAGGAGTTTGAAAACTTGAAGAATAGGGGCAAAAAATTGAGAGAGTTGAGAGGAAACGGACGAAAATGACTGAGGGTAATAAAAAAAACCCTAAAAATAACGATAGGAACTTTATATAGTCTTGGGGTCACGCGAAAATCGAGGAATAAATTACACTAGTGCGCGATCAATGCGCGACGCGGATCCGTCGCGTACCAACACTTCAAAATTTTATTTCCTGGGGTCTCAGGTAATGGCTTGTACGTGATACATCCGCGACGCGGAGACGTCGTGGAGGGTCACTATTTCGAGCAAATTATTTTTAAAAATTTTTAGATAAATGCTCCGAAAAATTCCTCGAACAATGGACTACGCTTCAAAACAACAATATGTGTTATTTCAACCAAACAAATGACAAAAACAAACCCCGAATTTCGAAAAAAAATAATGCTACAATTTTGGACCAAGAACAGTTTATCAACTGTGTCCGCGCGACGAGTCCGCGACGCGGACATGTCGCGGAGAGTCCGAAATCTCCCGACTGGATTTTTTTTAAAAAAAAATATTAATTTTTTTAAAAAAAAATTAAATTTTTTAAAAAAAATAAATTTTTTTTTAACAGATGGGTTCCAAAAGTTTTTAAAAATTTACACTTATATCCATCATTAACTTAATCACATCATTAACTTAATTAATGACAACATCAATACTAATTTTCAAACTCTTTTGTCACCCCCTTCTCAATTTTCACAAGAAAAAGCATCATCCATATGTATTATAACTTTGAATATTATAGCGATGAACTATCAACTGGGGAAGAAGAAAGAGAAGTTGAAACAAAATTTTCTCGAGAAACTGATGTAGTAAATGGAAGATGAACAAGTTCTCAACTTCTCTTACTTTTCTTGAAATTTGAAATTAATGAGGAAAACTTGAAGAACATAGTTGTAAATGTCATTGTAAAATGGAGGTTGTAGTTTAGGCGAATAGTTCAAAGAAAATAGAAAGGCGAAGGGTTAAGTATCTAAATATTGGAGAGAAAGGAAATAATAAAATATTTTGAATTTTTTTAATGGTAAATTTTTTTTAAAAATATGATAAAATAAATTGTGTATTTATGTGATTTTTCAGTTAAAGTATGAATTGCAATTAGTGATAAGTTAGGAAAAATTATTAAAGTTATTTTTGTCAGGGAGTATATCTCAAATATAATTTTTTGAAGGAAAGGGGCACTCCCTGAATTAACTCTTGGATGGAACAATTTTGGATATTACTTTCAATTGTGAGTTTTTCCCTGAAAACTGATAATGAATCTCTTATTAATTTGATTATAATTTTAGCATATTTTACAAATCAAAAATTGATACACCAAACCTATAATATACAAAACCTGCCAACAAGCACACCTAGGTCCGATATGGTAAATCAAACTTTGGTACACACAAATTCCGATTCCGAGGTAAATAATTTTCGATGATTTATTTAACACCCCCAACCCCACACACAAGATGCAATGCATTGCCAGGAAAGGAGGAAATGGATAGTTAATTGCCAAACATCCATTTAATCCCGGATGTGCAATAACCAGAAATTAAGATTATGTGAGAGGCAGAGCAGAGGTTTTGTGTTGTTAAAAATACTCTGAACACACATGCTTAGCAATACATTTCTAAAGCTGCAAAGCTATATAAGCTTATGTAGGTTGAAACCCCCGTTGAACTTGAGCAGTTATTAGGCGTCAAAGATAGCATGTGCTATAGAAGTCAAGTAAAAATAGTATCCTGCAAGTCGTACATGAAGCTGAAGTTGAAGTTACTGACATAAAAACAGTAACTTCCATTTAACAACATAATAGGATACGGGTCAAGTAAAAGGATGGAACAAATTGCTCATCTATACAAGCATAACGAGTACCTCAAGCTGCCATCTGAAAGAGATCAAAATGATCACGTAGCATTCTGTTTCAAAACCTCAGCTTCAGCCATTGCCATAGAGTCATTTTTTGACTCTGTTTCTTCATCCTTTTCACCTTCTCTTTCCTCAGCCATCTTTTTCCTATGCAAGTCTTCTGCTACCTGCATTGCAGCCTTCTGCTCTTCTTGAAGGCGCTTCATTTCCTCTTCTTGCTGTTGCCTCTCAAACCATGTGTCAGCATCCGCCCAAACTGAAAGTTGAAATAAACAATCAAGCATTCAAGACCAACACAATCAACTCTAAATTACAACAGGTCGATAATGACCTCTTTTCTTCTTTATATCACTCATAAAGATAGTTGACAAAAGACATCAAGAGAATTATTATGTGGCTCTCTCAGAATTAATCTGACGCAGCTGGAAATACAGATTCAAGAACGTATGATGAAACACAGGAAGTCTTGACAAGTGCACAACTAAAGAATACGAGTAACATGATGACACATTTATCCATTTATTTATTTATTGTGGATGACTTCAAAGTTGCTATTTAAGTACTTAAACTCGGTGGATAAGGTTCTCTCCTACCGTTCTCCCCTTAAAGAAACAGACTTAATACATGTTGTACCATATTTGTCATTGAAAACAAGCCCAAGGGCTACACGAGAACACACTTAACCTGTTCAGAATGCACTGTCGTGTATCAGAGAGCTCAAAGCCTCAAACTAGGCAGCTGAATTTAAGTTGCACAAACAGAAGACGGGAAGAATAACTAATATGTAGCAAATAACTCAAAGAGCAAATGGAAAGGCCTCGATAAATAGGATACCAACCATGATATAGAGATCAAATCGTAAACCAACTGCATAATTCATGTAGGAGGGCATAATGGCTACTAGGCAAATTGATAATTTTTGCCTAGTCTATGTAATATGACAGATAATAAAAAGCTTTCCTACTACTATCTCAACCCAGCAGCTCCTTTTAGATGCCGAAAGTTGACCTGAGTGAGTACTAGTGCAAACAAGTTCTCCCAAGAATGTAGCACATTTTCATCAAAAATAACAACTATGCCTCAACCCAAATAAGTTGGAGTTGGGTATATGAATCCACACTTCTTCATTTAATTTCATTTCAAATCATCATACTAAATAAAATAAAGTGAAAGAATATGTTAATAACAATAACAATAATAATAATCCCTCCGTCCCATTTTGTGTGGCACCTTTTGACTTGGCATGGTGTTTAAGAAAAAAAGGAAGACTTTTGAAACTTGTGGTCTAAAATCATTTTTATATATTTGTGCGTCTGAGAATCATTTCATTAAGGGTAAAAGCGTAATTTTAAGGTTAAATTGTTTTCAATTAGAGTAAGGTGACATTCTTTTTGGAACGGACCAAAAAGGAAAGGGTGCCACATAAAATGAGACAGAGGGAGTAGTATAATAATAATAATAGAAGTTCTCTAACAATTCTAAATCCGGTAGTTCCCTTTCGCACTTCTCTATGGCGTTCATGATGAATCAGACAACCATGGATATAATAAGATAGAACATTTTCATCAAATTAATCAGATTAAATTTATTTAGCACTTCTGCATGGCTTTGATAATGATTCAGCCCCTCACGCATTAGGAGAATGACTCAATTAAACTTGTCATGCACATGACCACTATAGAAGAGTTTGCTGCCTCAAATTCAGTTTTAATCCTTATTTTGATGGTAAGTAACTTCAGCTATGATTCGAGAAGTAACACCACCTTATGAACTAGAAGGTAAAGGAGGTTCCCCACTATAGACACGTGAATTTTGACCCTCCCCGAATTTTGACATCACAAGCATGATTTAGGTATTTCCTCTGATTTTTATTTTTCCAAAGGAAAAATGGAAGAGGAATATAAAGTGAGAGAGATACCCTCTAAAACATATCAATATTAAGGATCTTAGACTGCTTACTTCTTGCTCGCAATTTTCTTAAGGAGAAAATCAAGTCAAACACCTTACTTCATATGACATTGACAAAACTACAGTATTGGAAGGGAATTTAGTGCATAACAAACTTCACTTTCTCGAGAGGAAAGAAGGGTAGAAGGGTAGAAAGGTGAGTCCATAATCCCGGAGTTGTGAAGATTGCAGTTGGTCCTAAGAGTTGGCTGCAGACGGATTTATCAGTCATATAAAAATATTTAACATTTGGTTCTCTGGTTCTTCAACCATGTGTTCTTTACTTCAACATTTTCTATAAGCTTAAGTGGATAGACTTGAATAGTATCACAGGAGTTGCCAATTTTGGATTCCAATGCCTAGAGAACCTTCTTTTCAGAATGGACATTAGAGCTTAGAAATCATCATGGATCAATTTCCCAAAATAGCTTTGCAATAAGTGACTCAGTTTCTCATATATCCAACTCATTGCTCAGTCTCTCTTTAAACTATACTCTTGATTCAGAAATAAGCCCATGGTATTTCTGCATTACTAGTTTAACAAGAATCATTAGCTAAGACCTAAATTGACAGTCTACTCCTCAGGAAGTGCAACAGACGGATTGCAAGGTTATCCCGAGTTAGAACCTCAGAACCAAACACAAGCTCTTGATAATGGACCTAGCGATTAAGAGGAGAGGCCAACCCTTATTCTCCCAAAATCAGCAATACAGAATGCTCCCAACGCTGTTTGCAATTGTTGGGGCCAAACGAATAAGAACAGGGATTGAAACCCTAATTTTTTTTTAGATTTAAATTTAGGAAAAGAGCAGAAGCTTACTTGGCTGAGCAGCCCAACCCTGTTCACCACCCTTGATCTTCTCAGGGAGAGCATAATTAACAGTGAGGACACGTCCATAAAGCTCAGCACCATCCATGTTGTCCATGGCGGCAGAAGCATCCTCTCTTTCAAGAAAGGTCACAAACCCAAAAGAACGATGCTTTTGGGTCGCATGATCTAATGGGGTCTTCACATCCTTAATATCTCCAAAGGGTATGAACGCAGCATGTAGTATTGCCTCATTCACCTCCTCTGCTAATCCTCCTGGCAACCCCAACAATACATGAATTCTTGTCCTCTTTGTAGCAATGGTAATGGTAAACAATTTCCATAACTCATAAAGATATAAATAATGTTATAGAAATTTCGGATTTGAAGATTACCTACGTACAGAGTGTTCTTCTGTACAGCCTGGTTCATAGCAGCTTGATTCTCGATTCTTCGTTCAGGTTTTAATTGTCTGTAAAACCCCAATTGCACACTCCAAGGAAACTAAATACCCTAGTAAGGCTTGTTTGGTAGGTGGATAGAGATGTAATATTGGTATAGTTATATTATAGGACAATACACTATAATACTTATTAATTTTTTGTAATTAAAAGTATTATGAAATATTATATAAGTAAAAAGAATATTTTAATTAGCTTTTTTATAGGATAATTGATTAATATATTTAATAAAGGGAAGTTTTAATTTATTTTAGTCATTTTTTGAAAAATTTTGATAGTTATGTTATATATGATTCTATTGAAAAAGTTTTCAAAAGTATAATTAATGTCACACTCCAGGAGGGTATCCTTGGCGTGGCCGGCAATCAGAGACTATTGTTAATCCCCAAGTGAACCACTTAGCCTCATCACATTATTCAATCAATTAAACTCTACTAAACAGCGGACAATATAAGTAAGTAAATGGGCACATCTCATCTAACGTCTAAAAAGAATATATAAAATAATGAAGGCTAGTAGAAAGAACTAGCTCACAATATCAATATCAACATCAACACTCGACTATCGTCTATGAAGCCTCTATCACTAATCATGTGGTGACAATGATAGATCCATGGCTACCCAAATCAGAATAAAAGAAATAGTCCAATCTAACTCTAAAGCATGATGAAATAAAAGTAGTGGATCCTCCAGAGTAGGGGAAGCTCACCAAATCAGCTTCAATCTTAGATCTTCAACGGAGCGCCTGTTGATGATCTCTAGTACCTGCCTCTACATCATAAAACGATGCAGTCTAGAGTGGACATCAGTACTTGGAATGTACTGGTATGTAAAATAGCTGAATGAAACAAAAACCGATAGAAAAATATGGAAACAATATCAACTCAAAATAAACATCAAATCACATCAAATAGTCAAATGTCCATCTATGAAAAAATAAAGAGTAGACAAATGACACATCAATAACTCAGATTCATCAATAGTCTCAAACTCATCTCAAGGCTCAACTCAGAGGAGCTCACCTCTTCTCATCTCATCTCAAAACTCATCCTAGAGGAGCTCACCCCCTCTTATCTCATCTCAAAACTCATCTCAGAGGAGCTCACCCCCTCTCATCTCATCTAGACTCGGAGTAAGGTAAGAAATTTATGGGAGTTTCTCTTATCCGACAACACTCACTTATGAGCCAATGAATGTACAACAATCACCCTAATGTTGCCACAGTGGTTCCAAACTTGCCAGGTAAGGAATGCTCAAAAACCATATCAACTCACCCGATATGAAGTCAAAACTCAACAGATCCGCTATTGCTTTCAGGGACTGTTACATCTCGAGGGAAACCATATATATGTGATGGTTTAAGCCTCACCTACGTTTGGCGACGTAATTAATGAGTTCGAGTGGGACTCACTCTTACTCATTTCGGTGCTCGATACTCCTCCCGACTCAAGGCACATAACCTCAACCTCAATTAGTCTCATAGGGACTCACTCCCCGTCAACTACTGATATTTCACAAGGACTTTAGCCCTTTCATCAATCATCTCATAGGGGATTTAACCCTATCATCAACATCTCATAGAGACTTTAACCCTATCGTCAAATATCTCATAGGGGTTTTAACCCTATCATCAACATCTCATCAATGACTCAAGATTGTATAACAATCATTAGGGAACAAGTGAATAAACACATCGGTAAAGTTCATTTATATAGACTCGTGAAACAATCAAATTTCATCAACTCATCATCACAATCGACAATCTCAACTCAAGGCTCTAGATTCATGTCTCAAGTGTATCATGCATGCTTTTCAAATTAGTCATGAAGGGTTATACAAATTCTTATGAAGATATTTAATTTAATAAAACAATTAGTATGATGATCATCAACATTGAAAACATGTAATTTCAAATCAATCTTTCAAGAAAACCCGTCAAGAAATCATGCATGTAGGCTCCTCAATCATCAACTCATCTATGACCTCTATGGGGAACATGAGAGAACAATCCCATCCTTTTATTTTAGCCTTACATACCTGTGATGCAGCTATCAACTGAGTACGTCAAGGGTCTCTTCTCGAATATCTCAATTCAAGCCCTTCCCTTCTCTCCTCAAGCCCTAGCCTTGTTAGACTATGGAATAGGACTTGGAATGGGGGGTTTTGACCTATTTTCACGTCGAAACGACCTTATTAGTTGTGTATTAGAGTTTAGGAGGGGTGGAGAATTGACCGGAATGCCCCTCATAAATATTTAGAAATTTCCAGCTCGAAAAAGACACGGTCTGCAACGCAGACTGGTCGCGAACAGTGTATTTTTAGAAAAGAGTTTTTGAACGAGTTTTCATAATCCCGTCGAAAAATTTGAAAAAGACACAAGTGTCCTTCCGCGACAGGTGCGCGAGGCGCCTCTGTCGCGCACCGCCACTGTTTTTTGTTTTGGACAGAAAAATTATCTTTTAATCGGGTCGCTCTAAAAATCGACTGAGACCATTTTCCCACTCAATTTTTCATGCTGCACAAATCCGACCTGGGATTTGCCATATGAGCATCGGAAGACGCGTTACGCGCATACCCTCACTCTAGGGGTATTTTGGTAATTTTACCGGGCATTACATCATCTCCTCCTTGGGGTCATTCGTCCTCGAATGATGAGTAGAGGTGGATATTAGGGCACGAATAGACTCAAGATTCATCTCCGCACTCAACTTAATCAATCAAACTCTCGACTTGATAATGGTAAGTCATAAAAATGGAGCAATCAATTTAGTGAAGGGTAGGAAATTTACCTTCAACGCCCTCATCATTGAGTACGAACATGTGCGCATATTTTGCCTTCATCTCCTCCTCAGCTTCCCATGTGGCTTCTTCAACAAATTGATTCCTCCATAGGACCTTGACTGAGGCTATCTCCTTGTTCCTCAACTTACTAATCTGACGATCAAGGATTTGAACCGGGACCTCTTCGTAAGATAGGCTATCTTTCACCCCAATACTATCAACAGGGATTACCAAGGCATGATCTCCCAAGCATTTCTTTAGCATCGACACATGGAATACTGGGTGGACTCCATCTAACTCGAAAGGTAACTCCAACTCGTAAGCAGCCTTTCCAACCCTCTTTACGATCTGATATGGTCCAACATAACGTGGACTTAACTTTCCTTTCTTCCCAAACCTTAGGATACTCTTCATGGGTGATACTTTCAAGTACACCCAATCATCTACTTCGAACTCTAAATCTCTTTTCCTCGCGTTGGTGTAAGATTTTTGGCAACTCTGGGCAGTCTTTAACCTCTCTAATGACCTTGACCTTCTCCATCGACTGGTGAACAAGATCAGGCCCAATCAGCTCTGCTTCTCCAACCTGAAACCACCCAATTGGTGATCTACATCTCCTCCGTACAAGGCTTCATAAGGAGTCATTTGAACGCTTGCATGATAACTATTGTTATATGCAAATTCAATCAATGGTAGGTGATCATCCTAATTTCCTTTGAAGTAAAGAACACAAGCGCTCAACATGTCCTCAAGTGTTTGAATTGTACGCTCTGCCTGACCATCCGTCTGTGGATGAAAGGTTGTACTCAGGTTCACCCTAGTACCCAAGCCCTTCTGGAACGATCTCCAGAACTGGGAGGTGAATTGAGCTCCTCTATCCGAGATGATGGACAAGGGAACCCCATGCAACCTCACAATCTCCTGGATATACAACTTGGCATATTCTTCCGCAGTGTTTATTGTCTTAACTGTCAAGAAGTGAGCCGATTTAGTCATTCTATCCATGATCACCCATATTGAATCATGTTGCTTTCGAGACTTCGACAGACCCGTGATAAAGTCCATGTTAATCATCTCCCACTTCCATTCTGGAATCTTAAAGTTCTGAGCCAATCCACATGGCCTTTGATGCTCAACCTTCACTTGTTGGCAATTTGGGCATTTTGAAACGAACTCCGCAATGTCCCTTTTCATTCCATTCCACCAATAGACTTCTCTCAAGTCGTGGTACATTTTGGTGGAGCCAGGATGAATGGAACATCTAGTGTTATGAGCTTCTGCCATAATTCTATCCCGAATGCCATCAACATTTGGGACACACAATCTGCTTTGATATCTCAACACTCCATCTCCCCCTTTGGAGAAGACTATCATTCTCTGTCTGTGGACATCCTCCTTCAATTGGAGTATGACTGGGTCTTGGTCTTGCTTTTCCTTCACCTCCACCACTAACGAGGAAGCAGACCCGTTCTCCACATTAACTCCTCCTTTATTGTTCTCCTCAAGTTGAACTCCTAATCGAGCTAACCGATGCACATCCTTGGCTAACTACTTCTTTCCTTCCTCCACATGGGTTGTGCTACCCATTGATAACTTGCTAAGAACGTCAGCAATAACGTTAGCTTTACCTGGGTGGTAGTGAATGCTCATGTCATAATCTTTGAGCAATTCCAACTATCTCCTCTGTCGCAAGTTGAGCTCTTTCTTATTGAAAACATACTGCAAGCTCTTGTGGTTGGTGAACACATCCACATGCACTCCATGCAAGTAGTGACGCCAGATTTTAAGTGCAAACACTACTGCTGCCAACTCGAGATCATGGGTTGGGTAGTTCCTTTCATGAACTTTGAGTTGCCTGGAAGCATAGGCTATCACCTTCCCCTTTTGCATTAGTACACATCCCAATCCGACCCTTGAGGCATCACAATAAATTACGAAGTCCTCGGTTCCATCAGGTTAGGTTAGGACTGGTGCAGTAGTCAACCTCGTTTTCAATTCCTTGAAACTCTTCTCACATTTTTTGGATCACTGAAACTTGACCTTCTTCTGAGTCAATTTGGTCAATGGCGCGGATAGGGAAGAAAATCCCTCAATAAACTTGCGGTAGTAGCCTGCCAACCCCAAGAAACTCCTAATGTCAGTCGGAGTGGTCGGTTGAGGCCAATTCTTAACCGCTTCAATCTTTTGGGCATCCACTCGGCTACCATCACCGGAAACAACATGGCCTAGAAAGGCCGCTAACTTAAGTCAAAACTCACACTTTAAGAATTTTGCATACAACTTATGGTCCTTAAGAGTTTGGAGGACAACTCTGAGGTGGTTAGCATGCTCCTCCTCACTCCTTGAATATACCAGAATGTCGTCAATGAACACAATCACAAACAAATCAAGATATGGTTTGAATACTCTATTCATCAAGTCCATAAAGGTTGCAGGTGCATTCGTCAACCCAAAAGACATGCCAAGAACTCAAAATGGTCATATCTAGTCCTAAAGGTTGTCTTTGGAATGTCACACTCCATCACCTTAAGCTGATGGTAGCCAGATCTAAGGTCTATCTTAGAGAAACAAGAGACGCCCTGAAGTTGGTCGAACAAATCATCTATCCTTGGGAGGGGATATTTGTTCTTTATCGTGACCTTGTTCAGTTGCCTAAAATCAATACACATCCTAAGGGACCCATCTTTCTTTCGCACGAATAGCACAGGAGCACCCCAAGGTGAAACACTTGGCCTAATAAAGCCCTTTTCTAGCAAATCTTTTAGTTGCTCTTTCAACTCTTTCAACTCAGCGGGGGCCATTCTATAAGGTGGAATTGAAATAGGCTAGGTACTTGGAATTACATCAATCCCAAAGTCAATCTCCCTATCAGGAGGGACGCTGGGCAGATCGTCAGGAAATACCTCCGAAAATTCATTAACAATTGGAACTGACTCAAGAGTTGGGGACTCAACATCATCATATTTCACTCGCACAAGGTGATAGATACAACCTTTGAAAATCAACTTTCTGGCTCTAAGATACAAGATAAACTTTCCTCTAGGTGTAACAGAGTCACCCTTCCACTCTAGAACCACTTCGTTTGGGAATTGGAACTTAACGATTCGGGATCTACAATCAACAGAGGCATAACAGGCGTGAAGCCAATCCATGCCAAAGATCAAATCAAAATCAACAAGAGTGTCCCTATGATGGATGGACACTACACAAGCTTTATAGATCCTCTCAGCTCGAATAGACTCACCCACGGGAGTGGAAACATCAAAGGGTTCCAAGAGATTCTCAGGGGTTCTATCAAATCTACTGGTCACATAAGCAGTTACAAACGACAATGTGACACCAGGATCCATCAAAACATAACAATCAAAAGTAAAGACTCGAATCATACCCGTCACAACGTCTGGGGAGTTTTCCTGGTCTTGACGACTACCCATGGCATACAAGCGGTTTGTTGCTCCGCCTGCACCTGACGTGGTAGATCTTTGGTATCCTTTAACTGGTGGGGCCAGTGTAGTAGACTGAGCCTGGCCAGCCCACTTTGGACAATCCTTCTTGTAGTAGCCCACTTGACCACACCCGTAACACGCATCATTCTTGTCGCGACATCTCCCCAAGTGCATTTTTCCACACTTATCACACGGTGGCCTATTCTGTGAACCTTGAGCTACACTAGCTTGCGACTGAGGTCCAAGGGTTCCAGCATTCTGGAATCTTTGATCATAGGCACAAGTGCACTAGCAGTTGAGGGTGCTGGAAATCGATTTCCAGTGCCTTTCCTTCCACCCTCGTGGCTGGATGTCTTAGCCCTTGAGCTTGAACTCTTCCTTGTGATGTTGCCTCTCTTCGTCAGCTTGCTACAAAATGTCATCAGTCGCCCGATGTCCATGTCACTCACAAGCATGGCTCCTCTCCCATCTCTCTTGTGTCCTCTATTCAACCCATCTACATACATTCTCATCCTTCCCTTCATATCAGCCACCATGTCCGGAGCATAGCGAGACAGTTGGGTGAATTTCAACCCATACTCCTGCACAGTCATATAGCCCTGTTTTAGGTTTAGGAACTCTCTCACCTTGGCCTCTCTTTTCTCTCTTGGGAAGAAGTGTCCCAAGAAGGCCTTCTCAAATATTGCCCAAGTCAAACACGAAGCGTCCTTTCTCCTTCCTATCTTCCATGGGTCGAACCACAGTCTGGCCACACCCTTCAGTTGATAAGCAGCCAATTCAAACCTATCAGCATCAATCACGTGCATCACCTGGAACACCTTCTCAAGCTCTTCCACATAGTTTTCAGGATCGTCATTGGATGTAGATCCCGTGAACTTAGGCGGATTTATCCTCATAAATTCTCGGACCCTAAAGGTGTCATGGGTGTCCTGCCCGCATGCTCCTTATCTCATGACAGGCGCCGTGACAGCCTGGGAAAGAGCTTGAATAGCCCGGCGTAGCTCAGCATTAGAGACCTCACCTTGAGGGGTTGCTCAATAGGGACAGCTGGATCCATGGGCTCCTCGAGTACTTAAGGGTCAGGTGGATTAACTACTTTCCTAGTAGGACGTCCCCTTCCTCTGACAGCTCTTCTAGGAGGCATATTATACATTCTGCACGCGTAGAGCACGAATTAGAAGAGAGTTTTCATAGAGATTAACTCTATCGCACGAATTGGATTAAGAAAAATATGTAACCATTCCTAATGTCCTATAGCTCCTGCTTATGAAATGTGGTCGACAACACACCCATAAACAAGACTCTACTAGACACAGCTTCATAGACTCCCTAGGACACTTGAACTCTGTGCTCTGGTACCAAGTTTGTCACACTCCAAGATGGTACCCTTGGCATGGCCGGCACTCAAAGACTATTGCTAATCCCCAAGCGAACCACTTAGCCTCATCACATCATTCAATCAATTAACCTCTACTGAAAAGCGAAAAATATAAGTAAGTAAATGGGCACATCTCATCTAAAGTCTCAAAAGAATATATAAAATAATGAAGGCTAGTAGAAAAAACTAGCTCACAATCTCAAAATCAACACTCGACCATCGTCTATGAAGCCTCTATCACTAATCATGTGGTGCCAATGACAGATCCATGGCTACCCAAATCAAAATAAAAGAAATAGTCCAATCTAACTCTAAAGCATGATGAAATAAAAGTAATGGATCCTCTGGAGTAGGGGAGGCTCACCAAATCAGCTTCGAATCTCAGATCTTCAACGGAGCGCCTGTTGATGATCTCTAGTACTTACCTCTACATCATAAAACGGTGCAGTCCAGAGTGGACATCAGTACTTGGAATGTACTGGTATGTAAAATAGCTGAATGAAACAAAAATCTATAGAAAAATATGGAAACAACATCAACTCAAAATAAACATCAAATCACATCAAATAGTCAAATGTCCATCTCTGAAAGAATAAAAAGTAGACAAATGACACATCAATAACTCAGACTCATCAATAGTCTCAAACTCATCTCAAGGCTCAAGTCAGAGGAGTTCATCTCCTCTCATCTAATCTCAAAACTCATCTCAGAGAAGCTCACCCCCTCTCATCTCATCTCAAAACTCATCTCAAAGGAGCTCACCCCCTCTCATCTCATCTAGACTCGGAGTAAGGTAAGAAATTTATGGGAGTTTCTCTTATCCGACAACATTCACTTATGAGCCAATGAATGTACAACAATCACCCTAACATTGCCACAGTGGTTCCAAACTTGCCAGGTAAGGAACGCTCAAAAACTATATCAGCTCACCCGATATGAAGTCAAAACTCAACAGATCCGCTATTGCTTTCAGGGACTGTTACATCGAGGGAAACTATATATATGTGATGGTTTAAGCCTCACCTACGTTTGGGGACGTAGTTAATGAGTTCGAGTGGGATTCAATCTTACTCATTTCGGTGCTCGATACTCCTCTTGACTCAATGCTTATAAACCTCAACCAGTCTCATAGGGACTCACTCCCCGTCAACGACTGATATTTCACAAGGACTTTAGCGCTTTCATCAATCATCTTATAGGGGCTTTAACCCTATCACCAATATCACATAGGGACTTTAACCCTACCGTCGAACATCTCATAGGGGTTTTAACCATATCATCAACATCTCATCAATGACTCAAGATTGTATAACAATCATTAGGGAGCAAGTGAATAAACACATCGGTAGAGTTCATTTATAGTGACTCATGAAAAAATCAAATTTCATCAACTCATCATCACAATCAACAAATCCAACTGAAGGCTCTAGATTCATGTCTCAAATGTATCACGCATGCTTCTCAAATTAGTCATGAAGGGTTATACAAATTCTCATGAAAATATTCAATTTAATAAAACAATTAGTATGATGATCATCAACATTGCAAACATGTAATTTCAAATCAATCTTTCAAGAAAAACCGTCAAGAAATTATGCATGTAGACTCTTCAATCAACTCATCTATGACCTCTATGGGGCACATGAGAGAACAATCTCATATTTTTATTTTAGCCTTACATACCTGTGATGCAGCTATCAACCGAGTACGTCAAGGGTCTCTTCTCGAATATCTCAATTCAATCCCTTCTCTTCTCTCCTCAAGCCCTAGCCTTATTAGACTGTGGAATAGGACTTAGAATGGGGGTTTTAGACCCATTTTCACGTCGAAACGACCTTATTAGTTGTGTATTAGAGTTTAGGAGGGGTGGAAAATTGACTGGAATGCCCCTTATAACTATTTAGAAATTTTCAGCTCGGAAAAGACACGATCCACGACGCGGACTGGTCGCGAACAGTGTATTTTCTGAAAAGAGTGTTTGAACGAGTTTTCATCATCCCGTCAAAAAATTTGAAAAAGACACAAGTGTCCTCCGCGATAGGTGCGCGACGCGCCTTTGTCGCGTACAACCATTGTTTTTTCATTTTGGACCGAAAAATTATCTTTTGATCGGGTCGCTCTAAAAATCGACCGAGACCATTTTCCCACTCAATCTTTCATGCTGATCACAAATCCAGCCTCGGATTTGCCATATGAGCATTGAAAGATGCGTTACGCACATACTCTCACTCTAGGGGTATTTTGGTAATTTTACCGGACATTACCATTAATAAGGGCTTGTTTGGAAGTTATCTATCCTATTTACTCAGCAGGTAATTAGGTGTAATTGGTAGGATGTAATTACACTTCCAATTCACAAGGTGATGTTGTGAATTGCTGGTAATTACATGATGTAATTACAACCTAGTTACTTTTTAACTTCTTTCTTTTATTTCTATTTATTTTTATTTTTATATATTTTTGTATATTTATTATTTTAAATTCTTTTTATTTTTATTATTCTAATATTTTTTATATCTATATTTCATTTTATAAAATTTATCTTCATTTCCTTCTCATTCTCAACCTTTACTTCATGTGATTTCATGCAATTTTTTCATACTATCTTCTTTATTTATTTATTCTATGTTTATTTTTCATTAGCATAATTTTATTAGTATTCTAATTTTTTAAATTAAAATTGAATTTATTGTTGATTAAAGTTATAAATTTACATTTATTTTCTTTTCATTTATGTACGTTATGCTGAAATATGACAAAAGAGTATTGTGTTAAATTTTTTATTTTTAATCTAGAGTTTATGTTATGTTTTTAGTTGGGGAATTTTCATTAATAGTTTAGGCTTGAAACTTAATATGTTCAAATAGCTATATTTTACATAATTACACAATATAACCTCAGTGTGACCTGGAGGAGAGGAGAAAGGCGAGTGAGATCGAGAGAGGGAGGAAAGATGCGAATTGTATATGTATATTTGTCAAATTATATGTGTATATCTGTCAAATAATTGTATATGTGTAATTAATATACATATATATTTGTATATCTGACAAGTGAGATTGGGAGAGGGAGAAGACAGGCGAGCGAGAGTGGAGCGAAGCGAATTGTATATGTATATATGTCGAATCAACTATGTATATCTCTCAAAATAATTGTATATATGAAGATGATATACATTTGAAATCGTATATCTGCAAGAAATTGCAGAGAGAGGAGAAAGGAGAGAGGCGAGAGACAGGTGAGAGAAAATAGTAACAAAACCCTAACTATAACAACAAAATCCTATCTATAGCTATAAATTATAATTTTTTCAAACTATAGTTGTATTATATAAATACATATCATATGTTTGCCTAATTATATTATTTTTCTTTTTAGTTTCATTTGTATCGGTAGTATTGAGATGATATTTCCCATTACAAATCATTTATATTTTAGTTAGATTAGATAGATTTTTTTAATCAAATATTTTAATAATTTTTCTGTGATATTATATTTATAATATTTTAAAAAAATCAAATATGCATTTTCATGATGTTTGTATAAATCTTGCAATTTTAATTTTTATGTTTTATTTAATTAAAAAATACTAATTAATTTTTTTTAAATATTAGTTAAGAACATATGTTGACTAATTAATATATTTTCAAAGGATAATATACATCTTAAATATTTAATTTAATATGCCCCTCGTCCTATATTATGCGACACTCTTTGACTTGGCACGATATTTAAGGAAAAAAGGAAGACTTTTAAAACTTGTGGTCTAAAATAATTCTTAGATATTTGTATGGGTGAAAATCATCTCATTAAGGGTAAAAAGAAATTTTTAAAATTAAATTATTTTCAATTATAATAAAGTCACATTCTTTTTTTTTAAATGTATCAAAAAGGAAGTGATACCACATAAAATGAGAAGAGGAAATACTACCTCTGTCCCATATTATATGAACATATTTCTATAAATATTTGTCCCATATTATCTGTGCACTTAATAAATTAGGATAGAATTAATAACTTTTTTTCATTTTACTCTCACCATTAATTAGTGTATTGATGATTTTTTCTAAGTTGATTTAATGTATATAAACAAAGGGTAAGATGGTGAAGGTCACTAGTGCATTAATTATTTCTTAGTAACAGTGTGAAATGGAAAGTGCCCATATAATATGGGACAGAGGGAGTTCTATTTATAAATATCCTTATTTGTTAGATATAAACTTTTAATTTTAGATAATTAAGTTTTGTTTTAAAAAACTTAATATAACATAGTACACTTGTACAACCAAATAACATACTTAATAAGAGAATCACGTTTATTTTGATTGTTTCACTAATTATATGGTATAGCTGTTGACGCTCAATTTTGGCTCAACACTTCAAAAAATTCTTACTTTTTATGTTGATATTTTAAAATAGTTTAAAATATTTTTTGGGAGATTTTAGATTAATTTTTTTATTTTCTCTTATTTTTAAAATATTAGTATTTTTATTAGTATAATTTTAAAATTTTACATGGTGCAATAATTCATTTTTTTCTTGTTCAAATACAATTATACGCGTATGTTAAATTGACCCATAATTTGGGTTCATATCTTTCTAGCCCATTAAGTTTTGAAATGAAATGTGTATGTAATCTTCACATTGCTACTATAATTGAATAGAATATGCATTTTAATTTTAGAAAACCCTACAAATTATCTTCTCCTTCTTTCTTATTTTTCTGGCACCCTTCCTCGAAATCCAGCGAAAATTCCGGCGATCCTCTCCCTCCACTCTCTTGTAACACCCGGTAAATTACCAAAATACCACTAGGAAAGAGGTGTGCGTAAAATGCGTCTTCCGATGCTCGAATTGAAAATCCGAGAGTGGATTTGTGATCATCACTGAAAATGGAGTGGGAAGAGGGTCTCGGTCGATTTTTAGAGCGATCGAGTCGAAAGATAATTTTTCGTTCCAAAATGAAAAACAGTGTGCCTGCGCAATAGAACCGCGTCGCAGACCTGTCGCGGAGCCACACTTATGTTTTTCTGTGATTTTTCGACGGAGTTGAATTTTTCAAAAATACACTGTCCGCGACAGGTCCGCATCACGGACTGTGTTATTTCAGGTTGGGAAAGAATTCTTTTAAATAACGAAGGGCATTTTAGTCCATTCCTATTTATCCTAAACGTACCCCTATGACTAATTAAAGTTGGTTTTTAAGAAAAGGGTTTCAAAAACCCAAATTCTAAAGCGTTCTTCCTAAAGGTCACTAAGCTAGGGCTTGAAGGAGTTGAGGTTGAAGAGATCAAGAGGAGGTGTGCATAATTGTGTTAGCAAAACATCCCAAGTATGTAAGGCTAACCTAAAGCATGTGAATGTTCTCCCATGTGCCCTTCTGAGTATTGAGTATTGTATGTTGACATGATGAAGTTAATGTGAAGAGTTTGATGCATGTAAAAATCTACTTTATTTATGTATAAATAATTTTCCTACAGGAATTGATGATCATCACTATTTTGTTCTACATTATAATTCATTTTCATGAGTGCATTTTAAAACCCTATAATTATTGTGCTTTGAAAAGAGCATGCATAATGAAATTAAGGGATATGTCTAGAGCCTTGACGATGATGATGTTATGATGATGTTGATGAGAATGATGTTTTATGATGTTTTAGCATTGAGATTTCATTGCTAAATGATATCTCTTGAGTTCTAATGTTGATGTTGATGTTATGAGGTGAGGTACTATGTCCCTATGGGACTGATGTTGATGTTGAGGTTTTATACTATGTCCCTATGGGACCGATGTTGATGTTGAGGTATTATATCATGTCCTTATGTGACTGATGATGAGGTATTATGTCCCTATGGGACTGATGAGGTTGATGTTTTATGAGCATGTCGAGTTCTGGGAGGAGTATTGAGCACTGAAATGGATAGAGAGTGAGTCCGACTCGAACCCATTAACTACGTGGCCCACGTAGGAAGAGAGGATTGAACCGCAATGCGGATGGATCCTATCTTGTCCCAAATGAGGACTTAGGTTTTTCTTGTGGATCCACTGAGGTTATGTCCTTTACCCCGGGCAGGGTATTGGATGGATGTGGCAACGGCATCGCTTCGTTGTATCATCACCGGCTCATAGGTGATGGTTGTCCATTAGAGAAACTCCCAGTTAGGTTCCATTTGATAGAACTCTGATGTTGATGTTGATGTGATGTTTGAGTCGAGTCCTTGAGTCGATGTGATGTTCCCTTGAGTCGATGTGATGTTCCCTTGAGTCGATGTGATGTTCCTTTGATGTGAGCTGAGGTTAAGGTTCCTTGAGATGAGCTTGAGGTGATGTCGATGATTGATGAGAGGTTGATGAGTCAATTGTCTAATTTAATCTCTTGCTTTAGATAGACTTTTGATATCCTGATGGAGTATGATGCCGAGTTGATGTTTCTTTATGCTGTGTACTTACCCTGTTATTCAGCTATTTTACATGCCAGTACATTCCACGTACTGACGCCATTTGGCGTTGCATCATTTTATGATGCAGATACAGGAGTTCGAGGACTTCAGCAAGCGCACCGTTGAGGTCAAAGATTTCGAGTTCAGACTTTGGTGAGCCTCCTTGCTATCCGGAGGAGACCCTTCTATTTTCCTTTATTGCATTGAGTTCGGTAGCCATGGCATGTCATGGCACCATTCTTAGACAGTTGAGTCAGGTTAGAGGCTTCGTAGACATGATGTCGAGGTTGATGTGAATGTTTCCCTTATGAACTGAGTAGTATTTTACTTACTTAGTTGATGTTGAGACTGATGTTTGGCCATTTGGCCCTTACGTGAGATTTTCTATTTATGATGTTTCTGCTATGTTGATGTTGAATGATGTGATGAGGCTAAGTGGTTCGCTCGGGGACTAGCAATAGTCTTTGAGTGCCAGCCACGTCTAGGGTACCCTCCCGGAGCATGACATCTCTCCTCTCCACAACCACCAAACCAGACCTTTCTTCCCCAAAACACCACCAAACCTCCCTTACACATCAGCAAAACCCCAAAACCCCTCTCCGTTCTTCTCTTCTTTTCGAGATCCATCACCATCGTTCTCTCAACCTGTCACTTCTTTCTTCTTCACCTCCTCGTCCAGCCATTACAGCTCCAATAGTGGGCTCAACCACACTAATTGGACGGAACAACCCACCCTCAAACCACCCAACAATCTCATTTTCCAACAAACAAATTAGCAATAATCGACCCACATCGCGATCCTCCGACCTCCGATGAAACTTTGACCAGAGAATCCATTGAAATATTGAAGCTCTTTTCTCTCTATTTTCGTCTATTTATTTATTTATTTACTTTTAAATATTGTCTCCAGTGATTTTACAAGTAAGTTGATTCCCCTCCCCCCCCCCCCCCCCCCCGAGTTGTTTAGTTACTCTTTGAGTGAGTTTTGTGCTACTTTAGTTGTTAACCTTTCTATAATATTAAATAATATTGTTTGTTAAAATTGCCCGATGAAAAATCTATCCGTCGGATTTCAAAGTCTTCCCATTTAAAAAGGGTGGAAAAATCTTAGTTTAGATTGATATTTGTTATATTTTAAAATTCAAAAAAATTTAGTTTAAGTTTATTACATATTATATATTAAATTTAGCCAATGAAAAATCTATTTGTCGGATTTCGAGGCCTCCCCATTTAAAAATGACGTAAAAAGTTAATTCAATTTCGTACTACTACATGTTAAAATTCAAGAAAATCTTAGTTGAAGTTGCATGCATATATTGTTTGTTAACATTGGCCGATGAAAAATCTATCCGTCAAATTTCGAGGCCCATCCATTTAAAAAGACGGAAAAATTTAGCTTAGATTAATATTAATTACATGTTGAAATTAGTGAATTTTAGTTTAAGCTCACATATATATTGTTTGTTAAAATTGGCCAATGAAAAATCTATCCGTCGGATCTCGAGACCTTCCCATTTAAACAGACGAAAAAATTTAGTTTAGAATAATATTTTTTATATTGTTAAAATTCAAGAAGATTTTAGTTCAAGTTTTGTACATTAGATGTTAAAAAGATGGAACAATTTTAGTTTATTCTTTCTTTATTAATTATTGGGTATGTTGTTGACTTTAGACAAATATGAGGACATTTTACATATCACTATTTATTTTGTTGTTTGTGTATATTTTTTATTATTATACTTGTGTTATATTGTGGATCTCCTCCTCAATTTGAAAAAAAATGAGTTCAGCCGGGACCCACAGTTGTGGATTTTGAAGGGTGCTAATACCTTTTCTTTGAAATAACTTGAACCCTTGCCTGGAACTTTTGGTTCGCAAACGATTTTGTAAATAATTAATTGGTTTCCTAATTAGTCTTAAAATTAGGTGACAACTCTAAATTAAATTATTTTTCCTAAAAATATTTTTTAAAATTCTTTTAATTAATTACTTTTACGAGTTTCCACGTTGCGCCTTTGGGATGTCAACAATAGTATGGTTTGGCTTCATGGTTTTGTGACCATGAAACCCTCACTTTTTGAAACCACCAATTTGGTGGTATCCCATGGATCTCTTATTTTTTTTCCTATTATATCCTTACTTATTTTAAATAATTCTAGTTTATCTTTTAATTTTTATTAAACTTTATCCTGATATATCTAGTGCTTTCACAATTGTATTACTCGTTTTTTTCTCCCCATCAACTTTTGAAGCTTCTCTTCCGCCTCTTGTTTCTTCTCCAACATTTCAATTTATTTTTCGAGGTTTGTTTTTTAAAAGTTCTTACTTTTTTGTTTTCTTATGTTGTTTGTATGGATTGGAGATATAATAGTTTATTTCCCTACTTCATTCTATATATTTATCAAAAACGATTTTATTAAAAAAATATTAATAAATTTAATATTTATAATAATTAAGGATATTTTTGTAAATTTATTAGTTATGATACAACAACATATATTTAAGTACAACAACAAAATTATCATTAAACAATAGCAAATTCATACAGTCTATCCAAACATTGTATTGTACTATACTGTACAATACCATACCATATTCCCCCACGCGACTCCACCTTCCTTTTCTCCTTCTTTGAAACACCCCCACTCTCATTCCCTTTCAATCAGTAAATGAGAATTACTTTATCTCAAATTATTATTACTTATTATTAGTGCGATGAATAGGAAAAAAGAATGAAAAAGGCAACAACTTATTTTTGCTTCAAATGAACTTTGAAGCTTTTATTTTTAATGAAAAATTTATAATTTCTTCATCTCAAATAAAATTTTCAACTATTGTTATTAATATATTTAGACAATAATGTATTTCATAAATTAAATATTTTTTTTAGTGAGAATGATTTTAGAATCTTGGATCTGTAGAGTTTTTTTTTTTGAGAATTTTTTTAATTTTTTGATAATCTTGGATTAATCCTTATTTTTTTATTTTTTTTCTTTCCAAAATTGTGATTAAATAAAATGAAACAAAAAAAATTAAAAAATTTAAAATTTAAATAATGTTCAATGTGGCACTGATATGACAATGATGTGGTGCTGACATGTCGATGACATGGCGCGTGTGGGATGCACTTGCCATTGTGAGATTGGTCTTATAATTTTAAGGTGGATTTAAATTCACTTGAAATGAGATTAGGGGGTAAATAATTATCTTTATAGTTAAAGTTCTAAAGTAAGTTTAGCGTACAAGTTCAGGAAGATTTTATGTATTTTCTCAACAAAAGATCTGAAAATTATTAGCCCTAATTTGAAATTATCCACCACCCCTTTGTTATTGTGACTATGTAAAGCATACATAGACAACTTAAAACCTAATTGGCTAAACTAAAGGGCTCCAAATCATAGGCCGATTAAATATTTACCCATAACTTTTATCCGCGCAAAAAATAAAATATTAGACTGTGTTAAAAATACTAAGATGAATATGAACAAATATAATCAACGATATATAAAATAATATAATTTAATAAAACTAAATTAATATTTTAGACTATGAAAAAAATTTAAAAATTAAAATCAATTAAAATTCAAAATAAACTAATTAAAAATTTTAATATATTTTAAAAGTAAGGATAATTATCCATAAATTATTCTAAAATTGCAGAAAAGAATATTTTAAATTATTTAAAGAATAAAAATAAAAACGTATGACGTTTTAAAGAAAAAGTTAGGCCAAAATTGGGTGTCAACACTGATGTCCTATACCACTGGCTGTACAAACAACAAACAGAATTTTGACCGACATCCCATACGATCAGGGGAGCAAGAAATAAATAATATACTAGGATGAAAGTCCATGAGAATGCAATGCATAATACCTCTCCTTCGAGATGTCCTATGAAAGATCGAGACTAGGACTGCCCCTACTGAAAAGCTCGCCTAAGGAGTATAAGAGGAGCCGAGGTCGGGACTGTCTAATAACCAGAATGCTCACTTGAAAGTATAAGAGAGGTTGAGGTCAAGACTGTCCAATACTCGGTATGCTCACCTAGTTTATAAGGGAGGTCGAGACCAGGACTGTCCAATACCCGAAATACTTGCCTAAAAGTATAAAAGGGGCCGAGGCCAGGACTGCCCAATACCCAAAATGCTTGCCCAGTTTATAAAGAAGGTCAAGGCTGTGACTGCCCAATACCTAGAATGCTCGCTTGAAAAATATAAGAGGAGTCGAGGCCAGGATTACCCAATACCCGAAATGCTCACCCGATTTATAATGGAGGTCGAGGTTGTCCAATACCCAAAATTCTCACTTGGAAGTATAACGGGGATCAAGGTCGGGATCACTTAATACCCAGAATGCTCACCCAATCTATATAAAGGTTGAGGTCGGGACTATCCAATACCTTGATGCTTGCCTAAGACTAGCCGAAGGTTTCGAAGTTTTCTTTTTTCAGACTACATGCTAATAACTACCAAAGAATGCCTACCTCAATGAAAAAAGTCAATATAGCCACTAAGTCATCAATTGAAAGCGGAATCGAAGCAAAACGGGATCTAACTTCACTAACATAACTCGAGGGTGTCAAACTCAGGGGATTATGGATTATAAGGTGTATATTCGGGCAAGTTACTAACTAGCTAAGGCCTAACTACTATACTCTAGTCTGCTATGTCATTCTACAAAGATCTAAGCCAGCCGAAACAACGTCGATGCACCTAGAGCAGGTTTTAATCTACCCAATACTAAGGCCAACATGCTTCACAGTACAAATAACATAAAACTAATATTGACAACATAGCTACCAAGTAACACAGGAACCACATGCTTGCAAATACGCCAAAATCCCCAAAAAAGACCTAAAACATGACTCTAATCGTAAGGCACATAAATAATCTAACCCAATCTCAATATTTCAAAATTTTCAACATGCTTCAGAACACCATATAGGGAGACAATACTACTAGCAATGATATTAGCTAACAAAATAGCATACATGCTGACAATAGACTTAACTAAAGATTTGTTACTACCAGAAATACCAAGGAATAGCCATAAGGTCCAAATGGTACAAATCCCAATAAAAACTAGCTAAGAACCTACTTGATTTCCATTTTCCTCACCCTTCTTCATGCACAATGATGAGTCAAATGCAGAATTGGGATCATTCCACAAAATCCGCATGTATGAACATCCAATGCAATGCATATCATCCAGTATTTAGACAAGTCATACAAAGCTAGACAACAAGTCGCTACTGCCATAAAGACAAAAGTCGAGAAGAGTAATATGGGGTCCAACTACTCCTCCACAAGGCCTGAGCCTAAACATACAGAATAAATATAGTCCATAATCAAATATAATCCATCATACAATCGAAAACACAACGAAGTGATCACAACATCTTAAGCGGGAACAAGCTCGGGGAAGAAATATCTCTAAGGTTAACACTTTACCCCAAAACTATAAACCACAACCTAGGATGGAGTACCAATAAATCAACTTTAAGTCTGTAAAAATCCACCAAAATCTTGACCACCAGCTCAATAAACCGCCACAAAAAGCCTCACCAGAAGTCATGGCTAGCTATAAGCACCATAAAAGTCCACAAAATACATTAAAGTTCAAACTCATTCTAGGCCACTCATAATCTCTTAACAAGGGTATTATACTCCAATCAAGACATAACATAGCTCCAATCCTAAGCCAAGGTTTAACAAGGACTTTACTAGCCTAAGGCTCGATCGAAGATCACGAAAATAAGATAGAACGGAAAGAAGCAGGATACAAGGCAAGTACAAACCAAATTAGCATGGAACATATACTAGACGATATCATAATGGGCTTAGTCAAATCGAAGACCACTGCCTGCTTAGAAGCTAATCACGTCGGCTCCAAACCATTTTACGGTATCTTACTGCACCTAAAACACTTCCAATTGCTGCCATGCTATCAAATTATTGATCTACATGATAATATGAACATTTTGATATCAAGAATATAATTTTTGAAGTTGGACCAAAAATCGGGTAAAAAATGATATTGTGAGATCCGCGATGAAAATCTCTAAATAACTCCGTAAAAAGGTAAAAATATAAACGATAACTTGTACCCCAAAAAAGGTACAATTCAAGGCTCAAAATAGAGGAATTTAAATCAAACAACATTTTCATAAATACAGGGAATTTCAAGAAAAGGGACAACAAATTTGACAATAGAATTACCTCCAATGAAGTCTTCAACGTACTTTCTGATGACACCACAACGATCACCATGAAACCCCCACAAAGTAGGATTTTGAATCAGTCTATTCCGACCTATATTGGCCAAGATATCAACTTTAAAAATTACTCAAAGTGCAATCTGAAAATGACATATAACAACAACTATTTTCAAGAAAATACCAAAAACAAGGCTCTATGTCTAAAACCAAGCATACCCCAACAATTCTTATGGAAAACCCCACAATTTTGCCTCAAGAATCGCTTAAAATGGACTATGAATGCTCAAGATATCAACCCACAAAATTCAGCCAAAAATCATTCAGAAAATATCCAAATACAACAGCTAAATTCATAAATTTACCTCAAATAAAAGTTCCAATCCTAACATCGATCTTACCAACGCGTTGCTTATGAAATTACACACAAGTTAGCCTAAAACTTTTTAAAAAAGGGACCTGAATTACGCCAAAAATCAGCTCCCATAGTTCCTAAAAAATTCAACCCGAAAATGGTGCATGATAACAGCCGAATTCAAACTTTTACCTCAAACGAAGGCTCTAATTCAGATTTCAAGCTCACCACTGTGTTCCTTGCAAAGAATTCTTCAAGATTGACTTTTGAATCACTGAATTTGGTCCTCAAATGACCAAGATATGAGCTCTCAAAGTTTGGTCCCCAAATCTAAAAATCTGATATATATATATAATCCCCACTTTCAAAATTTCCAACGGGGTACTCAAAATTCATTCAAAACCTCGTACATGCAAACAAACTGTGCTACCCCACTGAATTCAACATTTTAGACTCAATGGCACAGTCAAAATTTTCATACGAGGTCGTTACGACTAAATTGGATCCCACTCCCATGATCATTTTTAGCCAAATTCCACTGAGGGGCTCAGAATGTGTTTGGAAGCCTTGAGAGTCAAGCAAAAGGTTGTTCTAGATCAAACTCGACATTTCAGAGCTATTCGAGCTATCAAAATTTCTATTCAAGTGCGTTTTCCAAGAATGTTGACCAAAGTTAACTCTGGGCCAAATTTCAACTACCAAAACAGTAAATGGTCTAAACTTGCACCGAAGGCCTCGATACTCAAGCAAACCATGCTTCTAGCCTATTTTGACCATTCTGGAGCTGATGGAACTGTCAAAATTTCATTTTGGGACTATCTTTCTTGAGGAGTTTTGACCTAAGTCAACCATTCAGACTCTGCGAGCTCCAAAAACACAAAAACTGGTATAAAAATCAAATGAATAACTAGGCAATGACCTAGGTCACTATAGGAAAGCTCTAAATTTGAAATGAATAAGGAGCAGATAAAACAACATGGAAGGTTATTACACATCCATTACTATAAAGGATTTTTGTTTTCAAAAATCAAGGACAATCATAGTCTCAAGCATAAAAGGACGAGGATGCTACACCTGCATTGTTCATCAGACGCACAAACATCCCCATGAAGCGAACTATGCAAGGATAGAACCCTGGCATAGAAGAAAATCCCAAACTTACCTCAAGAATCCATAAAACTCTTCCAAAGCCTACTTTATCACCATACTTCATTCAACCACACCAGAAATACCCAAAATCATCAGGACCACCTAAGAAAACCAAAACCACACTGACACCACTGGACTGAGAAATGTAGAGCCTCAAAAGGAACCCAAACACTTTTTTCCATCTAAACTACTAATCTTAACTCTAAAATCCACTATCTCTGCCCATTAGAAGCATCTTGTCAATCAGCTTCGAAGAATAATACACAACATATCAGAGAACCACGATGATTGGAACAAGGAAGCTGACTTAGAGAAAAATCCAAAATCATTTTTACTCCCTAGAAATTACTTACTCAGGCTAATACAATACTTCTTGACCAACCACCCTATTCCCGAAGATAATCACCTTGCTAAAGACTAGGTTACACCAAGCCCAACTACTCAAGTCTAAGGTCTACTAAGCCGATGGGTGACAAGCGAACACAATCAGCCCACAACTACGAAGCCTGAAACAACTATGAAATGTTGCCATTCTGACTCAAATTCATGATTCTTGACCTTGAAAGCTATCACCATCAACATAAAGAACCAACCACATCACCAACAAGGAATACTAGAGGAATCATACTCCCAGTTCCCGACTAGCCATAACTAATTTGCAAATTACTTGGAAGAAAAGAACTTGAAAACCTAAACAGACAAGGCATATTATACCGTAGTTGAGGAAAAGACCATGGCAAGGAAAGAAGTGATTTACTGGGGATATCAAAATCTTCCACGATGCCACCCATAACCACCAATTCTAAACCTTCAAATCTTAAGGGATAACACGAAGCTAAGGTCGACTCAGAGCCTACTAGGTCCAGCTAATCAACCAAAAAAGGCCCTCAACTACCAACATACCCTAAAGGCTACACCAATCATACATCTACTCTCAGCAACAACCTCACACCAGCTAATAACAATAACAAAAGCAACCTTCTATACTAAACACAACTGATAAGCTAACATGGGAACAACCAGGGTAACCGAATTAGACACTACTACGATACTATTCTACTACTATAGAAAATATAAATCCAATGTCAAGACAATCCACTGCCAAAAAAATTTGCTACTAAACTAAAGCGCACACACAAGTTTAAATAAGGTAATCACTAAAATCACAAGATAGATTTTATAAATCAAGTAGGCACCGTTGGTTACAAAGACCCCAACACCACCTAATACGAGCAAAGAAGGAGCTGGAAAAGAATTTTCACAATCACGTTTGATACTTGAAGCCTCGCTCTCTATTTGGCCTGCAAAAACATAGGGGGAGTCATAACCGACCTTAGCCTGAACACCAGAACTACCTACTATAACACTCTAGATACCATCTCCAACTGATAGTGATATAAGCACATGAGAAAGATCTGGTTGAGTAAAATATCTAATGGTCCCACGCTGGGCGCACTATCTGGATCGATGACCTAGCTCTCTACAAATGCAATAAAACCCAACCACTCCAGCATAGGGAGTAGAAGAAGTATGCTCTATCTAATAGATCAATCCCTATGTAGGACACTTTCGAGAGCGATGATCAAGCTCACCATAAGTATAACAACCTTGAACAGAGTAGCTTGTAAAAATACGTCCACTGTAGGTAGGAAGTGAGTCAAAACCTCTCAAACTTTGGCTTGCCTATTGAGGAACACCTTGCTAAAATCTCTAGCAGGACTTATCATGAGAGTCCCAGCTCTTAGCACCTAACACCCAAGGGACTACTCCTAGCTGACTGTGCTGAGGCCCTATCACCCTGAACCTGTTTAAAATATCATCAGGATTGTAAAGAAGATCTAGCTATAACTAATGGAATCTCATAACCTGAATGTCCATATTGCAAACCTTGAGAACTCAAGATTACTCTCTGCCTGATGGGGGTGCCATAACCTACTGTAGGACCTTCTAACACTGCCACTATAAGGTTGATGGGTCAAAAAAGAAGAGATTCATCACCAATTTGAAAACCACTACAAAAAGTATCAACACAAGCCTACTCTAAAGCCCTCACATGACTCACATCCTGAGGAAATGTAGGTCCTGTTACTACCAAATGCTTTGGTTTTAAACGAAGTAGTAAGGTCAATCCTCTAACAAATCCTTGATTTAAATCCTACTCTATAGGGAAGAAGGTGGGGGTACGCCCAATGTAACAACTCATCTTAGGATGAGAAATCCCACATCGGCAAAATGCAGGAGAGATGCTGGGGTATATAAGTAAACATGTCTTACTTACTAGTGACATATTTTAAAGTCGTGCGGGCCTAAGTCCAAAATGGACAATATCACTAGCGGGCTAGGTCGCTATGGATGGTATCAGAGCCACTCCTATGTTATCCTTATCGATGTGGGGCTAGAGTTCAACTGAGTTTAGGTAAATCCTAGTGAGGTTAGGCAAACCTCAATGCTGAGTCTAGGCGAATTCCATTCGGTGGGGCAAACCTCAATGAGGACGCTAAGTCCATAAAGGGAGTGTATGTAACAACTCATCTTAAGATGAGAAGTCTCACATCGGCAAAACACAGGACAGATGCTAGATATATAAGTAAACAAGCCTTACCTACTAGTGACGCATTTTAAGTCGTGTGGGACTACACCCAAAGCAGATAATATCACTAGCGGGCCGAGTCGTTACACCCAACCAACTCCAGAAATCTAGTCAAAGTTTGAAATAGATGATGAACCCTATTGAGGAACTATTGATTCATCTCCAGCCTAAGAACCACCTGCCACAACTCTAATTGGATGTGTTTATGCCTCAGACGAATCCACCGGTGAACTCGTGCTATCCATCTAAAAGAGAGTGGATGACAAGGAAGTAGTTTTAGAGATTATTCCAGGTTAAAGAACACGACAAGGGATCAAGAACTAAAATTCTTTACTAATACCCCTATAGCCTCTCGAAGATAGGATACAAACATCTTCGCACCGATTCGTAGGACTCTACTAGGCACTACTCTCATACTAATGAAGGCGGTTAACCTTGAGCTCTTATATCAAACTATTATGACCTGATTCTCCAGTTGTGATGGCGCCTACCCTAAACCATAGGTACATAAGCCTATCCTATAGCCCGGAGCCTTAGGCAACATGCTATCGTATGGAAGATAACCATAAGAAGTAAAATCTATCACAACGAGAAGGAGGAGTACAAATCTGGAAGAACAAAATACAGAAACCTGCCCCAAGACCTGGCATTTTTCAGTAATCGAGCTTCTAATACATAAAACAAGAGTACAAGTCTTCTACAAAATATAATATCAATACAAACTATCTCTAAATACAAAACAAAGTTTAGTCTAAACATAACAGGGTGGACATCAACGACTCCAGATGCTAGGAGCTCACTATAATCTCTGAGATATCGATCTACTTGCACGAATGAAAATCAATAGGGGGGGCTCGCTCTATGATCTACAGGGGGCAAAAGTGTAATATGAGTACCAAACAAATGGTACTTATTTGGCATAGGTAGATTGAGTTGTACAAATAAAGCACGTATAAGTATCATGAGAATAAGGCAAGTAAAGCATAAGTAACAGGATAACAACCATAATAATAAGCAAGTAAATGTACAGGATAATGAAAAGAAGATAGGAAACAAATTTGGGAGGATCAATCTACTATCTGCTAGCATGAAAGACAGGTTATGAAAACAATTGACAATAACAATAAAGAAAATACAACATCTGAGCTAAACATTAACCTAAAGACTAGTCTAAATTAACCTAGGGGTGTATATGCTCAACCCAAAAAGAAATAGATCATACCTACCATGATATAGAATCACTACAACAGAATAACACAAGCAGAGGGGGTATAAGAAAGCAAAATCAACCGATGTCCCATACCATTGGTGATAGAAACAACAAATAGAACCTTGACTGGCATCCCATACTACCAGAGGGACAAGCAAAGTAATATATTAGGGATAACAATGCATGTGAATGTAATGTATAATACCACTCTACTGTGATATCCTATGAACGATTGAGGCTGGGACTTATGAACGATCGAGGCTGGGACTACCATTACCTAGAAGCTCATTTGAGGGGTATAAGAGGGATCAAGGCCGGGACTACCCAATACCTGAAATGTTTGCTCGATTTATAAGGGAGGTCAAGGCCGAGAATTCTCAATACCTAGAATGTTCAGCTAAAAGTATAAGAGAGGTCGAGGTTGGGGCTGCCCAATACTCAGAATGCTCGCCCAATTTATAAGAGAGGTCGAGGCCGAGTTTCCCAACACCGAAATGCTCTCCTGAAAGTATAAGAGAGGTCGAGATTGGGACTATCTAATACCCCAAATGCTCATCCAGTTTATAAGGGAGGTCGAGGCCAGGACTGCCCAATACTTGAATTACGAGCCTGAAAGTATAAGAGGGCTCGATGTCGGGATTGCCCAATACCCAAAATGATTGCCTGATTTATAACGGAGGTCGACATAGAGACTCCCAATACCCTCGAATGCTAGCTCAAAAGTATAAGAGGGTCGAGGTTGGGACTGCCCACTACACAAAATATTTGCGATTTATAAGGAGGTTAAGGCTGGGGCTATATGATACCCCATTGCCTAATACTAGCCGAAGGTGCCAAACTTTTCTTTCTTCAGACTACATGCTAATAACCACCAAATAATGCCTACCCCAATGAACTGAGTCAATATAACCACCAAGTCATCAATCAAAATCAAAACTGAAGCGAAACGAGACCTAACTTCACTAACATAACTCAAGGGTGTAAAACTCAAGGGATTATGGATGATAGGGTGTACATTCGAGTAAGTTAATTCCTAGCTAAGGCCTAACTACTTGACTCTAATCTGCTATACCATTCTACAGGGCGAAATGACATCGGGGAACTTGGAGTAGATTTTCATCACTCTATACTAAGGCCAACATGCTTCGTAATACCAATAATAGGAAACCAATACTGATAACAGAGCTACCATGTAACACAGAAACCACATGCTTGCAAATACTCCCAAAAACCCCCAGAATGGACCTAAAACATGATACTAATCCTAAGGCACATAATTAATCTACCCAACCCCAATATTCCAACATTTCCAACCTGCTTCAGAACACTAGAATACAGGGAGACGGTACTACTAACAATGGTATTAGCTGACAAGATAGCATACATGTTTATAATAGACTTAACCAAAGATTCACTACTGCCAAAAATACCAACGATTGGTCATAAATTCCAAGTGGTACAAATCCTACCTCTAAGGCACATTCCATACTAAGTCCAATCTCACGGAATACTTATCATAGATCATAGATCATAATTTTTATAAGAATGTCATATAGGAAGGGCTAGTCATGATCACCAATGCAAATCATAGAATCTTATTCATAAAGTCGCTCATTTTAATGTAATTCATGTAATGTGGGTGTACGCTTTCCATCATTACAAATCAAGTCATTGGGATATTAAGTCACCTTTTGAGGTCTTAGGTCACCCCTAAGGTCTTAGTCACTCTATTCGTAAACATACTTGAACACTTGAAATTTCATAATCATGACTTGTAAAGAAGAATTAAGGTAGAAGTATGAGTTCACAATCGATTGATTAGAAATTATATAATTATGATAAATTCATACATAATTATATAAAATATGATCAATTGAAGCTAAATTGAATGAAACCCAGAAGTAATTTCATGAATCCTAAGTATATTTTAGGAGAAACTTTTTTTAAATAATATGCAATTAGATAATAATTCCTGCTCAATTGAGTAAATAATCAATAATTGAAACTCTACAAGAAATTTATGAGACCTATATAGCATTGTAAAGAATGCATATAAAAAAAATTAGAAATTTCATGCAATTGTCATCAATTCATGTCAAAATAGATTGATTATCAAAAAATAAATCATGACTCGTGCAATGAGCAGAAATTAAGAAGACTCATAAAATACATACTTGAAATAGGATGAAAAGTTGGGAGTTATTTGAGCTTCATAGGAAGATTCCATGGATGAAGACTTACATATCTTAGATAGGAAGTGACAAGAATCCCTGAAGAAATTCTTGAATTTTGATGGTGAACTTGGGAGAATTGCTTGTTTCTTCAATGGGGATTCGAGAGCCTTTGTAGAGAGGAAAATTTTGAGATTGATGAAGTTGGAGTGAATGAGGGAATAATTGATGATTTGGGCATTTAATTGATTAGGATTTTTAGTTCTAAAAATGTTCAAGTTCATTAACTAACAACAAGAAAAAGTTCAAAGTACCCCCACTTAAAAAACTGAAATCAAACAATAGTGGTGTGCTAAGTCCGCGACATGGAGATGTTTCATCATGGTGTATTTTTTAGCGAAATGAATTTTGGTAAGATTTTAGCCCAATTTTGACCAAGGACGAATTTGGCGTATCCTAGAGCAGGTTCACAACGCGGTCTTGTTGTGGACCCTTCTAGATAAGAAAATTTTTGAGATTTTTATTTTTTGATCTACTTGACCAAAAAATCTACTAAAATGATTTCTACCATGTTTTACCTTATAATATTATATTTCAACTTTCAAATGCTCAAGATATCATATTATCTTCCCCTTGGAAATATTTGTTTTCTAATAAGATGAATGCTATGCTTAAGTAGAGAAGAGTATATAGATAACACCCCAACATAAATGTAATAATGCAATTTAAATATTATTTAAAAATCAGGTTCATGTGAATGCATTCATGTAATATGATATAGAGAAGTTGGAACACAAGACTTTGTAGAAATTGAAAATGAATAGCTAAATAACTTAGGTCGGAATAAAAGGAAGGAGGTAAAGATATCATTTCATGTCCCCACTTTTTCTTCCCATGTAGCACTTTCAACTTCTTGATTCCTCTATAAAACCTTAACAAATGCAATTTCCTTATTTCTAAACCTCTTAACTTGCCGGTCCAAAATTAAACCTCTTCATATGTCAAAATTTCTTCAACACTTATATTACCCAAAGGTACAATGGTACTAGGATCACCAACAAATTTCTTTAACATCAACACAGGAATACCAGATGAACTATAGCTAACTCCGATGGCAAATCTAGTTCATAAGTCACCTTAGTAATATGTTTTAAGATCTTATATGGGTCTATGTACCGGGGACTAAGCTTCATTTTCTTTCCAAAATGCATAATACCATTTATCAGTATAATCTTCAAGTTGACCCAATCATCAACATCAAATTCGAGTTCCCTTTTTCTTGTATCCAAATAAGACTTTGCGCTACCTTTAACTTTTTCCTTACAAAGCTCCCCTTTTTCATAGCATCATGGGTCCTATCAAGGCTATTTTACCTTCTTCAAACCATCTCATTAGAGACCTATATCTTCTCCCATACAAAGCCTCAAAAGGTGATATTTCAATGCTCGAATAATAACTATTGTTGTTTGCGAATTCAATCACTAGTAGATGATCATCCCAATTTCCCTTAAAATCAAGAAAACATGCCCTCAACATGTCTTTTAATGTTTGGATCATTATCTCGGCTTGTCCATTGGTTTGAGGATGGAAAGCGGTGCTTAACTTAACCTTGGTACCAAGACCCCCTTGAAAGATCTTCTAAAAGTGTCAAGTGAATTGGGTACTACGATCCGAAATAATAGACAAGGAAATCCAAATTGAGTCATATTGCTTACAGATACGAGGTAAACCCAGAATTAATTCTATATTTATATCTCCCGCTTTCAAGTAGAAATCTCAATAATTTGTTCTAAATCGCTTGACCTTTGACATTCAACCTTCACTTATTGGCAATTAGTATATTCTGCGATAAATCTTGCTATGTCCTTCTTCATGTCATTACACCAATATACTTTCCTTAAGTCTATATATATTTTGATGGATCCTAGATGAATAGAATGCCGAGAGGTATAGGCTTCACTTAATATCATCTCTCTTAGGCCATTAACATATGAAACACATAATCAACCTTGGTCATGAAGTACCCCATTTCCGTTTGGGGGAAAACCTCAATCTTTTTATCAACTACCAACTTCTTCAACTCAACTAGTTGGATCCATATCTTGCTTTGCTTTTACATCCACCACCAATAGTGACTCTGAGCCATCATGAACAAGGATACGACCCTCATTAGATTCACTTAGTCTCACACCCAAATGGGCCAAATGGTGCACATATTTAACTAACTTCTTTTTTGTCATCATTAACATGAGCAACACTACCCATAGACATCCTATTAAGTGCATCAGCTATAATAATTTCCTTGGCTTGAGGAAGAAAAGAAGGAGTTAGCGAAGGAAGTGCATCAACTGGCTCGATTGGGAGTTCATCTTGAAGAGAATGATGAGGGAGGAGTCAATGTTCAAAACGAGTTTGCTTCATCTTTAGTGGCAGAGGTGAAAGAAAAGCAAGATCAAGATCCTGTCATACTTCAATCGAAAGAGGTTGTCCACAAACAGAAAGTGATAGTCTTCTCAAAAGGGGGAGATGGAGTGTTGAGATACCAGAGTAGATTGTGCGTTTCAGATGTTGACGGTATTCGAGATAGAATTATGGCTGAAGCCCATAGCTCTAGATATTCCATTCATCCTGGCTCTACCAAGATGCACCACAACTTGAAGGAAGTCTATTGGTGGGTGGAATGAAGAAGGATATTGCTGAGTTTGTTTCTAAGTGCCCGAATTGTCAACAAGTTAAAGTTGAGCATCAAAGGCCATATGGATTGGCACAAAACTTTGAGATTCCTGAGTGGAAGTGGGAGATGATCAACATGGACTTCAATACTGGTATACTGAGGTCTCGAAAGTAATATGACTTGATATGGGTGATTGTGGATAGGATGACTAAATCGGCTCACTTCTTAGCAGTTCTGACGTCTAACACTGTAGGAGTATGCCAAGTTGTACATCCGTGAGATAATGAGATTGCATGGAGTTCCCTTATCCATCATCTCGGACAGAGGAGCTCAATTCACGTCCCAATTTAGGATATCTTTCTAGAAGGGATTGGGTACTAAAGTGAATCTAAGTACAACCTCTCATCCTTATACAGATGGCCAGGCTGAGCGTACAATTCAGACATTAGAGGATAAGTTGAGAGCTTGTGTCCTTGATTTCAAAGGAAATTGGGATGATCACTTACCATTGATTGGATTTGCATATATCAATAGTTATCTGTAAGCATTCAAATGGCACCCTATGAAGCTTTGTATGAGTGGAGATGTAGATCACCAATTAGGTGGTTTAAGGTTGGAGAAGCCGAGTTGATTGGACCTGATCTTATCCGCTAGTCGATGGAGAAGGTAAAGGTCATTAAAGAGAGGTTGAAGACTGCGCAGAATTGCCAGAAATCGTACACCGATGTAAGAAGAAGAGACTTAGAGTTCAAGGTAAATGATTGGATATACTTAAAAGTGTCACCTATGAAGGGTGTCATGAGATTTGGGATGAAGGGGAAATTGAGTCCTTGCTATATTGGTCCCTATTAGATTTTGAAGAGAATTGGGAAGGTTGCTTAAGACTTAGAGTTGCCTTCCGAGTTAGACACAATTCATCTTGTATTCCACGTTTCGATGTTGAAGAAATGCTTGGGAGATTCTGTCATGGTGATCCCTATTGAGAGTATTAGAGTAAAAGATAACTTATCTTATGAAGAGATTTCGGTCCAAATCCTTAATCGTCAGATTCGCAAGTTGAGAACCAAAGAAATCGCCTCAGTCAAAGTCCTGTGGAGAAATCAATTCGTTGAGGAAGCCACGTGAGAAGATGAGGAAGAGATGAGAGCTAAATGTTCGCATCTATTCGTGCCTGATGATGAGAATGTTGAAGGTAATGTTCTTACCCTTGACTAATTTGATGTTACTATTCTTGAGTTGATGTGTCTATTCTTGAGTCTGAGTTGAGTTTGTTGAGGTTGATGATGAGTTGAGAATTTGAGTTATTGAGTGAGTATCGAGATGAGTCTTGAGTGTATTTGTGCCTTAATGTCCACCTTTACTCATCATTCGAGGATGCATGATCCTAAGGGGGAGATGATGTGACATCCGTTAAAATTACCAAAATAGTCCTAGAGGAGATATGTGCACATAACGCATCTTCCCATACTCCGATAGCAAATCTGAGGTTGGATATGCGATCAGCAAGAAAAATTGAGTGGGGAAATGGTCTCAATTGATTTCTAGTTATGAAATGTAATTACCTAAATTATAGTTATATGACATAATTAAGATATTTTTTAATGGCTATGTACGAAAATTTCCCCGCTTTCTTTCCACCATCAATCAAGGAAAAATGCATATTAATTAAAGTATAAGACAACACATTATGTTTCCTCTTTTTTCAATTTATTCTTACTACTATACCCAACATCCTAATCATTCTTTATATATTTGTGTCTTTTACTCTAGTAAGATTCAAAAAGACTTGTAAAGCACTTCATGCCATGTGAGGGCATGTTAAGGCCAGGCAGAAGATGCGCAATTAGCTGTGGGACAATGAACGTGGGTAATACTCCTCTAATATTTTAGCATTTCACTTTTTTTATTTCTCTCTCCATGAAATAAGCATAACATAATATATGTATATATAAGTCGAATCATAATATACCTATTTTATCTACGTAGAACTGCGAAATTATAACAAGAGTATATTATATGAGTTAATACTACTCTAATTGAGTATATGATAGTTCATACTTAATATACTTTAAATTCTTCAAAAGATTACAACTATCCTGTCTGAAAATGTAATAGGAGATAGAAAAAACTAAGACATGTTCGATAAGATATATAAAATTAATGCTAAATATGGTATTTTATAAGTAGTAAAGCTGATATTAATATTATTGGTATTAGTTATATTTTTATATATACATAATATTTGAGTAGGTATATTAAAAATAATATGTATTATTTGTTTTAAAAAAATATGTTTTATAAATATGATGGAAAGGAAGTGAAAAATGTTTTAGCAGCAGTTGTGCTTTTAACCATGTTAATATATGTGTTAAAACTCATTGCATTGCTCATACCATAACTTCTTATATATTAGTTATACGCACCATAATATCAAATAAATGTTAAGTAATGTTTACATAGATTAAAAAAATATATCAGATAAAAAATCAATAATGCATAAAGTTAATGCATGCATTAGTTTTGTGTATTACTAATACTTTGTTTGATACATTCTCTCTCTATATATATATACAGAGAGAGAGAGAGAATATTTGTATTAGTTATTGTCATGATCCCAAGTTCCCAACCCACCATGATTGATATCCACACCTAATACTCCAGCGGGAGAACCATCACTACAAGTCAACTAAGCATACAAATACAAAACAAGCATTTAAAGATGTGGAAATAGGTTTAAATAACAGTAAAATATTGAGTTCCCATAAAGTCAAACAATTTGAATTAAATCAATGCAGAAAATAATCCCTCGCCTAAAAGTCATTGTACTAAAACTCTACTGAAGGTCTAGAGTAAGATGATGCAACCTCAAAAACATTAAACTAAAACAATATCTAGAAATATCTAAATCCAAAGGAAATAGACTAAGATTCTAGGTGAATTCATGGCAGTTTGAAAGAGTTGGCTCACTCTTGAATTCAACAAGTGATTTCCTAACTGAAGCCTGTCAGTAGTCACCTTAAGATGTCATGTACTCAACAAAAGAGAAGCATGTAGTATCAGTATACACAACAATAATATACTAGTAGGATCTCATGACTATTTCAATAAATATAATATATGAAAGTGGCCACGGCATAGTAAAACCATCCACATATAGAAATACATTAACAAATTATCATTTCATGGTCAGTATATAGTTTCATAATATCAATCTCAAATGCAATACCAAAAAATGGTTCTTTCATGGAATCCATATCCAAATTGCTAGAGTATTTGCATGACACCTGTTCCAATAGGCTCTAGGTGTGACATGATGATCAGAATTACAAAGAACACCAATCAAACATCTTAGCATATCATATATGAGTATACATAAAGTGATTAAAGTAAGTAAATCAATTAAAAAATGAATGTAAGATCTCAAGAAATATCAATCGAACAAGTAAAGTTGAGCAAATGTCTGATTAAATAGACTTACAATTTCATGACGTCTAAACAAGCCTCTAGTAATCATAGGCGGGGGGCTCACGACATGTTCCTAGCTCATCCTTAAGAAAAAATAGGTAAAATAATCTCAGTCAACATAAGCTAAATATAACAATAAAGTAAGATAGGTCACCCTTGTAAAATGAGGAATTACCAATCTATATCTGATCACAACTCTAAGCCAGCTATGGAAAGGATGAGAAGTAGAATGTGCGCTCACTCTTGCATTGTAATATAATATAGGTAAAGAAGTATATGTTAGTATTTTGAATGTATTAAGCATTTGAGTATGTCACCATCCAAAATTGGATTGCAACTAAAGAAAATAAAGTAAAGCGGAAACAACGACAACATTTAATCCAAATATCAAAACCTGGAGTGATAAATACAAGAGCATCTAAAGTAATGCGAAAGAGTAAATACATCTGCCTCAAATAGAAATACAACTCTAATAATATCTGATACAAAGTCTGAATGGAAAGCAATAATAAAGGAAATCTCTAAGATCCACGACGACTCGTAGTTTGAGCCTCACTGCTAAGATTTGGATAGATGGAGAAAAACCTCGGCTAGAATGGATCAACTACCCTGTATGGGTCCCTATGCTCGGTCTGCAGGGAGAAAACAAAGTAGGGGTGAGTATACCAAAATGTACCCAGTAAGTTCAATCGACAGGGTAAGCAAAATCAGACAAGTATGCAATATCTAAGGGTTTCTACCACCTGCATCACAAAGTTAGTACACACTACATATGTATAAATAAATAAGAACATATAACGATAGTCAATATACCAATGATGCAATGTATAGGGGTCTTGTCAGACCATGCACCAAATATTTCTTAACCTTGTCACCTGCCCATGGTCGAGAAGTATCATAATGTTTCTCAATCTTGTCATCTGCACATGGTCAAGGGGTTTGAGAAGTGGAATGTCTCAGTCTTGCCTCCTATCTGGGTCAAAGGGTTATATATAAGAGTGGTACAACTCATATAGAGCATCTTTTCCTTGCCTCCTACCCCAGCCAAAGGGTGGTACAATGCAATATGGGATGCATGCATGACAATGATATAAGTCAAGATATATGTAATGCCATCATGATAAGAATATTGATACATAACCCTCATATAAACATGGAAAATAATGTAAAGTACCACAACTGGTGCCATAATGAATCATCATATCCCAGATCAGAATAATTTATATCATTAATCATTGTCAACAATACCTGACCTTACTCGTCCTCAAAATATACACTCATAATAAATATATCAATAATCAAGTGTGCCAACAATACTGGACCTTATTCGTCCTAAGATATACATGCATCATAAATATATCATTAATCAAGTGTATCAACAATATTGGACCTTACTCGTCCCTACATTATACACATGTTTCTCAAAAGTATCTCATAAGCCATCAAAGTACCACAAAATTATCCAAATAGTATCATAAGTCTCATTTTATCACGACAATATCCAAAATATTTCAATTCTCAAGATTTCATCTCAATTTATCAGTAGAATCACATTATTACCCAATTTTCGGCATAACCAGTATCACAATTCCAAACAACATTCTATCATATCAATGCATTCACTCAAGAATCAATTAAGCTCTTACAATCATCACATGGACATATCTAATAACTCTAATCCAGTCCTAAAAAGGTTACTCGAACCAACCTCAATATCGAAATCGCACTCAGACAAGCTTTCAATCAACTCAAACCTCCTACTCAAAATATCATTAAAAACTCCTACTCAAAATTGGTTACATCATCATCAAAACTCCTACTCAAAATATCATCAAAAACTCAATGAAATTACCTCAAAACTCATTAAAACTGTATCGTCTCAATTTTAAAAATAAAACTTTATTTTATACATGAAAATCATCAATCTCAACTTCAAACAATGCATGAAAAAATCATGATCATCAAATCAATTAGGGTTTATGATAAAGTAGCCACGAAAAATAATTCTAATGATTTGATAGATAAAGATAATAATAATAATCTCAATACATAATTATATAGAAACAATAGAAGAAAAATTAACTCAATTGGAATTCAAAACTAGATTTTTTACTCAACTCAGTACTCGATTTAAAACGAAATTTGCATGTGGGGCGCATGGATGAACTCAATCCAATACTATAAATAGCCTTACATATGTAGAAGTTTGAAACTTCACTCGAAATTAGAAGACCTCAATAGAATAGCTTGAATTCTAACTTTTCCTCCTCTTAAAGTTGCTCTCAAAGTATTCTAAGTGATTATGAGGGTGTGTACCATTGTATATTAGTATGGGATAAAAACATCTAGGATGTAATTAGAAAAGCATGATAAAAGGCAAAATTACTCTTATAGTCTGTCTACGACTCGTAGACCAGCTTTTGTGATTTTTTGAGAAAGGTCAGGCTTTGATCTATGACTAGCCCGTAGACCCATTGACAGGTCGTACATTGGCCTCGTCCTATCGATGGTGGTCAAATCTGAAGGCTTGATTTTGGATCTTGAACTAAAAAACATCAACCGCGAATTGTGGTCTGGACAATGGATCGTAGACTCTATCCGTAGAACCCACTGGCTCAAACAAAGGGTTGGACTATGGAACCTGATCTACAACTTGTGGACTTGATTTCGTGAAAAACAAACAAGTTTTTCCTTCTCTGTGGATCTCATCTATGATTTGTAGAAATATCTACAAACCATATAGTCCTCCCCTTGATTGAGTCCATAAAGTTTTAAAAAAATTCTAAGCATCAGATGGAACCACGAGGCCCATCTACGAGCCATAGAAGTCCTTTCATGGCCACCGATAATGACATTGTTCTTAAACGTTTTTTGGGATTATCAGGGTTGTTTAAGGTAGGACATTTTAGGGGGTGTTACAACTTCAATCTCTTTTAATGTCAGAATTCTCTCTACAACTCCAAATCATTTGAAATTTCTAATACAAACTTTAAAAACTCTAGAGAATAAGAATTTAATATAAAAAACAACAGCAAAAATACTATTCAAAGTCATTTTTAAAATTTTTGGGTTGATTTTCATTTTTTTGGAATATTTTTTCTCAAGTGTTTTTTTAGGCTATATTCAAAATTTGAAGTGATTGGGAGTTGAAGTTTTAAAATTTTGAAGAAATTTCACATGTCTTGGTTAGTTAGGTTGAATTTAGACTTAAAAGATATTGATTTGTGACATCTAGCTCAGAGGGACATCACTATTGAAATTTGAGGTGAGTTCATGAAGAATTGAAAAAATTAAAAATTTGAAGTTATTGGTGTTCTTCAAGTGTGGCACCGGGTCCGATACCGGGACAACCGGACCGGCATTTACCGGTACCGGGATCGGAACCGGTAAAGTGGGGTATTTTTTTCCGGAATCGGTATCGGCGGTAACGGGAAATTACCCCCTTACCTTACCGGTCCGGTACCAACCGGGACCGGACCGGTTATCCGGTAATTAAAAAAATTTAATATATTAAAAATTTACAATTTGAAGTGTAATTTTTATATGTTAAATTAATATTAATATTTAAAAATTTAAATTCAAGTTTAAAATGTTAAAAGTTAAATTAAAATTTTAAAATAGTAGTATTATTATTCATTAATCATTATATAATTTTTTAAAAATTTAAAATGAAGTTTGAATTTAAAGTTGTTATAAAATATAAGTAAAAATGTTTTATATAATATAAGTATATAACTAAAACATTTAAAGTGTAAAATCAAAATTTTCAATCTTTCTACTATAAAAGTTTAAATTTCTAATTTTTAAATATAAAATTATAAAGTTTAATTTTTAACGATTAAATTTTGATCTTTTTATATTTTAAACTTTAACGTTAATAAAGATTTGAGAAATAAGGGGGCAAATATATTAAAAAGAAGTCAAAACTTAAATTAAGATTAAGTGAAGAACGGAAGATAATAAAATTAAAAAAAGAAATAAGGCGAATAGCCTATAATTTTATTATGTAATTTTAAAATTTAAATTGTACAATGTAGTGAGGTAAGATATTAGAAATCAATCTAATTTACGCAGCCACCTTCTAGGAAGGGTTTTGTTTCAACTAGGTCTTATTTATTGTAAATTTGTAATACAATAAAATTTAATTACCAATATCTTAAACTACTTTGAAATTCTTGTCTAAGAGTTTCTAACATTTCAAGTGTGACATTTTCTGGAATCGGCTTTTGACCTTGTTCTTCCAGAAAGTCCATGCCGTCTTCGCTTGATTCCGATATAACATTATCGATATCGGCTTCAAACTGAGAAGGCAATGTCGGCCGCCCTAAATTCCTGCGCTCCGCATTTATCCAGTCTTGAAATAAGACTGAAACTTTCAAACTATCGGCTGCTAGTGAATGCCTATGGTCTCCTAATTGGAACCTAGCAACACTAATAGCGCCTTCCGAAGCCACTGAAGTAGCTTGAATTGCCAGGACATCACGAACCACCCCCTGAAGTCTTGGAAATGTTTTTCCACGATTATTCCACCACGCCAAAAGTTGCTGCTTCCCCTCTGCATCCTCGATGCTTTCTGTTGCCTGGTTAAGATATTCATCAAAATTGTTGTTTTCGTTAGCGGTTAGTCCAAGCTGAAATTCTAACATTGTGTCAATATCATCATCGTATCTAGGCCTAGTAGGTTGTGGTTGATATTGTACATTTTGAACTAAATTATATTGTTCTAAATCATATAGTTTTCTAGCTTCTGATCTAATGTTACTTACAACTACGTCTAAATTATGTGATTGATTTGTTCATCGTATTCTATTTCTAAATCTCTATATATACTAACTACCATTCTAGATACACCGAATTCTTTATAAGCAGGATTAAATAAACAAGCAGTTAAATAAATCTGAGGGATTGGGAAAAAGTATTTCCTAAATTTTTCTATCATTTTTTTAATAGGTTCACTAAATTTTGTATTATTTTTAAACAAAGCAAATTTATTACAAATAGCACAAATATTGGGCAACACAGAACAAATAGTAGAATAGTAAAGATCGGATATTTGTTTAGTTGCTAAATAAAAAACTTTTAAAAATTCAATTAAATCTCTAATATCAATCCAGTCATTTTCATCTAGCCGGTAGGTGGAATCTGAATTATGTGCATTCCGGACCATTGTAAGCGGTCTCCTATAATCGTAAGCTACTTTTAACATTTTGTACAATGAATTCCACCTAGTTACTACGGTTTTAGAAATTTTTCGAACAGGTAAATTACATTCAGTACAATGACTTTCAAATTCCTTACACCTAGCCTTTACTTGATATTAAAAAATAAAGTGGCATGCGGCTTCTACTTTATTACATTCGTTTTCAAATAAAGAAACATCATCTCTAACAATTAAATTATAAATATAAGCAACACATTTAATATGGAAACCATCTTCATAAGTTGGACAAATAACAGGTTTTAAAAAATCTACAACACGTTTATTACTACTAGCGTTATCTAAAGTTACACTAATTATTTTTCTAGTTATATCAAAAAATTATAAAACCTCAAGAATAGTTTGCGAAATTTAAGAACCTGTTTTGCACATTTCACAACTTTTATATCCTAAAATTCTTTTTTGCATATTCCAGTTTTCATCTATCTAGTGGGCAGTAATTGTAAAGTAATCGTTACCGGTTATACTACGTCCCATATTAGAAGTTATTGCTATCCTACAATTATTATAAGCAAATAAACATCTAAGGTACTGTACATGTCGTGCTTGAAAATCAAAAACAGTTTTTTTAATTGTATTTCTAGAAAAATCATTAAAAGAGGGGTTATAAACAATTTGAATATAATGGACAAAACCTGGATTTTCAGCAAAACTAAAAGGCAAACCAGTAACAACAATCATTTTAGAAAGCTCATCTAGGTCACGTTGTCTACTATAAGGTCTATGTGTACTAGGATCAAAAATATTACTAGGGTTTAGTTGCGATTGCACCATATTTGAACCTCCCCTGATTTATCGAGAATGGGAGTTTCAAATTTTTTGGTGTCTGCAACGGCTTGGGCATGCAAAAATTCAAATTTACAACAATGCATTATGTGATTTTTCAAATGACCCGTCCCGCCCTCCTTTCTCGAAGTTTTATGGTTTAAAACGTATTTACATTTGTTACAAATTGCTTTTGTTTTATCTTCATTTTGAGTTAAAAATTGCCAAACAACAGATTTTTTAGCGCGTTCCGACTTAGGCCTATTAGATGACGAAGGTTGTATCGGGGGGGGGGAGGGGGGGAGGGGGGGAGTAGTAGCAGTATATGGGGGTTGAGTTTCATCGTCATAAAAAATATCTTCGTTTTCACTAATTTCAAAATCATCTTCCGGTAAATCTTCGTTAAAACCAAATCTTTGTTCAAGAAATTCATGGTCTAATTTCGTGTTAGAGTCAATATTAAAACATGTGTTGTCTACGTGAGTAAAATCTTCGGTATTTAATCTAAGTGGTGGTTGTCTTGTAGATTTAGACGAACTACCACCGGATTTTTTACCGGTTAAAGCTTTTTTTATTCCACTAAAAAATGTACTTTTCTCTTTCCTTTTCCACTGGAATCCATGTTAAATTTAATTAAACAAATAACGATTATATGCAAAAATTCAAGTTTATGAATGTAAAAAAATTAATTCAAGGAGACAATAAGTAAAAATAATCAAATAAGTAATTACAAGAATAAATAAGTAGGATTTAGGAACGAAGGTACCAAACGTCTGTGTAAAGTAGAAGCCGAAATTGATGAAAGTTGAAGCTTGAATATGCTCCAAATTGATCCACCAAAATTTGCTCCAAATTGCAATTATGAATTGAATAACCAAACTAAATAATATTTTTAAATAATAATTGACAGAGTAGATAATTAATATATAATATATAATATTTGAGAGTAGTATGTAATATGTATAATATAATTATAAATTTGTAATAGTAAGTGGAGAGAATTGGATTGAGAGAATTAGATTGAATTGAGAGAATCAGATTGAGAGAATTGAAGTGAAAAATTATGAAAGATTTAGGGGTATTTATAGTTGAGAAATTATTGAATTTTGGAAAAAAATAATTAAAAAATGAGTAATAACGGCTAGAAAACGGCTAGAAACGGCTGAAATAAATTATTACTGTTGGTGGGACCCAACCCAATGGTAAATAATTAAAAAATAAAAAAAATAATTTTTGGACCGGTATTACCGGTCCGGTACCGGACCGGAACTGGTAAACTGGTATCGGTAATTACCGGTAAAATTGCTCGGTCCCTTCCCGGTACCCCTACCGGTACCCCCTTACCGGTAGGAACAGGTATAGTACCGGGACCAGACCGGACCGGACCGACACTGTACCGGTAACGGAATCGGACCGGAACTGGTACCTACCGATTCCGTTGCCAGCATTAGTGTTCTTCATGTGTTCTTGAGAAAAAAAAACTTAAAAAATATATTTGATCCAAAACTCTAATTGAAAAGTATTAAAAGCTATTTGAATGATTTTGCAAAATCAAAATTAAGAAATAATGTCATGCATGAGTTTTTTCTCAAACGACAATGGCATGGATAAGCCAATCCTGTAACATTATTATTGTACATTATACACTACTTATGAATTGTACTGACATTATTATTAGCACTTTCTTTCATTTTATTTGTCATGTATGCTAAAAATAGTTGTCCTAAAATAATTATCAACTTAGATAATTAAGAGAGAATTAATTATTCTTTTCCAATATTGACTTTAGCATTAATTATTCTAGAATTAAATAGTATATATATAAATAAAAATTAAATTATTTATAAAGAATATATTAGTCAAACAACACTTTCAATTTTTTTTAAAGATTATATGAAAAATTTATTATGACAATTAAAATATAACGGTAGTAGCTAGTACAGAAATTAATTTAAAACTAATTATATTACTCCTGAAGTGCGTCAGAGATAGAGGTGGCAAATGAGTGTATTGGATCGGATTTGGATGGATTGAGCCAAAATGGATTAGATCACAATTGTCACGCCCCGGGAGGGTACCCTTGGTGTGGCCTGCACTTAGAGACTATTGCTAATCTCCGAGCGAACCACTTGGCCTCATCGTCACCTCATACTCAACTGCGGAAAGAACATCCTCAAGGAAAAGACTGTAATTTAATTAAAGTAACCAAGTCTTTATATAAAAGTTAATTTCCAATAAAAAGGAGTTGGAAAAACAATATATAACATCTTCTACTCAATGTCTATAAAGCCTTTACCTCTAACATCTAGATGGTACCATGACAGGCCATGGTCACCCAACTCAAGGAAAATAAAGTACTAACTCAAGCTAGATGATAATAATATGGAAATCCCCCGAAAACAAGGAGGTCTCACTGATCAGCTGAATGTGATTAAATCCTCAATGAAGCATCTGTCGATAGTCTCTAATATCAGCCTCTACATCATAAAACGATGCAGTCCCAGAAGGGGGCATCAGTATGTGGAATGTACTGGTATATAAAATAGCTGAGTAAAACAGAAACAAGTAGAATAATATAGGAATCATATTAACTCAACACCATACTCCATCAGAATATCAAATATCTATCTAAGAAATAATAAAGAGTAGACAAACAATCCACCAATACATCATCAATACATCAGGCTCACCTCAAGGAAACTCGACTCGACTTAACTCAAGAAAACTCGACTCGACTCAACTCAACTCGAAGGACTCATGCCCATCTAGGACAAGGATAAAGGGTAGATAATAAACATTAACATCCATCAGGACTCATACCATCACATCGACATCAGAGTTCTATAAGTGAGGAACCTAACTGGGAGTTTCTCTAACTGACAACCATCACCTATGAGGCGGTGATGATACAATGAAGCGATGTCATTGCCACATCCATCCAGTACCCTGCCCAGGGTAAAGGACATCAACCTCAGCGCATCCACAAAAAAAAAAAATCAGTCCTCTATTGGGAGAAGGAGCCATCCGCATCACAGTTCAATCTTCTCTCCTACGCGGGCCACGTAGTTAATGAGTTCGAGTGGGACTCACTCTCACCCATTTCGGTGCTCAATACTTCTTCCAGAACTCGGTATGCTCATAAAACCCCATCCTTATCAGTCCAATAGGGACATAGTACATCAACATCATCATCATCGGTCCCATAGGGACATAGTACATCAACATCATCATCAATATCAACATCGTAGACTTGAAACATTCTTTATAGAATTTAGTTTCGAGCATTAAGACTCATGAATATCACTCTCATCAACATCATCATCAAGACTCTCAACAATTTGGACCACAATCATAACATCACAAATATCATTATCGTCAAGGCTCTAGACTCATCCTCCTAAGTTTATTATTTTATTCTTGAGTAAAATAGACATAGAATTTTGTGAAGTCATTCATAAAACAAGTTATGCAGTAAAATAGTTTATGATGATCATCAATTTAAGAAAAATACATGAATTAAGAAGAATCTCAATAGAATTCTCAAGGATTTTCACACATTACTCATCATCTTCAATCATAGATTCAATTGACTCAAAGAGGGCACATGGAAAAACAATCTCATGCTTTAGGTTAGCCTTACATACCTGTAAAGTTGATATTACAATCAAAATTTGATGGATACTCATTTTCTTAGAGAAGATCTTCGATCTTGGTGGTTCTTTTAGAGTGGAAGAACTTGAAAAGACATTGTTTGATGGGCTTATCTTTGATTCTTGAATTCTTAACTTAGAATCTTTAGAGTTTTTGATGAAGAGCCCTAATTCGTGAAGAGAAGAAACAAGAAATCCTTTCTTGGGATTCTTGAATTCATTTTCTTGAAACCTAGGTTATGATTTAAGATTCTATTAGGGATTCATGAATAGATAAAGAAATTTAGGTTGGGTAGCTTAAAGTTTATGAAGAATAACTCTTCTTGATGATGAATATTGAAAGTTAATCCCAACTTGATGATTTTCTTGATGATTCTTGAGTGTTTTATGTTTAGGAGTGAAGGAGAGGGTTTTACTAATGAAAACCGACGTTTTATGCGTTTTGGGACCTTAAATAGACCCCCAAAAGTTTTAGGATAAAAGTACCCTCAAAATAAAATAAAAGGACGTCGTTTGGCTTATCAAGAAAGGGTTCGCGATATGTCCGCGACGCGGACCTTCGGACAGCTTTGCAAGTCTTTAGTAAAATGGTCATAACTTAGAACTCCAAACTCTGAAAGCGAAATAAGATGCGTTGAAAAGTTAATTCAAAGATCTTTAATTTGATATACTATGGGTCACCTAACTCATTATACTTTAGGAGATATGGTCATTTGAAGTTGACCCTTCTATCAACTCATACGAAAACTTAGTCGATAGAAATTCTTTGGATTTGACTTGATGTAAAAGATCCTTTTATCATCTCCAATTCTATTTCCCTCTAAGAAATTAATTTTAACATCTATGCTCAATTAAGAATTATCAATTAAGATCGTATATAATATGAAGGATGACTCATCTTAGAAAAAAAAAGTTGGGGTGTTACAACAATCCATCCATATAAAATATGGGTAAATATGGATTTGGTCAAATATGGTTTAGGTAAAAATGGTTCCAACCCACTTATTCTCTTAAAGCCAAAAAAATAAATCAAAGCTAGATTTTTAATGCTCAATCTCTCATTCCAATCCTACTCCCAAATAATTATTTTTGAAAAAAAAATTATAAAAAAAATTAAATTTATTCTACTTTCATACCGTATTACCCACCCACTCCAACCTCACCCCCAAACCTCATCCCTACCCTACTCGCACCTTTATCTCCTCCCCCCTCCCCCCAGTTTTTAAATTAGAAAAATATTCATCCGCAAGATCCACTGGATCACCTACCCCGAAATACTTTTTAAAAAAATCGAAAAAGAAAGTTAAATTTCATCCCCAAGCCCCATCAAACCTCAATTTTTTATTAAAAAAAATAAAAAATCACCCCCATCCCCCACCCCCCGACTTGCTACCACCACCTAGGAGTGGGCAATTTTATTTTTTGATCTAATATTATATGTAATTTTTTAAATTTTCTTTTAATAAAAGTTCGGCTCTTCGATGCATCGAAATTTTGAGACCCTTACACCAAACATCAAATCGAAGAATTAAACTTTTGAAAAAAGAACACCGACACCGAATTAAAAAACTGAAGAGTCAAATTGGTTCGATTCGATTTTTCAGTTTTTCGGTATTTATGCCCACTCCAACAAAAAATTAAAAAAGTTAAAGTTTTTCGCCACCTCCTCCCTCCTCCCATATTTCCACCCTACCCCCACCCCCTTACCTCCACTTTCGCCCCCAAATTTAAAAAAATAAAAATCACGCACACAAAAAAAAATTAGTGCAATTAAGAAATTTTAATTATGAGTGGGGGATCTATGGGTACCCATATTTTATCCATTTGACCATATTTTATATGAGTTCTTTTAACAAATTAACTCATATTTATCTATTTAAAAAATATAAATAATTTATTAAAATAAATATTGAGAATTGAAATTGTGACCCTGGTGAGAGACATGATTACTGCTTTAATTTTTTAAATGTTCGAGTCCCACATGTGACTTGTAAGTTCAAAAAATTAAAGAGGGATATATAAAATGCATGACAGTGGTGTACCTACTGTCCATTTTCAAATTTTGGAATCCCTCTCTTTCCCTCCCTCTTTCTATTCTCTTTCTCATCTACCATACTTGTTATTGCAAAGTTACTTCTTGTGTATGTTTTTAATTTAGGATCCTTTTTCTTTAAAGGGGAAAAGGTCAAATAATTTAGAAATGTCTTTTTTTTTTTTAAACAATCGCTTCAAAATAAAATTTAAAAATAATTTAATTTGTTCTTGAATTATTCAAAAATAAGATAGTTTTAGCTTTTATTTAAAGTCTGAAATAAGCGTTCTTAATTATAAAAATAAAAAAAGTTTCTATTAAAAATATGCATATGAAAAAGGTAAGAAGGAACAAAAGAAAAGTATAATTAATTTGTATACGAAAAACTATTATCACTACTTCTAATTAAAACTGATTTTGGAAGCTCAGATAAATATTGTATAAAATATGTATATAACTGTATAAATTTTGTACAATATATTATAATCGGATTTTTTTTAGAACTATAAAAAAATAAAATTTTTTATAAAATATAAAAATTTGAGATAATCTTTTTAAATTTAAATATTAAAAGTTGACGCAAATACTAAAACCCGCTAATGAACGATTTAAAAGAAGGGTCAAATAAGTAGAAGAAAGGTCGTCAACTTTTCCCAATTTGTAAGTTGTTGGCAGCTGGAGAAACTTCACTCAAAAAATACAAAGAAAATTAAACGCGTAAAACCCGCCCTTCTACTTTTCTTTGGTGACTCATCTCTTTAGGAATATGAATTTGTATGACTCTTTTGGTTTCAAGTAAATAGGATTACGTGTTGAATTTTTAATTTTTTTTGAATTTTTGAATTTGGGAATATTAAAAAATGTAATACCGTAAATGTGTCCTTGAAGTAAGGATTTTACTTGTCACAATTTCGAGTAGGTTGTGAGTGGCATCTATACTAACTATCTGGTGGGAAAATTAACAGTACACTTCAATTAAGCAATCTAATAAAAAATAACACTTAAAGATGCGGAAGTAGGTGTAAATATAATAAAAAGTGTGTTCCCATACATTCAACAAAACTAGTATAGCAAAAAGAAGAAAACAAACCCTATAACCTGAAAAGTTATTATACCAAAATTCCATCTAAACATGAGGTGATGTAACCCCAAGAGTTCATAAAAAAAATAAAGTCTAAATATTCGAATTCGAGAACAATTGGACTAACAAATAAAATAGAGAAATCCAAGATAGGCTTGCACTCTTGAATTCCGAATCAGTAGTCTCCTATCTGAGGTTTGTCAATAGCTGCTTGAAGATGTCCTGTATTCAACAAGAAAACAGTAAGTGGAGTATCAATACATATGATAACAATGCACTGATAAGATCATACAACTATTCCAATAAGCGAAATATATAACAAGCAATTACAATTTAATAAACCAACATATACGAAAGAATAGCAAATTACGGATCATACTTAACATACCACTTTCATAATTATCATTATTAACACAACAATTCAACACTAGCCCTCTCATGGGACCACACTCAAATAAGTTATGTCGAAAAGTGACACCCGATCAAATAATGTGACGGAATGTGATACTTGAACCAATAGTTGTAATCACAATCATAATTACACGCACGATCCACAATTTACACAAATTCGGTGATAGGTTCATTGCATTCAATCTGATCATGCAAAATTATTTATTAAGTACATAATGTTATTCCCTATTCAGATACATACAAAAAATACAATGAATTAATTAACAAACATATATCATACAATAGAAATATTAAGTCATCATGTACCTCAAAATAAGCCTTGAAAAATCTAATTAATCGGAGTTTTTTTCTTTTCAAAGTCTTGGCTCGTTTTTGGTTTATAAACAATCAAGAAATATAATAATCAGTAAACAACGGGCTAAATTATCCAGATTATATCAATGGCCTAAAATTATTCAGATTATATCAAAATCCTAACCCTTGCCCGCTTTTACGAAAATCTGCCCTAACTAGGAATATTTTTTCCACCACTAAGTGCTAGTCACAATCTTTCCTGTAACAATTCTCCTGGATTCTAAGATCTAGAAATTTATTTACGAGTTAGGTGAACAATTAACTTACCTTTATTGATGAAGCAGGTGAAAAAATGAATAAAATACACAATAGGTCGCTTCTAGTCTCTCGAGGACGAAGTGAGAGAAAAATAAGAATGAATTTGAGACTTTTCGGACTTAAAACCCGCGACTGTCCCATCATGGCAGCCATTTATCCTGCCATGGTGGCATTGCTATAGCAAAATCCATCCCACCATGGTGGGTTGCATGGAGACAAAAACTTTGTAACTCACATCCCAAATTTCTTTTTACAATACACCCTTGAATCATGACATTCAGAAATATACTATTTGCGCTAAAATTAATTTTGGAAGTTTTTCTCGCTCGAATTCAATTCTGTAAATCCGTAAGGTCCCCTATTGTCTTAGCTATGAAGTCAAAAGGTCAAACTTATACAAAACGTATACAAAAATCGTCAATCATTTATCGAATAATTTCCCAAAACCTCATATTTCGGCCATGTCTGGCCGAGACTCAAAATTTCAAGTAACTACCTAGAAGTTTTTCTGGCTCAATTTCTTTCCTCATTAACCTACTCGCAATGACGGAGTCATATCGTTACATTACTATTTCTCCTATGTAAGTTTTTATATAATTAGAGTAAGTTGAATATATATTTTATTGAACTAATGAATAGTGCAAATGGGATGCGTTCATTCTGATTGTAATTTTCATTGTCATTTGAGGAGCTATGACATTTGGTACTTAATGAAGATATTTAAATCGTATAAAGATTAATTAGTGGTTGATTTAAATAAACTTTATATGATCTATCTAAACATGATTTGGATTTATTTTGTTTAAATATTTCCTTGATAATCAATTTAGTGAACAGGGAAAAAAAAATACCCTTGAATTATTTAAAAATATTCCTCGGTTAGGTTTTGGCTAAAAAATATCCGCAGTTAAAGTTTTTGCTCAAAAACACCCCCTTCTCTAATAAAAAAAGAAAAGGGCCAAAATATCCTCGAACTACCATAAATGGAGCAAAAAGACCCCTTCATTAGTTTTTGGCTCAAAAATTTCCTCTGTTAAACTTTTAGAAAAAAACATCCCTCCATATATCTAACAAAAATGACATCATGCATGTCACATGGACAAAAAGTATCACACGATCAGTTCACGTGGAACTCCATTTAGGCATCTAAGAGGTTTTCTCATTGAATATTAGGTCGAATATTACCCTTTTCATATCGAAAGAGACTGTCACTTCACTTACAAATATCTCAAAAAGTCGATCTTTGAACATTCTTGTTATCATAGGAGGATCGCTTTCTCGGTTTAATAGGATCACTCTGTAAATTTTTGGACGTACGAAGCTTATCCTCCTCCTTCTTTGAGCATTGGTTTCTCAAGTTCAATAGGTTCACTTGCAAAATTTTTGAACCTATGGAGACTGTATAGAAGTTATTATACTCGTGTTGGCAATGTAACACAATCAACATAATTTGTCATTTTTAAGAGAAATTCAATTGCAACTATAGATAGATAAAAAATTTTTTTTTTTTATCTAGTAAGAGTCTGTACTACTCAAATGTCTGACAAAAATTAATTTGAAAATGAGTTACGGTCGAATTCTTAATGGGAAATGGATATTTTAAATGATAATTTTAAATTTTAATAGAGGGGTACTTTTGAGCTGAAAACTAGACAGAATATTTTTGTTCCATATATGATATTCGGGGCATTTTTGATCAATTTCCATTTCTAGAGGAGAGGGGGATATTTTTTAGTCAAAAATTTAACTAGAAGTATTTTTGAGCCAAAACCTTACAGAGGAGTATTTTTGCTTTATTTCAAATAGTTCGTGAATATTTTTGACCCTTTCTTTATTTTATTACTTACATGAACATTTTATTCTAATGATAGATTACGATAAGAATGAAAAATTATTAAGATAATTTGGCATGAGTACTTTAGGGGAACTTACATAGATATACTAGATTAAGAAAATATTCACCATTTATAGCAATAATAATTTATTTTTGCTAAATATTTATAATGTTGTTTTAATTCATATTGCAGAGAACTAATATATATATATAATTTTTGGACCACAACTATTTAATTTTTGCTGAAAAATAAAAAAACAGTACAATTAACATAAAAAAGGATTGTAGAGAGTGCCAAGTAGGATAAAAGTGTTTAATGAGATCAAATTTTAACAGGTGTCTATTAGAAACTTGTCTTAGTTTAAGTGTCTAAGTGAAAAATAAGAACAAGTTTAGATGTCTGTTTATGAGTTAAGCCTTTTTGAAATTCAAAAATTTTAAAATTTTAAAATTAAAGTTTTTTTATTCAACTTGAACTACTTGAATATCTCACCCCACTCAATATGAACCAGCAAGTTAAGAAGAAAATTAGCTAATTTGGTTAACACTTAAACTTATACAAACTTCAATAAATTATTTAACACATAATCAAATGACATCATATTTATTAAATTCCATATAAAGTGCTCCTACTAGTAAATCGGGGAAAAATACAAAGATATGTTAAGTTTTTATCAAATTTAAGTAAATTTTTTTATCGATTGAAATTCAAGTAAGTGAGATTTTTATTGTAGTATAAGAAAAAAGATCTACAAAAAATGACTGAGGTCAAGTTAGCGGTGTATTTATCATAATTAAATCTTTAATTTTTCAGAAAAAAACAAATAAAATGACTTAATTTAAAGGTGTTAAAAATATTTTTTTGTCACATACTTATTTTGTTTCTCGAACGTTAAGTTAATGAATTATATTATTATTCAAAGAAATGACTTTGTTGGTAAAATAACACCTTTTTAATCTTGAAATCCTCGTCACATTTTTCGAAAATTAATTTGATTAATTTTAAAATTAAATTAGATTATTTTTAAAATAATTTAAGATTATAGAAAATGAAATTTATTTAGAATTTGATATTTGTAAGTTTATTCAATTTTTGTCCAATCAAAATTTAGGAGTCGCTTTTGTTAGGGAGCGCTTTACCCTCTCAATGTGGATCTTTTCAGCAGAAATTCGAATGAGTTGAGCTCCAATATGGGTAATGGGTACCGAGTGGAAAAAAAAAAGAAAAAAATTAGGATTTATAGTCAAATTTAGATAGAAATAGATTTTTGTATTTTAAATTTAAGTAGGTTTTCTACTCTTATTTAAACAATTAAATTTATTTAGAATTTAATTTATTGAATTAATTTTTAATTAGGACTCATAGTCAAATTTTTATAGAAATAGATTTCCTTACTTTGAATTTAGTAGATTTTCTTACTATTTTGTATATAGGAATATCGCCACCTATTTTTTTCACATCAAATTCTCTTGTCGGTGAAAGATTGTAATTTTGAGTTTCTACGGTAATTCCGGCGACGTATTAGGCATACACACAGTGTGAAGTCAACAACAATACATAGTTTTCTCTATATATATCTCCCAAGTTTCCTTCTCACTTCAAGAATCCTTTGTTTTTTTCTCCTCATTAATTCTTTCAGATCTATTGTCACCATGGCAGGAAGTTCAATGGCCCCAACACCATTGCTGAAAGATGAGCTCGATATAGTCATACCCACAATCAGGAATCTTGATTTCTTGGAGATGTGGAGACCCTTTTTCCAGCCATATCATCTCATCATTGTTCAAGATGGTGACCCTTCTAAGACCATTAAAGTCCCTGAAGGTTTTGATTATGAGCTTTATAATCGTAATGATATCAACAGGATTCTTGGACCAAAAGCATCTTGTATCTCTTTTAAGGACTCTGCTTGTAGGTGTTTTGGTTACATGGTGTCTAAGAAGAAGTATATCTACACCATTGATGATGATTGCTTTGTGAGTATATTGTGGATTTTACTCTCTTTTATGTGATTTACTCAGTTTTTGGTTTGTGGGTGTTGATAAAAAATGGATCTTGATGAATTTTGGCTTGGGGTTACCTTTTTCTTTGTGATTACTCAGTTTTATTTTGTCGGTGTCAGGAAAAATTGGATCTTGGTGAATTTTTTGGGGGGTTTATATTATCTATTTTTTGTGTTTTGTTTGGTACCTACTTTGAGGTTTTGAAAGAGTCGAAGTGTTTTAAATTCTGTTAGAAGCTTTATAATTTGTTTGGATCTCTTCAACTATGGTAGGTTTGGATTTTGTTTTATTTGGACCTAGGAGATCCTATTAAGAATCTTATGATCTGCAACTACATGGTGTTTGGAAATCCTTTGATAGCCTAAATATCTTCTTTTGGTCGTTAATACATTGTATGGTACTCTGTGCCCCTATATGGACTTCTTTTGTGAAGTTTATTGGGTGACATTGTAAGTTTATAGGACAATTTAGTTTATGTTTTGCACCGTTGAGACTTTCTTTTCTTGCTTAGCTTTAAAATAAGGGAAACAACTTGATCTTGGTGTATGTGAGTTAGATCTTGCAGTGGCTTCATGTTTTCTTGAACTACTGTTTGAAGCTACCTGTAATGTAATTTTGCTACATCACTTCATGTTACCTCCTTTTGGAATTTTGTGTTTTGTATGTGATAATCTTTGTTGATTGACTTGGTCCCATGCAATGATGGAACTTTTTTAAAAATAAATGCTTTCCTATCTGAGGAAAGAGGTAGTCTTCCATATTAGGCCCATATATTTGGCAATTGTCCTTTTACAAACTTTTCCAATCACTCCTCAGTCCTTACTCCTAAGGATTTGCTTTGCTTAGTATAATTTTCCGACGAAGGGGTTCGGTTGAATCCTCCTTCTTGCAATGGTGTTCCAATGCCTATATCTGATAGTTTGATTTGGCTATCAATCATTTAATCACATGCTGAACTCTTGGTTGCTTGCTGATGTGCAGGTGGCCAAAGATCCATCTGGCAAAGACATCAATGCGCTTGAGCAGCACATAAAAAACCTCCTATGTCCTTCCACCCCACATTTCTTTAACACTCTGTATGATCCATATAGAGAAGGGGCAGATTTCGTTCGTGGTTATCCTTTCAGTATGCGTGAGGGTGCTGCCACAGCTGTTTCTCATGGACTTTGGCTCAACATCCCCGACTATGATGCACCTACTCAACTTGTTAAGCCACGTGAGAGGAACACGAGGCATGAACTTTTCCCATACATCAAATCTTAGAGCTTGTGGAATTTGTTATTGTTGTTACGTGGAAACCTTTGTTTAACTAGTTAATATTAACATCTGTACTATTTCCAGATATGTGGATGCAGTCATGACAATCCCTAAAGGCACTTTGTTCCCAATGTGTGGAATGAATTTGGCATTCAACCGTGAGCTGATTGGACCTGCAATGTACTTTGGCCTCATGGGTGATGGTCAGCCAATTGGTCGTTACGATGATATGTGGGCTGGCTGGTGTGTTAAGGTAATATCCGTTCTTTCTGCCGTTGACTCGTTAAGATAGAAGTAATTTATGATAGTAAATTCCAGAGTAAACCCTGAGACTAGCTTGGATGACCATTTTTTTGTGTCTTTATGCAATATTTTTGTAGAATGAACGAATTCTGACATTGAGTCATCTGATCTGTAGGTCATATGCGACCATTTGGGACTAGGTGTCAAGACTGGTCTGCCCTACATATGGCACAGCAAAGCAAGCAACCCGTTTGTTAACCTTAAAAAGGAGTACAAAGGCATCTACTGGCAAGAAGAGATCATTCCATTTTTCCAGTCTGTGACTCTCCCTAAAGATTGCACAAGTGTTCAGCAGTGCTATCTCGAACTGTCGAAACAGGTCAAGGCGAAACTTTCCGACGTAGACCCTTATTTCACCAAGCTAGCAGATGCCATGGTTACATGGATTGAAGCCTGGGATGAGCTCAATCCTACTGGGGAAGGTTTGGCTAAGCTTTCCATCTCAAATGGCCCGGCAAAGTAGATTCCATTTAGCTTATACTCTTTTACATTGAGTTGAGTTGGATACAATATTTATCTATTTACTTGTTTAAGTTTTGTCTAGGATCTATTTTAAGGTAGACTTTAGCCTTTGCTATCCTATTATTTATTTGTCGAATTTAATTCCAAACTTGAGATTTCGATTTTATAACCCTCTGAGTAGAAATGTGCCGTTTCATATCTCCCTCGTGCTACTTTGTTCTTCACCGGATGAATTCAGTTTTGGAAAAGGGTAAAAGCATAAATTTTTCTGGCATAATTCTCCAGGATGTTAGTACCGCTAAAGCAGAGCATTTCCAGGGCTTTTTAAAACAAAAGCACCAAGCCCGAGTGGAAATGTAACAAAGGCTTGACTCTCATAGGGAATAGGAATGACCTCCTTAGCGGAAGAAAATCGAGCTCTGCGCGAAAAAATTCAAATGATGGCTAAGAATGTCCGACAAAATATTCTTCTTTTTTGTTTTGCTATAGGAGGAGTTCCCTTCTTCGTTCTATCATTCCTATTTTTTGCTTTTTTTTTTTTGGTATATCGCTCCGCTGGCAAGAAGCGAAAGAACCAAGTTTTCTGTGGTTATATCAAAATTTGCATCTATTTGTATCTACGTAGGCATTAGCCGACTAGTTTTTTGACCCACTCGATCTTCCGTTTCTATTTTCTTCCAATAGTAAAAAAACATAAATTTTTCGGTACTTGTTTCGAAAAGTAAACTACATATTAAAATAATATTATAATCTTTTATATGCTTTTACTGTTCAAAAATAAATTTTTTACCTCTAAAATTAACGTGACAAGAAAAAAAAAAGAAATTTAAAAAAGAAGCTCATTTGGTAAAATAAAATAAAAAAAATAAATCAAATTCCTTTCCCCCTTCCGCCCTAACCCCATATCGCCTCCTCTTCTTCTTCATTATTTTTTAAAAAAATTCATCTTCTATATTCGATTTTCATTCATCCCATCCCCTCTTGGCCTGCCCCCGAAACCTCTCCCCTATCATATTTTATCTTAAACTAAAGGTGGTGAAAAGGAAGAAATTGATATTAATTATGGTAGTGGATTTGTACCTTTGTGATGATGTGATTTTAGTGATGAGTTGGTTATGAAAGTTGACTTTTGTGGTGATTTTTTTTTTTTTTTTACAATTTTTACGAGAATGATGGTTATTGTGTGACACTGACAGTGGGGTTTGATTATAGGGGGTGAAATTTGTGGTGGCTATTTTGATTTTTGATGTTGAAATATATGTATTTGGTTACCAATATGGTGATATTATTTATTATTCCATGATAGTTTTCATCGAACAAGAAGCAACTGAATGACATGGAATTTTTTTTTTTGGTTAAATCTGACATGGCGTTATGTGATGCGAGTATGATATACCCCATTTTGAGAGTGGTGTTATGCATTATGGGGGCGAATAAATTCATTTTGTAAAGGTGTGTAATAAGTCGTCTAATGATTTAATTGTATAACTGACTTTTGAAACAAATTCAGAGGTGAATTTGACTTTTTCCTTTTGAAAAATGGAATTCTTTGTGATGCTAATTGGCAATTGCTAAGTTTGTATGCTGCTGCTAATCACATCATCTATGTTTTGGGCATATTTATATCTTTTAAAAAAATTTCATCTCATCTCATATATTTTTTTAGTTTCATTCAATATTCAATACATATGTAGACGATAAAATTCGCGTCGAGAAAATAATAATCAAGAACGAAAATATCACAACAATCGTAGTATTTGATTTCAATATGTGAGTGTTAATCTCAATGAATCCTCCGATTCGCCATTTCAAGTGTAAATTCAAGGTCTCTTTAGCTTGATCTTGAATTTGAAACTTGTTCTTGAACTTTGAATTTATTCTTGATCTTGGAATTTAGATGTGTTCTTGATCTTGATGTTGAATCTTGACTTTGTTCTTGTTCTTAATCTTGATCTTGAGCTTGTTCTTGAGTTCAAGAGCTTTTAAGCTTATTCTTGAACTTGATTGTTTGAATTCTTGAATTTGTAGAGAAATTTGTGGCGTTTGATCCACGAGCTCTCTCTAGCTTTTTGTTAGAATTCTTGATGTTCTTTTGAATTATGAGAACCCTTATATATAGTTGTAGAATAGAGGAGTCATGATAGAATCAGACTTTCTCCCGGCCAATCAGGTTTAAATGACATGACATATTGGGTTTTAATGAAATGGGTCTGTCATTTTGACACATGTCATGATCCTATTGGCTTCTTTGTTTGACTTGGCGTGCCACGTCATTTGACACGTGGCACTAAGATGGGCCTCCTGGATGAGAATATTGGGCCTACTAAAATGGGTTATCTTTTATAGCCCAAATAATTGAATTTGACCTTTTAATTAAATCCATACTTTATTGGACTTAATTAAAAAAAATCAATTATATTAATCCACAATATTTGTTTGGACTAATATATTTTGATTTTAACATAATTTGAATCATTTTATAAATTTATATTTTAATAAATTTTATATGATTACAAATGCCCCCTACTTCAAGTCTTGTCGAGATATTTTATCTTTTAAAGACTAGGCTTGAAGTATTAATGGATGATTAAATTATACTGACGCCACTTAGTTATCAAAACATTCTGTATATATATATATATATATATATATATATATATATATATATATATATATATATATATATATATATATATATATATATATATATATATTTACATGGAGTTATTTTAAATGATTCTTGAAAGAATCATGCAATGTTGGGAATTCCTTCTTTTTTTTTCATTCACATAGGAGCATGTGAATGAGCTCCTTTTTCCCTTCTTTATTTTTTTTTATAATTATATTTGGGCCTGACCCATTTTATTCAATTAGAATAACAAAACGTTTTACATTTTGACCCAGGGGCCCAACACTTCCTATTATTTCGGTGGTTCTAGAACCGCCTTTCATTTTCATTTTCAGCTCCTTCCCCTCGAAGACTTCCAAGTTCACATCTTTAGCATTGTTCAAATTCATGGCTTCTTGGTGTTCTTCTCCTCTTCCGTTTTGCCTAATGGCTACATATGTATCTCCCTTTCTCTTTGCTCGTTCTACTGTTCCTTGTTGTACCCCTATCCCGTGCGACGCACTGCCATGGCTACTGGAAATCCACTTGATGAAGACGTTTTGCATGTCCATCAAGATAGATCTGTAAGTCTTCATCCTACTTCCTTTCTCTAAAATCAGTTGTATTCTACTCATTCTCTAACTCACTTTTCTGCAGGTGAATTTCAACAGCTGATTATGGAACCTCCTGTCGGTGCTGACCTCAACATTTTTCCCGGAAGCACCAATCTGAACTACGCCCTGTTTGCTTGCACACATCACCGGGACTATCACCATTTTGCACCCTGTTATGTCCTTTGTATTCCTGCATTTCTCTGCTAGTTGGGCTGTGTATGTGTCTCTATTCCTCCTCTTCAACTTGTGTAAACCTGGATTCAGCAGCGTGTATAGGCCTAGTTCGAATCCTGATGTAAGGAGTATCTTGTTTATCCATGTTTATTAATTTCCTGCTTCTGCTTGATAACTGTGTGAAATCCCAAAACTTTAGAGCACCATCTGCATCCAGTGTTTCCTTAGCAATGTTGTCAGCTACCTGATTAGCTTCTCTAAAAAACGTGAAGGATTTTGACTGTTATGTGCTGCATTATTGCTCTAATTTCCTCAATCATCTCTACCACTTGATATGTAACCTTACACTCATTCAGAACCATTGCTTTTATGATGTTAGAATCTGTCTGTACTACTACTTTATTAAAAGCCCGGGCTCTGCAGAAAATAAAAGCCTGAAGTACAGTTGTAGCTTCTGCTTCAACATTACTGCAGACCCCTAGTCCTCGACCTTCAGCATACACTATGTTACCTTCCCAATTCCTAATGCAAAAGGCATATGCACCTTGCCCTGGGTTGCCTCTACTGGCCCCATCTGTGTTGCATGCAATCCATCCCTCACTTGGAGGGTGCCACCACACTTTGTGGAAATACAGGGTAGGTCTATATGCCCTCAGTGTGTTAATAATGTCTGCCCATCCATCCGGGATTCCCTTTATCCATGGATACCTCTCTTTAATCAGTAGTTGAATTGTATTTTGTCACTAATTAAGCATCCAGTCGTAGGAATATTCATTGCCATTTCTCAAGGCATTCCTTCTCTTCCAAAGTTCCCACATGACTATGGCTGGGACTGCTGCTGTAATTCTTTGAAGTTTAGCAGGCTGTTCTATGTTCCACCATGTTTGAAGTGTCTGAAATATTTGTCTCCCTTCTATTCTGATACCTGCACATGAAGCAAAATGCTTCCATAGATTTTGGGCTACGGGAGCTGTTAGTAATAGGTGTTCCAATGTCTCATCCCTCCCTTCTTCACAGCAAGAGCATTTGGATACCATATTTATTCTCATTCTTTTGAAAATGTCATCAGTTGGTATCCTCCCTTTGATAACTTTCCATAGGAAAAAAGACACCTTGAAAGGTAGCCCTCTGCACCAAATATTAGCATACCAGTCATGGCTAATCTTCTTAAGAAGATTATAAGCTGATTTGACTGTGAAGCCCCCAGTTGGGTTACATTTCCACCAGGGCTTATCACTTGTGTCTTCTAGCTTAGGCTTGATGTTATTCATAATATAATTTTCCATATCTTCCTAAATGCAATCCACCAATTTCTCCCTGCTCCAGTTCCCATCTAGCATAATGTCTTTAACCTCCAGCTCATCCTTTAGCACACTCTGATCTTCCAGGAAATATAGAGCCCCCAACTTGGTCCAGTTATCCAACCGAAAATTAGAATTCCCTGACTTGCCACCAAATTTCTTGCTCCACACTATCCCGAACCTTCATCATGCTTTTCCATGTTAAAGAGGCCCCTCTGTTATCTACAATTGTAGGGTGTAATTTTTTGCAATATTTATTCCAGATAAATTCTGCCCATAATGATTTGTTAGCCACTCTAAAATTCCACCAAGTTTGGCAATACGGGCTTTGTTCTACTAGGTTTCCTTTTCCTTTTTTTATTTGACTTCTACTAGGACTCCTTTTTCCTTTTCTTATTCTTGTCCAATTAAAAATAGGTAAAATAAGAAGTGACTTTTGTTTTGTATTAGAATTCCTCTTTAAAGCATAATAAGAACTGTAGATAGTGTAGGACATGGATTGCTTGAACATCTATAAATAGATCCCACTCTTTACTCTTTTGCAGGGTTGTCGATTTAAGCTCCATTGTATCACAAGAATTTGGTCTTGGGGTGTGGAGGGATAAATCTGCGCTCACGCCTTGAGACCACCAACACGAGGCTTTACGCTGTTCTATATGTTTAAACATACACGACTAATAATACGAGGCTTTATGCTATTCTAAATGTTTAAACATAGGGGACCAACAACTCGAGGCTTTACGCTGTTCTAAATGTTTAAACATAGGGGACCAACAACGTGAGGCTTTATGCTGTTCTAAATGTTTAAACATAGAGGACCAACAATACGAGGCTTTACGCTGTTCTAAATATTTAAACATAGGGGACCAACAACGCGAGACTTTACATATCTCCAAATGTTTAAACATAGGGGACCAACAACGCGAGACTTTACCTTTAAATGTTTAAACATAAAGGATCGCCAATTCTAGGCTTTACCATGTTCCAAATGTTTAAACATAAGGGATCTCCAACTCGAGGCTTCACAATATTCCAAATGCTTGTGAAGAGGCCATCTTAAGGTGCAAAGGGACAATTTTTGTCCACCTTAAGGCATGTAAATTTGGAGATCCTTTTAAGGATAAGCCCACGAAAAGACCAGCTTAAGGTGAAAACGGACAAATTTTGTCCACCTTAAGGCATGGAAATTCGAGATCCTTTTAAGAATAATCCCATGAAAAGGCTAGCTTAAGGTGCAAAGGGACAAATTTTGTCCACCTTAAGACATGAAAATTTAGAGATCCTTTTAAGGATAAGTCCGCGAAAAGGCCAACTTAAGGTGCAAAGGGACAAATTTTTGTCCACCTTAAGACATGAAAATTTAGAGAGATTTTTGTGGCATAAAAGGATGGATACTCGTCTTTATCCCAAGAAAGACAATTTGAGGGAATCCTTACGATACAAAGAGATATTACTCATTTTCGCCTTAAGAAAGGTGAATTTAAAGGTCAAGGCTTTGAAGGCTTTAACTTTCATGCTCAACAACTTTGAAGAATTCCACTTATAAATATGGTGGATTTGAAACTTCAACTTTAAGAAAGAGAAAATTTGAAGACTTCAAATTGCAGATTTCGAGAAGTTAAAGTCTTTAATATGCATACTTGATTGGTTTAAAATCTCAAATCACGCACTTGAAGAATTTGCATACTTAACTTACAAACTTGAAAATTATAAACGCTTCAACATGCATACTTGGAGGATTTGAACACTTTAACTTACACACTCAAAGAATTCGGAGACTTCAACTTATATACTTGAAGACTTTAATTTGCGTACTTAGAAAATCAAAGACTTTAACTTGCATACTTGGTTAAATTCGAAACTTCAACTTGTATACTTTAAGAATTTGAAAACTTCAACTTGCATACTTGAAGGAATTGAAGACTTTGGTTTGCATACTTGGAGAATCAAAGACTTCAATTTGCATACTTGATTAAATTCAAAAACTTTAACTTGTATACTTGAAGAATTTGAAAACTTCAACTTGCATACTTAAGAAAATTAGAGATTTTGATTTGCATACTTGGAGAATCAAAGAGTTTAAATTGCAAACTTTAAGAATTCAAAACAAAACTTCGACTTGTATACATGAAGAATTCGAAAACTTTGATTTGAGAATCAAGGACTTCAACTTGTAAACTCGAAGAATTTAAAGACTCCATCTTACAGACTTGAAGAATTTGAAGTCTTTGATTTGTATTCTTGGAGAATCAAAGACTTCAACTTGTAAAATCGAAGAGTTCAAAAGCTTCAACTAGTATACTTAAAGAAGTTGAAGACTTTGAGTTGCTAACTTAACCAAATCTGAAAGTCTCAAGCATGCTATTAAAGGAGCTCATATTCCATAGGGCTTTGCCCCCATAAGGAATCAAGTAGGGACATATGATTTTTTTAACACTCACGCAACTGAACTTGGAATGCAATTTCAAGCGCCTACGTACCTCAATGAAGAGGATCAAGTCACAACGTACTTGTGGGGAAGTGTTTTTTAGGGTGCCGTACACTTTTCTCAAGGATAGTATCTCTTAAGGAATTTTGCATTTATAGGACCGATTCTTATGACATCTGCATCGGCAAGCTTGTAAGCACCATTTGAGTATACTTCTTGCACTACATATGGTCCATCCCACTTTGAGGTGAATTTGCTCCCAGACTTATGTGAAGTGATAATGGGCCTTCTTTCGAGAACTTGGTATCCAACTTGAAAACAACTCGAGCGAACCTTTTTTATCGAAAGCACGAGATAAACGAGCTTGATAACATTCAAGATTCTGTTGGGCTTCTAACCTCTTTTCATCACGTGCTTCTAACTCGACAAGACGTAGTCGAGCATTTTCCTTCTCAGTGAGCCCTTCTTGGATAGCCAGTATCAAGGACGGTATTTGACACTCAAGTGGCAGGACCGCTTCAACTCCAAAAGCAAGCGAATATGGGGTTGCTTGAGTTAGTGTGCGATATGTCGTCCTATATGCCCACAAGGCTTCTTCCATTCTTTCATGTCACTCTCGTTTGGACTTAGAGACCACTTTCTTCAGAAGATTGCATAAAGTCTTATTGAATGCTTCGGCCAGACCATTAGCGGCAACATGATACACAACAGATTTCCGTTGCTTGAAGCCAAAAAGATCGCATATTTTATTCATTAACTTGTTATCAAATGGCTTGCCATTATCCGTTATTATATATCGTGGAATGCCAAATCGGTAGACAATGTTTACTCGAATAAAGTTTGCAACATTCTCCTTCTTGACTTCTTTAAGAGCTACAGTTTCAGCCCATTTTGAGAAGTAATCTGTCGCAGCCAAGATGTACAAGTTTCCACCAGAAAATTTTGGCAGTGGTCCAAAAATATCCATTCCCCAAGCATCGAATGGCCAAGATGCAATAGTAAGGTGTAAAACTTCAGGCAGTTGATGTATGAAGTTTGCATGGAATTGACAAGCTTTGCACTTTCGAGCATAATCCAAGCAATCTTTTACCATGGTTGGCCAATAATACCTCATTCTTTTTAGGTGAAAGTGGAGCTTTGGCCCAGACTAATGTGATCCATACACTCCTGAATATGCCTCTTGCAAAGCTTGAGTCGCTTCCGCCTCCCCCAAACACCGCAAGAGAATTCCCTCAAATGATCTTCTATACAATGTGTCCTTGTAGTAGAGAAAGCGAGGTGCCCGACGATGAATGTCAGTTCTTCTTTTGGCATCTTCTGGAAGTATCCCATAACACAAGTAGTCGATGATAGCCTGTCGCCAGTCCTCTTTGTTGGCTTCAGAAACTGCGACAACATGCTCAAGCTTATTCTCCATATGGTCGTCTTCATCCAATGATGGTACTACCCATTTTTGGCAGATAGTAACTTGTGTCTGATCAGGAAGAGTCAGAGTTGAGGCAAGAGCAGCCAAGGCATCAGCTATTTTATTTATTTTCCTTGGCACATGTTGGAGGGTCACATCTTCAAGCCGTCTTATCAACTTTTGGGCATGACAGTGAATGAGCGCATCTTGGGCTTCCTGACCTTATAGGTTCCCAAGAGTTGTCTAATCACTAATTGAGAATCACCAAAAACTTGCAACCGCAATTACTTCATGTCAATGGCCATTTCGAGTCCAAGTATTAGTGCTTGATATTCTGCAACATTGTTGGAGCAACATTGTTTCAATGTGAAGGAGAATGTTAAGACCTCTCCTTGTGAAGTGACAAACACTACGCCTACACCAGCTCTACCATGATGCGCAGCCCCATCAAAGTACATTTTCCAAGGGGGTTGGATCTCGATGGCGATTGCATCTTCATCAGGAAAAACATCAGTTAATTTCCAATCATCTGGTATAGGATGGTCCGCCAAAAAGTCCGCTAATGCTTGTTCTTTCACAACCTTTTGAGGGATGTACGCAATCTCAAATTGTTGAAACTGAAGGTACCACCTTTCTAATTGGTCACTAAGGACTAGTTTTGACATAACAAATTTGATGGGATTTACTCTAGAAACCAGATGGACAGTGTAAGCTTGGAAATAGTTCTTCATCTTTTGAATCGAGAAGACCAATGCCAAACACAACTTTTCGATTGGTGAATATTTCAGATCATTAGGTGTCATCATTCTGCTCAAGTAATAGAGGGCATTTTCCTAGCCTTCATTATTCTCTTGGGCTATTAAGGCTCCCATGGACCTTTCTTGCACCGCGACATAAAGTATCAGTGGCTTTCCAGGTACAGGGGCTGCTAAGGCCGGAGGTTTCGCAAGATATGCTTTGATACTTTCAAAGGCTTTGCTACATGTTTGATCCCACTTGAAAAGGACACCTTTCTTCATGAGATGACTGAATGGTTGACATCTTCCAGCTAGATTTGAGATGAGCCTCCTCAAGTAGGCTAATTTTCCTGGGAGACTTTTCAACTCATGAATGTTTCGAGGCTTAGGCATTTCCAGAATTGCATCGACTTTGTCTTGATCAATCTAAATCCCTCGATGTCGTATGATGAAGCCAAGAAACTTTCCAGAAGCAACCCCAAAGGCACACTTTAGTGGATTTATCCTCAGTTGATAACTTCGAAGCAACTCATACACCATTCTCAAGTCTTTCAAATGGTCGCTCCTTCTTTTTGACTTCACCACCAAGTCATCAATATAACACTCAACATTTTTGTGGAGTAAATCATCAAATATATTTTGCTTAGCCCTTTGATATGTGGCACTAACATTCTTCAGACCAAAAGGCATCACCTTGTAGCAATAAATGCCTTTAGGTGTACGCAACGCTGTGAGTTCTTCATCCTTTGGTGACATGCGAATTTGGTTATAGCCAGAAGAACCATCCATGAATGACATTCCCTCATAACCAATTGTAGCATCAATCATCAGCTCTGAAATGGGTAGTGGGAATTCATCTTTAGGGTCTGCATTGTTGAGATCTCTAAAGTCAATGCAAACTCGAATTTGGCCATTCTTCTTCCTCATGGGAACAATGCTTGAAATCTACATATTAACTTCACGAATAAAGCTAGCCTCAATGAGTTTGTTAACTTCTTTCTCGATTAACAAAACCAAGTCTGGCCTGAAGCGCCTTTGAGCCTGCTTGACAGGACGAGCACTGTGCCTAACTGCTAACTGATGGACCACAATCTTGGGATTCAAGCCGGGCATTTCTTTGTAGCTCCAAGCGAAGACATCCCTGTATTCTTTGAGTATATCCATATAAGTCATTTCTTCATCAGCTTCTAGGAAAGCACTCAAGTAAGTTGGTCTTGGGTCTTCATTAGTGCCAAGGTTAACTTCTTTTAAGGGATCGATTGTAGTCCTCAGTCCTTCTTCAAATTCTGGTGGAACATCACCAGCGTCCTCCTTTTCCTGTGGATTATCATCGTTAATAGATATATGATGGCACCAAGCAATACCTCTAAACTCTTCATCAATTCTCAATTGACACAAGGCATCGTTCTCAATCTGAGTTGTAACATGACATGAGGAGCCTATGCTTTCTTCATCTTCCTCGCACTCTTTGGTGTATACCATAGTGTGAGCCTTTGCCTTTAGTACCTCTTTACATGAAACTTCTAGTTCCACTCGTCGCTTCATCCTAGAAGGAATTGTGCTTTTGAAATCCTTTTGGATCATAGGTGAAGCAAGCGTCATTACTCTTAGGTGACTTTCTCGACACTTATTACTCTTTTTCTTCAATGGGCCTATCCTCTCGAACACAGAAGTTCTTGCAGTAGGTTTCCAAGTCGATCAATTAGAAGAAGCACACTCATCTTCTACAGTGATATAGTTATTGCTTGCCCTTCTTATGGAGATGCATATCAGTGGTGGTTGGCTATAGCCTAAACCTTCACGGGCTTGCCTAGTTGTGCCCTCTGATGGGAGTTTCCTGAGCCTAGATGGCTAATCGGGGTTGTACCCAGCCTTTGCAAGTAACTTGTACGCATTTGGATCAAAGCCTTTTGTGTGTTTTGTGGGGAGTGATGTATTTTGTGGCGGATTTTGAGCCACAAAACTTCCTAATAGATTTGAAGATAAGTTTATTGCATCGATCCGTTTGATAGGAAGAGTCAACCTTCCTAATACATTCCCTTGTACATCAGATGATTGACCCTCCTCTTTCTTTACCTTTGGGACATAACGGAGTGTAGGGGATGAATTTATTTTCGAGGGCATGGTCTTTCCCTTATTTGGACAAGTACTAGCCTCCCCAGTATCAACTTTGGCCCTTTCAGTGACCGCATTGGTTTCTTTGCCTTTAAGCCTATCAGAGTTGGTCGGTTTGACCCCCTCAAGCTTTTCCCTTTTCACAAAATAACTCTTCAAATAGAACTTTGCATCGGCAAAATGTGATTCCACTTCAGTGAAAGGATTATTGTCAGCAACTATTTTCCTTTCAACTCTATTTTCTAGGTACTTCAGACATTGATAGTAAGAAGACGAGACAATTTTGTTCTCGTGCACCCATGGCCTTTTCAGTAATATATTATATGAACTTTTTGCATCAATCACATGCATCTATGCACTTGATCGCAAATCGTCCATATGAATATCCAGCTTAGTTGAGCCTATGGGCCTTTGCCCCCTTGATTGAATCCTTGTATCAACAAACGACTTTCACTAAGCTCTTCAGTCGTGATGCCAAGCTCTTTCAACGTATGGATGGGTAGAATGTTGACCCCAGACCCTTCGTCTATCAAAATTCCATTTATCCTCTTCTCTAGCACGTGACCCACCATATACAAAGGACGATTGTGTAGAGTTTCACCAAATAGAAGATCCTCGTCTGTAAATGAGATCTTTGTGTCACATGCATGTACTTCTTGAAAAGAGGATTCCACAGGCTTTTCAGAAGATGATGGAGATGCCTTTGATGGAATTTCTCCCACCACATCATCTTTGTTAGTAGAGGACACCTTCGATGAAGTTCCATTTATTGTCTCTCCCCGGTCAGCATTGAAGCATGATGCCTCAACATTGTCTAGAGCGATCTTCACACAGATTTAGCTTGGTAAGAATTCCCCCAGGGTCACAGGACGTCGTGGTTTCTGGTGGTGATGCATTTCCACCTTTGGCCCCCTTGGACGCCTGATCGACTTTTGCTTCGTTGCTCTCTTTACTATCCTTTGTCTGATCAGTTGTTCAAGTGATTCTTTCCGTAGACTTGTCTTGTTACGTCTCCGCATAGTCATAAGAATCCAACCTTCATCATCATCTATACCGATTTGGGATTTTTCTTTCTCTAATAGCCCTTCTTCTTCAAGTGTACATACTTGAACTAGGTCAAGCGGATCGAACGCGATAGAGATTTGATTAGAGCTTGTCTTTCCATCATCAAGGACAATCTTCTTTTCTTTAACCAATTGCATAACCCTATCTTTGAAGACAAAACACTTTTTGAGGGGGTGACTTACGAGTCTATGATACTTGCAATAATTTGGGTCATCAGTCTTCCTAGCTTCATCGGGTCGTTTCATCTCTGGCAACTCAATGAGCTTCAGCTCAACCAATTCCTCAAAAATTTCAACAACATGAGAATCCAGAAAAGGGTATTCCTTTTCTTGCATCTCTCTCAAGGTTAGCTTTCGGTTTGAACACTCTTGAAAAGTCGTATGTACGCTTTGTTTCCTACTCACATTCGTAGTAAACTTCATAGGGAACATATTAACATTTATGGATTCTTTGTTGTCATTCCTGGGCACAAATTTGCTCTATTTCTTGGGTTCCTGTTTGTCCTTTCCTTTGTGAGGATCGTGAACAAGCATTCCGTCTTTTCCGATAGAAGACATGCTTAACTTTATATCATGAGCACGAGTTGCTATATCTTAAAAAGACTTAGGTTTGGTCCCTTGTAGGATGTACAGAAGCCCCCAGTGCATCCCGTGGATACACATTTCTATAGCAGAAGCTTCACTAAGTCTGTCTTTGTAATTAAGGCTCGCATTCCTCCATCGATTTATGAAGTCGATGACAGGCTCATCCTTTCTTTGACGAGTATTTATGAGTTCTACCATGCTTACTGTGCGCCTTGTGCTATAGAAGCTGTTAAGAAACTCATGCTCCAGTTGCTCCCAACTATCAATGGAATGAGGCTCAAGGTCTTTGTACCAGTCAAAGGCATTTCCTTTCATAGAGCGAACGAATTGTTTGACGAGAATGGTCTCCATAGGTCCCCGCATTATTACATGTCTCCACAAAGTGTGCAACATGCTGCTTTGGATTTTCCTTGCCCTCAAACTGTTGGAATTTGGGAGGTTGATAACCATCCGACATTTTAAGGCTATCAATCCTCGCAGTGTAAGGCTTGGCGTACATTGGGAAGACTTGGCGGAGACCTCATACTTGTCTTTGATGGCCCCTTCAATGAACTCCTTTAGTTGATCAAGTGGGATCATCCCTTCAGCAGAAACTGACAGCACCTTGATAATCGATGCTTGCTTCACAGGGTTTTTAGTTTCCTGAATCTCAATACCCTTCCCAGGTGCATGGCTAGATTCCCCATCTAGTAAATCGTCTACCCTATCAACTTATCGATGCGAGTCTCTTGGTATTGCATATGCTTGGTCAATCCTTCAACCATCTTTACTAGATTTGCAAATTGCTCCTCCGTGGACGAAGCGTTAGTTGTCATCGGTTGCATGACTGCTGGAGGCATTGAGGAGTAGCATGGATTATTGTGGAAGTTGATCTTCAGAGGGCTCACATTACGCGATGCGTATGGAGAAGATTCATTGGACGAGTCCTGGTCTTTCCTTGCAGTAGAGTTCTTGGAACCAGAGACCTCAAGTAGAGCCAAAGTCTGCTTGATCTTCTCAGCAGCACTGCTTCTTCCTTCTGAAGCATTTGCAGAGGACCTCGCTCCTTTTGGGGTTGAAGATCCAGAATAAGGAGTTGGTGCGGATGACACTCGTAGTGTTTGTTGTCCCAGAAAAGTAGCTTTGCTTCTTGTAACAGCTCCAATGCTTCCAAAAGTGACACCCAAGATTCCCCCTCCTTCAACAGAGAACTTGGAATCAGCAGCCTTGGAGGACGTTGATTGGGAGATCTTCTTGGAAGTCATTTCTGTGTCCTTAGATTCTTGAAAAGTTGAGATGAGAGGTAGAGATTGTCCCACTTGGCGTACCAGAATTTATAGACGATAAAATTCGCGTCGAGAAAATAATAATCAAGAACAAAAATGTCGCAATAATCGTAGTATTTGATTTCAATATGCGAGTGTTACAATCTCTATGAATCCTCTGATTCGCCTTTTCAAGTGTAAATTCAAGGACTCTTGAGCTTGATCTTGAATTTGAAACTTGTTTTTGGACTTTGGATTTATTCTTGATCTTGAAATTTGGATGTGTTCTTGATTTTGATGTTGAATCTTGACTTTGTTCTTGTTCTTAATCTTGATCTTGAGTTTGTTCTTGAGTTCAAGACCTTTTAAGCTTGTTCTTGAACTTGATTGTTTAAATTCTTGAATTTGTAGAGAAATTTGTGGCTTTTTATCCACGAGCTCTCTCTAGCTTTTTGTTAGAATTCTTGATGTTCTTTTGAATTATGAGGACCCCTATATATAGTTGTAGAATAGAGGAGTCATGATGGAATCAGACTTTCTCCCGGCCTATCATGTTTAAATGACATGACATATTGGGTTTAATGAATTGGTCTGTCATTTTGACACATGACATAATCGTATTGGCTTCTTTGTTTGACTTGGCATGCCACGTCATTTGATACGTGGCACCAAGATGGGCCTCCTGGATGAGAGGATATTGGGCCTACTAAAATGGGTTATCTTTTGTAACCCAAATAATTGAATTTGACCTTTTAATTAAATCCATACTTTATTGGACTTAACTAAAAAAAATCAATTATATTAATCCACAATATTTGTTTGGACTAATATATTTTGATTTTAACATAATTTAAATTATTTTATAAAATTTATATTTTAATAAATTTTATATGATTACAACATATATACCGGATGATCATAAATACACACATTGGTTGCAAGATTATGAGCTAGAGGTGTTGGTTTGAAATGGTGTGCATAGTTTTCATGGTAGAAAATATTGGTTCGAAGGAAATCAACCTCAGAAATTTGATGGGCCTCATCGAGGAAGACTAGAAATATAATAATAAAATTTCTCAGTAGGCATTATTTTGGAATTTTTTTCACAAATCACGAAAAAAATTCTCACAAATCACAAAGAAAGTTCCTACGAATTACAAATTGTATTTATATCAATTAATTTTAGTTTGTATTTTTCTATTTCAAAATTAAACGAAGATTAGATTAAATTGTATTTGTACCAATTGATTTTCTGTTTGTATTTTTGTAATTTACACTAAGATTTGATTGATTTGCATTTGTATCGATTAATTTTTGTTTCGATTTTTGTGTTTTCTATCTCATTGAATTGTATTTGTATCGAATTATATTTGTACTTTCAAATTTATGATGATATGTGTAATTGATTCATCTAGATCTTTGTATGTCCTGGATGATTAGTCTGATGATTGCCTCTCCTTTTGCTAAAAATCCTGCAATTTCTCTCTTGCCAAATGAAGTAGATTGTTGTTGCCAGTATAATTCGATATACTTCTGCTTGTGGTGTTTTGTTTGAAGCATGTTCAGTAGCCCAGCTTAACTCTTCATCCATTCTGTGCACCTTTTGTTGATGGATAGCCTTCTAGTAACATTTGCCATATCTTTCCTGAGAATGCACAAGTGAGAAAAGGTGCCAATGCGTTTCAGGTTCAGCATTGCAGAATGTGCATAGTACATCAATAAGTATTTTTTCATTTACCCAATTTATCTTTGGAGTAGTGCCTCTTTTGTATTTCCAAATACTGTACAAAGATTCATTCAGGACTGCCTAAATTATTACATGTCAATCTTCTCCAAGAAATGATTGAGTATGCTTACTTTCTTTGTTCGATAATGAATATCAGTTATATTAATCTCTCTAGCTACTCTTGGCCCACAGAGTATATCATGCTACAAGTGAAATCCCTTTAGCCTCTACATCACCATTCTATGATTTTCTTAGACATTAAGAATATTTGAGCCCAAAAAGTTTGCATAGAGTTCTGGACACTATTTATCAGTTGCAACGTCTTTGCATAGCTTAAGAAGTTAGTAGTCCAAGTTGTGATCCTTTCCGCCATCTTATCTATTGATAGCTTGTTAGAGCCAACATATCTGAATGGAATTGTTCCTTTTGTGAATCCTGTATGCTGTAGTATTTCTTGCTGTGTAACCTCTAATACACCTTGAAAGTATATGCAACTTGCTACGAGTCCAGACCTATTTGAGAACTGTCGAAGCACTAAACAATAGTATAACTGAGTGTATATCTCTCCTGCTAAACAACATGAGATCATCTGCAAAATTGAGCTGTATGATATGCTATTTATGGTATCTAGGATGATATTTAAAATCAGTTCTACCTCTTAGGCTTTTTAATAGCCTGGTTAGGTAATCCATAGCAAGTATAAACAAACAAGGGGATAGAGGGTTCCCTTGTCTGGCCCCTCTCTTGGCTTGGAAAGGTGAGATAGGGCACCCATTGATCACGATAGAAAATGTTACTGGCCTGACATAACTCATGATTTATGTTGTGAATTTATGAGGGATCTACATCCCAATTAGTACCTCCTCAAGAAAATATCATTCCAAAGGGTCATAAGCTTTCTGCCTGTCAATCCTTTTCTACTATACACTTTGACTAGTTCATGACTTAGTATCACATTATCTGTCATCATTCTTCCTGGAATAAAGATTGGTATCACATTATCTAGCTCTACATTTGGCATATAATTGGTATGCTGTCTTATTAACTCTTTTTTATAACTCCACAACTTCCTTAGTGATTGTCGCTTGTTCTCTAATGATATTGCCATCTAAGGCTGCACAAAGTTCGGGTCAAATCATTAATCCGAGCCGATCTTTTGGTTTATTGGAATGTTGGGTCGGATTATTGACTTATTGAGTCGGTTAACGATTTATTCAAAAACATTAATAGGTTATCGGTTCGGTTTTAGGATTTTAATATCGGGGGACCCGATAACCCGATACCAGACCGATATAAATTACTGCTAATTCCTAGACACAATTGGTGAATTGGTCCAATTCCCACTTCGGCACTTCCCAGTTACCATGACACACATTTATTATTGCTATTTCCTAGGGCCCATGTATTACTATTAGTTTTATATTTTTATACTTTTATTACATCCTCTTTTATTTTAAGTTTTTACTTTTCAACAATTAGGAATTTAGGCTTTAGGGTTCGCGTCAGGAATTAGATACTTAATTGAGTTTTTGGACTATACATTTTGAGTTCTATTTTGAAATTTCAAAAATTATTGATATCCATTAAAGCCACTTTAAGTTGATTTTTCCATATGGAAAGCTGGAAACTGGAAAGGGTAGAGATTAGGTAATAAATTGATTCATTGAGTTTTAAATCTTAAACTTTTAAAGTTTACCCGATAATTGAACCGATAAAGGTCAATAACCGATAAACTGATAAGTGATAAACCGATATCTTAACGGTTCATTAATGGATTAGCATATCTACAAACCAATAACCAATAAGTAAAACCGATAATATTCAAAACTGAACCAAATCACCCGATATGCACCCCTAAACTGCCATCCTCTTTAGTCAATATAGTGATTTGATTTTGAGACTTCTTTCTTTACACACTAGCAAAGAAAAAAGTAGTATTAGCATCACCTTGTTTAAGCTATTGTATTCTAAATTTCTGTTTATAGATCCCTTCTTCAATCAGGCTCCATTTTGTCAATTCTTTTCTTAGCAATTTCTCGTCATCTAGTATGCTCTGTGGAACTGGAGCAGTTCTTATCTGTCTTTGTTTATCTATAAGTTTTTTCCTAAAATGTTTAACTTTGTCAAAAATTTGGATTTTATGATTCAGCTTTTGCATTTCTTTTCTCACTAGTTTCAACTTCATCCAAACCTCTTACATACTTTCACCTTGTATTTGCCATCATGTTTGTACTTTACTCCTGAACTATGAGTGCTGTTCTAAACAATTATAGAATCTAAATAGTCTCTTCCTTGTATCTCTTTGCTCCTCTATTATCTGACTTAGAGAGGAATGATTTGAAAATAATGGATCCATACCTTAGGCTTGTAACATTTGCATCTTGTTCATCTATTCAATATTAACTACATCTTTGTCAATTCTACTGTATACATGCCCATTTTTTCAGGTGAAATTTCTTCCACCAATATGTAATTTAGAGAGGTTGCAATCATTCATCCATTCCTTGAAGTCTCTTGTTTTTGTAGCTTCAACTAGACTTCCAATAGGTCTGTCCTCTTGTGTTAGTATAGAGTTGGAATTCCCCATGATCAGCCATGGTTCAGCTATGCCGTTGTTCAACTGGTGTAGTACAATCCATAAAGTTGTTCATGTAGCAAAAATATGTAATTCCGTATACTGTGTTATTTTGATCGATGTAAAGTCGAATTTAGTGATTCAAAAGTTTAACGAGCATAAAATTTTGAGGAGAGCATCGTGGGAGTGTCAAAAAATTATGTTTGGCATGTCATTCGAGGTAATTTTGTTGTTTTTGTTGCTATATGTTTCGTATTTTATAAGAAACTTCGAGAACTGATTTTTTGGTCATTTTGAATTTAAATTCAGTGAAATTCGGATCTATTTTGTTTATTTTCTCGAGGCACACAATGTGGTATTGTCGGAATTTTCTTGTTGAGCTACGTTTGAGGTAAATGAGTCGTTAAACCTACTACCTTATTATTAATTTTCTGAAAAGAAATATCATTGTTATTTGGACTATTTTTGGCTTATTTGTGTATCAGATTGAGCTCCAATCTGAGGTACAAGCTTGGGTAAGTATAAGGATTATTATACATGCTTTGTTTTGGGATTCTGGGCAGGCCCCATTTTCCACTATGGACTCCGAATTGGTTTAAGTCAATTTCTTATGATTTTAGTGTTGAAATAATCGTATTGATGACGTGATCTTATTTTTGACAGTTTGACAACATTTTGAGATTGTTGGAAGGGTAAAGAACCTGCGGAGTGATTAGGAGCTGACGTGATCAACATTCAGGTAGGTTATGTTCTCCCCCCCCCTCCCCCCCCCCCCCTCCAGATTGAGTTTAAATATGTAAATCTTATTTGGGCTGAATGGATATTGAGCACAGGAATGGGTTGGAGGTCTTACATGTTGAGTATGATTATACTAGCTTATATATGTGACTGTTTGGGTATTTGTTTAGCATGTCGAAGACACTTGTGATTGGTATACGAAATTCCTGTTGTATCTATGATTATTTAGGTCTAATGGAGGGGTCGTTTGACCTAGTGATAATCCTAGGAACTAATATACTGATTGTCTGTTGCATCTGTGATTACCTATTATACTTCTGATAATCTAATGATTGATGGGCCTTAGTATAGGTAAGGCTAGTGATACCCTAGACCTACATTGGTCAAGATAGGTACACAACTATGCTTATATTCGGTGAAACAGTTGATTCTGCTCAGATATGGAGGTGACCGATCACATCATATCGAAGCATCAGAGTACCACTTCATACAGTTAGAGGTTCGAGTATTTCCCATAATAGGGCATATATCCTCCCACTAGGAAGTGTATAAATGAGGATCAACAACATTATGTATACCTCTAGTTAGAGGCTACATAGTTGAAGGCTACCCAATGTTAGAGGAACTATCGATAGAGGGTATTTATGGACCAGTTCGAGTCCTAATAACCCAAGCATACCATTGGCCACGTCTAACCTTATCGTGGTGGGGGATAGGTCTTACCCTAGGTTAGAGGCCAAGTATTAGCCTAGGTTGGAGGCTAGGTACTAACTGGGGTTGGAGGCCTGGTCGGGGTATACAATTTTGGTTGGAGGCCAGGAGGAATCATTCTAAAGAGATATGTAACAACCCGACCTAGGTGCTTGGTCATCACAAGACGAATGAGATACTCGAAGGCACCTCATCCAAGCCATCTCAAGCATCTTAAGCATTCATAGGCATTAAGTAACACTTTTTACGGAATAGTAAGGGAAATGGGACTACGGGTCAATTAACAATGAAGCAACATTAAATAAAACAACAAAAATACTACAATCAACTTGTTTGTCCATATGCATACCAACTACATCATAAACAGATGAGACCGATATCGATCGATCTCCATCAATAGAAAAGAAGTCTAAAACAAGGCAACATAGAATGTAAATGCCTTAGAAAAGCTACAAATACATCATCTTAAACAAATAAAAGATACAAAATAGATGAAAAAGTGGAGGAGTCCTAAACTAAGGGCTCACTATGAACAATAAAGCTAGTCTGAAATGCTGAGTACTAGCCATGAGCCGGTGGAGGAGTGCTTGTCCTTACATGGTTAAATCATGCAGACAAAATATGAGTTAGTACGTTTGAATGTACTATGTATATGAGATGCAATGCATGGATGAAATTATATTGCCATCATTACTAAACATAACATATAAGGATACATATAATGAACAATATATAAAGTAAGCTTAAATATGCACAAGTAATATGACTCAAGATCAATATGAGACAATGCATAAGAAAGCATATAAAATGAAATCATAGCATAAAATCATAAGCTTGTGGGAATGGACCATAACCGCCAGTAAGACCATGTGAGCTACTACATGGAATCCAATGAACTCTTTCCCTTGTGAAAAGGACAATGCACTCCTTCCATTGGAAAAAGGGTATTCTACTTGCCAAGGTAGATATCCGAAACTTCGTTACTTTACAATTACATCTTTCATAATATTTGGGTCTACGTGGATCCACTAGCCTAGCCTATAAGGCACCTATGGTGGAACTTAGTTAGGGACATTGAGATTTAGCTTCAAGTGGTCATGTCTCAACTAATGGATTGAGTCCCATCTCTAGTCCTCTCGGTGCTAAGTCATCCCACAAATTTTTTAAAACATATTTTTAGAATCATAAGTAGCAATGAATAAGAGTAGCTCAAAATTTAAGAATCTTTCTTAAAGATATTTTATAGCAATTAACTTCATGCTTATATCTTTGATAAACTTAGCTTTGAAGCTCTTCATTAATGCCTTAATTATACTCATACATTATGGAAATCTTCACTTGAAAACTAGGTAGGCTTAGTTTTATCGTGGAAAAATCATAAGCTTTGATGCTATGAGACATTTAAGAAATCTTATCTTCTTTTGTGATCAATGTCGTGCCTTCAAGTCTCTCATTCCCTGACGCTTGTCCTTTGAAATTTTTTTAGAAAATGCCTTCATGATGTGCTCCATTACCTAGGAGAGTTAATGCTAATGAGGATCAAGTTCCTTTGGCCCCTTAAGTTCCTCAAGACCCTCATATTGATTAAGTGACTAATGAGGAGTTTGGAGCTTCTATCACTATGTTGGCTCAAGTTGTTGCTTCCCCAAAAACTTCTACTCTGGCTTCAGGGGTGAGAGATTCTGCTAGAATGTATCCTCCAGAGTTCCATGGTTCTAAGGTTGATGAGGATCCACAAGAGTTTGGTAATAAGGTCTATAAGGTGGTGGAGATTATGGGGGTATCATTCGAGGAGAAAGTTGAGTTGGCGGCTTATCAACTTGAAGGAATTGCTCAAGTTCAGTCCTTAGCCTGACAACTGGTCTGACTTTATATTTCCCCACCTCATAGTATTTTGGCCTTTGTTGAGGCTAGGTCTTCCTTGATGGACCAGATCCGTACTCACTAGTTTGATGATGATAAGCTATGTATGATTCAGGACAATGTGTAAGGGGGTGAACCTAAGTCAAATCAAGTGTTTTGAGGATTAATAGGCGTATTTATGTGCCTAAGGTAGGTGATTAGGTGCACATGATCTTAGAGGAGGCACATTGTGCCAAGTATTCTATTCACCTAGGTGCGGCTAAGATGGTTGACGATTTGAAGCAACATTATTGGTGGTGCGGGATGAAGAGAGACATTGCGAACTTCGTCACTAAGTGTTTGAATTGCCAACGAGTGAAGTATGAGCACCAAAAGCCAAGAGGTTATTATAGAGAATACCCATTCTGAGTGGAAGTAGGAATGTATTACCATAGATTCTGTGACTTGATTACTCGTGGCATTAGGTAAGTTGGACTCAGTTTAGGTGATTGTGGATAGATTGACCAAATTAGCTCATCGCTTTCTAGTAAGGACTAGTTACAACGCGGAGCAGTTGTCTAGGATCTACATCCGTGAAGTTGTAAGATTGCATGGGATGCTTATCTCTATTATGTCAGATCGGGGTCCATTGTTACTTTTTTACTTCTGGAAGGCCCTACAACAAGGGTTGAGTACCTGTTTGAATCTAAGTTCAGCCTTTCATCCTCAAACTGATGGACAGTCCAAGTGGACTATTGTGGTGATAGAGGATATGCTTCGGGTATGCATGATAGACTTAAGGGCCCATTGGGATCAGCACCTACCCTTGGTAGATTTTGCATATAACAATAGTTATTACTCCACCATCCAAAATTGCACCATTCAAGGAATTATATGGTAGGAGGTGTCGATCTCCTGTTGGGTGGTTTGATTCGGTTTTAGAGGGTGATTTTGGGGGTTGACTTACTTAAGGAGGTGAAGGAACGGGTTGCGATTTAGAGTAGGTTGGTGACATCCCATAGTCGCAAGAAGATCTATGCTGATAGGAGGATCTGGCCATTGCAGTTTATGGTATGTGACCAGGTATGGCCGAAGGTATCACCCATGAAGAGTGTAATGAGATTTGGGAAGAGGGACAAGTTTAGCCCACGGTTTTTCATCCCATTTGAGATATTGAGGAGAGTGGGTGATATTGCTTAAGAGTTGGCCTTTCCCCGTAGATTGTTAGCGGTTCATCCTCTTTTCCATGTCTCCATGCTTTGCAAATGCATACCAGACAAGTTCATGTGCTTTCCTATGATTCAGTGGAGTTGGGTCTGGATTTGACTTATGAAGAGGAGCCAGTCTATACTAGACAGGCAGGTTAGGCAGCTTGGAACAAAAGAGATTGCCTTAGTGAAGGTTTAGTGGCTTTATCGACAAATTGAGAAGGCAACTTAAGAGACTGAGTTCGACATGCGCGCCTGATATCCCTACCTATTTGAGGTTCCTAGTGCTTCCCTTTTTCCTTATGTTTGAGGATGAACACGATATTTAGTCAAGGATAATGCAATAACCTTAGAGGGTATTTGGGAAATTTCTGGGAAAATTAGCATTTTAGCGCTCTCATTAGCTTCCGCTAGTATTACTTGATCAATTTACGTGGTTGGTTTTGGGTAAAAGTTAAAAGTTGAGAACTTCACGAGTTTTGAGTTTTAAGGCTTAAATTATTCAAAAATTCATTTTAACGTCATTTGAAGTTTCGGTCTTTAGAATGGAATTCTACCTATTCCATTAGCTCCGGAATATGACATTGGTCTAGAAGAAATGTCGGAATCAGATTTGGAGTCCATATGCGAAATTGAGGTCTTAAGTTGAAAAAGTTGGTTTAAAATAAGCTAGGTCTGACTTCGGTCAACATTCTGAGTTTGGGTGCCCGGATTGGATTTATGTTGATTATGTTGGATTCGGTAGGTGATTTTAGGCCTAGGAGAGGCATTGCCATATTTTTTAGGATTTTCAAGTGCATTTTAGTGTTTTTACGTCCTAAACTAGATTAGTTTTGTGTTATCGAGGTTCGGGTTAAAGAGACCTCAAATTCGATTTTTAATGATTCCATTGAGTTAGAAACATTGAATTTAATAGGGTAGCATATATGATTTGTGTGTTTGGAATTCTGAAAGAATCCTGAGGATTTGATCAAAGACTTTGCAAAATTCTGAAAATCTGGTATCTATTGCTTGTAGGTTACTCATTGTGATTGTGAAGGGGTGTTTCACGATCGCGATTCGGGTATCTTTTTATTCTTTGTGATTATGACCCACACCTCACGATCGCAATGAGTCCTTTTTCTGCTCTTCGCGATCGCAAAGGTAATGACTGTGATTGCGAAGGTCATTTTTGGCCTGAACAACATTTAGTAGGGAATGAACCCATTTCTTCCATTTTTGAATTCCAAAATCTTTGGTGGGCAATTTTTGAAGAAAATCTTACAAGCAAATGTTTGGGTAAGTATTTTGAACTTAAAATCATGAATTTTCATTATCCATTTTGTGATTTTGATTTCAATTTCTTGATTGTGAAATCCAAAATCCCTTATTTTTGCATAATTTGAATTAGGCATTTTGAGCGCATTTTTCACGTAAATTTTTATGAGATTTTTACCCATGAGTTTTATTTTTCATATAAAACATGATTTTACACTCAATTTTCAGATTTGATTTTTTAAAAATTTAATTAATATTTGGATGATTTTATCACCAACCCTAATTATAGTAATATGAGTACCAATAGACTCCCTTTTATTTGTCGATTGCATTCTTGATAGTGAGTGGCGTTGCAAAGTTGGTTTTTTTGAGTCAATCTTTTTGTTGATGTATTCATGTGCGGTTCGGCCTCAAGGTAGGTTTAGCTAACCCTTCTTTGGGATTGGGTAGAGTAAATAAATATTCGTATTCTATAATCTAGGGGACAGGGTCATACCATGTATATATGTTGTGAATTAATGATGTAGTGGTCGTGTGGGAGTTCATATTTGACTTATGATTGACATGAAATCGATAATGTATACTATATTATGATTGTGGCTCACAAAGAGAGTACATGTATTTTATTATTGAGCACCATGGTTGTGACTGAGATTTATATACCTATATATAAATGTGGCTAACTTAATGAAATTATTGCAATTTGGGGAAACTATGATATCTTTTATAATTGTGATGGTGAATCTTACTCTTGTCTTGCATTTCATTTGCATGCACTCTCATACTGCATACTGTAACACCTGGGAACTCTGAGAGTTATGGAACCACCTCTTGTAAGAAAATAAGGTACTTTTAAAAGGGGCTTTCACATAAGTATACCAAAAAAGGATGGTATTTACAAGGCACTAGCAACTTTTTAATAATTACCATTAAAATGTCAACATTATTTACAAAAGAAGGTAAAGAGAAGAATTTTCTTTTACCAAAAGCAATCAAATCAATTTATTTGATTTGATTGCACAGTGGCAGCCTTTTTGGCAGGCTGCATAGTGGTAGCCTTTTTGACAGCTTTTTTAAGGATGCATAATAGTCACCATGGGCAATACCATCAGGAATACCATTATGCAGTATAATTAGATTCCATATTAAATAAAAATAATTAAAAAAAGGGATGACATCTTACATTCATTAAATGCTATGTCAGTATAGTTGGTGCTATTTTGGTAATTTGGGTGCTATTTTGGTAAATAAAAAACAAAGTGTAATTTATACCAAAAAATTGTATAGTTATGTAAAAAAATCCTTTTAAAACATTTGTATCTTGAGTGCTTGACCAAGGCAATTTTAAGCCAGGACAGTGGATACATTGTAACACGTGACATCGCTTGACCACGAGGAGGAGGCAAGGAGATATGAGATGTTATGATTGAGGTATATGGTTTGTGAGGCCTTCATGAATCCTGCCTGGATGCACAACTCGGCAGGAGTATACGATAGGCTCTGCGAAAGTCTTAATTCCACCCTGCATTGCATGCATTGCACCATCATAAGCATCGTTGCACCACTAAATTTGAGTGAAACATTGTATCTTGGATTGTGTTTATTCACTACTGTACTATATGATGTGTAGTTATTAAGAATATTAATAAGTGACACTTTGGTTGGACGACAAATGGCATTTCCATAATAGTTCTTCTTTCCCGGGGCATTAGGAGGAGTGGCACTTTCGTAATAGCAAAGTTTTTCCCGGGCATTTACGTGCCGTACCCACTGGCCAATTACCCCTTCCCTTTCCCACGTGTTCCGTCTGCAGTCTTTGCCCACTGGTTTAAAGGTTTGGCCACCGGTTATCCGCCTCTCACATATATGTGTGTTTTAGCCTTCTCCTCCTCATTTGTTGTTGCAGATTTGGTTCTCCGTGCTTCATTGAGAGTTAGGAATTGGGGATTTTTCAGGTATTTTTTTTACTTATTTCTTCATTTTTTGCTTGGGACTTCCTGCACCGCTTAAAAACTCCTTTAGAGGCGGTAATTTTTGGGTTGTATATCTTACCTTTCTAATGGATTGAATTTTGTGGGTACGATTTTGGCATGCATGTTACTGAGACGTCCGTTAGATCCAAAATGTTTGTGGGTTGGATTTTTATAATTGAATTGTGCATGTAAGTTGTTTGATAATATGTCTATCTTACTTTTCTATTTTCCTGAGTTTTATAGCCAAATTTTTTCCATCCTTCTTACTAACTGGTCCATCTGGTGTACAAAGATTGGATTTTCGAAAGCTTTCGCGGGGGAACTCATCGTCTACTGTTGTTTTGATATCTACTATGCATGTTACTTATAGATAAAGTTTATGCTCTAGCAATTTCCAGGTAATTAGAAATCCGGGGTCTTTTGAACTTCTGAGTTTGTTCTTAGTTATTTCTTCCAAAAACCGATTTCCTGCAGTTGTTAAAAATTCCTTCGGATTCAATAGTTTTTGCTTTGTATATCCTTGCTTTCTAATTTTCTGAATTTTGTGGCTGCAACTTCTGCATGCACACTACTGACACCTCGGCTAGACCCAAATTGTGTGTGCCTGAAATTTTTACATTTGATTTATTACGCATGTAGGTGGGTTGATGGTATGTCTGAACTAACTTATTTGAAGTCAGGGATTATCATTTCCCTGGAATGCAGGAACTTAAGCGCAATGTGCTTCCTGTAGCTTAATTTTCTAATGCTTCGAGTTTTATAGCTAAGATTTCTACATGCATGTAGCTAACCAGTAGACCTGTTCCACAGAATTCGGATTTTCCGATGGTTTATTCAAATTTCTAATGGTTTCTCACGATCTTCACAGCTACAAATTCTCGAGGCAGTGAGGATTATTTGCAACGAAAATGGAGAGTGAAGAAGGTTTAGACTTGAATTGTGGCCTACCTTCACAGGTTCAAACAGAGGGTCTTCCTAGGCAACATTGTCTTCACCTGACATTCAAATGCTCTACCCACTAGCCAATTTTCTCTTCCCTCTTCCAACTGCCCCATGTACTGTTGTTGCCCAGAGGTTTAAATGTTTGGCCACTGTTTTCCTATCTCTCATATATATGTGCTCTGGTATTTTCTGTGGTCTTAATGTTGTTGAATAGCCGTTGATAAACACGGCCTACTTATTTGCCACTGCAACTTTGGTTCTTCGTGCCTCAGCGAGAATTAGGACCTGCACAATTTCGCAGGTTTGGATTTCTCAACGCTCCAGTGAACAAACTCATCATCTTTTCCTGTTTAATTTCTACGCATGTTAATTAATAGTCGTTATGGTCCACACAGCTCGGATTTCAGTCGTCCTTCTTAGCTTTGTTCATTGAACTCACTCATATGTGGGACTCTATTCATATTGTTATGCTTCCCCTCATTCTTGGAAGCTCCAAATTCCCGAGATAGTGATGATTACTCATAGGGAAAAGCAAAAAGTGAAGAAAGCTTGGACTCGATCCGTGGGCTGGCTTGCTAATATCCAACATACGATCTTCTCGGCCAACTGTCGGCTACAGCTAGAGTAGTATTTGAAGTCCGTCTTTCCTTCATTTAGATGAAGTAAGCAATAATCTGAGCCTCATTAAGTTAAGAATATTAATAACTGAGACTTTTAGCAAAAATCTAGGCTTCATTGACCTAAGAACATTATTATTTCAGACTTTGGTTGGTCGATGAATGGCAGTTTTGTAATAAGCATGCTTTCGCGCTTAGCTAATGCTCCTGATTTCTGTGGAAGTGAAGATTATCCACTGTGACAACCAAAAGTGCGAGATGATAGGAGTCGATTCCTGGCCTGGCATGCCGATTTCAATCGGAGGGTCTTAGAGGGATACTGTTGGTAGCAACCAGGGCACTATTTGAACTCTGTTCTTCCTTCTCCTTGGTTAAGTTGGTGAAAACCTGAGCCTTAAACTTACCTTTATTCTTTGATAAAAAACGAAACGACTATCCAGGAGAAAAACAAAATGCACTGTTGGGTCCGAGGAATAATACCTCCTGAAATCTTATTACTCACTATCCTCTGTAGATGTCCTTCTCCGTTTCTTACATTGCTGCTTTGTTCCAGTTCTTCAACAAACCACCTTCCCCCCTAATCAGTATAATATCTTCCTTTGCTATTCGTCATGTAATCAGGTCATACCTGGAAAGGTCCCCTGTGAGAAAGAAAACTTCCCACGATCCACCATTACAACCTCCCAAATTCTTAGTTACTACTATGAGAGATAGTCCAAAGGAAATGGAAATGAATATTTAGGGTCCAGATGTTGTTGCTGCATTTATTTCTTCATGAAAGATTTGGCGCAGCATCTAGGTACCCACTGTTCAAATTTTCATGTTTAGTTTCAACTTGGAATGCAGGAGGTCTCTGAGGCAATGAAGATTGACCACACTGAAAACATAAAGTGAAGAAAGCTCAGAATTGATTGGTGGCCTGACTTTACAATTTCAATCGGATGGCCTTAGAGGGAAACTGTTGTTTGTAGCTAGGACACTATTCAAACTCAGCTCTTCCTTTTCTATGATTAGTCTGACAAAAATCTGAGCCTTGCTCTTAACTCTATTCGTTTACTTTGTCCTTCTCCTGTTCGTCCTAGAATAGGCTGCTGCTTTAATATATTCTCCCACTGCGTCGCTATAACTGCAGAAGTACATAGTGCTGTGCGGAGCTTACCTATATAGGTATTTGGTTTTCAATGCTGCTATCCCTCTCAGTAATACTAAATAAAGAGGCGGTTACGATATTGCATACCTTTAATATGGGAGTATACTGAACGAAGTTCTCGCAAACACATGAATGTTTCTGATAGAATATTGTTGCTGAAGGCATCACAGTTGCGGGCTGCCTTACATTTAAAGAAGAATTACCTACTTCTCTGTGCAAAATCATGAAATTTAGTTCTACTGCTTCTGAAGTACTCTTCTTGGTTGCATAGACTTTATATTTCCGTTGCTAATTACTTTATTGATCTTCTTGCTGGCCAAAGAAAAAACCCCCTACTCCGTGGTTCGTTCTTCCAAGTAAATATCTACAGCCCTTTCCTTTTGATCAGTTCCTCTATGCTTGGAAATTACCCCAGGTTGCTCCCCTGCATAGATCTCTCAGTACTTATTGGAGTTACAATGTTACATCTTCTGCATATCCATGCATGAAATTTGACCAGCTACGCATTTAGCACTGTATATATGTTTATTACATATATAAACAATAAAGTTATATAAGTAAGAACATATGCATTCTAGGAATACTACAGATCTTATAATCCAAAAAATGGGAATCGGATGTCTACTAACAAAAAAAACCAGAGTCAATCCCAAATGGATAGAAATCTCAGACGTCGTACCACGTATAAAGAAATGCCACCTGAACAAAAGGCAGCTCTTCTACAACAACGCCGAGCAGATTACGCCGCAAGAAAGCAACATCCTACTCAAAATTCCATAGCTAGCTTCTCTACTGAACCTCCTACTTCCCCGAGGACTCGGTCCATACTCAGTGGATAGAATGCTCTATTCATTACTGAGAAACCTACTAATTCTTGACCTGGTTCGTGTACTGTGACTTCTACTACACTCTTTCTATGTCTGGAAGTGTACCTTACAAATCTAAAATACCCTTAGTCCAGGACGCGAACTAGGACAGACGAGCTGCAGGAATATTAGGCAGTTACCCTCCTGTCCTGCTATTTTGAAAATGGTTCCGCCCTGCAACTTCTGCGAAACAATAAGATTCTAATACGAATCTCCAGGTTTTTGCTGTAACAACGGCTCTATAAAATTAGTATCACACCAGCTACCGTCGGAGTTAAAAAGCCTCTACTACGGAAACTTCGACGAATCCAAACATTTCTGGACTTACATACAAACATACAATAATATGTTCGCATTTACTTCCCTGGGAGTTAACTATGATAAAGAGTTAGCGAGTAGAACTAAAGGTATCTACACATTTAAAGTTCAAGGACAAATATATCATTTCCTGCCCAGCCTCACTGCTTCAGATTATAAGGCGAAAAATATGCAACTTTATTTCTATGACAATGAGAATGAGAGAATCAACCAAATGGCCTTCTCAGAAAATCTTGACAAATCTTTTATTGTGCAGTTGCTCCAGATTCTAAAAATTAATCCGTATGCTTCATTCCTGAAAACTCTAACACAACTCCCTGATTTATCCAATTTCTACATCACACTCAAAAGAGATTCTACCCTAGACCAGCGAATACACAACTTACCCATTGTGTCTGAAGTTGCAGCTATATGGAGTGACGAAGAATTAGAATGTCCTACTTCCACACCACACGTTCGTGTGTACACTCACAACAACACCACCCAGCTGGTTCATTATTACTACGACTCTTACAATCCACTACAGTATCCTCTATTATTCCCATACGGTGAAAATGACTAGCATTGCGGTATTCAAAAAAATACAAAGAAAACTAACCGGCCTAGAAATCGTAGTTCCTGCAAATATGAGCAACTTACCCGTGTCACGGACATGTCCTCCATTGATGGATTCCTCAATATAGAAGAAGAACTTTTATAGAAAGAAAGGCAAAGAAAGAACAAGGTGTCCTGCGGTGAATATTACTGTTACAAGCTTCAAATTTGACCTACTGAGGAAAATGGAACTTTACATTCCGGTAGATTATTCCAACAATATTCTGTAGACCAATACATAAAACTTGAAACACAAAGATTAGACTTCTTGTTATTCAACCAGGATTTATTTCGAACCGAAGTATTGGCTGGACTTATGGACCTTCAACGAATCAGAGAAAGAGAAGTTTCAAATATTGGTAGAAAAACATTCCTCCCTGCTAGCTTCACTGGAGACCCAAGAGATATGCGGCGTCGCTACATGGACGCCATCGCATTAGTACAACACTTTGAAAAACCCGATATCTTCCTAACAATGACTTGTAATCCTTCTTGGACTGAAATAACATATCTCCTACTAACTACTGATGAGGTACAAAATAGACCTGATCTAATAAGCCGAGTATTCAAAGCAAAAGTTGAAGAATTAAAATCGAATATTGTTAAAAAAAATCGGGAAAGTGGCTGCTTATATGTACACTATAGAATTTCAGAAAAGAGGTTTACCTCATGCCCATTTTCTAATAATACTTACCGATGAATATAAATTATTGACACTTGAGGCCTACGATAGGATTGTATGTGTTGAACTACCAAACTCTGATACTAATGACTACTTACATTCTTTAGTTATTAGGCATATGATGCATGGTCCTTGCGGAAGCTTAAATCCTACTAATTCATGTATGCAAAAAAGAGGACATTGAAAATTCAAATATCCCAAAAAATATGTCACTAAAACTTCTAAAGGAGAAAATTCATACCCTGTGTATAGAAGATGAGATAATGGAAATTTCGTAAAGGTTAGGAACCAATATCTTGACAACGCTTGGGTTGTTCCATATAACCCATATCTACTAAGAAAGTTTAATTGTCACATAAATGTAGAAAACTATGCAGATATTAAAGTTGTTAAATACATCTACAAATATATTTGTAAAGGTCATGACAAAATAAGCTTCAATATTCAAGTTGATGGCACTATTACAGATATAGATGAAATCAAGGAATATTGTTCCGCTAGATGGGTATCACCAACAGAGGCTACTTGGCGGCTATTCGCTTTCCCAATTAATGAAATCAACCCCAGTGTTTACCACCTTCAACTACATCTTCCAAATCAACAATTTATTTCTTTTAAGACAACATCAACTTTGACTTCAATATTAAATAACCCCAAAAATAGAAGAACAATGCAAACAAACTTTTTCGCCATGAATGAACTAAATGAAGCTGCTACAAAATTGAATTTGCTATACAAAGAATTCCCCCAACATTTCGTCTGGTCAACCAGTGGTAAAATGTGGACATATAGAAAACAAGGTTATGCTCTTGGACATATTGTAAGTTGCCATCCAACAGAAGGAGAAAGATATTACCGCAGACTTTTACTCATGAACATCTGTGCACCTACATCATACACAAATCTCCTTACTGCAAATGGCAACATATGCAGCACCTTTAGAGAATTCGCAGAAAGAAGAGGCTTACTAGCTTCTGACAATAACTTAGTTGAATGCTTGGTAGAGGCTACTTAATATCAGATGCAATGCAGTTTACGATGTTTATTTTCCACACTATTGGTATATTGCAACCCCGCTAATCCAAAAGATTTGTGGAGTAGATTTGAAAATCCTATGTACGAAAATTTTGCAACCATAGCTAATATAGAGAAAAATGATATTCGTTCACTTGTTCTAAATCAGCTGAAAAATATATTGCATTCAATAAGGCGAAATATAAATGAATTTAAACTTGTACTATAACAGATTACATCTTTTGTATCTTCTTTTAGAATTATCCAAGAAGCTAGAGATATCTACCTTGAACGAAATATAATTGTAACCGAAGAGAAATACTCCTACATACGAAACTAAATAGTGAACAAAAGGGGGTTTACAACACGATCCTCAGTAGAATATTGTCACATGAATCTGGGGCTTTATTTTTATGGAACAAGAGGAACAGGCAAAACATACGATCCAAAAACATAATTGGTTTAGCCACAATAACTTCTGGTGTTGCATCTTCTGTACTCAATGGAGGACGTACTACACACTTCCGTTTTAAACTACCCATCGATATAGGTGAAAACTACAGTTGCAACATAAGTAAACAAAGTTCCCTCACCTCTCTAATTCAAGATGCGCAATTAATAGTATGGGATGAAGTGACCATGGCAAAGAAAAAACTTGTTGAGACCTTCAATTTACTCTTGCGCAATCTTATGGGCGTAAATGCACTTTTTGGTGGAAAAGTTGTAGTTTTCGGAGCTGACTTCCGCCAAATTTTGCCTGTAGTCAAACGTGGGACCAAAGAGGATTTCATTAATGAATCTTTATTAAACTCACACATTTGGAATGATCTTGAAAAATTCTGTCTAACACAAAATATGCGTGCACGAGATGATCCCACATTTTGTGAGTATTTACTAAGGATTGGAGATGGAAAAGAAAACGTTAATGAACAGAACAAAATTGAGATTCCAGAATCTCTACTGATTCCTTTAACAAATGAAAAAGAATCATTAAATACTCTATTTAAAAATATTTACCCCAATTTAGAAATGCTTGAAACAGACACATCTACCGTTACATCTCGTGTTATCGTAACAACTAAAAATGATTTCGTAAACGAAATTAATGAAATGTTCTTAGAACATTTCTCCACAAACGCTACAATATTCATAGGTATTGATGAAACTATAGAATCAAAAGATCAATCCCAATTTGAAGATTTCTTACGCACATTAAATCCTACAAGTTTACCACCTTATAGGTTAGTTTTCACGAAAAATTACCCCATCATATTACTGCGCAACCTAAATCCATCAGAAGGTTTGTTTAATAGTACACGCTTAATTTTTTCCGATGTCAAAAGTTATATTATTAGCGCTACAATTGCTACGGGTGATTTTAGAGGCAAACATGTTTTCATTCCTCGAATACCATTATTGTCTCCGCAGGACGAAAAATTGCCCATTCTATTTAAAAGAATACAATTTCCCTTTCGTTTATGTTTTGCTACGACTATTAACAAAGCTCAAGGTCAAACGCTAGATTTCATAAGAAGTTATCTACGTGAACCTGTATTTTCGCACAGTCAACTTTACGTCGCTTTATCCAGAGCAAAAACTTCAAAGTGTATAAAAATAGTGATCCAGCCACCAACACCAAATAATCTTGATGACCATTCTACTCAAAATGTGGTATACACTGAAATTATCGAAAAAGCATTCCCCTCAAATTTTTGAATAATCCACCGTTTTAATAAGTGAGGTACGATATATAATTTTACAACTTCTTACTGACATTTGCACTACTCATATAATATTGCTCTTCCCAATCGAATATTTTCCACTCACCCTGTTGAAATATTTCGCAGGATATAAAAAGTGGACCACAGAATCAACATATATGCTATTACCACGGAAATATTAGATTGGACATGTAAAGTACGACTTGTGGATATTGGTAAGCCTGGCGAAGGTAAAGAACGGAAGATAAAATATATGAACATGATCTTCCAGGATGATCATGTACCTTCTTATTCCTCTTTCTGGTTGTCCAATTTCCCCCAAACAACTGAAGATTTCCTCCACTCCCCCCCCCCCTTCCCCTACATCCTTACTTTTGGATAATTTTACGCTGCTTGCGTAAAGAAGGAATATGTAACACTGAATTTGACATTCCACTTTCATTAATATTCTGTTGGGTCAACCAAAGTGGTTCAGATAGGCAGTACTTGCTGAAAAGATTCCACCAAACTCATCATGGACTATATCATAGATTAACAATTTGTTATTTACAAATTCTTATGTAGCTTCTGCTAGCTCTTACTACGACTGTTACTTCTGTCACTTGTTCTGATTTGATTTCCCCTTCACTTTAAGTGTGCTTAAAATGTACATGTCCACTATTAGTTTTAGATTGTTTATACCTGTTCTGCTTTTCCCTAGATCATCTGCAGAAAAATCACGTTAAAGCAACTGTCTACGGTGATAACATCTTTCTTTATCAATAAAGATTCACACTGTTTCACACCTACTTGATCACGAGTGCCCGAGTACAACAACCAACCTTGAGATATGAAAAGCTCTTACATGCATATGAGTGGATTATTGACAGAAAAACTATAGTGGATTCAATTGATAAAGATAGGTCATATGAAGCTATGGTCGATCGGTCTAATCCAAGTGACTCAGATGAAGATGCATTGCTACCACCCACAATCATCAACATGACATCCTTCCAGAAAATCAATGAAGAGGCATCCCGAAGTACCAAGGAACAACTCAAGAATGCAGAATTCAGTATGAATCCTTCGCCTTCTCTAAGTACACACATGCATTTCGGCACAAATTGACACTTCCTGTTCTTCTATCTTAATAGATGTGCTTGCAATTGTTGTAAACTGCTTCCCACCAAGATATGTAACAAGCATGCAAAAAAGGCTGCAGGAACTCATTGTCATCGACAGGTAAGTCGGACAAAGTCTTGGTAATTTGGGTTTAGAAATTTATCACTTGTTAAAAAATATAAAAGTGAAACACCCCCCCCCCCCCCCCCCGAAAATGTTGAAATGAAGTAGGTGTGGTAGAATTATTACATATTATTAATTTCTAGGAAAACAAAAAAAAACCCGCTGGCCTCTCCTACTTTTCTATACACTACGTCTACTTTCTCAATGTAGCTTAGTAAAGTCTACATCTTATTCATCTCTCGCCTATGTATACCTCTAACTTTTGAAAGTTCTAAACTTACAGCAAACAAGCTTTCACTTTCACACTATGGGAAGAGAGTGTTATTAAAGATGAAGGCGCAAAACTCCTGGCACAGTTTCCGAAACATGCTATCATTTTTGCTAGACGCATCAGAGTATCAAAGTACAATGGTAAGTAAATCCCATGAAACTACAGTACGTATAAGTTAAAGAATCTTGGTTCCTTTCAACTATGGTGATTCATACTTTATTAAAGAGAGGTTTTAACTAATGTAGGCACATCGCTCACAAAAAAATTCAGCACAACAATACAAATAGATCCACCATATTCACAATGTGTGCAGCTGCAATCATGGTAAACATTGATGTCATAAATGTTGGATTTCTTGCTTCTACGTCTTGGTAAACATTGATGTCATAAATGTTGGATTTCTTGCTTCTACGTCTTAATATTTACTTACCTTCTACCATCTACCGATCAAATAGGATCACATCAAATGCGGAAACGCTCAACTCCTTCGCACTGAGAAGCACATCTCAATCTGGATCTCTCATCTCTGCTCCAGTTCAAGAGAAAATAATACCCATTGCAAACATCTGGACACAACAAGATGTTTGTACATTTTTACCCACCTCTAATAAAAGGTTATTTATACTGCAAATTATACGCAGATGAATTAGTATGATATTGTTACGCAGGGACAACCTTTCACTATTGCAGCAAAAATAACCCCCCCTCCCCCCGAAAAATTTTCAGCTCTTGTGATGTGTTAACCTGCCCAAATTGTAGACAAGAAGTCAGAAACCTCAGGAAAGAAAGTTTCACTGTGCAAATTGCAACGAAGAAAACATGCTCACCTCCAGGTACTTCAATCTTCACTTTTACCTAAACACACAAATACACAGAGAATTTCCTCACTAAGAATCTACTCTACACACACACACATATGTGTATATGTACGTATACACATAACCGCAGGTGTCGATTTGATGTACATCTTGAGGATGTATTTGGGTCAATAACTGGCATAATAATGGATGAACAAGGAGAACAATTACTGTGTCTCACCGCAGAAGAGATTTATGCTAGAGCATCAACTGACGTAAAAAGAAGGGCCAACACACACAACTTCAGTTCACATTACTGTCACGCCCTAAGCCCCATTAAGAAGGACTGGCACCCGTTGCCGACAAGGCTCGGGAGAACCAACATATAACTATACACCTGCTATGAACATTTAAGAGGTTTCCATACTCAATATGCTGTCAAAAGAAAGTAAACTGTACTAACAAACCAAAAGTAAATGCATAAGACTAGGCCGTTGGAGCCACGATGTCTATACTACACTATTTGACCACACTTTAATTTATATTGTCTACAAAGCCTCTAAGTAAGGAACAATATCCAAATGGGTCGGACAGGCCCCGCCTCATGACCAACTATACAATACAAAATACAAGTTCTAAACACACAAGCCCCGAAGCAACCTGGAGCTTAGTTATAGCAGCTGAAAGTCCTGTACTCTTACTGGGGAGATCTAGTGACTCCTGTACCTGCAGCATGAAATGCAGGTCCCCCGTAAGGGACGTCAGTACGAGATAATGTACTGAATATGTAAGGCAGGAAATACTGTACATGAAATAAGAACTCAGATGAAATCACATGCTGGTGTGTAAGGATGAAAAGACCACCTTTAGTCATACTGTGGAATCATGTACTTTATGTTTTTTTTTAATTACTGTATCTTTCTTTACTGTATAATCTGTGCACAATATATCATGTAAATGAACAGCTGATCAGTGGTAAATCTGTAATGGGATCGACCCTGGCTAGGTGATTCCTTCACCCCTCGGGCTACCACCCGTAAATGAGATCGACCCTGGCTAGGTGATTCTTCCACCCCTCGGGCTACCACCCATTTATAAGCAACTATAAGTTATCTTTTATTTACTTTGAGATGGTTCTTTTGGTGGTCATAACCTTTAGAACTGTAGGAATATATACATGTGACATATGAACAACCATACAAGGTAATACCACAATGGAAAGAGAGATACACAACTAATGAAACGTATCGGAGATTAAACAACACATAGACTTTGTTTGGTAAGAAGGAACTCATGTATATTTAGTATTCAGGTACATATGTAGGTTGACAATGACTATGTATGGGTATATATGAACATGGTAAAAAGTGGGGACACGGTTAGCAGCCATGTCGGAGTTTTTACGTGCCTTTATGTGCTAAGGAAGATTATAGATTTCATGCCAAGTAATAGGAAATCAAGTAGCCTTACATACCTCGTTGTACTATGTCGTTATTACCTCGAAGTAGTATCCTTTTCCTCCAAACACTTATCTACAATATATTAGGTGACAAAACTAGTGTTAGAAGCTAGTAAGCACATCTTAGTAATCCAATTTCACCCAAAAATAATATCCGGGCAGCAAGCTCGGAGTTAACACCCAAAGAGTATTCTTTCAACATTTCCACTCCTAATCGTATTTTCTAATACACATTCCCATATACATGTCATATCCAGCTATGTTTAGTCCCATAACAGCATTACAACAACTCATACAGTACATCATACAACAACTCTACACAACATGCAAGTAGACAACACAACATTGTGTCCTTCCGCTACACTTCGACGTCAACCATTCCAAATCCGTTTCAACCTCAACGAAACTTTCCTCAACATATTTACACACAATTACAATCCTAAAATAGTCCAAAAACAGTCCCTAAGTAGATGGAAAACATGAGACAACAATTCCCAAAAATAGTCCACGAATTCTTACTAACGAGCGGAATTAAGACATCATTTAAGAACTTATTTTTGCGGAAGATAAAAGTGGTCCAACAGCCTCCTCACATCATTCCAGACCCAAGACTTCTTAAAAACATACATATTACTTCATAACTCATCCAAAAACAGTCCGTGCACCTTGTCCCTCACTTCTTTGATTAAACTGATTACCTCTAGGCCCTTGAAATTGCGGTGGAGCACTGACTGCAGAATAGGAGGATGATGGTCTAGGTGGTTTACCAGGAAATCGGGGCCTAACATCACCTTGGGATGGTACAAACTGCCCTGTAGATCTGGCCCTCTTGGACTGGCCCCTTTCTATCTCTTGTGTCCTTCTCCTTTGCCTCTGATCCTCTAGTTTTTGTGCAAATGCTTGCATCCTTGCTATATCCATGTCTTTATTCAATGAAGCAATAGTACAGTCTCTTACCAGATACGTATCCAACCTATCCACATACCGATGAACTCTATCTGCCATAGTAGCAACTACATTAGGAGCATACCTGGCCAAGGAGTTAAACTGGAGGCTATACTCCCTCACGCTCATACCCCCTTGGTGGAGATTCAGAAACTGATCTGCCTGGGCCTCTTGGATCTCATATGTCAAGTAGTGGTCAAGAAAGGCCTCTTTGAACTCCTTCCAGGTAGTTGGAGGTGCATCTATACCCTTAGATTTCTTCCAAGCTTCATACCACAATATAGCCACACCTTTCAATCTATATGCTGCCAGTTCTACAGCTTCTGTACCACTTACATGCATAACATCTAAAGTGCGCTGGATCTGGTCGATGAAGTCTTGCGGATCTTCATTAGGATCTGATCCGGTGAAAGCTGGAGGGTCCAAATTAAGGAAGTCACGTATCCTCGTGCTAACCGCTCTATTCGCACCATCTGCACCTACAACTGGGCCTTTTTGTCTTTGCCTTTGGCTAGCAACTATGCGGGTCAATAATTGGACCGCATTTCTCAGATCCTGCACAGTAGCATCGGCAGGTGGTTCTGAGGGAGTTTCACTACGACCTGGTTCATCAGGAGTTGGAGGAGTTGGAGATGTTTGGGACAGAGACTCATCTGGGGCCTCATCTCGTCGTCTCACCCGACTGGGCATACTAGTTACAACTTCCACCTCCTTCCCCTTGCCTTTGCTTTTCTTTGTTTCAGGCATGCTTACTGTACAAAATGATTTAGAGGTTAGAAATAATCAACCTACAACACTTGGCTCTATGGCACGATCTAAAGAATGAAAAGAAAGTGACAACTCCTAAATGCCACGTAGCCTCCTACTTATAAATGTGGTGCACAACACATCCATAAACAAGACTCTACATAGACACGACTTTGTAGACTCCCTAGGACGACCCGCTCTGATACCACTTCTGTCACGCCCTAAGCCCCATTAAGGCGGACTGGCCCCCGTTGCCGACAAGGCTCGGGAGAACCAACATATAACTATACACCTGCTATGAACATTTAAGAGGTTTCCATACTCAAAATGCTGTCAAAAGAAAGTAAACTGTACTAACAAACCAAAAGTAAATGCATAAGACTAGGCCGTTGGAGCCACGATGTCTATAATACACTATTTGACCACACTTTAATTTACATTGTCTACAAAGCCTCTAAGTAAGGAACAATATCCAAATGGGTCGGGACAGGCCCCGCCTCATGACCAACTATACAATACAAAATACAAGTTCTAAACACACAAGCCCCGAAGCAACCTGGAGCTTAGTGATAGCAGCTGAAAGTCCTGTACTCTTACTGGGAGATCTAGTAACTCCTGTACCTGCAGCATGAAATGCAGGTCCCCCGTAAGGGACGTCAGTACGAGATAATGTACTGAATATGTAAGACAGGAAATACTGTACATGAAATAAGAACTCAGATGAAATCACATGCTGGTGTGTAAGGATGAAAAGACCACCTTTAGTCATACTGTGGAATCATGTACTTTATGTTTTTTTTTAATTACTGTATCTTTCTTTACTGTATAATCTGTGCACAATATATCATGTAAATGACCAGCTGATCAGTGGTAAATCTGTAATGGGATCGACCCTGGCTAGGTGATTCCTTCACCCCTCGGGCTACCACCCGTAAATGAGATCGACCCTGGCTAGGTGATTCTTCCACCCCTCGGGCTACCACCCATTTATAAGCAACTGTAAGTTATCTTTTATTTACTTTGAGATGGTTCTTTTGGTGGTCATAACCTTTAGAACTGTAGGAATATAGACATGTGACATATGAACAACCATACAAGGTAATACCACAATGGAAAGAGAGATACACAACTAATGAACCGTATCGGAGATTAAACAACACATAGACTTTGTTTGGTAAGAAGGAACTCATGTATATTTAGTATTCAGGTACATATGCAAGTTGACAATGACTATGTATGGGTATATATGAACATGGTAAAAAGTGGGGACACGGTTAGCAGCCATGTCAGAGTTTTTACGTGCCTTTATGTGCTAAGGAAGATTATAGATTTCATGCCAAGTAATAGGAAATCAAGTAGCCTTACATACCTCGCTGTACTATGTCGTTATTACATCGAAGTAGTATCCTTTTCCTCCAAACACTTATCTACAATATATTAGGTGACAAAACTAGTGTTAGAAGCTAGTAAGCACATCTTAGTAATCCAATTTCACCCAAAAATAATATCCGGGCAGCAAGCTCGGAATTAGCACCCAAAGAGTATTCTTTCAACATTTCCACTCCTAATCGTATTTTCTAATACACATTCCCATATACATGTCATATCCAGCTATGTTTAGTCCCATAACAGCATTACAAAAACTCATATAGTACATCATACAACAACTCTACACAACATGCAAGTAGACAACACAACATTGTGTCCTTCCGCTATACTTCGACGTCAACCATTCCAAATCCGTTTCAACCTCAACGAAACTGTCCTCAACATATTTACACACAATTACAGTCCTAAAACAGTCCAAAAACAGTCCCTAAGTAGATGGAAAACATCAGACAACAATTCCCAAAAATAGTCCACGAATTCTTACTAACGAGCGGAATTAAGACATCATTTAAGAACTTATTTTTACGGAAGATAAAAGCGGTCCAACAGCCTCCTCACATCATTCCAGACCCAAGACTTCTTAAAAACATACATATTACTTCATAACTCAGCCAACCAACAAGTTAAAAGTCTCTTATTTAACAAGAAAAGTGAACTATAACATTTGGAACACATGCTGTCCCAAAATTCCTGCATAATACAACTAACATACTCTTCATGTTTTTCATGGAAAAATTACACCAAACCATGGGTATTTTATCTTACCTTAACCCTCAAGGATTAGGTTCTCTTCAAGAACCCTAGAAGTGTGTCTTGGCTGCTTTTGAAAATGAAAAGAGAGCAAGAAGAAACTTAGAGAGAAATCTGAAATTTTGGCTTGAGAAAATGGCTAAAAGTTGCTGCTTGTTGCTCCCTTTTATAGGCCATTTTTGGCCGACTTTCTTTTGGGTTTTCAACCTTATTTTATTAAGGTTATGGAGCAGCAGCTTGGCCCTTTCATTTGGGCCTTATTGGGCTTCAAATGGGATGGGCTTTGTTGCAAACATTTCTCCCCTAAGCCCACTTAGTTTGGACCCTAGTTTTGAATTGGATTGTAATTGTAATTTGGCCCTTTTCCTATCCATATTGGGCTGCAAATGTTGTCCTTTTATGATGCTAAACCATGGGCCCAAATGACATCCTTAACTCGGGGTTTATTCTTTATCGGACTTGAACAAATTCGGTGTTGGGCCTTGTCTCCGTTTACCGAGCTTATTTAAGCTAAGCACGTAGGTGACTCACCTACTAGCTTCCTAAGTCACACAAGCACCTCAACTATTTTACTTCATTTAAGGTCACACTCTCCTAAACTTGACTTAAAAATTATTTACACTCGGTCATCTTAAGCGTTAGACGTACATATAGCCCTTTAATCTAAAATTCACGCACTTTTAAAAATATGTGCGGATTTGATCCTGCCATATCATGTTTCATCTGCGTTGGACTAGTACATGTAAGATGTGGGGTGTTACAATTACAACCAAACAAAAACCATAAGGTATACTCCCTTACAGGTTCACCCAGACTTAGCGCAACATGATCAGCTATAGATACAAGACAACGTCTTCAAAATTCAAGTGGAAAAATCCTTCCCCTGCACTTCACGCACAACCTCCTCAAAGGTCCTCATTCTGGGCATTAGTAAAAATGAAAAAGGGTTGCCTTCTCTCCCTGGATCTTCCTGCGCCAACATTCAAGGAGACAACAAGAGGCAGAAAAATGACCTCATTTCCCCCCAGTGAAGAGACAACAGAATCAAAGAAAAAATCAAACATGCTTAAGATGAAAGAACAACTCGAACCACCAACTCCAACCAAACTCCAATAAAGGTCATCAACCAAATTTCTTGCCTACTCTTTCTCTAAATATCATGATAACTTCTACCTGTTCAACAGTTCCTATTTTCGTTTATATCATCCAACATACTAATGAATCTTCAATTATTTTTAATTGCATCGTACATAAATGCAGGCCAAGTGGCTTTCTTTTGTCATCACTTTTGGTTTGTATAGAAGTAAGGTAATTTACTATAGTTCGTTTCCCTGAAAAACATTTCCAACAAGAAGAGAAATTACCAAATACTGTACCATTTGCCAATACTTCCTCCGAATATGAAGTACTAACATCTACCTTCCACCTAAACAGGCTCTTGGAAGGAAAGATAAAGTATGCTACAGCTTGTTGCTTTTGGGTTCTACTTCATCTGGTGATATCGCTTTCCGCTATAAAACAAAGGTAATGAAATCATACTTACAACTGCTTCTCTACTCATAACTTATGCATATATATGTAAAGGGATTCTTAAAGAACATTTGGAAAAAAAATCAACAATGTGTTGTGAAAGGTGATCACCAGTGCACCTATACCAAGAGGCAGCGCATAGCAACCTCCGACTCTATTCTTCAACTCATTCTCCAGCTCTTCAGGTAATTCACGTCTTCTTTCTTCCTTTCTTCTTTCTTCTTCACTTCTTCAACAGTTTCTTCATTCTTTTTTTCCCCTTCCTTCTCCTTCTCTATTTTCTTCACATTCAGCCTTCCATTTCTCCTTCTCTATTTGTTTGATTCCTCCTTCTTCATTTCTCTATTAATATCACTGCCTCAACTTAGTTAAAAAATTAATAGTACACCATCTCATGTAAAAAGTTTCAACTACTCTGGGAACACTTAGTACCAACAATAGTAAAGGTGAACAGAAAGGTGATTACTCACGAGAATATGAGACCTAGCGGAATTAATAGAGCCTTAGCTTACACTATCATAAAGGAGAGAGAAATAGAAAGGACCCTACTCTGGTTAATAATGATCATCCTGCAAATTAGTCTATTGCTCGACTGTGAAATATTAGTATGCCTAACGCTTGGCCATTTCCCGCCTCTCATATATGTGTGCTCTGGTCTTTCCTCCGGTCTTATTGTTGCTGAATAGCCGTTCATAAACACAACTTACTCATTAGCTGCCGCAACTTTGATTCTATATGCCTTACCGAAAATTAGGAATTGGACACTTAACTATTCCTCTTTGATTTCTATGCATATTAATTACTGGTCGCTATGGTACACCGATTTCAGATTTCAGGCCTCATTCTTAACTTTATTCATCACAGTCATTCATATGTGAAACTTCATTCATAGTGTTATGCTTTCGCTCATTCTTCAAAGCTCCAAATTTCTGACGCAGTGATGATTACTCATAAGGAAAAGCAAAAAATGAAATAAGCTTCATTCTGTCTCATTTTGGATTTTGCAGGTCGCTTTATTTCTTCGCAGGTGTTGCCATTTGCATGTACGTTCTGCTTCAAACGTATTAATGTTTTGCTCATTTTTCCTGCTTCACCGTGATTGGCCTGCTAGACTATGGTAAAGTCCTCGTTCCTCGCTTCAATCATTCATACCTTGTTGGAAATTATTACTCTCCCATTTCTTTATGCTATTTGGTGAGATATAAGCAGTAAAGACTAAGAAAAATTAAAGTCGCAGCACTTTGGAAATATTAAAAAAACCATTCTACTAATGAATCCTCCTTACACTCACCTTGCATTAATTATTTCCCTAAAGTGAACGTCCAAATTTTTGTCGCAGGCAGCATTTTAGGAGAAGCTGATGATTTCTCCACCTCTGTTTGTAGCTGCAGTGTAGAAAAGCATGGAGGAAAGATCATCATTGAAAGTATCAGATATGATTGTTAAATCCATCAACTTCGGTTTGGCTATGCCCTTGGTGAAAATTATTAATCTACGATTTCTTTCACTGTTTGATGGGATATAAACAGTAAAGACCAACCAAATTAAAGACGCGGCACTGCCTAAAGATTAACAGAATAGTCTACTGCTGATTTCCCCCCTCACACTTAGCACATTAATTACTTCCCTAGAATGAACTTCAAAAGTTCACTCAAACCAACATTCCAGAGGAACCTGATGATTTCTCCACTTCTGTTTGCAGCTGCAGTGTAAGAAAGCATGGAGGAAGGATCATCATCAACAGAACCAGATACGATTGTTAAATCTATTAAATTTGGTTCGGATACACCACAAGAAATAGTAAGTACACGGTTATGCAAAGCTTCAGCTTTCCTTCACTACCCAATATTTCCTCTAACAAATATTTGTATAGCTCTTGATTATTTGCAGTTACATGAAGGTTCAGAAACACATACCCGGTGCCTCTTAAGCTTGCACATAATTCTTTTGCGCCCACGTACAACTGAAACGCCTGCAGTTATCACCTTCGATCCTTCTAGAAAAGTGACACTGTAATTACATAAGTTGTAGGAACAATCTGTATTTCAAAGGAGCCTTATCAATGCATTCGTACAACATGTTATCTTCAATGGTTTATTACTTCCATTCTCAGATCCTATTTTGCACATACACAACTGCAACTTGCAGGTGATAAAAAAGGGGAAGACCTCCTCCCACATTTACCTCCCCCTTAATATATTTCCCGATGCACGGGCTCCCGTCCTCTAGTACATATATATTAGCGACACTTTGTTGGACTGATTTTCCTAGTGTAGGTGGATTTTCCTAGTTTATTTAATTCTCTTTTTTGCAGTCGGTTAAACCTACTGGGTACATATTTTGTGTACTCATCCCTGCTTCTTCTTCCTCACAACATCTAGTTAGGGACTGACATGTGACGGTTGAGTTAGTGGCGAGGCTGAGGGTCTCAAGTCCGCATTAGATGCCATTTTTCAGTTTTAGTAGTTTTTATTGTGAATCTAAGACTATGGTATATTTACTTCCTTGCAGTATTGGTTCAGATGCTCTTTTGTACTTGTTACACCAGGTCTTTAATGTTAGCGATGTGTTTTCATATTTATCTTTCTCTTACGTGAGTTTACAGTCCTTTAGTTTTGATCCATTTTTGAATCATGACATTGGTTGTAAATCATCTCATTAAGGATAAAAGAAAAATTTTAAAATTAAATTGTTATTCATTATAGTAAGGTGACCTTTTTTTTAACAGACTAAACAAAAAAGGCTGTCATATTAAAATGGGATAGAGGGAGAATAAATTGCTTCCAAATATTGTACATTATACGTAATAAAGGATAAATACAAATAAAGTGAAATCATTAATGAAATACAATTAAATAAGCTTTTCATAGTTGAAAATTTTATTTAAAATTCTACATAAATATTCAACTTTTCAGATCCGAACATTGCTCCCATAAATGCTCTATTAATACATTCCATAGTTCAAAATGAGCTTCTTTGTCTTTAATTTTTTTTATGTGGAGCTAGAAATTGTTAAAATCAATAATTTTCATTTATTGTCATTTCTATAATCAGAGTTGAGCCTTTCACCGTATCTTGAATAAATACATTAAGATCATGATCATTCTTAACTATCATGAAGTTAATATATCATGTAGCACTTCTTTTTTAAAAACCTGAGGGCCCTTGCGATAATTGCAAAAACAGGTTGCAAAACTCTGAATTATAATTTACAGTAGAGTTAACAAAAGATTAATTTGAAAAGGTCATATATAGAAAAATTAGTTTATAAAAAAACAAACTTTTATATCTAAAATTAATATCATAAAAATATTACATAACCAATAATTTTAATACACAAGAGATTTAATTAAAACATACAATTTATGTAATGTTTAATTAAAAGTTTGGTATAACAAAATAATATTAAAATATTCAATAAAGTAAATTGGTGTGAGAATAGTGTTAAATCAAATATGGTATAACACTATTTACACATTAAAATGGTAAAGAATTTGATGTTGAATTGAAGCTCCAAAACAAAAAATATTACACCAAAATAAAATTTGATGTAAAATTTAATATTGAGTTGAAGATGGTCATAAAGTTATAAATTCTTAGAACAATTTTAAATTAATATATCATAATAATTAAGATTAATTAAATGATTTTACAAATACAAATATAAAACTTGAGCAAAAAATAACCAAATTCACATAAATTAAGGCTAGATCCGACCAAGTCTTGGAATGTCCAAAAGCAAGTAATAGGGGGTAGAGAAGTTTCATAATACCATAATAAAGTTGATTGTGAATAACAATTACTTCCTCCATTCAAAATAAGCTGAACATTGCTTCCTCTATTTTAAAATGAATTATCTAATTTGATTTTATACTGAGTTTAAAAAAATAAAAAATATTTTTTAATTTTATGATTTCAAACTAAAATTATTTTAGATATACCAAAATATTCTTTAATTTTGTGGCGTTAAACACGTCACATGAAAATTCAATATTAAAATATTACAAAAAAAATAAAATAAAAAAAGATCTTTTTTTTTAAATACACTTAAAAAAAAACTCATTCTTTTTTAAATAAGAAAAGTTCTTATTTTGAAGAGAAAAAAGTAATTTTCACACCTCGTATCAAAAGTACGAACAACATATCAAAGAGTTAACTTTTTGTTCCTTTTTAATTGTTATAATTTTTTTAACAATCAAATGATATAAATTTTATTTAATATTTTAAGATATATTTTTTAATCATATTGATAGGAAAAAAATTATAATCTATAATACTTCTCGTACAATTTTTGAATATTTAAATTTTTATTTTAATATAATTTAATTTAACATTAAAAATAATTCAGATTGACACTTAAAAATATGACATGATAACAGAAAAAAAAAAAGGGGACATCCAAAGAGGTAGGAATTTAAGTTTTGAAGTAATTAAAGCTTATGATGACTGTGTGTGTCTTTGTTACAAAGCAAAATTACTGTTGCTAAAGAGAATGGACAACATATCTTACTTTAAGTACAAAACGTGTCGATGTTTTATTTGCTTCATTTCCTAATTACAGAGTGTGTTCTTTCCCTAACCTCTTTTCCTACGATGGACAGAAAACTTTATTGTTTGATCAGTTTGTACACATTGGTAAATAAATTTTCTCTAGGAAATTGTTATTTAATGTAGTTGGGTCTATTCACAAAAGGGGTTAATTAGTTGGTAAGTGTACTAATTTTTATTTCTCCAATTTATTTTGTTATTTTTCTAAAAGAGTAGAAACAATAAATTTTATTAGTATTATAATAAAAACATTACTCATTATGAATAACGATCAAATTAATTTCAAACAGCGACATATAAAATGTGATAACATTGAGACATATGAAAAAAATATGATGATCAATAATAAGTGAAGAAGTGAAATTTGACAATTTTTCAAAAAAAGATCTAGTAATATTCAGCCTCAAAGTAATGTTCTCAAATAGTAAAACTGCAACACCATGACTTGTTATTTGCTTTACTCAATATCTTCTTATTTCTATATATGAAAAGCTATTAAGTATCATCACTTGTAAAAGAAGAATGAGGCTCAACAATGTTTAATAAAAATTTGATAGACTTAAGTATGATTTGTTATATGAGTCCTACACATTGATGTAATGACCTGACCACATCGTTATGGGTAGGTCAATGCGGAAGGAAATTGGGCTAGAAAATTTTCGGGTAGTAACTTAAAAATTTTCAGCTTAGATCAGATTTAGACAAAACTTGAGTCATGTAAAGTTTGGGGTAATATGCTAAGGTATTGAGGGGTAATTTGTAAGTTTTGATCTTTGGGGATGGTAGCCAAGACGATAATGAGCCTATAGGGCTTTACGAAATTAAATTCGTGGGGGTAGAACTCTCGAAATTGATCTTGACGCAAAGAGTAGATAATACATCATCAAGAGAGGGTTTGTGTGCGTAATGGGAACTTGGAATGCGAGTTATGAAGTTTCAATCACCATGCAACCTGTCACGGCGAGATGGATCCCGCTATGGTGATGCCTCCATAGCGGTGCCACCATGATGGGATAGTCACGTATTTTAAATTTGAAAAGTCCCAATTTTTTTTTTTTATTTCTCCCACTTCATTCTCGAGAGACCAGCAATGACTTAGGGTTTATTTTCTTTAATTTTCACTTGTTTCGTCAATAAAAGTAATTTAATTGTTCGTCTAACTTGTTAATTGATTCATATACCTTAGAATCTAGGAGAATTATTGTAGGAAAAGGTCTTGACCTACAAACTAATGGTGGGAAAAACCTTAGTTAGGGAAGATGATCATAAAAGTGGTTAAGGTTTACGATTTTGATATTATCTGAGAAAGTTAGGGTATAGGTTGTTAATTGTTGTATTTCTTAATTGTTTATAGACAAGAACGAACCAGGACTTTGGAAAATGAAAAAAGCTTCGATTATTTAGTGCTTTCGAGGCTTGTTTCGGATATGTGATGGTTTAATATTCTCATTTGTATGATATATGTTTGTTAATTACTTAGTAGTATTTCTTGCATGTATGTAAACAAGCAATGATGATATAAACCCAATAAATAATTCTCATGATCATATTGCATTCAGTGAACCTATTATTTGAACTTTGCAAGTTGTGAATTAATCACTGTTGTTATTGTGATTGTGTTTGTAGATAGAGTGCCATATTTTGATATATTATTGGATAAGGTGTCATATTCTGACATATGATTGGATCGAGCGTCACGTTTTGACACATTATTGAATTAGATGTCACATTATGACATGTTATTGAATCGAGTGTCACATTCTGACACACAGTTTGTATGGGTATGGGCCCTATGAGAGGACCATTATTGACTGTTGCATTGAGACTGATAGTCACCGAATTAGAATATTGAGTATGAATTATAAACTTGTTGCTTTATCTATATATGTGTGGTTTACTATGTAGAAATAACTTGTTATATATTTCTCTTATTGGAATAGCCGTGTGATCTTACCAGTATACTATCATTAGTGTGCTAATACTGGACTTGCTTTTTTTTTCGTAGAGTACACGACATCTTTAGTAGTCTTTATTGTATTTTTGAAAGTATGATGTGTTTACTTCAGATCAATATTGGTTTGGATACTCTTTTGCACTTGTGACACCATGTCTTGGATGTCAAGTATAGTGATGTATTTTTGTATCTATCTATCTATAGAGTTGGTTATTACTATTTATTTTGAGAACTATGGTCCTTCAGTCTTGACCCATTTTTTAGTCATGACAAGTTTTGTATCAGATCTCTAGGTTCACCAGTCTCACGAGTCAAAGTGTTGGGTGTCTAGTTGAGTCTTGCGGGTCAGTGTCTGTATCTATCTTCGAGAGGTTACAGGATGCTTTTACTAACAAACCTCTTTTATTGGTTCCTTTTCGTGTGTTCCTCCATATCAAAGTATTTAATCCACTTTTTCTATGCAAATGCTAAAGGGTAGAGCTGGAGATGTGGAAGGTGAGCTCACACAGATTGTCAAAGCCCCTACTCTGGTCGAGGTAGAGATCGTGGGAGGCTAGAGGCCAAGGTTGATCTAGAGCGGTGGTACCATATCGAGGAAAGACTAGAGGGACATCTCCTAACCCTATTGTTGAACCTAATTCTGAGCCTGGGGGAGAGCCTGAGAGGCATCCCAAGGATCTAATCGCTCCCTTATAGTTCCAAATACTATACCAGCACTTCAGGAGTTACTAGTTCAACTGTTGGTCAGATCAGAGGGTACCCCTACCACTGGTGATCTTTCGAGTACTTCAGTTCCTCCCATGCCCATTGGTCTCTCTTAGCTTCTTCAGGGACCTAGTGTTGGATATCAAGCTACAAGATTATTTATAAGGCCCTCTATTGCAGTATCGAGATTCTCATCCCTACCAGTTACTACTAGTACTACTATGTCAGTTTGGAGCAGAAAAGACTTGAGAGGTTTGTGAGATTGGCCCCACCTAGTTTTGACGGTACATTAAGAGATGGGACTTATGACTTCTTGATAGAGTGCCAAGATCGGTTGTATAATTTGGGTGTCCTTGAGATAAATTGGGCGGCATGCACTTCTTACTAATTCATAAGGATCGCTAGGGAGTGGTAGAGGTCAGACTTTGTCTGCAGGTTGGCTGGTACTCCTTCGATGGGTTGGGAGTCGTTCACAAAGCTATTCCTTGAGAGATTTATACCTTACAGCCTTCGTGACTAGCGTCTAGATGAGTTTGACATTGTGTGTGTGAGCTTTCCTTGCTAAAATTCATATGCTATGTTTCAATTCAGAACTTAACCTGTCACTCTGACTTAGACTATAGGTTAGTTGGTTAGGTAAGGATCTTAGGTCGTTGTTTATATCAGTCCACTTAGCCTAAATAACCAACCAAATGTGTAAAGTATTCCTTAATCCCAATGTCTGAGCGTTGCATGTACCCTTTTCTTTGTAAAAACCTGTGTTACTTAGCCTTGTTAGATGTAAAATTCTAAAATTGACCCTGGTTCTCTCTTGAACATTGTGCACCTTGACTGAGGCAAAAAACTTAAGCTGAGGGTGGCTACCAAAAGTGGCCCTGGTTCCTAGGTTGGATATAGTGCACCTCGACTTAGTCCAAAAACCTAAGTTGAGGATGGCTAGTATAAGGGTAAACACAAAAATGAGGTGGAAGATAGTGATACATGGAAAAAGGGATAAAAATGCGATCTGGGTGCAAGAAAAATAAGTTGATGCCTAATCAATAAGGTAAGAAGAAAAATGAAGTGAAAACAAAAGGAAAAAAGCTGAAAAATAAGAGTAAGGCACCCAGAAAAGCTTAAAATAGGAAAAAGGGAGAATAAAGTGAAAAATGATAGTGTTAATAGGGCAAAAGTGTATAAAAACACAGTGTCAAGGAGGGCCTTTAGTCACTATGTTCCTAAAATATCACACCAAATCCCCTTAAGCCTACGTTACAAGCCATAAAGTTCTAAAGTGATCCTAGTCCAAGTAGTCAAAGGTCATAGTCATGAATATAGGGGCAAGCATATGGCATTGATCATGGTATTTGAATGTCTTTTGTGAGAGTGAGTGATTTTGCATAGTCCCAAGCATTGAATCTGAAAATGCCATCCTGAGAGGGATATGAGACTTCTTTTTGTGAGGGCACTTATATTGCATTGTTGATATTGGACTAACTCAGTGAGTGTTGCTTATTGATATTGCCTTGCTTGTCATAGTTGCACTGTCATATATGTTGATATGTATTGGTTTGCTTGTTAGCTATCTGATATGCTTTTAAAAGTGGTATCTATGCTTGAGTTTGATATGATGTATGTCATTAGATTGAGGTCTGTGTTTGATGTCGCCCAAGCTATACCTCTTTTTTCAAGGCTAAAGCGCTCGTTGTCAAGATATATAACCTAATCGAGGTTAGGGTCGATCACACAGGGAATAGGGTAGACTTAGAAGAATTTCAAGCAATTCGGATGGATTAACCTACTTATCTCCCCAAAAGGGGAGGTTTGTAAAAGCTATAGAAAGTAATCCTAAACTAAGACAAGTGTGAAATCAATATGAAGAGTAACTAGGGTATTGTGTTCCCCATGATTCCCTGACTCAGTATTACTAGATAATCGAATTCTTTTCTAGTGTGTAGTATACCGAACAATAAATTAAGTTTACCAAACCCTTTGATTCAGGATAGAGGTAAACTTCACTACGTAATTTGATCCATTCCCGCAGTATGACATTACTAACCCTTATCAATTATTCCAGTACAACCTCTCCTTGATCCAATTTGGTTGATTAGACGAGAAACATCAATCGAATCCTGTTAATTAATCTCTTTTCTTATTCATTACTACCTTGATCCAGTCAGTAACACTAGGTGAGTTCTAACGTTGGTCACCGTTAAAAAGCAATCAAATCGAAGAGAATTAATTAATACATGCATGCACACTTTTCAAGAATTATGAATTATCCAGTTTTACTTAGTTCTTCATGATTCCCACAACCCTAGTTGTAGAGTTAGATACTCATTACCGGTGTAGATGCAAGAATCATGATATTGAGTAACATAATTAAGCACTAACATAAATCAAATTATGAACAAGAAATTCAAGCTCTTCAACAAGAATCATAAGATTGAATTAAAGAACACAGAATAATGTTTCACAAGTGTTTCACAATGTTCTTCACTCTTTCTTACTGTCTCTCTGAAGTTTCGTAGTGTTCCGTACAAAAAATAACCTAAGAAACCTATTTATAGTATTTAAAATACAAGACCAAAATGAAATAAAAGAACTGGGCCGACATGCTCTACAATCAACTCTACGGTCCGTATAAAGTTTTATGGCCCCTCGGTCAGGGCTTCATAGATTCCTTCAGCAAATCTAGGGTTGACTTCTACGAGACCCATCTACGGGACATATAAAATTCTACAGCTCGTAAAGGATTTTGTCTAATGAATTTTCAGCAACTCTGTACTTTCTGATCCTCGGGGTACGACACATGGTCTATGACTCAAAAAAACTTTTATGGCTAGTTTGCATGTTAGTAGACTCAACTTCAAAAAATCACCCTTCACTGGATTTTGGTATGAAAGTTACTTTATGGTCCCGTGGAAACTTTCACGGCCCGTAAAGGGTGTCGTAAAACATCATCTTCTGTAAATTCTGCAGACTTAGCCCAAAAATCATGTCAACCTTCTAATCCTGCAAATCAAACATAAAAACACATCAAATCTACTAACATCGCTGTGAGAACACACAAAATTTTAAGTTTTAAGCATAAAAAATATTGTATTTTGACAACATATCAACATCCTTACTTAAAATTGTTGCTTGTCCTCAATCGACAAACTCAATCTACATAAGCAGTATAGTAACAACGTAGTGTCCAAGGAGGGCATTATGGTTGATCTGGTGAAGATTGGCACTATTTGAGGTCAAGATAGGCCCACGTCTATGGAGATTCTTCAGATTGGCTGGGTATTACAAATGCTTTGTTGAGGGCTTCTCCACTATTTCCACCCCATTGACCCAATTGACCTACTAGGGTATCCTTTTTGTGAGTATGAGGAGTGTGAGTCGAGCTTTTGGAGGCTCAAGGAGTTATTCACCACCGAACCTATCTTGACTCATCTAGTTAAGGGTATGAGTTTTTACTGTATATGTGATGCATTCGGTGTTGGTTTAGATTGTGTTTAGATATAGAAAGGTCGAGTTATTGCCTATCCCTTCCGATAGTTGATACCAAACGACCCTAACTACCCCACTCATTATCTAGAGTTGGTAGCAATAATCTTTGCATTGAAGATGTGTCTATACTAGTTATATGGGGTCCATTGTAAGATATATACAAACCATCACAGCCTTTAGGTCATTCTGAGTCAGAGGGACCTAAATTTCAAAGAGTAGCATTGGTTTGAGCTCCTAGAAGATTATGATTTATCTATTCTCTTTCCTTTGGGAAAGGCAAATGTGGTTACGGATGCCTTGAGCCAGAACGCAGAGAGTATAGGTAGCTTAGCCTACCTACCTATTGTGGAGCTTCTTAGCTTTGAACAGGATGGTTATTTTGGACCTCTCAGACTCTGAGTGAATATTGGCCTTTGTTGGGGCTCAATCTTCCTTACATGATCAAATTCGTGGCTTGGTAGTTCAAGGATGAGGCGTTGATTGAGTTGCGATAGATGGTATTCAAAGTAAGGGTTGTGGGCTTCTATAGATTTAGACAGGGTAATATAATATGACAATTATTTATATATTCCTAGAGGGGGAGATTTGATTCAGTTTATCCTTCGTGAAGCCTATAACTCAGGATACTATATTCATTTGGGCATTGCAAAGATGTATCATGATTTGAGGTAGCATTACTAGGGTACGATATGAGGAAAGATATCAAAGACTGTATGTCTCATTGCCTTAGCTGCCAACAAGTAAAGGCGGAGCATCAGAGACCTAGTGGGGAGTTTCAAAGATTAGCCATTCTTGAGTGGTAGTGAGAATGGATCATGATGGACTTTGTAATAGGTTAGCCCTGGACCCCCAAGGGTATTGATAGTATATGGATCATCATTGATCTATTGACTAAATCTGGTCATTTCCTCCCAGTACGATCTACTTATAGTGTAGAGCAGCTAGCCCATGTTTACATATAGGAGGTGTTCCATTTTCATGGTATGCTAGTGTTTGTTATCTCAGATGATGGGTCACAGTTCACATCTAGCTTCTAGAGAGCCTTTCAGAAGGAGTTAGGCAATCGAGTAGACTCAGTACCGGATTTTACCCTAGATAGACGGTCAATTGGAGAGCACTATTAAAGTCTTGGAGGATATGTTATGGGCCTGTGTATTGGAGTTTGGGGGGTCAGTGGGTTAGATTTTGCCTATAGCGGAGTTTGTGTACAACAACAACTACTATTTGAGTATTCAGATGGTCTAAATTGAGGCCCTATATGGTAGGCGTTGTCGCACTCCCATTACTTGGTTTGATTCCTCAGAGCCTAGGCTGCACAGTACAATATTACTATAGGAGGCCTTAGCCAGAGTTCGGATGATCCATGATAGGTTGAGGACAACCTAAAGCTAACACCAGAGTTATGGTGACCGTAGACACTGCCCTCTATCCTTTGGTGTTGGTGATTGGGTATTTTTGTGGGTATCGCTCTTGAAGGGCGTGATGAGGTTCAGTATATGGGGCAAGCTTAGCTCCCGATATATTAGACTATTTGAGATTTTGAGGAGAGTTGGTGAGGTTGCATATGAGTTAGCCCTACCTCCAGCATTTTCAGCTATCCACCCAATTTTTCATGTTTCTATGCTATGTTGATACATCCCAGATAAGTCCCACATGCTTCAGTATGATTGTATTGATTTGGATGAGTTCGACCTTTGTTGAGGAGTTGCTAGATATATTGGCCAGAGATGTATGCCAGCTTCATGCTAAATCCATTCCTGTAGTTAAGGTCCAGTGGTGACACCATCTAGTTGAGGAGGCTACCTAGGAGGCCGAGCAGGAGATGTGAGAGCCATTTCCCAGCTTATTTAGGCCCTTGGGTATGATTCTATCCTTACTTTTGTGAACGAAAGTTCTTTTAGTATTAGATCTATGACTTTAGAGTGGTAAGCATGTTTTTCTATAGGTTTCCCCTATACAAAGTGTCACGAGATTTGGTAATAAAGAAAGATAAGTCCTTGCTACATTAGATCATTCTACATTCTTAATTGTATGGCTTATAGATTGGCCTTACCACCTAGCCTCTCTGGAGTCCATCTAACATTTTTCATGTGTCCATGTTGAAGAAGTATCGTGGGGATGGAGATTTTATTATTAAGTGGGACTCAATATTACTAGATAAGAATCTTTAATACGAGAAAAATCCAATTGTAGTTCTTGATCATCATGTCCAAAAGCTGAGGACCAAAGACATTAAGATGATAAAGGTCCAATTGGTTAAGGAACCCCTTGGAATATCGAGGACATACATGACAAGTATCCTTACTTATTTGATGATTCAAGTACTATTCTACTCTTACCATAGCCGAGTGTTCCCTATTTTGATCACTCGAGGATGAGTGAGGAGTAAATTGGTATTTATTGTGAAGCTCTACCCCCATCGTTATGGATGGGTTAATGAAAAAAGAGTTTTGGCTAGAAAAACTCCCAGGTAGTAACTTAGAAATTTTGAACCTAGGATAGACTTAGACAAAATATGAATAAAGTGAATTATGGGATAATCCGATAATAGATTAGGATTTGATTCATGAGCTTGATCCCTTGAGTTGATAGTTAAAACAATAAGACGCCACTATGCCTTTATGAAATCAAATTTAGGTGGATAGAACTCCTGAATTTGATCTTGTTGCAAAGGATTGACTTTAAAACTCATAGTTTGAGGGTGTTGTTGCCAAATAGAGTTTCGAAATGCAAATTTTGAGTTTTTATCTCCGTGTAACCTAACACAACAGGATTATTTCATTTATCTCGCAACTGTCATGGCAAGATAAATGACCGTCATGGCGAGACAATCACGGGTTTAAATAACAAAAGTTCCAAAATCATTCTTATTTCTCTCACTTTGTTTTTGAAAGACCAAAAGCAACTTAGGGTTATTTTCCATCTTAGCTTTTGAGAGACCAGAAGCAGCCTAGGTTCATTTTCCATTTTGTCTTCAACCTATTTCTTTGATAAAAATAAGATAATCTTTCTTCTAACTTGTAATTTAATTTCTAAACATTAGAATCTATGAAAATTCTCTTAGGGAAAGGTTTTAACTTGAAATTGATGGTGTAAAAAGCCCTAGTTGGGAGAAGATGATTATGAAAATGGCCAAGGGTTAGGATTTTGATACAATTTATGTATTATAGGTCATTATTCGTTGATTCTTTGTATTTTTTGTTTGTTTTAGATCAAGAATGAGCCAGGTCTTTGGAAAAGGAATTCCTAAGGCTTATTTTGAGGTAGATAATGGTCATTTATATTATATGTGTGTAATGATCCTAAAGGTTATTTTTTAGAATTTTTAGCTAAATTATTGTTTTGTCATTCTTGAAAGTTGCTTTAAGTCATTTATGGTTGAGTTGAAAAGTCGAATTTCAAAAATATTGTGAAATGTTGGATTTTTGCTAAAGAAAAAGTTTTTTAAAGGTTTAAGTTTGAAAATTTTGAGTTTTGGAAGTCATCTTGAGTTTCGAGTGTCAAAATGCAATTCTGTTGATTCCATCAGCTCCGAAATGCAAAATCTAGTTTAGGAGAACTTTCATAACTGAATTTGGAGTTTAAAAGAAGATTTTGGACCCAAGGTTGCATTTTCAGTTGATTCTAGATCCTTCGTTTGACTTTGGTCAATATTTGGAGTTTGGAAGCTCTAATCAAAATTCTTACAGCTCGAGTGTTTCCTGATGCTGAAACCAATGCTAGAAATAGTCTTGTTGTAATTTCTAGAGTTTTCAAAGCTATTTTAGGTATTTGAGTTTTTAACTAGTTTAAACGAGCTTTTTCGAGTTTCGGGTTGAGGAGACCTCGAAATGGAATTCTAACATGTCCATTGAATCCAGAACGTCAATTCTGATATGGTTACAATTTATTTTATGTGTTTTGGTTTCCAAACAAACCTTGTGGGTCCATTTTGAGTATTGAAATTGCTGGTTTTTGACTGATCTGGTGCAGCAATTGTTGTTCTCCAAATTCGTGGGATTGGGACCTGCGTTCGCGGAGGCTTACCCTTTTGACCTCCACAATCGCGAATTGTCCCGCATCCACGGAGTGCCGCATATGAAAATACTCTGGTTTGACAGAGCCCTTGCCCGCATGCGCGAAGTTATGTGGAGCATTGAGCTACGCATTCGCACAGTACATTTTCACCTGAAACAGTAAGCGATTTAAAAGTGTGGGGATTTGTCATTTTCAATCATTTTTATTATTCCAAGTTGGGTTGTAGATTATTTCTTCTAGGTTTTTCAAGGCAAGACTATTGGGTAACTATTTTTTACTCTATTTCTCATCAATTAATTTGTGATTTTAACTTGAAGTTGGAGGTTGTTAATGAGAGAAATTGGGGGTTTTTCGGATATGAATTTTTTATTCAAAAATTGAGATTATGGATCCATTTTAATTCTATTTTCAAAATGGTTTCCACCGTTGGAATCCTTATTATGTGGGGAATGTTTTCATTTATTAATTTTCAGATTCTGGGGACTTTTTTCGGCATGGAATTTTTTACCATTTTATCCTTTTTATTTGAATTGGTTGATTTTGGTGTCATTGGCTTCATATTGAGATTATGAATCCGTATTTGGTTAGATTGTGTTATTTCGTGTGCGAATTCGTGGGGAAAAGCTCTGATATTTGCTTGATTTAGCTACTAAATAAGGCAAGTGGACTTCTATACCTTGTTAAGCTTACTTGAATATTATGTGTCCTTCATTTGTGACTTGAAATGATTGGATAATTGTTGTTGGACTAGATGGACTTGGTGAGTTGTGGAAATTAGGTGAAATTGTGAACCTCCCTTATGATGAGAAAATGTATGTTAGAGATTGATATGTATTGACTTGTGATTTGATATCGAGAATCCTATGTGGCATATGAATGTGAAATTGTGAATAATGTTGTGATTATTTCTGGAATTATTGGAGACATGGTGATGAACTTCACTTGTGAGTTAGAGAATGGACTATAGGTTGGAACGAATCCTCTTATTGACTTGAATTGGCATATATGTTGTAATGTGGAGTCTTGCATTCACCCATTGTCAATATATCCTATCATATATATATATATATATATATATATATATATATATATATATATATATATATATATTATGTGCATGGTGTTTGAGTATCACTGATGCATCACTAATGAGAAATAGGGATCGGGTCACATGTCCGTGGCGGGAAACATTGAAAGAGAAATAGGGATCAGGCCACACGTCCGTGGTGGGAAATATTAAAAGAGAAATAGAGATCGGGCCACACATTCGTAGGGGAAACACTGACATGAGATATTGAAACACCACGAACGGGCCTCACGAGCTGGGTAGGTACATGAACAGATATGTCCCTCCATGGATTCTAAACTGATGACATCAGTGAATGCGTATAGTAGGACAAATATGCATCATGATACTTGAAATTGCATTACATCATTTCATTTTATAGCACTTCATTACATATCATATCATTCTACTATGTGCATTTATGAAGATATCTTGTTTCAGTTATTGGGAATGCATTTATGAGACTATATCTATTGAGTATCTGAAACTATATGAAGATATTTGTTGTATGAACGAGCTATATGTTGAACCATTGTTGTATATCTGACTTGTATCCTATGGCAATTATTGAGAGTAGTCGATGTATAGATGTATATGTATATTGTTGTTGTGCTGGAACTTTTCTGAGTGCAGGTGTATAATTCGGCGATATGTGGTTGGTGTGGAAGGAGTATTTTGTTTTGTATGCTTTACTTGTGCATAAATCCTCTTACTGAGTACCTGTTTTTTGGTGCTCACCCCTTGCTACATGTTTTGTAGGTTGTGAGCCTGGTCCATCTTTTTAGACTTCTTCTAGTGTCCGGATCGAGCTTTAGGATTCTCTTGAGGGGTAGTTGCTTGTCTCTTCGGCAAACCCTCGAGTACTCATTATCTTGTTATGTTCTATTTGAGAACTAGATATTTGAGACTTGTATTTTCTTTCTGTATTGTGATTTAGAGTCTTGTATGTGTGACACCAGTCTTGGGATGGCTTCATAGACTTGATGTTCTAGTGTTTGTCCTATCTTTAGAATTTATCTCTTCCGCTTTAGCTTTTATAATGAATTGAGAAGGTTTGGGATTTTCTTGTCTTGGTGGGTTAGGCAAGTGCCATCACACCCATTTTTGGATCGTGACAATGAGCTTTTTAATTACCTCGTTAGTATAACCTCGTGTATGTGAATAAATAATGATGGAACGAACTTAAATAAATGACAACCCGTGATTAAATTGCATACAATGAACCTATTACTTGACTGTACAAGTTTGTAAACCATTCATTGCGGTTGCGGTCGTAGTCGTGATTGTGGTTAATTGTGGTTGTGGGATCAGGTGTCATATTACGACACAAATTTAGATCGAATGTCACGTTTCGACACATATTTAGGTCAAATATAACGTTCCAACACATATTTGGATCGGGTATCATGTTCCAACACATATTTAGATTGGGTGTCACATTTTGACATATATTTGAATCGAGTGTCACATTCCGACACATTATTGGATTAGGTATCAGATTTTAACATATCGTTGGATCGAGTGTCACGTTCCTACACACTAACTATTTGGATATTTCGTGTGTATATATATATATATGGTTTGCTATGTTACGATTACATATATATTTTGCTTATTGGAATAGCCGCATGATCTTACCATACTGTTGTTGTATGTATTAGTACAACATTTGCTCTTTGTCTGTTGAGTAAAGGGCGTCTTCAGGCAGCTATTGGGAAAGCTCAATCAGGAATCGCTAACACATCGAATTCAAGGGTGGGCCAGCTTTTTCAAGCTATCGTGGATTCATCTGGGATCCTATTCTATTTTTTTTTTTGGAAAAATATTTTTAGATATCATTTTATTTATGTTTTCCTAGGGTTGCATTTCTATATTTTAGATTACTAGTAGAGGTCTGGTACAATGACTTTTAGGTTCTAGTGTCACGCCCCGGGAGGGTACCCTAGACGTGGCCGGCACCCAGAGACTATTGCTAGCCCCTGAGCGAACCACTCAGCCTCATCACATCGCTCAACATCAACACAGCGGAGAAACATCGTAATATGAGAACCATAGAAAAGGGCCAAATGGCCAATCATCAATCTTAACATCAAAGGATTAAGCAAATACTCTCTTAATACATCAGAAAAAAAACATCAACATCAACTTCGACACCATGTCTACGAAGCCACTATCCTGACTCAACTGTCTAAGAGGGGTGTCATGACATGTCATGGCTACCGACATCAATGAAATAAAGGAAATAGCATAGAAGGGTCTCCCCCGGATAGCAACGAGGCTCACCAAAATCTGAACTTGAAACATTGGACTTCAACGGTGCGCCTGCTGAAATCCTCGAACTCCTGTATCTGCATCATAAAATGATGCAGCGCCAAATGGCGTCAGTACGTGGAATGTACTGGCATGTAAAATAGTTGAATAACAGGGTAAGTATACAACAATAAAGAAACATCGACTCCACATCATACTCCATCAGAAATATCAAAAGTCTATCTAAGGCAAGAGATTAGATTAGACCATTGACTCATCAACCTCTCATCAATCATCAACATCATAGCAAGCTCATCTCAAGGAACCTCAACATCAACTCACATCAAAAGAACATCACACCGACTCAGACTCAAGGGATCATCACCTCAATTCAAGGAGCATCACATCGACTCAAGAAACATCACATCGACTCAAGGACTCAACTCGAACATCACATCAACATCAACATCAGAGTTCTATCAAAGGAACCTAACGGGGAGTTTCTCTAACCGATAACCATCACTTATGAGCCAGTGATGATACAACGAAGCGATGCCGTTGCCACATCCATCCAATACCTTGCCCGGGGTAAAGGACATCACATCAGTGGATCCACAAGAAAACATCAAACATCAGTCCTCTTTTGGGACAAGATAGGAGTCATCCGCATTGCGGATCAATCCTCTCTTCCTACGCGGGCAACGTAGTTAATGGGTTTGAGTGGGACTCACTCTCTACCCATTTCGGTGCTCAATACTCCTCCCAGAAACTCGACATGCTCATAAAACATCATCATCATCAGTCCTATAGGGACATAATACATCATCATCAGTCACATAAGGACATGATATAATTTCTCAACATCAACATCAGTCCCAGAAGGACATAGTACATCAACATCGGTCCCATAGGGACATGGTACATCAACACCAACATCAGTCCCATAGGGACATAGTACATCAACTCATAACATTGACATCAACATCAAAACTCAAGAGACATCATTTAGCAACTATATTGTAATGCTAAGACCTCATTAAACATCATGCTCATCAACATCATCACCTCATCATCAATACCTCATCATAACATCATCATAACATCATCATCGTTCTAGATATTTTCCCTAACTTCATTATGCATGCTCCTTTTCAAACACAAAAATTATAGGGTTTAAAATGCACTTATAAAATGGATTATAATAGAAAGCAAAATAGTGATGATCATCAGTTTATGTAAGAAAAACTTCTTATACATAAGATAAAGTAGATTTCTTCATGCATCAACTCTTCATATTAACTTTGTCACATCAAGATATGATATTCCACACTTAGGAGGGCACATGGGAGGACATTCCCATGCTTTAGATTAGCCTTACATACCAGGGATGTTTTGCTAACAAAATTGTACAACCCCTCCTCTTGATTTCTTCAACTCACTTCCCTTTAAGCCCTAACTTTGGTGACCTTTAGGAAGAATACGCTTCAAAATTTGTGTGTTTGAAACCCTTTTCTTAGAAACTGACGTTTATTAGTCGTAGGGGAATATTTAGGAATTATAGGAGTGGACCAAATTTCCCTTCGTAATTTAAACTAATTTATCCCCGTCCTAAAATAACACAGTCCGCGACGCGGACCTGTCGCGAACAGTGTATTTTTGGAAATTCAACTCCGTCGAAAAATTTACAAAAAACATAAGTGTGGCTCCGCGACCGGTCCGCGACGCGGTCCTGTCGCGCAGGCACACTGTTTTTCGTTTTGGAACGAAAAATTATCTTCCGACTCGATCGCTCTAAAAATCGACTGAGACCCTCTTCCCGCTCCATTTTCAGTACTGATCACGAATCCACTCTCGGATTTTCAATCCGAGCATCGGAAGACGCGTTTTCCGCACACCTCTTCCCTAGGGGTATTTCTGCAATTTACCGGGTGTTACATTATCTCCCCCTTGGGATCATTCGTCCTCGAATGATGAGTGGGAACGATACCTGGCACGAGTAGACTCAAGACTCACTTCGATGCTCACTCAATAACGTCACTATCTCGACTTCCCATCGACCTCATTACAAATACTCAGACATCAACATCATAGTAGTAACATCAATTTATATAAAGGTAAGAATGTTACCTTCCACACTTTCATCGACCTCGAGCACGAACAGGTGCGGGTACTTAGATTTCATCTCTTCCTCAGCTTCCCATGTGGCTTCCTCAACAAATTGATTCCTCCACAGGACTTTGGCAGAGGCTATCTCTTTGTTCCTCAGTTTGCGAACCTGTCGATCAAGGATCTCGACTGGAATTTCTTCATAAGACAAGTTGTCTCTGACTCCCGTGCTCTCCACAGGAATTACCAAGGCAGGATCTCCTAAACATTTCTTCAACATCGAAATGTGGAACACCGGATGGATCCCATCTAGCTCGGAAGGTAAATCTAGCTCATAAGCAACCTCCCGATCCTTCATACGATCTGATAGGGGTCAATATAGCGAGGGCTTAATTTTCCCTTTTTCCCAAATCTCATGACACCCTTTATGGGTGATACCTTCAAGTAAACCCAATCGCTTACCTCAAACTCTAGGTCTCTTCTCCTCACATCTGTGTAAGATTTCTGACGGCTTTGGGCAGTCTTCAATCTTTCTCGAATAATTTTCACCTTCTCCATGGACTGGTGGACAAGATCGGGACCGATCAATTCTGCCTCTCCAACTTCAAACCACCCAATAGGTGATCTATATCTCCTCCCATACAATGCCTCATAAGGGGCCATTTGGATGCTCGCATGATAACTGTTGTTATATGCGAATTCAATCAAGGGTAAATGATCATCCCAATTTCCTTTGAAATCAAGGATGCAAGCTCTCAACATGTCCTCCACCGTCTGAATCGTGCGCTCTGCCTGACCATCCGTCTGTGGATGAAAGGCGGTACTCAAGCTCACTTTGGTACCCAATCCTTTTCTAAAGGACTTCCAGAACTGAGAAGTAAACTGGGCTCCTCGGTCCGAGATAATGGACAAGGGAACTCCATGCAACCTCACAATCTCTTGGATAAACATCTTGGCATACTCCTCTGCCGTGTTGGTCGTCTTGACCGCTAGGAAGTGCGCTGACTTCGTCATTCTATCCACAATCACTCATATGGAATCATGTTGTCTCCTCGACCTCGGTAGACCAATGATAAAATCCATGTTAATCATCTCCCACTTCCATTCTGGAATCTCAAAGTTTTGGGCCAAGCCAATTGGCTTTTGATGCTCAACCTTTACTTGTTGACAATTTGGGCATCTCGAAACAAACTCCGCAATATCCCGCTTCATTCCACTCCACCAATAGACCTCTCTCAAGTCATGATACATCTTGGTGGAGCCCGGATGAATGGAGTATCTAGTGTTATGGGCCTCAGCCAGAATCCTCTCTCGGACACCATCAACATCGGGGACACATAGTCTATTCTGGTATCTTAATACCCCATCTCCCCCTTTGGAGAAGACCATCACCTTTTGCTTTTGAACATCCTCCTTCAATTTAAGTATAATAGGATCTCGATCCTGCTTCTCTTTTACCTCAGTCACTAGGGACGATGCAGACCCATTCTGAACATTAATTCCTCCCTCATCGTTCTCCTCAAGCTGGACTCCCAATCGAGCCAACCTATGCACTTCCTTCACTAACTCCTTCTTTTCTTCTTCAACATGGGTTGTGCTACCCATAGACAACCTGCTAAGAGCATCATCAACAACATTAGCTTCGCCTGGGTGGTACATGATGCTCATGTCATAGTCCTTGAGCAATTCCAACCACCTCCTTTGTCGCAGGTTGAGCTCTCTCTGACTGAAGACATACTGTAAGCTCTTGTGGTCCGTGAACACATCCACATGCACTCCATACAAGTAGTGACGCCAAATTTTGAGTGCGAATACCACTGCTGCCAACTCAAGATCATGGGTCGGATAGTTCTTCTCATGAACTTTGAGCTGCCCGGAAGCATAAGCCACCACTTTACCTCTTTGTATTAACACACACCCCAATCCAACTCTTGACGCATCACAGTATATTACAAAACCTTCCGTCCCGTTAGGCAAGGTTAAGACAGGTGCAGTAGTCAACCTTGTCTTAGTGCCTGGAAACTCTTCTCGCATTCTTCAGACCACTCAAACTTGACCTTTTTCTGGGTTAGTTTGGTCAATGGGGCGGATAGAGAAGAAAAGCCCCCAACAAATCTGCGGTAGTAGCCTGCCAACCCCAAGAAACTCCTTATGTCAGTTGGAGAGGTCGGTCTTGGCCAACTGGCAACCGCTTCAATCTTTTGACCATCTACTCGGATCCCATCACCTGAAACCACATGACCTAGGAAGGCCACTAATTTGAGCCAAAATTCACATTTGGAGAACTTCGCATACAAATCCTGGTCCTTAAGAGTTTGAAGTACGACTCTAAGATGTTTAGCATGCTCTTCCTCACTCCTCGAATATACCAGAATATCATCAATGAACACAATCACAAACATATCCAGGTAGGGCCTGAACACCCTATTCATCAAATCCATAAAAGCTGCAGGTGCATTCGTCAACCCAAAGGACATGACCAAAAACTCAAAGTGGCTCTATCTTGTCCTGAAAGCTGTCTTTGGGATATCACATTCTCTCACCTTTAACTGGTGGTAACCCGATCTGAGGTCTATCTTCGAAAAGCATGAGGCACCTTGAAGTTGGTCGAACAAGTCATCTATCCTGGGAAGAGGATATTTATTCTTGACTGTGACCTTGTTCAATTGCCTATAATCTATGCACATTCTCAGTGACCCATCCTTCTTTCGTACAAAACAGAACGGGAGCACCCCAAGGAGAAACACTGGGTCTAATAAAACCTTTTTCTAACAGATCCTTCAACTGCTCCTTCAATTCTTTCAATTCAGCAGGGGCCATTCTATATGGTGGAATCGAAATAGGCTGTGTCTCAGGAAGTACATCAATACCGAAGTCGATCTTCCTATCAGGAGGGACTCCAGGTAAATCCTCAGGGAACACCTCAGGGAATTCATTCACAATTGGGACCGACTCAAAAGTAGGGGACTCAACATCATCAGATCTAACCCGTACAAGGTGATAGATACACCCTTTTGAGATTAATCTCCTCGCCCTCAGGTAAGAAATGAATTTACCCTTGGGTGCAACATAACCTCTCTTCCACTCTAGGACCGGTTCATTAGGAAAATGAAATGTAACAACTCGGGTCCTACAGTCTATGGATGCATGACAAGCATGGAGCCAGTCCATACCAAGGATCACATCAAAGTCAACCATCTCCAACTCCACCAAATTGGCCAAAGTGTCCCTATGATAGATTGACACTATACAGTCTCTATAGATCCTCTTAGCCAGAAGACTCACCAGTAGGAGTCGAAACAGTGTAAGGCTCAAGCAAACACTCAGGAAGAATCTCAAACTTATTAGCCACATAGGGTGTCACAAAAGATAAGGTGGCGCCCGGGTCAAGTAATGCATAACAATCATAAGAAAAGATTCGGAGCATACCCGTAACAACATCTGGAGCAACCTCTTGATCCCGTTGATTTCCCATCGCATACAGACGGTTCGTCCCGCCTCCTGCATTTGCAGTAGTAGCCTTCTGATGATTACCCTCGGGGGGCGCTGTAGAAGACTGAGCTCGATTACCTCTATCACTCCACCTCTGATTTCTCATAGGGCACTCATTCTGGAAGTGACCAGGCTGTCCACAGGTAAAGCAAATACTGGTGCCATCACGACACGCGCCAAGATGCAACTTACCACATTGGCTACAAGGGGGCTTTCCTCTCGAACCTTGAGCAACACTGGCTTGGGACTGAGGTCCCTGTGCTCTGAAGTTCTGATGGCCATAGGATCTCTGATCATACTTGTTTTGCTGAACAGGTGCACTTGCCACCGAAGGTGCATGGCTAGAAGACTTCTTTTGAAAGAAGGTCCTATCACCCTTGTTCTGTTTCTGCTGATTAGGCTCATGCCCTGCCGATTTAGCTTTCTTCTTCTGCTGCTCTTCTCTGTCCCTCTTTTTGTCCTCCTCAGTCTGCTGAGCATAGACCATAAGTCTAGCAATATCCATGTCTGGAATTAGCAACGCTGCCTTGCACTCCCTCTTCACATGCCTGCCCAACCCAGACACATACTTCCTCATTCTTGCCCTCATATCAAGGACCATCTCCGGAGCGTACCTGGACAGCTGGATGAACTTTAAGTTGTACTCCTTAACCGTCAGCTCCTCTTGTTTCAGATTCACGAACTCCTCAACTTTTGCCTCTCTCAACTCTTGGGAAAAGAAGTGATCGAGAAAGGCACTCTCGAACTCCTCCCACTCAGCCGGTTCAGCATCCTCACATCTAACATCCTCCCACTGGTTATACCAGACATTGGCAACATCCTTAAGCTGATAAGAGACCAGCTCGACTCCCTCCACCTCAGTCGCATGCATAGCCCTCAAGATTTTACGCATCTCATCAATGAAGTCTCGTGGGTCCTCCTCAACCTTTGACCCCGTATAGACTGGTGGGTTCATCCTCAGGAAATCTCGGAGCCTGGCTGCAGCCGTAGGCTCTTGGGAACTGGAGCTAGGGGCCTGGGGACCGCGACTGCTACTCTGAGAGGCCACTAACTGGGTAAGCATAGCAATAGCTCCCCTGAAGTCTGCTTCCGAAGTGGAGGCTGACTGAACGGGAGGTACTGGCGGAGCCTCAGCAGCTCTATCAGGTCATCCCCGTCTCCTTGTCCCATGCTGATTTGGGGCCTCGGGTAAAGGATTCTCAGTGTCAGGGACTGAGGCATCTCTTTAGGCAGCAGTATGTTTAGGAGGCATTATCTGCAAACGCATAACGCACGAATTAGAAAAGGGCTTCATAGAGCCAAGCTCTAATGCACGAACTCAGAACATCAAAGAAGGGTAACCATTTCCTAAATGCCCTGTAGCATCCTGTTTATGAAGTGTGGTGCACAACACACGCATAAACGGGACTCTACTAGACACGGCTTCATAGACTCCCTAGGACTCTTGAACTCTGTGCTCTGATACCAAGGTTGTCACGCCCCGGGAGGGTACCCTAGACGTGGCCGGCACCCAGAGACTATTGCTAGCCCCCGAGCGAACCACTCAGCCTCATCACATCGCTCAACATCAACACAGCGGAGAAACATCATAATATGAGAACCATAGAAAAGGGCCAAATGGCCAATCATCAATCTTAACATCAAAGGATTAAGCAAATACTCTCTTAGTACATCAGAAAAAAAACATCAACATCAACTTCGACACCATGTCTACGAAGCCTCTATCCTGACTCAACTGTCTAAGAGGGGTGCCATGACATGTCATGGCTACCGACATCAATGAAATAAAGGAAATAGCATAGAAGGGTCTCCTCCGGATAGCAAGGAGGCTCACCAAAATCTGAACTTGAAACCTTGGACTTCAACGGTGCGCCTGCTGAAATCCTCGAACTCCTGTATCTGCATCATAAAATGATGCAGCGCCAAATGGCGTCAGTACGTGGAATGTACTGGCATGTAAAATAGCTGAATAACAGGGTAAGTACACAACAATAAAGAAACATCGACTCCACATCATACTCCATCAGAAATATCAAAAGTCTATCTAAGGCAAGAGATTAGATTAGACCATTGACTCATCAACCTCTCATCAATCATCAACATCATAGCAAGCTCATCTCAAGGAACCTCAACATCAACTCACATCAAAAGAACATCACATCGACTCAGACTCAAGGGATCATCACCTCAGTTCAAGGAGCATCACATCGACTCAAGGAAACATCACATCGACTCAAGGACTCAACTCGAACATCACGTCAACATCAACATCAGAGTTCTATCAAAGGAACCTAACTGGGAGTTTCTCTAACCGACAACCATCACTTATGAGCCAGTGATGATACGACGAAGCGATGTCGTTGCCACATCCATCCAATACCCTGCCCGGGGTAAAGGACATCACATCAGTGGATCTACAAGAAAACATCAAACATTAGTCCTATTTTGGGACAAGATAGGAGCCATCCGCATTGCGGTTCAATCCTCTCTTCCTACGCGGGTCACGTAGTTAATGGGTTTGAGTGGGACTCACTCTCTACCCATTTCGGTGCTCAATACTCCTCCCAGAAACTCGACATGCTCATAAAACATCATCATCATCAGTCCCATAGGGATATAATACATCATCATCAGTCACATAAGGACATGATATAATTCCTCAACATCAACATCGGTCCCAGGGAGACATAGTACATCAACATCAACATCAGTCCCATAGGGACATGGTACATCAACATCAACATCAGTCTTATAGGGACATAGTACATCAACTCATAACATTGACATCAACATCAAAACTCAAGAGACATCATTTAGCAACTATATTGTAATGCTAAGACCTCATTAAACATCATGCTCATCAACATCATCACCTCATCATCAATACCTCATCATAACATCATCATAACATCATCATCGTTCTAGATATGTTCCCTAACTTCATTATGCATGCTCCTTTTCAAACACAAAAATTATAGGGTTTAAAATGCACTTATAAAATGGATTATAATAGAAAGCAAAATAGTGATGATCATCAGTTTATGTAAGAAAAACTTCTTATACATAAGATAAAGTAGATTTCTTCATGCATCAACTCTTCATATTAACTTTGTCACATCAAGATATGATATTCAACACTTAGGAGGGCACATGGGAGGACATTCCCATGCTTTAGATTAGCCTTACATACCAGGGATGTTTTGCTAACAAAATTGTACAACCCCTCCTCTTGATTTCTTCAACTCACTTCCCTTTAAGCCCTAACTTTGGTGACCTTTAGGAAGAATACGCTTCAAAATTTGGGTGTTTGAAACCCTTTTCTTAGAAACTGACGTTTATTAGTCGTAGGGGAATATTTAGGAATTATAGGAGTGGACCAAATTGTCCTTCGTAATTTAAACTAATTTATCCCCGTCCTGAAATAACACAGTCCGCGACGCGGACCTGTCGCGAACAGTGTATTTTTGAAAATTCAACTCCGTCAAAAAATTTACAGAAAACATAAGTGTGGCTCCGCGACCAGTCCGCGACCGGTCCGCGACGCGGTCCTGTCGTGCAGGCACACTATTTTTCGTTTTGGAACGAAAAATTATCTTCCGACTCGATCGCTCTAAAAATCGACCGAGACCCTCTTCCCACTCCATGTTTAGTATTGATCACGAATCCACTCTCGGATTTTCAATCCGAGCATCGGAAGACGCATTTTCCGCACACCTCTTCCCTAGGGGTATTTTTGTAATTTACCGAGTGTTACATCTAGGGAGTTTGTTTTCTGCACTATTTTAGATTATTCAGTTTAAGTTTATGAGAACTAAACTTTAGTTGCTATTTAAAACATGTTTTCACATCTTTAAATACTCATCTCTCGTTAGTCTATTTACTTAGGTGTAGTAGTGGTTCTCCCACGGAGGGTTAGCGTGGGAGTCAGTCACAGTGGAACAGTGTTGTGACAATTTTATTCTCTTATTATTGAATATTTTGAAGTCTCGTAAACTAAACCTTTGTGCATTATGTAGAATCTATTGTTTCTGTCTACAAAAAGATCAAATTTGCTTTTTGATGTCTTATTCAAATTTCAAGCACCTTAATAAATTATTACTATTTCAATATCATTCAATCGACTTGTCAAATTCAACGCAACATTTCAATACCATTATGTTAAATTCTTGAGCCAGTTTTATTATTCGAACTTTATATTATATTTTTTAATTAAAATTTTGCATTATTTATATTTTTACTTTATAAGTTCTGAATACATCCTACTGTCATCATACCTTACTTGAAGATTACATTGAGTACTTATTATTATTCAATCTATATAAATCAACAAGAGAAAAATGAAAACCCCTACGAAATTTAATTTAGGTCCCCAATCTTATTGAGTTGGTGCCTTGATCAAAACGATAAATTGAAATGAAAAACGTCCAAAACATGTAATAATACATGTATGCTATACCATGTGATATGTCCCCAAAAGTTGCATCTGAATGGTGGGTGGTTGGAGGTGCTAAGTCTTGTTTAAGGAAAAACAGACAAAGTTTAAGGTTGTTATGCATTTTATTAGCACCAAAAAAACTTGTAACCCTTGAGTGCCAAATACTTTTGAGTTTCAATAATATGCATTGGTGGTGCAAATATATTTACACAATCAGATCATTTGTAGAGTAATTGTTAATAAATCTCTTGATAAATATCGATTTGTGATCAAGTGAAAATGATACTTACCTATTGACAAGGTAAAAAGATAATTAAATTGTGTATGTAATTTTGTAAAGTCTCACTTCATCGGTTTAAGGGATGAGTGGTCTTTTTAATATGATTTGAGTGTTCCTTTTTTCATGAGCTCGTTTTTTTAAATTTAAATTAAATTAAAATTTTATTTCTTTACATTATCAAAGCACCAATTGTTATGGAATGTTGTGGACAAGATATTTCCAATATAAGGGGCTATAATGTATCTCTATATAAAGGTCTTTTAAAACGTTCCCCACTGAGGGATACAAATACCTACAACCTTTCATAATATGTCACATGGTTTCCATTGAAACGGAAATGGGACTTGATTGATTGAAATCTCTTTTACAAAGTTGAGAGCTTTTGGTGACATGAATAAAATCGAATCGAAAATTATTTTAAATTGTAATTTGATTCAAAAATCAAACTTTTTTTTTTTTTGACTAATGCTGTTTTTTTAATTTGGTTTGATATTGAAAAAAAAAATTGATTACACGTGAGTTGGTTTGATTTTGATTTTAAAAAATTAACTCGAGATCAAATCTACTCGATATTATATTTATAAATTTAAAATTTATTTTATACATAAAGTATTTACTTTGATATAATTTATAAATATTTCTTATAGTTTTTTCATAGTTTTATCTTTAAATATATTTATTTCAGGTTTAACTTAAAAATTTCGAATGAACCCATAAATGTTATGGTCCGTAGATATTAATAAGGGATAAAATTACTTTTTTGGTTCATTTATAAATATTTACTATTTTTAAATAGAGTATATTTTTTTATTTATTACCTAGATATACAATATTTGAAAAACTTTTACTATATATAGCAATTGTACTTGGCATTAAAAGTGAATTATATATGTATTTATATATTAAATAATTTAAGGCCCATAAAAGAGCCCAATATGTGCTATTATTTTGTCTATTTTAAAAAATTATTTGTAAAAATATATTATATAGTAATTTGATCTATGTTTTGTTGACATTAATTATTGGAACGCTCACTTTTATACTGTGAAACTTTTGTAATTTGTCATTTAATTTAGTTTATCCCTACATAATGACATAAATTTATCAGAAATCAAATTTGATCTATTTATTAGATTGAATTGAATTTTATAATAACCACAATTCATTTGCTCAAGTAGAAATTAGAATCAAGAAACACAAACATGAAATTCGACATATAATGAATCTTAATTAATAACAAAAAATTATTTACATACATAATATTTATTTATTCTTTTTTTCATATAGAATAATATCTACAGTTCTAAAAATATATATATAAATTAGCTATTGACTTCATCGCTTCTCCGTCGCTAATTGTTTATAGCGAATATAAATTCGTATAAAGATTAAAATAATGAATTATATTTTAAAACAATAAATTTTTATATTGTAGTAATTATTTTTAGTAAACATAATGAACAGAAAAAATATTAAGAACTAAATTAAAGTAATAGAAAATTAGAGTAATTAGATTAGATATCACAATAATTCGTAAAAGAAAGAAAGTAAAGTAAAGTAATAACAAAATAAGTTAATAGTTAAGTAAGACTTTTTTTATAGTTTAGATGTGCATTTAATAAAGTGTGCCAAGTTTGATGGAACTTTTAGCTATTAACTCGTAACAAAATAGAGCAATTGAATTTTTGAAATTACTTATAAGAAATAAAAAATAACAAAATTTCATAACCTTTTGAATAATTGGACCCACATATTTAGATGTACATTTAATCTATATTTTTACTTTTTCATTGAACTTCGATTGATTTTTTTGGAAATATCATGCATACTTTGCATAATGTAATAATTATTTTTTTAAAAAAAAATTAATTTTATAAAAATGTTCTTGATCATACTAGTTATAGCTTTCTGTATAATAAATATGATAGAAATAATAATTGAAAAACAAAACTTTGTAGAAAAAGTTAATATATGAAATTTGTGTATGGATATTTAACTACGTCGAGAGAATTTAGGGACAAGCATAATGCAAAATATATAATTTTTAATAAATTAGGATAAAATGAAAGATATATTCTTAATTCTTTATGCTTCATCTTTTTATTGAAAGATGCTTCTAGAATTTTTTTTTTTTTTTTTTTTTTGCTTATCTTTCTTGGTTTATTTTTGTTAGCATGTGAAATTACTTTTTTATCCTTGATCATCATTGATTTTATATTTTATGTAGAATATAATAGAAAGAAGTTTCTAGAAATATATTTTTTTGGGTATATTTTTTTATTAGTGTGAAATTGTATTTTTACCCTTTGTCATCCCACCTTTCACATTTCTATATAATAGAAATAGAAATATGTATTGAAAATGTATTACACTTATTTTGTGTAACAAAAAAAAAAAAAATCACTATGTATTAAAAATAAGTTATGCACATAATATAATGTATTATGCTATGCATAAAAAAAAACATGCAATACAGATTTATTATAAGTGTCTTAAAATGTATTAGGCTGATTTTGGTAAAAAAAAAAATGTACTATGTATTAAAATTATACATGCTATATAGATGTATTAAAATTATATAACTATTAATGATAAATATTTTTTAAATATGGTATACTTAGGTAAGTTCTCCTATTAATATAAATCTAATAAAATTCGAACTAAATCTATACTAATGCTAGCAACAAAAAATAAATAATTCAACACTAAGAAATATATAATAATGTTGAATATTTATTTCTTAATTTATATTGGTGTAGACAATTAAAATACATGACTTAAGTTTAGTTTTTTTAAGTTATAGTCATAAAATTAAATACTTATTAAATGTATTTTAGCACGATCCAATACTTTTAAATTATGATCATTTTTACTGACTTATTTATTTGACTACATTTACTTATGTGATTTCATTATTATTTTCTGTTGAAAATATTCTAGTGTCATCAATCATATTTATTTGTGTTATTTTTAAAGAAGACCTGCGATAGTTTTATTATGGTTGGACTATAGAAATATTTGAAGCATAAGTTAGTTATATGATTGTATGAATACTTTACCAAAAAAATTTGAAAATTCGAGAAATTTGGAAAAATCCAAAAAAAAACACGAACAAGCCTGAAGCTGAAAAACTTGACTTTTATTAGTTTGGTTTGATTTATATATTTAAGAATAACAATCAGTTAGTAAGCTTCCTAACGAATTACTAATGAACTTTTTGTTTCCAAAATTACTAACCAATTAGTAATGTAAGTTACAAAAGTATGTAGTCATACTTACTAACAGATTTAAAATCTGTTGGCAATTTCCCAATGAAATATCAACATTTTTTTTTACTAAAATTCCTAACCAATTACTAATGTATTATGTTGAATTTACTATCTAACTTACCAACTAAGTTGTTATCTGTTAGATAATTACTAACGGAATACTAACAATATTTTATTTTTGTTACTATATTCCCAACATATCACTAACAGAATTAAATAATGAAGAACCAAATCCACTAACTCTTTTTCTGTTTATTAGTAAACTTACCAACAATATGCCTACTGAAAATTGGTTAGCGAATTTACCAACGAAAATTTTGATGCTAAGTTACAACAATTACCAACAATTTTTTTATGTGTTTACCAACTGATCTTTAGTTAGCAATTTTACCAACAAACTAATATAGGTTGGTAAAATTTACCGTCAAGCTTTTTAGCAACGGATTAATATTAGTTTGCATTCGGTTGGCAAAATCATTTGCCAACCAATTTAATCAATTTACCACAATTTTAATGTCAAATCATGATTTAAAATACAAAATTTTCCTAAAAATAGGCTTTTAATTCTAAGTTTGTTATTTCATTTTTAAATAAAAATTTAAATCATGACTTATAGATTTATATTTATAAAAAAAATACTTAAAATATAAGATTTTGCAAAGAATAACCCATGCTCAAGTTGAAAAGTGTGTATCATATGAGAGGATTATATTAAAGAGTAATTAGTTACTCTAATGGTTGATTTATAGAGTATTGGATCTTTTTTACTCTAAAAATTACTATTTTCTCAATAAAAAAATTAAATATTCAAGCATTTATTTATAAAAAAAACATATAGATATGTGATGGATTGTTAATATCCAATACTTTATTTAGTCATTTGAGATAATAATACAAGAATATAGAGTTGAAATATTTACATAATTTTGAGAAATTATTAAGTTGTCAAATCATAGCCCAAAGAGGTTGAGTCTCTTTCATCTTTTTAGAATTTCGAAATGATATCTGCTCAAAATATGGAACTAGCTTTTACCCTAGAGTATATGCCCATTGCCCTTTACTCAGTGCTCTACACCTCAACTGCTTAATCATCTAAACTTTGGGTTAGACTTGACACCCAGCAATATAACTCTGCCACTCTACAAGTTTTGAAAATGAAAACAAGTTTTTTCAACCATCAATTGGTATAATTCATTTGGAAACTTCCTACTCCCTTAGTCTTATTATACGTGGTATCGTTTGACTTGACATAATACTTTAAAAAAAAAAAAGTAAAATTTTTTGAAACTTGTAGTGTATACATTCATTAGATATTTGTGTGACTGTAAATTATTGACTTTTTTTGATAGGGTTAAAGAAGATTGGGTGTCGCATAAAATATTCACTCAAATGAAAAAAAAAACTAATAGTTATTCTCAATTTTTTTTTGATTAAATCAGTGAGAAAAGAAAAAATGATAATATTTTTATATGAAAAATTTAGGATGTTTCTCACCATTATAGTGAGAATATGTTTTCCAAGCATTTTCTAGTGAGTTAGTTTGATAAAAAATGAATTAAAAAATCATACTTTATAACACAAATTTTTCTTTAATCCACAGTGGAGAAAAACTTTATTTCCTAGTAATGAGAAAACTGAAATTTAACTTAGGTACTAATTTTCTAGATATAACATAAAGATATTAGTGAAACAACAAAGAAGAAAGAAAATAACAGTATTCTTGATGAGATTGTAGTGGGGGTAAATGTGATTCTTATATTCTTAATATAAGAGTTTTGAGTTTGTAATCTTTTATGTGAGTCACACGATACAAGAATTGAAATTAACTAAGGAACAAATACTCTTATTTTGGGATGATTTTTAATTGTCTTCAAAATTTGAAGTAACAAAAAAGTAAGTGAAAATATCCCTAACCAATATTTATAAGATAAATTTACAAGGCAAATATTTATATATTCGCTTTATAATATAACACAAGTTATGTAACTCATTGTAGAATATGTCGGTAAAGATCATAACTACAATTTGTAACCCACAAGTTATGCTTTACGAGGCATATCAAGTTGTGTCGCTTAATTCCTACAAAACTAGACATCAGTTCAATTCATAACTCACAAGTTATGCCTTACAAGACATAACTTTAGTTCCTATAAAACTTATGCAGATGGACATTATCAATTTCAACTACAGTTTCAGAACCCCATAAAATTAACTTAAACTTTCTACCGGACCTATGCTTTTCAATTTCAAAAATCAGAAAGTTAGTGTATTCCTCTATATAGAACAAGGCAAAAAATTTCTATTGCAAATTAGATACTGCACAACTTATATAGCATATGTTGATGCAATTTTTTTTTTAACTTATGTCGTTTGTAATTAGGATCATTTGGTAGTTTAATAAGAAATACATTATTCATGTATTAATTTCAATATAAATTATATTAGGATTGGACGGTAGACAGAAAATAGGTTATTCATGTATAAAATTAATATGACGTTTGGTTGACAATTTAGAAACTCACATAACTAATACAATTATAAATTATAAGAGAATCTATATACTATTTTATGCAGGAATGATATGTGAAATAACTAATTCATATATGTATAACTAATCCCTATATAACTAATACATGCATAAAATCATACATAAATTCACTCATAATTAATTTTTATATTATTAATATCTGCATAATTCTAATCTAAACTACCAAACGATTTTAGGCCATTGTTAAGGCTCAAAAACTTTAATTAAATGACAAAAACTTGATATTATGAGGTGGTTGAGGAACCATAAATAACAATATTAATAAAAGATTTGGCTTGTCTTTTTTAGGTCCTAAGTGGAAAATGTTATATTATTATAGAGAGAGAGGCGGATTAAGCAGAGGAAATAAGAAAAGGCAATTTGCAGTGTTACTAAATATGCATTATTTATAAGGTCCAAACAAAGTGACCCCACAAAGGTATTTATTGCCCTAAAGAACAAAAAGACATATAGAAGAAGAAGCAAATGCACACTATCTATATCCTAAAATTCATAGCCTTTTAACTGAAAACACACACATGAGTTGTTATTGAGATTAAAATATTATGGGAAGGGGAAAGGTAGAATTGAAGAGAATAGAAAACAAGATAAACAGGCAAGTCACTTTTGCAAAGAGAAGAAATGGATTACTCAAAAAGGCTTATGAGCTTTCTATTTTGTGTGAATCTGAAGTTGCTCTTATCATTTTCTCTAATCGTGGAAAGCTCTATGAGTTCTGCAGCACCTCCAGGTAATATTGTCCATTTAAGCTTGGCGTAATTTATAAGCTACGCTATTTTAGAATATATTTGACCCTCAAATTTCACAAAACTACAAAAGATATTCAAATTTCATGTTCCAACATAATTTCAACTTCTCAAAATTTTAAGTTTCAACTTTAAAATCTATAGCGAAATGGATATTCATGTGCATTATGGTTTTGTTGATTTTTGAGTAATATTGATGTTAGATCTGAGTTAGAATAGAGTTTATAGTACACTAAGGGTAAATAATCAAGTGTTTCTTTCATCAGATCTGGGTTTTCTTGTATATTAAAGTTGTTAAACAAAGTTTATTTATGATCCAACTTTGGTTATCATTCAATGTTCCACCTCCATTTTCTTCTTTTACAAAAATAAAATAAAAAATTACCCTCACTTTAAATGTTCTCCAAGTACAGACACATGGAAAAAAAAAAAAGTGGATTGAAATAAAGCTGCTTGAATTCCTATCTTTGTTTTTGAAAACAAAAAACAAGAAAAAGAATTTGATTTTATATATGGAAACAAATAAAACCTACTTTATATCATGATTCATGCATATGAAAAGTAGCTCAATGTTATATATAGTGGTATATGTATACAAATGTATCATCAGTCCTTTGGTGATTACGTTTCGATTTTAAACAAGTAGAAATTGGCTATATGAATCATTCACCTGTTCATTCAAGTTCTAACTCATATAGAAAATTTTATGTTGTGAATATAATTGGAGTAGTTCTGGAAGCTTTTTTCTGATTAGATAATTACTCATTAATACTCTGTCTCTTTTAAAAAAGAATAACCTCATTTTATTTTGATTTGTTTAAAAAGGGAATGATCCATTTTCTTTTGACAAAATTTTAATTCCAACTTTCCACGTGACATATTTAAGATTACAAAATTAAAGGATATTCTGATATATTTTACATAACTTTAATATAGGACCATAAGACTGAAAAATTTTCTTTATTTTCTTAAACTTTGTGTCTAGTCAAACCAAAACATTCTTTTTAAATAATTATTTCCTTTATTGAAGAAAACTTAAATAAAAAAATGTTGGTTTACGTAAAAAAAACCAATATTAAAAAAATGGTTTATGTAAACTCCATGCATGGATCGTATAATTTTTTTTTTAACACTATCAAATTACTTATTAGATAATTATAAGTAGAAACTATTAATGTATTAATTGAAAATCTGATAAAATTGTTAAGTAACCTGCTATCTCCATACTGACCTACCATCCCTAATCAGACTAACCACATATTTCAAACACCAAATCTGATATACGTGAACAGGAATATCTAAGCGAAGGTGAAGTCAGATAAGGTCAAGGGGTTCATCTGAATTTCTTATTCGATAAAAAATTATATTATTGACGTATAGCTAAAATTATTTTTTATGTGTATATCATAGATGTTGATTCTCCTTCGACTTTTTCATATATTTACTTTTTTATACTTTAATTTGTTGAATGAAAATTTTGATTCCAACACTAATCTAAGCCTTAATATCATCAATTTGTTTGGTATAACCAAACTCTCAACGTTGGTTTCCATTGTATTCTGTTGGCTAAATCCACATTGATTTCCAAACTTTACTAATATCTTTAAATATCATAGTAACATATATTTATTTCTCGGCATTGTAATCCTATGTTGCTCGGATTCTTCAAAAATATCAATGGATGCATCGATTCTCCAAAAATAGTATATTTTTGAAAGATCAATTACGACAACATTTTTGGAGAGTCCGAGCAACTTAGTTGTAATCTACCTTTCAGGGCACTCCCTCAAGGACAAGCTTGATTCTTTTATTTGGATCAAGTATAAATTTTTTGCGACAATGAATGATTTTGAGATTTACAATCAATTATCTGCTTTAATATCATGTTAAAGCTAAAAAAATTAAAATTCTCATAAGACAATATGTAGTAGACAAAACCAAGCATGCTTACATATGGTCCTAGAAAGAGTTTGAAGAAAGTATGTGAATTAGTTTTTCTTTGTTGTAGGTTTATTATTTAGGTTTTATTACTTATAGCATGATTAGATCATATCATATGACATATTTCTAATTTACTTAGAACATGATTCTAGATAGAAAAATATGAATATCGAGGATTAATTAGAGCAGAGAGAGTTAATGGTCAGTATATTTTTGTCAAAGCTTTTTACTCTTATATGGGCTAGGCTTATCTTTGAAATTTCTATTAATAATTTGAAGGTATATCGAAAACAATCTTTAAATTTATCTTTCACAAGATTGGAGTAAAGTCTGCTTACAACTACTCTCTCCAAATTTACTTATGAAATCACATCTATATGTTATTAGTGTTATTTATACTTGTTACATGATTATAAAAATTATTAATTAAGCCTCTTTTCAAGGAGTAAATAAAACATAATCCTTTATAAGTTCAAGATTCCTCTTTTCAAAGTTCCAATATTGTGCAACTTGCCTATTTTTCTAGTATGTCAGAGGTATTGGAGAGATACCATAGATGCAGTTATGGTGAGCTTGAAGCTGGCCAGTCTTCAAAGGATTCTCAGGTATTCCTTCATTTTCCTCAGAATCGCAATTTACTTCGTTCTTAATAAAGAATTTAACTTATATACTCTAATAGTATCATAGTAATATAATCTTTTATAATGTGATATTTGTCTTATTTTCTTGGTGAATAATTAGTTAGATGTATATTATGGCACAGAATAACTACCAGGAGTATATGAAGCTGAAAGCAAGAGTTGAAGTGCTACAACAATCTCAAAGGTGATATGTTTGATAACCGAAAGGCGGAATAGCTTGGGAGACACTCCTATATGTCCCGTTTTGATATACTTTCCCTTTTACATCGTTGGATTTTATCTAAACACCTGAACATGTTTAAAACTAGTATTTCAAACACACATAATTGGAGATGTTCAATCATGCGTTTGAACTAGTTCAGATGTTTAGATAAAACCCCGTGAAATAAAGGGCCATGGCATGTACCAATATTGGACAAAGAGTGTCTCTCACGCTGAATATTGAAATTAAGAACTTCATTTATTTATGTTGAAAGAATGACAAAAGTCCCATATTGGTAGTTAATGAAATGGATGGACTCCTTATATAAGGTTTGGGCAGTTCTCCTCCCTTTGAGCTAGCTTTCGGGTTGTGAATTAGGCCCAATTTACAATCCAGTGATTCTTTTGTTTTCTACATATTATTCTTCCTATATACCTTAATTCTTAATAACATTGGATTTACTTATTCATAATCTTGAAGGCATATACTTGGAGAGGACTTGGAACAATTAAATCTAAAAGATCTGGAACAGCTTGAGCGTCAGCTGGATTCATCTTTGAGGCAAATAAGATCAAGAAGGGTATGTTCTATGCACCTAATAGGTTATTAATTTGTCAGTATTAGGTGATTATGTGGATATCTTAGGATATTCAAATCATATATGTCTTGCTTCTAGTGTCCAACCACAATTCAGTGGTGGAATCAGAAATTTATGTAAGAGAATATATTATAGAATGTCGCGCTTGATATTTGAGCTTGATGGAAAGTAATTTTTGAACCTTTTTGTCAAAGTGCTAATTCTTCTATCAACCCAAAAGAACTCAACAGTTTATATATAAATATAAAACACACTTGTTTTCGCCCTATTTGGTGCAATATATATGATTTTGTAGGAAAGGTATGTTGAGAAAATAATAATTCCGTCCAAAAATAATATATATGTTAAATCACAATAATAAGAAAGTCACAACGACATCAAATCTTTTAACAAGGTAAAATATAATACCCAAATACTGTAATATACTTATTATAATTTGATAGGGTAAAAAACATGTTATGACATTTTGCAACCTGTAATGACAGCATATTATGGGAACTTCTTACCAACTTTTTTCTTTATTGATACCACAACCTTTTTCTTTCTTTTTAAATTTTTTTTAATTTTCAGACTTAATTTTAATCTTTGATAATCTTCAAATTTTAGAGGCTTTGTAAAGATATCTGCAAGCTAATTGCGAGATTTCATATACTTGAAATCTACCTACTTCTAGGTAATGCATTCTCTGATAAAAATGATATCTTGTGTCCACATATTTGCTTCAATCATGATATACTGAATGATTAGTTTTATAAAAATATCTGCAAGTTGATTGTGAGGTTTCATACGGTTGAATTCTGCGTCCTAGGCAATGCAATCTTTGACGAAGTGATATCTTGTATCTATATACTTGTGTTGATCTTGTGGCTCTAATTATTGAAAAATTGAGCTTATTCAATAATCTTCTCAATCAAATAACATGATACATACATGACTTGTTATAATTCACAAATTGAAAGAGTAACAATGAATTGTTTTTCATTGAGCTCCAAGAATTAACACAACCACCCAAGAAAATATAAAATACAAAAGCATATGTCCTTGACCTATCATCAATATCTTCCACATAATCACTTTCATAAAATCCACAAGGTTAAAGTTATTAGAAGAATAAACTAGCTTAAGGTCTATAATAAACTAGCTTAAGGTCTATCGCTTTCCCAAGCAATTACCATTCATCTATCACTTATTGTGTTAAAATCCTGTCTTTATCTTTCTTGACTTCTTTTGTGTTCTATTTCTTACGTTCTTAGAAAGAACTTCCACTTGAAATCATTTCAAGTTTTAAGTTTTTGTTTAGAATTCTCGTAATATGAAGTTCGAATGAGAGTTTTTGTGGTATTCATATTAACGACGACCAAGTGAGTAGTGGTCAGGACTCCCATGAAGCCATTGCTACTCCAATTGCAAAAAGTATGTTTGACCTTGGTAAGGACTTCCATGAAGTCAAGTACCTCAAACTTTCCATGAGACTTTTGAATGGATTAGAGCTCATCTTTTCTCCATTATCAAGCTTTATCAATTTTGTTTTACTCTCCATCAGAGTGTTCACAAGATTGCAATCAAATATGTTTAATTTCTTTAAAATCTCCTTTGTATAGCTTTCTTGAGATATGAAGATGATGTTCTTATTACGATCCAAAATCAGATTGCTACTAAAGAAAATAGAACCAAAGTAAAAGCAGTCATAACACTTATTTTAAATCCCAAAACCTAGAGTCATGATTACAAGAGCTTCTAAGTAGTACGAATAAGTAAATACAGAGTTGTATCATAAGGAAAGTATATAGTCTAGTATAGATGTCAACAAAAAAAGTCTCAAGGAAACAATGGCGACTCAAAGTCTGAGCCTCACTGCTGAATCTAATAATGATAAGAAAACTCTGCTCAAGTAAGATCAACTACCATGGGGAGTCCCTATGTTCGATCTGCAAGGAGAAACATAGTAGGGGTGACTACACCAAAATATACCCTGTAGGTTCAACCGATTGGTAGGAGAAATTGGATAAGCATGTAATAACTCAAACCTCTCTTACCTGCAATGACAAGGTTAGTACACAATATATATTTACATAAGAACATATAAAAAGATCAAGTATAATTATGATACAGTGCAAATAAAATAAATGGATGCTACACATAGGGTAGAATCACGACTACGCACAACCGGTGTATACATGATCGAGCTAAGGTTACCAGGCTGAAACCATGGGGATCTCATCAAACCATATACCAAAAATATTTCTCAACCTTGCCACCTGCCCGTTGTAAAAGGGTGTCACAATGTCTCAACCTTGCCACCTGCTTGTGGTCAAGGGATTTTAAAAAGTGGTACAATCTCCACCTTGCCACCTGCCCGTGGTTAAGGGGTTTTATTAAAGGTGGTACAGTATCTCAAAAGTGGTATATCTCACCCTTGCCAATTGTCCGTGGTCAAGGGGTTTTGTAAAAGGTAGTACTGACTCAAGCGTAATACTACATGAACGCAGAGGGAGAGGTTGGCAGTGCTCTGCAAACGCAGAGAGTCCCATGTGTAATGCTCCGCAAATGCGGATGGGTGGCCCCTGAATGCGGAGGTCAAATTTCATAGACCTCCGCAATGCAGCTCCCTATACCGCATACATGAAGTACATTGGGGGTTGCACCAGATTTCATTCAAACCAGCTACAATTTCAACTTGGAATGGATCCTTGGGGTCCATTTGGAAACCAAAATACACCAAATCAGATATATATCCTACGAGAAACGGTGATTCTGACTCAACAAAATTTTCAGAATTCGATTATGAGGTCTCCTTGACCCAGTTACCGATAAAACTCGTTAAAACTCAAAATATCAAAACGTCCCTTGAAAACTTCAAAAATTACAACAAGACCATTTCTAGTGTTAGTTTCACCATCCGAAACTACTGGAACAGTCAGAATTTCGATTGGAGCTTTCGAAGTCCGAATGTCGACCAAAGTCAAACTTAGGCTCCAGAATCAACTGATAATGCAATTTTGGGTCCAAAATCTCCGTTTAACTCCAAATTCAGTGTTGTAACTCCTCCGAGACCAAATTTGACGTTTCAGAGCTAATGAAATTGATGGACTCCTGTTTCGACATCCGAAACTCAGAATGATACAAAAATTCAATTTTTCAACGACTTAAGTTTCCAAAAATGCTAAAACTCATATTTTTCCACTTTTAAATCACAAGATCTCAGTTCCAACAATACAAATAGTTCAAAGTAGGTCCAAAGCAACTTACGAAAAGGGTAAAATAATATTTTTCACAGATAAACTAAAAAATGACTTACAAGGTCATTACAGTCCTTCATTTGCTTCACTTCTAACTCTATGTAATACGGCATGAGCCCTAAGTCTGTCATCTCTAATTCGAGGGACATAACTTTCTTGAAAACATCAAATAAATTTGAGTTGTTACCCGTTAGAATAAGATTATTAACATAAAGACAAACAAGCAAGATATTTTCAGTTGTATGAACTTCAATATAGAGGATAATCATAAAGACGACGAGTAAATTTATTGTCTTGAAAATACTTATCAACACAAGTATTTCATATCTTCATGATTTTTTATCACAAAGTCCAGTGTCTGCTCTACATAAATTTCCTCTTCAAGATAGTAATTCAAGAACTCTGACTTAATATTAGCAAGTGAACCGTCTCTATATGGGCAACAAATGCATAAACTCATAGTCAATGCCTTGTCTTTACTTGTAGGTTTTAACACAAGTCTTTCCATGTATTTCCCCACCTTTCTATGAGCATTCTTCTATGCCTTGTAAATCCAATTTCACACAAATGGCTTGATGACACCTGGAAAGAGTGGTAACTCTCTGAGTGTGTAAAACTCTATAAATAATTTGTGGATCACTCTTTATGCTCTCTCTCTCTCTCTTTTTTTTAATTGTATTTGAATTGATCAAATAATGCTCTCATTTATAGGAGTGAATAAGTGCTTCAACAACTTGCAACTTGCAAGTGAAAACATGTAATGACATTTTGCAACATGTTGTGGTAATTTGTTATGCTAACTTGTTGCCAACTATTTTTGTTTGCTTTTATTTTCTATATTGATCCCACAAATATTCAATTGTATTTCCTTGGCTCTACATAACTCCTCCATGAATATCATTCAATGGCGGACAAGATTTTGATTTAGGGGATTCAAAATTTGAATAAGTAGACACACGAACTTGTCAAAGAAGGTTTGACATCTACTATATATACATAAAAAATTATTTTAACCATGCATAAATAATATAACTTTTTGGGATTCGGATGAACCCCCGACTAGTAGATGGCTCCACCCCTGATATCATTAATTTGGTTTGTTTGCCCAAATTAGGCTAAGAACAAGAAAATAGTTACTACATGAAAAAAAAAAAATTTAAAAATGAAAATAATTAGAACCTTTTTATCAAATCACTTGGTTGCAATCATACCTTCTTCCTACTCTCTCTCCTTTTACTAACATTAGCTTATACACTACTCATAAATTCAAAAAAAAAAAAAGGTAAATAGTTGCATGCATCATGATTTGCTAACTGGGGATTATATCTAAAGAAGTTTTTAACCAACTCCTTGAACATGTTTCAGACACAAACCATGCTTGATCAACTTTCTGAACTTCAACAAAAGGTATGTATTGTGTAATTCCCTAAGTTGATAATGAATGGATTGCAAACTTGTTGATGTGACATTGTATGTGTTCTTTTTTCTTTTTCTACAGGAACAATCTCTTCTTGAAATCAACAGATCCTTGAAGAAAAAGGTACAAATCTCTTGAATAAGGTTTCAATTACTTTTTCTGCTAGGACATATGGACAAATCCCAGAAAGAACTCGATCATTTTCAACTTTTTATTTTCATATGTTTGATTGGTCTAAATTATGGAATGGAATTTTTCTTAAGGAAAATAAGTTTTTAAAAATGAGAAAAATAATTTTTCTAGTGGAAGTAGGAAAAACAAGTTTCTTTAGTGATGAAATTGCACATTAATTATGTCCTCCCAAACCTCCAATGCATGTCATGACCGTAACACGTGTGATGTCACTTGCCTTAACCCACTAAAACAAGTCAGCTAAGAAAACGGCAATACAGGTAAAGTGAAATCAAAACAAAAATAAAGCAAAAATAACAACTGAATAAGCTAAATAAACAGATAAGTAAGCCATTACTCTAAACTCCGAAAACATGATGTCACGTGTATAAACCTCAAAGTTTTACATGGAATTGAAATACATATAAGTCTCCATGTCAGTGATGCACAAATGGAACAAACATAAAACAAAGGAACTTGATGGCCCGCTAAGGCGACTAGTAGTTACCTCTCAAGTCTCCATCGGAAGCTCGGATTAAGGAATAAAAGAAGCACAATTAGAAGGATCGGGGTTGTAACATACATAGGTATAGAAGCAAGGAATGAGTACCCAATATCATGGTACTCAACGAGCAACCTATTAAATATGAAATAAAGTAATGAAGAATACAAGTACTCCTATCGCTCAAACCGAACCTCCACAACTACAACTTGTAAATAAATAAGTTTTATGACTCAAACTAGACCCTAGGAGTGATACGGTGATTGAGATCCCTAAGGAAACCCCAGCCTAGCCTTCTTATCATGTTATAAGCGTTCATAGATAATGAATAAGCAAATAGTTGAGTGGAAGATCATAAAGTATTCTAAAGCACAAAACCATAACAAAAGGGACTAGACAACATAGACTCCATACATGATGTCCAACAATGCCTCTAATATACTAAGATAAAGGGTGCTAAGACATGTCCTTAGCTCACCCTCGAATAAAGTAAAATAACAATGCATCTAACATACTAAGATAAAGGGGCGAAGACATGTCCTTAGCTCACTCTCAAGTAAAGTAAAACAAGAGATAGTCTCAAAGTAGCTCAACAAAACAAAAACTAAAGCTATAATGTGGTAGGTTTGTCCTTGGAGCATGAAGACTCACCAACAATCGTCAACGTCATTGACTAGCCATAGAAGTGACCCATGTATGATCGCCCGTCCCTACATCGATTGGACTCTAGTGGTGAAAGAGATCCATGTATGAAGCCCCATATACCTTAGATGAATTTAGTGGAAGAAATATGGATTTGGAGTAAAAAAGCTTGAAAACCTAGCTTGAAGTCTCCAATGGAAGCCTTACAGTGAGAGAATTGAGAGAATTTGGGGGTTCTGGAGTTAGATTGAAATTGAGATGAATATGACATGCGTTTGGGCAGTTATGGGCAGTTATACGATTAAATCGATGTAATTTAACGGTTTAGGTGGATAGAAAATGACCAAAGAGTCCTTCATTAAAAATTGTCCGAAGGGAACTACGAGAGGGGTCTACGACTCCTAGAACCTTCTACGAATTGTCAAATGATTTCATGGAACTCAGGCCAAATTTTCAACTTTCTGAAGTCCAACTACGAACTCACTTCTACGGTTTGTGGTTCCTATGATGAACAGTAGATTCCTCTTGTACAATCTATCATGCCTTAGTCAAATTTTCATGTTTCATTGCCCAAATCATGAGATCCATGTGCAACTCAGACTTTCAAATATTAGCTCATCCTATTCATTCATAAATCAAGTTCAAAAGCCCTATTTTACACCCAAGTCACACCCCCTTCGAGAGACAATACTACAACTCGTCAATGGGACCACCATTTGTAAAAAAGTCTCGTCCTATTGGACACTATTTTACCCCTTCTTAAACTCATCTGTGATGCGTATTTATGAGTCGTGGACCAAATGACGATCCATAGAAGATGTTCGTATATTCAACTATCTTTTAAAATTTATTTTAATTAACAGGGTCATCTACAAGACCCTGTCTACGACCAGTAGAAGAATCTATGAGCCACAGATTGCGCTCATAGTCCCTAGCACCATTTCTTTCTAGGCTCAAAATGGTCAAAATGCCCTCGAGACTCTCCAAAAATAAATCAAAACTCTTTCTAGGCGTAAAATTACTTTGTAAGCCCAATGAAATAATCAAAATCCATTCCGAGCATTCGAATTTTATTTCGATCAAAGTTAAATCTTGATCTAAATTAACATTAACATCCAACTTAAGACCTCAAATCCATAAAACAACTCCGAATCTGAAATCAAAAACCCTCCATGACCAAATTTTACATTCCAGAACTAAAGAATTGATAAAATTTTATTTCGAGACTCGTAGCTCTAACATTGGTACCAAAAACTACTTTTGAACAATTTAAGCCTTCAAAGCTCAAAAACTTTAAAATTTCTCAACTTTTGATAAAACTCCAAAACAAAATCCTCAAACTGATCCAACATGACTCCGGGCAACTATCAAAAAGGATAAAATAGTAATTTTTAAAAATTCTAAAAATTAACTTTCAAGGTCATCATAACATACTCCATCTTCACCCCCACCCCCTGTAATCCCCATCCACATCATCCCGCACTCCCATATCACCCCACCTCTCATAGTATTTCTCCTTATTATATAAAGTATTTTAAGAATTTTTTTTGTTTATGTAAAGAATAAAAGAAAATAGTACGAAATTCTCTTATTTTTTAAAAAATATTTCCTAAAGAAATTTTTTCAAAAATATTTCCATTGAAAACATTTTTCTTAGTGAACAGACCCTTAATTTTTGTTTTAGAGTATTTGGCTCTTTTTGTTTCCTCATCTGACATATTTGTTCTCCATTTTTTTATTTTGAGAAGTCACTTTTATATGTATTTTAAATATTTTGAATTGTCATTTAATATATGTTTTTTAAAAAATACAAAGATTTCATGTTTAAATTCACGATCAAAATTAAAGAAATTGACTTTTGAATAGAGGAAGATGGTTTTTTTTTTCTCTCCATTCAATTGACAGTTAATTTCTGTATGAAATGCTTATGGTAGTTAGAAGAAAACATTGTAGCCCACCAAGCACATTGGCATAGTACTGGAGAGCAAAATATCCAATTCAGACACCAACCTGTTCAGTTAGAGGGGTTCTTTCAGCCTTTACAATGCAATACTAATGTAGTGCCAAACAGGTGATACATATATTATTTTTCTTTTCAATAGCACATTTTTTGCAATATTCAAATTGAACTATTAAAGTGAGTCATGTTATAAGTGCAGAGGCGAATTCAGAATCTAAAATCCATGTAGTGACAGGTACAATCTGGCACCATTGGATAATATAGAACCATCAACACAGAATGCTACTGGAATTTTTCCTGGATGGATGCTTTGAACGGGAAACAACAGCTTCTCTAGTAACCTTTTACAAGCAATTAACTTGATGCAGCTTGAGATTGGAGAAAACCAATAAATGTAAAATTTCTTATACATACAAGTTGAGTTTTCAAAAGACTAACTAGCTTGCATGTTAAGTAAACTATTGAGTATGCAATGCACAATGATATATGTCATGTAATAAGTCAAAATACATTTTCTACTTTCACAGTGTTTCTTCCTTTTTCTTTCGGTACTTAAGTTCAGTGGCGGAGTCAGCATTTTCGTCAAGAGTGGTCATACTTTTAGAGTTGGTGATTTTTGTATCAAGGGTGTTCAATAATTGATATAAATCAAAATATCTATCTTTAACCTATATATTCAAAAAAAAAAAAATCCGACAAAAGGTCTTTATCTAACTACCAGGAAACAGCCTCTCTACCTATGTGGTAGTGGTAAGGTCTGCGTACATCTTACCCTCCCCAAACCCTACTTGTGAGATTTCACTGTTGTTGTTGTTGTTGGTGGTGGTGGTCTTTATCTAACTACCCTTGGGTGAATGTAGCTTTGCCCCTGCTTAAGTTGTTATGGAATTAATGCAATTAGGTGGACTTACTAGGCCATGGCAATTTGAACCATCCAAATGGTGGAAAGACACCTTTTTTTTTAATCATTGTGACCATTGTACATAGCTTGAGCCTCTGCTTCAAGAACCAAAAAAATCTAAGGCCATGATTTATTGACCATATGTTTGTTTACCCTTAGATTAATAGTTGAGTTTATATACGTGTTTCAAGGATAGATGACCAAAACAAGAAGATAGTTTGTGCTTATTTGCTTTGACAGCATGTGTTTGATAATATTAAGAAATGACAAGTAAAGAATCTAATAATAACATAGAAATAAGTAAGTAAAGTCACTGGAAAAAACTTGGTAATCCTGTATTTCAAAACTATAAAACTCGAGATTATCACGTTTGAGTATATTGCTACTAAGTGAAATGGAAATCAAATGATCTACAACAAGAAGGTAAGGTACTACTTGTCACGATTCAAGCTAGGGCCTAGACATAACAGGGCAAATGAGAACCCTGAGGGACCCTCATCCAAACCTCTTAACATTCATTCAAGCATTTCATAGATAACCAATAAATAAACATTAGCATAAACATATAGGGATAAGGGCTAAGTGTTAGACCCTTGGTCTACCTAAGTGTCATGGCATGGGCGTGGCATGGACATGGTAAGGACTTCTACATTGGCCTTGACATGTGTGTTGGCAAAGCAATGTATCATGTGGGTTATGCGACTAAGTGTTGGTAGTGCAGCAAGGTGTTAAGCTACTTGGGTATGTGCAAGTGAGCTTAGACACAATGACCAAGTTTGCTGGGGTGGTGGCCAGGCAGATTTGGGCACAAGGCAGGCAAGGCACAAGGCAGGCAAGGCACAAGACAAGGCAGTGGCATCGGCAAGGCAAGCCAAGGCAGCTTGCGGCTTGACAAGGCTAAGGCTTGGCGCGGCTAGGCAGTGGGTTGGCTTGACAAGGCAAGACTGTGGGACTTGACGATGGCAAGGCAAGACTGATGGGCATGTTGACAAAGTGCTGGCAAGAAGTCGAAAATAAAACTAAGTGTTGAAGATGGTAGAAAAATATTCTAAGTGTGGCAGTGGCTAAATTCGCCTAAGGCATGGGGCATGTGCGAGGCACATGCTGGACTTAGTTTAAATTTGAATTTAGGCTTTACCTGTCAGAATATGACTGTTGTAAAGATTTAGTGGAATTCTGATATGGCAACCATGTGTCAAACATATGCAGTTTGTAACTATTCTTATCCTGTTGTAACTGCCTAGTGCAGAAACTATTTAAAGGGGTGGAAAATCAGTCTAAGGTAGAAGAGGGTGTTCTGTACCTTAGACTATTTCATGAAGCTTTTTCCTTGTATTGAGATATTAATAAAAGGTTGGGAATTGTTTCCTGTAATCTGGCTAAGTGTTCATTACGTGATTATGCTTAAACGTACAAACAGTCTAAGTGTTAGACAGTGCGTTACTGTGTGAGTGTTATTGAAGTTTATGTGAGTGTAGACTACCAACCGGTGGTATTTTGTGAAAAAGAAAATCACCCATATGTTGATTGGTATCAGAGCCGGTTGTACGAAGATAGTGACTAACACAAAAATATGTGAACATTTGAGGCGAGTCGAGGCATTTTTTGGCATGACGGATGAGTGATGGGGCGATCCAAATCTGGTGGACTTGTTAACGTAGATTTGGGGCATTAAGACCGAATTTGAGAAGTTCCGATCTGAATTTGCCGCGCATAGTGCTGAGAGGGACCATTTGAAAAGGCTAAGGCAGAATGGGACTATTCGTGATTATATCAAGGAATTTTCTTCCTTGATGTCGGACATCCAAAATATGTACGACGAGGACAAGCTTCACAACTTCATTTCGGGTATGCAAGGTTGGGCCCAAAACGAACTAAGGAAGCAGAATGTCAAGGATCTATCTACTGTCATTGCTACGATAGATTCCTTGGTTGATTTTCACTCAATCCGGCCTACTTCTTATGATCCCTCTACTTCAAAGACTAAGAAAAAGTCCGAGAAGAAAAGGGAGAGGAAGAAGGAACACCAGAAAGAGATTGCCAACAGGGGCAAGGCGCCAATGAAGGACAGGGAACAACAACAAGACAAAGAGCAAAGATAAAAGCTGATGGACTTGTGGTGGCCCGCATTTGGCCAAGAACTGCCCAAGTCGTGAATGGGTGAACGCGATGCTTGCTGGGAATGTGAATTCAAGTGATAATAAGGGACAAGTGGTTGCTGCACTTGCCAATCCCTTGGGACTGTCCATAAATCAGATTACTCTGATTAATGCAGTCGGGGAGACTTCCAAGTCAGGTAACCCTCATGCCTCACTAATTCACATTGAGATGATAGTGAATGGGAAGCAGACTGTGGCTATGGTTGATACTGAAGCCACACACACATTTGTGGATGTCAAGATTGCTGATAGGATTGGACCGAAGTTGAAGAAGAGACCATCCTACGTCCAGACGGTTAGTTCAAAGGTGCAAGCTATTAAAGGCATGGCCTATGATGTGAAATATGTTGGCCGATTACTGGACATGTAAGCATAATATGATGGTAATGCCATTGGGAGACTTTGAAGTCATACTCGGGATAGATTTCCTGAGGAAATACAACTTTGTTCCATTTCCTCACTTGGATGGTGTCATGATCATGGATGAAACCAGTCCAAGTTTTGTGAAAGTTGTGCATCCTTATGGAGAAGCACAGAAGGTTGCAAAATACAAGACCCATATGTTATCTGCCACTACTGTCGACAAAGGATTGAGAAAGGGTGATGAGACCTTTCTGGCTGCCTTAGTCCAAATGAAACCTGATGTGCATGTTGAAATACCCGATTGTGTAGCGGAGGTGCTAAAGCAGTTTGCATATGTGATGCCGCCTGAGTTGCCAAGGACCCTACCACCAAAGAGGGATATTGACCATAAAATTGAGTTACTGTCGGGTTCAACGCCTCCGGCCCAAGCTCCTTATCGGATGGCCCCAAAAGAGCTTGCTGAATTGAGGAAGCAGTTGAATGAATTGCTTGATGCTGGGTTGATTCAGCCATCAAAGGCTCCTTATGGTGCTCCTATTTTATTTCAAAAGAAACCACATGGGTCCCTAAGGATGTGTGTGGACTACCGAGCACTGAACAAGGTGACAATGAAGAACAAGTACCCAGTTCCATTGGTGCAAGATCTGATGGATAGGCTAAGCAAGGCAAGCTGGTTCACTAAACTAAATCTAAGGTCGGGTTACTAGCAGGTTAGAATAGCGGAGGGGGATGAGCCTAAGACTACTTGTGTTACTAGATATGGCTCTTATGAATTTCTTGTAATGCCTTTTGGCTTGGCAAACGCTCCGGCGACTTTCTGCAATCTAATGAATAATGTGTTGTTTGAGTATCTTGATGACTTTGTTGTTGTTTACTTAGATGACATAGTTATTTATAGTAGAATGTTAGAGGAGCATGTGCAACATCTGAGTATGGTCTTAACAAAATTGAGAGAATACACGCTTTTTGTTAAAATGGAGAAGTGTGAATCCGCTCAAAAAGAGATAAAGTTTCTTGGGCATTTAGTTAGCGAAAAACGGGTTTGGATGGATCCTAAGAAAGTGCAGGCCATAGTTGAGTGGCAGGAACCTTCAAATATAAAGGATTTGCGATCGATCCTAGGGCTGGCTAACTACTATCGAAAATTTATTGCCAGGTACTCTAGAAGGGCAGCAACATTGATAGATTTGTTGAAGAAAGATGTCAAATGGGTATGGACGGTGCAGTGTGAAGAAGCTTTTCAAGGGTTGAAGAAAGCTATTGCATCTGAGCCGGTACTAAGACTGCCTGATTTTGAGTTGCCTTTTAAAGTTCATATTGACGCGTCGGACAAGGCTGTCAGGGGCGTGTTAGTGCAGAAAGGCCATCCTGTGGCCTTTGAGAGCAGAAAGTTGAATGATGTTGAGCAATGATACTCCACTCATAAAAAAGATATGGTTGTTGTTGTGCACTGCTTGCAGACTTGGCGGGTGTACTTGCTGGGAACAAAGTTTGTTATGCGGACAGATAATGTGGCAAACACATTCTTCAAAACTCAGAAGAAGTTGAGTCCGAAATAGGCTCGCTGGCAAGAGTTTCTGGCAGAATATGATTTCATGTGGGAACATAAGCTGGGAAAGCATAACCAAGTGGCAGACGCATTGAGCAGAAAAGAGGTATTTTCTGCAGTATATTCAATTTCAAAACTTGAATTTGATTTTATTGACAGAATCAAGTTGGTTGCATTGAATGACCCACTCTATGTGAAGTGGATGGGTTAAGTCCAAGATTAGACAATGAGACGGTACTGGATCGAGGACGATTTGCTCCATTTTAAAGGGGGAGGATCGTGGTGCCAAACAGTGGTAGACTGCGTAGGGACTTAATGAAAGAGGTGCATGACACTACTTGGGCAGGTCATCCGGGTGTGGAACGGATGATGGCACTGCTATTTCGGGTATATATCTGGACAAAGATGGAAGATGACATAGAAGCTTACGGGAAAACCATCATATTTTTCAAGTGGACAAGACCTAACATAAAAAGGAGGCAGGATTGTTGCAGCCCCTGCCTATTCCTGAAAGGCCATGATTGTCGGTAAGCATGGATTTCATTTCTGGGTTTTCCAAGGTTGAAAACAAGACATCAGTTATGGTTGTAGTAGACAGATTCTCAAAATATGTTGTGTTTATTGTTGCACCTAACTTATGCTCATCTGAGGTTGCTGCTGAATTATTTCATCAAAATGTTGTTAAGTACTTTGGTGTTCCGGCTGACATTGTGAGTGATAGAGACACTAGGTTCACAGGCAGGTTTTGGACAACGTCATTCAATATGATGATGACCGAGGTTAAGTTCTCTACTGCAAATCACCCACAGACGGATGGATAGACGGAAAGGATTAACCACCTGTTGGAGGAGTACTTGAGGCACTTTGTGACAACAAGTCAAAGGAATTGGGTAAGTTTACTTGATACAACCCAATTTTTCTATAACTTGCATAAATCTTCAGCAATAGAGATGAGTTCGTTCGAGATTGTCTTGGGCAGACAGCCGATGACACCATTAGATGTCGCAAAGAGCAGGTTCCATGGGAAATGTCCAGCAACATACAAGGTTGCAAGGGTCAGGTTTGAAATGTTTTCCGAGGCTAAGGACAGCTTGCGCAAGGCTCAGCGGCGCATGAAGAAATATGCTAACCAAAACAGGTGCCCGTTAGAGTTCCAAGTGGGTAACCAAGTATTGTTGAAGCTTACTCCACAAATTTGGAAGCAGATTTAAAGCAAGACGAGGCATAGGGGACTGATCCCTAAGTATGATGGTCCGTTTGAAGTCATGAAGAAAGTGGGGGAAGTAGCTTACTGACTGAAGCTGCCAGAAAGGTTAAAAATTCATCCAACCTTCCATGTTAGCTTTCTTAAACCTTATTTTACAGATGAGGATCCGGAGAGGAACAGGAACAAGAGGGCTCTTCCTTCTGTTCCAACTCAGTTTGATGCAGATATTGAAGAAATTCTGGATCACAGGGTTGTGGGACATGGCAAGAAGAATACCAAGACAGAGTTCCTGATTCACTGGAAGGGCTAGCCAGTCGAGGATGCTGTTTGGGTGAAGGCGAAGGACTTATGGTAGTTCGATGTAAAGATCGAGGACTACCTCAAAATAGTCTCGATGAGGGCATCGAGTTCAAGAGGTGGGGGTGGTCTGTTAGACCCCTAGTCTACCTAAGTGTCATGGCATGGGCGTGGCACAGACATGGCAAGGATTTCTACATTGGCCTTGACATGTGTGTTGGCAAAGCAATGTAGCAGGTGGGTTGTGTACTAAGTGTTGGTAGTGCAGCAAGGTGTTAAGCTACTTGGGTATGTGCAAGTGAGCTTAGACACAACGACCAAGTTTGCTGGGGTGGTGGCCAGGCAGATTTGGGCACAAGGCAGGCAAGGCACAAGACAAAGCAATAGCTTCGGCAAGGCAAGGCAGCGTGCGGCTTGACAAGGCTAAGGCTTGGCATGGCTAGGCAGTGGGTTGGCTTGACAAGGCAAGGCTGTGGAACTTGACGATTGCAAGGCAAGACTAATGGGCATGTTGACAAAGTGCTGGCAAGAAGTCGAAAATAAAACTAAGTGTTGAAGATGGTAGAAAAATATTCTAAGTGTGGCAGTGGCTAAATTCGCCTAAGGCATGGGGCTAGACTTAGTTCAAATTTGAATTTACGCTTTATCTGTCAGAATATGACTGTTGTAAAGATTTAGTAAAATTCTGATGTGGCAGTCATGTGTCAAACATGTGCAGTTTGTAACTGTCCTTATCCTGTTTTAACTGCCTAGTGTAGAAAATATTTAAAGGGGTGGAACATCAGTCTAAGGCAGAAGAGTGTGTTATGTGCCTTAGACTATTTCGTGAAGCTTTTTCCTTGTATTGAGATATTAATAAAAGGTCGGGAATTATTTCCTGTAATCCGGCTGAGTGTTCATTACATGATTCTGCTTAAACGTGCAAACAGTCTAAGTGTTAGATAGTGCGTTACTGTGTGAGTGTGGCTGAAGTTTATGTGAGTGTAGACTGCCAACTAGTGGTGTTTTGTTAAAAAGAAAATTACCCTTGTGTCACTAAGGGATCATAACATAAGATGGAGGGAGAATACTAAATCATGGGTCTATTACATCACATCCAACAATACCTCTATATACTAGACAAGGCAGGGGATAAGACATATCCAAAGCTCACCCTCAATGAAAATGCAAAGTAATAGTCTCAAGGTCTAAAACATAACAAGCTAGAAAGGAGATAGGTTTGTTCTTGATGCATAAGGACTCACCAATAAGTCTCAATAGCAATCTAAAATCAACCACGAGTGTGAGGAGGAAGGTCACCTATACCTACATTGTGAGGTAATGTAGGCATAGAGTATGCATTACTACTTGAAATGTACTAAGTATGTAGGTATGCAACGGATGACATAAAAGCAATGACCAATATCGGAAGCAAATTATTTAAGCATAATAGTAGATCATGAGAAGGACCAATGTAATTGGAAAATCGTCATACAAATCTTAGGGAGGGCTTGTGCAATACATTAATGATCATAAATCAAAGTAGGAAGAGTCCTAAAAGCTTGTAAGGGGACACATATAAGTATATATACTTCATGATGTAGTAAAACCCATATTCCACGGGAGGGGCATGGACCTTATGAAAATATTGTGTGATCGTAATAATAATTACCTTAAACCTTGCGAAAGAACCTTCATACCTCCTTAAGAGAAACATTTTAACAAAGCATAGTGATGGATACCTTGAACCTTGTGAGAGATCATGAACATGTAGTTATCATTAACCGACATAAACCATGTGAGCTATAATATAGAGTCCTGATGTTACCCCTACACTGGAGAAAGGGGGAGGCTACTTGCCAAGGTAGACTCCTTTATGCCTAAATGGATTCACTAAGATACATAAGTGACCAAGCCTCTACTAATGGATGTCCCTTTCTAAGGAATTAAACCTATACTAACAGGTGATCATTTTTCTTATGGTGGCACATAGTTATGGGACAACGGGATTCTACTAATGGTCTCATGCCTCATCTAATGGGGAGCCTCCACCTATATCCCAAGATCCACTTAGTGCCAAGTAAAACTCTCAACGGGAATAGAAGTCATAAATCATGAGTCACATCGTATGGAAAGGAATATCTACTTACCCATTCATTATATTCATAAAGCATAATCATATAATAGCTGCTTAAACTTATGTAATGTAAGAATTGACCTTTCATCACTACACATTCATACCTTGAGTGAGAGGACTTATAAACATTGATTCTTGCCTTAGACTTTATCATATAGCTTGTTATAGGAAAGTTATAGTCTAATACAACGATGCATATGAAGTCACCTTAAATTCATGAAATTTAGAGAAATTCATGCTTGCTCATGTGAATTGATGATGATAGAGCTATAACCGAGATGACCCATAACCAATATATGAATTAAAAACTTTGGAACTTACAGAATGCATAAGCCTAAATGCTCATTCATGAAATATGTACCATATGAACTTAAATCAATCATAATATTTATGAAAAATAGGAATCCAGATCAAATAGGGTAAACCATATTCAATTTCATAAAAACCTAGATCAATACAAATAATGTTTATCGATGCATAATGAGGCTAAAAATCATAATACTATATCATGTTGATTCATTTAGAGTTAGAATTATAAGCCCTTAAAATACATACTTGCAAATACATGAAAGGGAAGAGAAATTTTGGGATCCATGAGCGGAAGGGATCCCATGGATAAAATTCACATACCTTTGGTGGAAACAATGGAAGAAATATGGAGATTGGGTGAAGGAACTTGAAACTCTAACCTCGGCCTTCACTTGACCTTGAGGAAGAAAGAAACTTGAGAGGTTTGAGTATTTTGATGAATCATTTTGGGAAGGAAGGTGATGGCTAGTATAGGGACGTTCTGGGGTCTATTTAGGCTTAAAATAGCGTAGTTTAGGGCTTAAGATATGAGGAAATATTATAAATATCCTTCATTAAAACTGTCAGAGGGAAATCATGAGACAAGTCTACGGGTCATAGACTCATTTATATGACTCATAGAAGGGATTTCGTCCTCTCTACACTTGGACCCTCAAACTACGACCTGAAATTATGGCACATAATTTCTTTTATGGGCCATAATCACCTCCCATCGATACTCTCAATACTTAGCCATTTTCACACCTTTAAGGCTCAAACTATGAACCCAACTACGGACCGTATTTCTATTTAAAGTTGTAGTCAACTCTTGTAAATCACTTCAATACTTAGAAAAATTAAATGTCCAGGACCCATGCTGTGAACCTATTTTATGACCCATCAACCCTTTCTTGACCCATATATAGGTCTCATAGTCTTGAATCTACCACCCCCAAAATGAATCCAAGTTCTGCGAGCATTTTCTACGGCTTGTGAAATCGATCAAGACTCATGAAAAGGGCTTGTTGTCCCTGACCAGAGCAAATTTTCAACTCTTCCTCTTGCTCCCAACTTTAAATTTTTGGGGCATCACAATATTCCTTCCTTGGAAACATTTCTCCTCGAATGTGAATCAATCTAGTACGAATAGAGTGAGATGAACATTTAACAACCCATCATAAATGTAATAATGCAAATTACACACCGTGTTTAAAAAAAATTCAATCCTTTAACAAGGAACATCATTTAAATGCACAAGTCTCCACGTCTTCAAAACCTACATAATAAATATGCGTACACATGAAATGATATGTTAACATTATAATATAAGGACGCATGAGGTTGAATATAAAAGTACCACTTCCACCAATACCACAACCAAGGGAACTCATACATACCAAAGGAAGTGGATTGATCTCTCTCCCTTCCTCTTCAAGTGGTCATCGAGTAATCCATCCTCTTGCGCCCCATTTCTCCACACTTATAACAATGATCCCTACCGACCGTATACTCCCCTAGATGCATATTGTCATACTTTTGACTGTTGGGATGTGGGGGATTTTCCTTTTCACTCCTAGATACCGAAGCATCACCAAAAGATGAACCATCCTCATCTCTGTCGTTCTAAGCTACCCTAGCACCCTCCTTAAGCTTGTCTCTTTCAATTTGTTCAGTGTAAGTCATAAGTTGAGAAATATCCATTTCGTTCACTAGTATGGCTGTGTGATATTCCTTTACCCCCAAGTCAAACATCATCGACATGAACTTACTCATCCTAGAAAGGGGCTCAACAACCAATAAGGGAGCATACTTGGATAGTTGTGTGAACTTGAGAGAATAGTCCTTAACACTCATGTTTCTTTTTTTTTAGGTAAATGAACTATATCACCTTGGCCTCACTTAGGTTAAAAGGGAAGAAATGGTCAAGGAATGCAAGCTTGAAGTTCATCGAATCAACTAGACCTTCATCCACTCTCTCGAATTTTCATTGAGTAAACCATACTTGAGCCATCCATTTGAGTTGGTACGCGACCAACTTCATTTTTTCCTTCTAAAGACACTCCCATTATGACCAATATCTTATAAAATTCATCGATGAATTCTTGGACATCCTCCTTCATCTTTGATCCATAAAATTTTTGGAGGGTTCATCCTAGTAAAATCCCTTACTTTAGATGCCGGGGTAGGAGCGTTAGGGAGAAAGACAGCACCTTGGTTGTCTTGGTTGGTCACATCTTAGGACATCATAGTGATGACATTCTAAAACTCCGCAGGGGTAACCACATCCTCAAGAAGGGCTTGAGGAATTGGTGGAGCTTGGACCTCATTAGTATTGTTTTCCCTAAGAACGAGCACCTTTCATGGAGCATCGTCTAAAAATAGCAAATAACAATTCGTTAGCCAAAAAAAGTCTTAGGACAACTCTAAGGCACGACATGGATCACAAAATAAGAAAAAGTTCCAAAAATGCCTTGTAACCTCCTATTCATAGATGTGACACTCTTCACACCCATGAAAAGGATTCTACTTGACGCAGTATGTTGGACTCCCTAAGACACTTCAAAACCTCGTACTCGAATACCAAGTTTGTCACAACCTAGGATAGGCCCTAGGCATAACACGGAGAATGAGAACCTCGAGGGACCATCATCTAAGTCTCTTAGTATTCATTCAAGCATTTCATAGGTAATGAATAAATAAACATTAGGGAAACATAGGGATAAGGGGCTAAGGGATCATAATATAAGATGGAGCAAGAATATTAAATCATTGGTCTATTACATCATGTCCAAGAATACCTCTACATACTAGATTAAGTAGGGGGATAAGACATGACCAAAGCTCACCTTTAATGAAAATGCAAAGTAATAGTCTTAAGGTCTACAACATAACAAGCTAGAAAGGATATAGGCTTGTCGCCGTTGCGTGAGGACTCACCAATAAGTCTAGAATAGCAATCTAAAATCAACCACGAGTGTGAGGAGGAGGAAGGTCACCTATCCCGTGAGATAATACAAGTATATAGTATGGATTAGTACTTGAAATGTATTAATTATGTAGTTATGGAATGCATCAGATAAAAACAATGACCAATATATGAAGCAAAATAAGCAAATCATTTAATCATAATAGTAGATCATGATCAAGATCAATGCCACTGGAAAATCATAATACAAATCATAGGAAGGGCCTGTGTAATGCATAAATGATCATAAATCAAAGTAGAAAGAGTCCTAAAGATCGTAAGAGAACACATATTAGTATTATACTTCATGATGGAGCAAAACCTATATTCCATATGAGGGGGTGTGGACCTTGTGAAAACATTGTGTGGCCATATTAATAATTACCTTAAACCTTGCGAAAGAACCTTCATACAAATTTATGAGAAACATTTTAACGAAGCATAGTGATGGATTCCTTGAACATTGTGAGATATCATGAGCATATGTGAGAGTTACCGCTAACCGACATAAACCATGTGAGCGATAACATGGAGTGCCCATGTTACCCCTACACTAGAGATAGGAGGAGACTATTTGTCAAGATAGACTCTGTCATACCTAAGTAGATCCACTAAGCTACATATGTGACCAAGCCTCTACTAATAATTGTCTTTTTTTAGGAATCAAGCCTCTACTAATGGGTGATCCTTTTTCCTATGGTGGCACGTAGTGATGAGGTAATGTGATTCTACTAACGGTCTCATGCCTCTAATTGGGAGCCTATGCCTATATTCTAAGGTCCACTCAGTGATAAGTAAAACTTTCAAGCGGAATAATAGTCATAATACATATTGTAAGGACCCGCAAGTTAAGAGGTTAAAAATATAAAAAAAAAGTGGAACTGGAAAAGTTTAGAGGCAATTCACAAGACTAGTTCACAGCCTGTGGTTCAATTCATAAGTCGTAGACCAAGCTCATGGATAGGGGGCTTCAGAATTTGAAATTTTTCTAAGTGTCAAGGAAGTTTACGAGGCCATTTACGGCGTGTGAAATGAAAAAATGGACCATAGAAACATTTTGTGGATTGAAGCCCAAGGTGATGAAAAAATTAAGGTTTCTAAAAATGTAACCACGAACAACAGGACAGCCGGTAGTCCTGTTTATGGACCGTGGTCTGTTTCCCCACCTTTTAGCCTTTTGGACCCTTATGGATGGAATCCTGAAACATTAAAATATTGGCTAAGTATGGGAGGTAATCACGAGTTAATCTACGAGCTGTAGTTTTATCCATGAGCCATAGTATGGTTTCATAGATTGGGTGGTCGAAAACCAGCCTTTGAAGATTAGAAAAGGAAAACAGGACAACTCAAAAATTCACGACTCGTGGTTGAGTCCACATCCCGTAATCGGGGGTTTGTGAATTTGACTCGCCAGTTTAATGAAGGGCATTTTTGTTCTTTTTTGCGCATCCTAGGCTTTAAACTACATCGTTTTGAGGATCCATAAGCCCCTTATCAAACCTATAATCCTCTTAGGACTTCACATTCCCTTCATTCTCCTATTCTCTCATAATTTTTAAAGCAAAAACACTCTCAAGAAGAACAAGGAAAGCTAGTGTTTTCAAGGCTCTTCCCCAAACTTCAAGCTCCTCTTTCTAGGCTCCTAATCAAGGTATATGAGTTTGATTGGTGGGTTACCCGTAAAGTCCTTCCTTAAACCTCTTTACCTTTTCCTTAAGTTCTTTAAGAATACCATTATGCATACCTATGACTTAAATGATGATGCATTTCATGTATTTTGTCTCCAATGATATCATGTAATATTTTACCATGTATTTCGATGAATATTAATTTGATGACTATGGCCCCAATAGTTAGGGTTTAATTGATGACGTGTCAGCTGCTTAGTACTTGATTTAAAGTTACATATTTTCTCCTGTTCATGCATTATTCTCTTGATTTATGAGTTTTCTAGTTAATGTACAAGCCCACTAAGTTTAAAATGATTTTTGCATCAGATGATAATGATGAGGGCATAAAAGAAAGGTTTTAAGTTAATGGTTTTTCTAAGATATAAGTATGTTAATATTACCCTTAAAATATGATGGTATCTACAGTGAAAGGACAATTCTCACTTGGTGGTTCCTAATAAGAGTTTGAGCTACTCTTATGAAATTGCTACTTATGATTCTAAGTTTCATTACTTGATTAAGTACATATCTTAAAGTATTCCATAGGATTACTTAGCATCGAATGAGGCATTGAGGTGGGGTTTGGTAAGGGAAATCTAGAAGCAACTCTTTGCCCCATTAACTATGTACCACCATAGGAGCCCTTGTAGGCTAGGCTAGTGGATCCACATAATTCATTTATGTTAATTGATGATGCATGCTTACATGACGACGTTTCACCTAGAAAGTGGTCTCCCCATGCCGACATAGGGGATTATGTTGAATTCCATGTAGTAGCTCACATGGTCATATGTTAGTTATGGTCCATTCCCACAAAGTGTGAGATTTGGTATCTTCGTTCCATCACATGTATTTCATACGATGCATTAGTTTTATTCATTTTGGGCTTTATTCCTTGTGCATACTTAAGCTCATCTAAATGGTAACCTTACCATTTTATGCAAAGAGACTATGAATTTATGAATGATGGGATTACAATACCGTATTTGCATTACATCTTACATACTTAAAATCCAGCAGGAGCGGAGCTACCCCTTTGTTAGGGGGTTCACCCAAACCCCATTCAACAAAAACTTACACTATTTATGCATAGTTAAAATAAATTTTTATATGTATATAGTAGATGTTGAACACCCTTCGATGAGTTCGTATGTCTACATTTTCAGATTTTGAACCCACTTAATTACAATCCTAGCTCTGTACTGCATTCTAACGTTCTAACACATATTTTATATCACTATGTACTGAATGGAGATCCTCCTCCACAGGCACGTGGCTAGTTCATTTCACAAGTAGAAATACGACTGTACTTATCAGGTCTTATTCCATAGAGGAGTAACTTCTTAGCTCTGTAATTCTTCTCGACCTTCTTCCTATCAGCTTCATTGTACTCCCTTCGAGTTTTTTAGGAACTAGCCTCGTGATATCTCTTTCCTTGACTTCATTCATTGGCACATGAGGTCCATTAGGAACGATATCCCACGCTCACTATCCTCAGCCATGATGAAATCATGTATCCAAGTCTTGCACCAGCCATAAAATTGGCCATTGAAACGGGGAGATCTAGTAGTTGATTGTCCTTCTTCCAGATTTATAGGAGCATTCATTCTTTAACAAGATCTTCTCTAGGTATTGACCTTTTAGAGAATCCTTGCTCTAATTCCAATTGTTGCCCTACACACGTCTACTATAGTAAGAGATCAGGTCCTTTATCACTGAAACAAAGAAAGACAGAAAACAAATAACACAGTAGTTTTTACGTGGAAAAACTCCTTGCTCAAGAGAAAAATAACCACAGTCTGTTTCATAGGATTTAAGCTGAAATTCCACTATCTTCAAGGAGTCAAAAAATTATAACTTCTTGCAATTTAAGGATTGATTCACAAATTCTTTTTTCCCCTTACAAGAAAGTGAAACTCTCTCCAACTAAGTTGCAACAATGCAGCCCACTAAACTAATCCAACAAGAACTAGCTTAGACTTCACACTTCTATCCTAGCTACCTCAAGTTATGGATACAAAGCAAATCAAAATGAAACTTCAAATCAAAACACCAAATTCCTTTATAGATGAAGATCTGGTTTACATTATGACACACAAAAATAAAATTAAAGAAGGCTTGAAATGATCACCTAAAGCTTGAATGTCATGGTTGTTCTTTAGTGAATTTGAGAGAGCAATGGTTTCTCAGTTGTGAATATTGCAAGTGATAATCTCTACATACTCCTTTTTGCAATATATATCAAAGCACTTGATGTAGAATAACCACAGAACTTGGCCTGCTACTTTGCAAAAACTCGAGCACTACCCAAATTTGTTATTTACGGTACACAATGTCACTTTCAGTTAGAGACTAGTATAACCAGCACTTACTCTAAGACGGGATCAGGTTCCATCTCAGAATTTGTCAATTCATCAAAAGTTTACATACTAACAATAGATTTGTCCCACTTAAATAACGACAGTTCAACAACGAATCACCATCCAATACGTCCGGTTCGGAGTTCCCATACAATAAACAAATAAAGTAATTAACAAGATAGCTAGCTGTCAAAGCTTAACGAGAAAGAAGCCAAAAAAAAAAAAAAAGTGAAAGTAAAAGAAAGAAGAAGAGTTTGAGAAGAGTGAGGCATGACACAACCCATAGCCCTGAAAAGTGAAAAGGCACAAACTAAAGATGTATAATAACTGTGAGGGTTCATAGTATATCCAGCAGATAATAAATGTAACAGTGGTGTAGCCAATCAGTGCTAGACAACAAATCCTTAAACACATACCCTAGTTTCTTTCTATATATACCTCGTCTTACCCCTACCTACGTTAATTATTGTGGTTTCATTGTCACCTCCCATATCCTGTCTCATCCAATTTTATGTAATCACTTTTTCAGACAACCTAACCTTTCCTTTCTTTAACCTAAAAATACTCTCTAATATTCAAACATATATTCATTTTTGTTGTAATTTTAAAAAATAAGACATCACCCTTTGATTTGGCATAGTGTTTAAGAAAAAAAAAGTCTTTTAAAACTTGTGGTTGTGTAGCTGAGAATCATTTCATTAAGGGTTAAAAAAATAATTTTTAAAAAAACAATTTTCAAGGTAAATTGTTTTCAATTTAGAGCAATGTGACATCTTTTTTGATGGACCAAAAAAGAAAGAATGTCACATAAAATGAGACAGGGGGACTATTATTTATTTTTTAACATTTAAATAACTTATATTTTTTCATCTCATTTTATGTGGTACTCTTTGGTTTTATACGATGTTTAAGAAAACAAAAAAAAATTGAAACTTATTATGGACTAAATCCTTAAATATTTGTGTGATTTTGAATCATTTCACTAAGAATAAAAAAAATTAAATTTAAATTAAATTGTTTCTAATTATAATTAAAAGAGATTCATTTTGGGATGGACTAAAAAAAAATGTAATATAAAATAAGAAAAAGAGAATAATAACTAGGGGTGGTACACTAATATCATCACTTTGTAACCATTGTGGCAAGTTAAACATAAATAAATAAAAATAAACAGTGTTTTAATTAAAATTATTGGTTTTGTTACTTTTCATTCTACTTTCGTCCCTATTTTCGTATTGGTTCTTTTAGTCAGGTCAAATACGTACTTTCCATACTAATCTCCGCCCATGTTTACTTAGTACATAATTCAAAGGAATAATATATATTTTTATTTAAAAATAATTTACTTATATACAATTCTCATTTTTATAAGCACACATTCAAAAGCTAGGAGTTTCAACTGTTTTAGACCCAACATTTTTATAATTCTTTTTAAAATTCGAAGTCAAAACAAGACCACATAAAACGGGAGCAGGGACGGAGGTACATTCACTTGATCTTTCGTCGAAATTTTTTTCGAATATATAAGTTAAATATAGATATTTTGATATATATATATATATATATATATATATATATATATATATATATATATATATATTAATTATTGTACGCTCTTGATACAAAAATCACTCACTCATGCTTTAAAAGTATAAACACCTTTGATGAAAATGTTGGCTCTGCCATTGAGCGAGCGGGAGAAGGTGGGGTTGTGGGGGAGTTGTTTTTCATTTCACAAAAATAGGTTTTTGTTGATTTTATATAAAAGAAAAGTTCTTACCTATCTAGGGTTCATTTTTATGCCTTCTTTTGTGTGAGGGGAAACAAGAAAAGAAGGGGTTTCCATTTTTAGGTAAATTTAGAAATTAAAGATGGGAAGAGGGAAAGTGGAGCTAAGGCGTATAGAGAATAAGATGAACAGACAAGTGACTTTCTGTAAGAGGAGAAGTGGTTTAGTGAAGAAAGCTCAAGAAATATCTGTGCTTTGTGATGCTCAAGTTGCTTTGATTGTTTTCTCCCACACTGCTAAGCTCTTTGAATTCTCTTCTCATTCTTGGTATGTATATTCCATTTCTACTCTTTCTCTCCCTACTTCCGTCTAAAATAATTTAATTTTAAAATATTTATTTTGAGACTCAAGTTTTTTCTGAAACAGTCTCTCTATCCTACCAGACTCCACTTGTGGAATTCCACTAGATATGTTGTTGATGTGTTGTAATATTCATCTTACTTTTGAATATTTTTTTTGTTTATTAAACTCCATGTTAAATTAAATAACATTACTTAAATTAGGACGGATGGAGAGTGTATCTTTTTTTCCCCCAAGAAATTGTCTCTAGTAGCTAGGGTTTCTACTTGCTTATTTATACAGTAATTCTTTTTCGTTTTCTATGTACGACTTGCTTGTTTTAGTAATTCTAGTTTTATATGTGATGATGAGTAGTGGCTATTTTTGTTAGGCTTTTTGTTTGTTTGTAACAGTATTTTCTAATCTTGGATCTTCTTTCCTATTTCTGGTTACGGGTCTTGATTTTTAAGACGAGTGTTAGGATGTGGTAAGATTTGCGCACATTTTACCTTCTTCAGACCCCACTTGTGATATTTCACTGGATATGTTATTGTGTCTGTGTCTTCTTTCCTATAGTCTAGTATTGGAGGCTAGAAACTAATGAAGTAAAATTTGAACCTTGATTTTCATGATTGATCTCTTGGGACTTTGTTCAAACGATTTCTCACTTTTGAGAAATGAGAAATACAGGGCATGCATTTATAGGTTTTTATATACTTGATTTGTTTTAATTTGTTTGTTTTACTTTAATTTATCATGAAGTTTAAGAAAGTTATAGACTTATAGTAACACTTTTAGAACCTTGTGGTTTTGAATTGATTAAAGATATATAGAATTTACTAAAAATTCTCTAATTATGTGGTCCTGAATATGTTATGTGAAAAAATTAAAAATAAAAAATTATTAAAAAAAATTATATTACTAGTAAAAAATATTTTAAAAAAGGATGAAGTATTAATCTAGGAAAATTTACCCTTTTCCGCATTTGCCTTAACATGAGTCAACCAAAGCATATGAAACTCAATTTGGAGCTATAATCAAATAGTAAATACTTATTTTTGTTTATTTCAAGTGAATTATTGGGGTATAATATACATATTTTATAAGAAAAATATTTAAGGCTAAAAATAACAAATCTGTTTTGCAGTAACTCTTTTCATTATTTTCAAACTATTCTCCTAAAAAAAATATAGTGACAAAACTTTATTACATAAATGATAAGCGTGAAAAAAAAGTCCTAGTAATTTTTTGAATTTTAAACGATTTATTTATTTTGAATTATATAAAAATACTAATAATTCGCTTTAGTATGAACTTGAAGGAGTATTAGACGCAAGATGCCTCGATTAGAGCCATTATAGTTAAAAACTAAAGTGAGACTCTGCTTTTCTTTATGATATATGATATTATATTTATCTGTTTTTATAATTTTATTTTTATCTATAACAATTATTTTAACTTAAATCATCATTAATATAAAAAAATATAATTTAATTAATTTATACTAGATAAAATAATTCAGGTGCGCACAAATTAAGCTACATTTTATTTATTTATATATTAAATTTTGGTGGCAGAAATATCAAGTGTAAAGTAACCAATATACCCCTCCTATTTCAAATTTCTTAGCTCATGTTGACTTAACATAATCCTTGAAAATGTTTTATTAAGAGTATATATATATATATTTAACAAAGCTAACTTTATTAATGATTGCTAATTTAAATTTTTTAAATTTGATCAGTACTAATATCACTATTAGAAAATATGAAATGAGTCAAAGAATTATTCACTAATCCTTACCTAATCTAATAGTTCATAGTATTTGATTATTTTTTTTTGTAATCCGTTGTTAATCCGTGGCTAAATGGAATTAGCATGAGATTTTTGTTATTTAACTATGCAATTGTGTCCATCATTAATTTCTTATTTAATACTAAAAATAATATGAGAAAAAAATTGTAAGATTCTCTTGATTTATTAAAATAAATTGTTTTTAATATGTATTATAAAATAGAAAGTATCTAATAAAATAGTACTATGTTTATTTCTCACACGTTATGTGCAGCCTCAACTAAGTTTGAATCTCACGTAGCTAAACCAAACAACAACATACTCAGTGAAATCTCATAAGTAGGGTCTAGGGAGGGTAAAATGTACGCTGACTTTAATGCAACCTAATAGAGATAGAAAAACTGTTTCTGAAAGACCCTCATATCCACACCGCTAAACCCACTTTGAAAATAATGCTCCAAATAAAATTTTCTCTATATCAAGACTTGAACTGTAACCTTTGGTCAACGATAAAACAATTTCACCCTAACTCATATTAATATATAATAAAATAGTATTCCCTTCATTTCAAAAAGTATGATCTAGTCTAATCTGACACGAAGTTTATGAATTTTATAGTTCTAAATTAAAGTTATATTGAAATATCATTTAATCTTGTGATGTTAAACATATCAGGTAAAAAGTTAAAATTATTTTTTATTTTTTAAAAAAGAATGATTTTATTTGAAACAACCACAGGAATTGACTTTGGGTGAGTTGAAAGGGCCCCCTGTGTAGGTATCCCATTTGGTGATTTCCAACAAACCTATTTACTAGGAGTACAACATAGAGAAAACAGTTTACGTTCCCAATAATCTTCCTTTCTTTTGCTTTTAACAATCTCATCACAATAATGAAACATGCTCTCCTTTTATATTTCATCACTCAATTCACTTTTCTTCCGTTCTTTTTATTAACAACAAACGATATATCCACTGGAATTCTATAAATGAAGTCTGAAAAGGGTAGAATGTACGTAGATCTTACCATCACTCTTTTCGTCTTATTCTATATAACATTCTTTGATCTGACACATTATTTAAGAATAAAAATTTAAATTTTATGGTCTAAAACAATTATGAGATATCAATGTGGTTGAAGTTTATATCAATAAGGATAAATGTGAAATTTTAAAATTATATTATTAGAAAATGACATTCTTTTAGGAACAGATTAAAAAAGAAAGAATGCCACATAAAACAAGACGTATATAAAGCTTAATATACATCAATACATGGAAATGACGCTATACAACAAAAATAATTTTAACGGCAACAAATATGCATATTAATAGAGAGTACTAAAATCTTTACTATATTAGTTAATTGTCATTAGATCCAATGTCACTATAGAGTTTAGCGACGTTTACAAAATGTGCTAAAAATATAATTGTCCCTCATAATTCTCCCTAAAAAAAATAGCAATAATTAAATTATTATCATCCATTAGTTACCGTTAAAAGATTATTTTTTTATGTAGTGTGACTGTGCAAGAAGCCCGCTAGTAAAGTCTTGAGAAGGGTATAAACATAATACATATTATATTAAGTCGGCTTTTAAGTTTAATGAAAAGAGTTTTTACTTTATTTGTCTTATATCAAACTTAAGGGTGTCAAAATGAGCCTTAATATAGGTAATTCGTTCAAAATTTTATAAATTGGGTTCAAGATAATTTGAATTGAGTTCAATCTCAACCCATTATGAAAAGATCTTCAATTGAGCTTAATTGAATCACAAATTTCAATCCGTTCTAAGACTCTTTACTTGTATTGATGTAATGTATATTTTCTATGATTTATCTATCTATTTTATAATTTTTTTATTTTTATTTTCTTGAGTTAAAATTCAAATTGTGGTTATAAAAAGTAGATAATAATATGTTAGAATTATTGAGATTGGGCGGGGTCAAATTGGGTGGGTCATGGCCTGACCCAAATTTTAACCCAGTTGAACCTAACTCGTTTGAGCTCAAAGTAAATTTGAACGGATCATAACCCAACTCAATCTCTATTTTAACTCATTTTAACATGCCAAATTTCAATCCAACCCTCCCATTTGACACCCCTAATCGCACCATCTCTATCACCTTTACCAGGATTTCCAATTGCTGAGCCATCAGAATTTAGCTTAGGAGGTTCCCTTCCACAGAAGCCACCTTATTATAATTTCATTGCATGATTATTCTTCGCTAGAACTGATATAATAATCCTAAGATAACTTATTATGAGATAAAGTATATAAAATAATAAAAATACACTTCTTAAACTACTTTTCACCACTTTTACATTTATGTGTTACATTATAATAACTTTCCCAACCATAATTAATCATTATTTTTATGATAATATATTTTTTTTATTAAAAAATTATATTTTAAATACAATTTCTACTTATAAATATATTATAAGTTGAATTTATTTATCAAATACTTTTTTTTATTTCATATTTTGATTTATATTAAAATAGTCATTCCACTATTTAATTACATATTTTTAATCAAATAGTTTATTACTCACTTAAAATTATATTTAATATATCAAATAAAATGTAGGTAATTTTAATAATAATTTTGTTTTTACTTTAATAAATTTAAAACGGGAGTCTTATCTTTAAGCTAAATAAGATGAATTTTTTTAAAGCTAAGTAAGATAAAATTTGGTTTTTTAAGTTAAATAAGATGACAATTTTATTTAAAGCTAAATAAGATAAAAGTTTTACTTTTAAATTAAATAGGGAAAGTTTAATTTTTTTTAGAACACATGGCACAATCATAGATATGCATACATAAAAATATTTAAATTTAATGAGATGAAAATTTTATTTTTAAGAATGAATAACTAAGCTTACAAAAATAATATTAAAAAAAATTAAATACGATGGTGAGCATTTTTGTAAGCAAATAATTTATTCTTAGAAATTATGTAATGAATATTATTTTGAATATGAACAATTCAACAAACAATAAAAACTACTTTGAGTATAACTAGATCCAACATAACTTATATCCAAATCAAAATGTTCCCTTAATGAAATGATTTTGAATAACTCAAATATCTATGGATGATTTTCTATTACAAATTTTAAAAATCTTTTTTTCCCTTAAATATCATACGAAATCATTCGACACCACATAAAATGAGACGAAGAGAAATACTTTTAAAAACAGTTATTCCTACTTCCTCCGTTCATCTTTACTTGGCCCCCATACACTATATTAAGATGTCGAACAATGCTTTTTTAATTTATAAAATCAAGAAATAATTTTACACTTAGTTCCTAATTTACCCTTGTCATTAATTATAATAATTTCTATATTATATTTTTCAAGATATTATATTAATTATATTCAGAAGGTGATTTAATAAAATTATCTCTATAATTTGTTACTTCTTAATCTCTGTGTCAAATTAACGGGGACAAATATATTCAAAGATTTCATCATTACACAACTAAAGAAAACCTAAAAAGTATATGTACCCATTATTAGATTTCCAAGATTGCATGTACGGCAACTTAAGGAAAGCTGTGAAACCCAGCCACAATAGAACAACTTACATTCCCAACAATCACCTAGTCACACAGTAGAACAGCTTACATTCCCAACAATCTTCCTTTGTTTTTTTGCTTTTTAAGAATCCCATCAGAATTATCAAAGATGCTCTGATAAGAAGGCTAAACTCACACAAAAATATGGCTTTTATTTACTTTTGTAAGAAAATACTCCCAATAGAACAGCTTACATTCCCAACAATCACTTTTCACTGTGCGTATGAAATACTCCTTCCATCTCATTTTATGTGGTATTATTTAATTTGACACAATATTTAAGAAAAGAAAAAAGATTTTTGAAGATTGTGGTCTAAAATTATTTATAGATACTTCCTACGGCCATCTTTACTCGTCCCTTATACTATTTTAGGGTATATAACAATACTTGTTTACTTTATGAAATCAAGAAATAATTTTACACTTAGTTTCTAAATTATCTTATCATTGATTATAGTCATTTTCCTATTATATTTTTCAAGGCATTGTATTTATTATATTCAAAAGGGTAATTTGATAAAATTATCTCATCATTTACTACTTCTTAATCTTTGTGCCAAGTCAATATGAGACAAGTAAAGATGGACGGAGGGAGTATTTGTTTGGTTGAAAAAACATTTTCTTAAGGGTAAAATGAGAATTTAAAGTTAAATTGTTTCTTATTCTAGTAAGGTGACATTTTTTTTGGGACGGACTAAAAAGAAAAGGGTGCCACATAAAATGAGACAGATGGAGTAATAAATGAATTACTCTTTTTCTTTCATTTTAATTTTATGTGGTATATTTGAATTAATATCATATTTAGAAAGAAAAAAAGACTTCTAAAATTTGTGATCTAAAATAAAATTAGATATATGTGATTATAAATTATTTTATTAAATGTAAAAAGTGAGTTTAAAGGTTAAATTATTTCTTTTCAAAATCGCTAAATTCTTTTGTGATGTAAACCTAAAATGTTGGTTATAAGTCTTTATATTTTTATTGTTGCAAAATATGTAATATCTTTGATGATTTCATTATCTATGATTGAGGCGCGAAAACTTCTGAATAGTTACATACCCTATATGTGAATCAAGTTCTTTTTTTTAACAGAATCTCTTGGCCGTGGATAGTTATACAATTAAAGGATCTCTTTATAGTTATTCAAAAATAATTAGAAAATTCTCTAAAAAATATGAAATTCTGCTTCTAGCGACAACATGCTTGATCCTGTTGTGCAAGACTCGAATTTCCGCATTTATATTTCATTGCACGATTAAAGGGGATCATGATGGAGATTTTTTTTTTTGTGTTATTATTAATATTGTGGTTCCTAACTAATTATCCATATGTTTCACATGAAAAAGAGAATAGCCTCTTTCCAGCACACTTTTTTATCTTAACCAATATATTAAGTTTGCTAATGAATCATAACCAGTGATTTGCTTGGTCATTAATGTAATGATTTATCCCTAATAAACTACATGGTCAGGCATTTTGTGTTTTAGAAATCCCTCTTTGCTTCTCATTGTTACACAATAATGATTTTTATTACGTTAATTAACTAGATAAGACAAGTAACAGCTTTTTATGTGGCATGTTAGGCCATTCATGTCTTCCTTTTTAATACACATCAATTTTGTTCTTAGGGAGATATTAAAAGACATAATACATAAATATGATGTTGAATTTTATTTTAGCTGATATCTATATTATCCGACTTTGAAAATATATTAAAATTGTATAAAGTTGAATAAGTAGGCATGTGTATCCTACATGACAATTTGTATTATGTCATATAAGATATGTATATCTACATGTTTACCTTTATACAAGTTTAAGTGTTTCTTTATGCACATAAAATGTTAGAGGACATAAATATCAGTTGAAGTCAAATTAAAAAGCACATTTATACAGTAGACCACATTAAAAAGCACCTTAGTTTGGTTTGGACTCAACCACTAATATATACTCTCTTCGTTTCATTTTATGTGACATTTTTTGACTAAAGGTAAAAAGAAAATTTGAAGGTAAATTGTTTTCAATTATCATAAGGTAAATTTTTTTTTTTAAAACGAATCAAGAAGGGAAGGGTGTCACATAAAATGCAACCAGTTACATTTACATTTATGTGCTTGCATATATAATTATTTCTTCCGAGGATAATTCCTTTTTACTTATAAAAAAATTAGTAGTAGTAGTAGTAGTAATTTATTTGTTATTTTGCTACAACAGTATGGAGGAGATTCTTGATCGATATGAAAGATACTCATATGCAGAGAGACACTTTCATGCCAGCAGCAATTCCCAAGCATCTGCCGTATGACTTTCATCTTTTTCTATACTCTTCACCAATAGCATGTTTACCACAGACAAAATCTGCTTCTTTTCTGAGATGGTCCGATAAGTACGAAAATCATGTTCTACAGTATAAAATTTTCACGGATTTATCATGGAAAAACACTTTGGTTTTAGTAGTGCCTTCACACTCAATATCATATATGGTATATTTTAGAACACAAGATTCAAAAAGGTATTTTTGATACATTAAAAAGTCATTTTCAAATTTTGTGTCAAGTTAAACTAAGACAAACAAATTGAATAAGGAGAAATACCCTTTATTTTTGGTCCGTCCCAAAAAGAATGTCACCTTACTCAATTGGAAAAAATTTACCTATAAAATTTCCTTTTTACCCTTAATGAAATGATTCTCAATCACACAAATATCTAAGAATAATTTAGACCACAAGTTTTAAAAGTTTTCTTTTTTTTTCTTAAATACTATGTCATATCAAAGGGTGTCACATAGATTGGGATGGAAGGAGTAATAGATTTTGAGCGTATATGATAAATCAAATGTGTAGTGGCAAACTTGCAAACTAGATTGTGTCCATAAAATTTAAATCTTTGATCTGCCTCTGCCTCTGCCTCTGAATACAGAAGAATTGGAGCTTGGAATATTCAAAACACAAGGCTAAGATTGATCTTCTGCAAAGAATTCACAAGTAAGAGATTGCATGCATCCATGAATATTATTGTAAACCTTAATTAAAAAGAGTTCAATTTGTTCATTTTTTCTCCTTTGAACTTTTCAAGGCATTACATGGGAGAAGATCTGGATTCATTGAGCTTCAAGGACCTCCAAAACTTGGAGCAACAGCTTGATACCTCTCTTAAACTTATCCGCTCCAGAAAGGTTCCTACGTCATTCAAACTTTATTCACTATAACAGTAAAGTCATAAAACTAATTTTTACTATATTATAATAATTAAGTTTTATTTGTTGTAACAATAAAGTCATTCAACTTTTTACTCAACGCAACAACAAAATCTACCCATTATTACATTGCGGTTAGATGATTATATTATACTCCCTTTGTTTCATAAAGCACGATCTCAATTTCTTTTTAGTTTCTTTAAAAAAAATGATCTCTTTTTTTTTTGAGTAACATATTAATTTTGGCTTTCTATGTGGCATGTTCAAGGTCTAGAAAATTTAAGGGCATTTTGGTACATGATATAATTTTAATTAATTAGAATCATAAATTGAAAAGTCTTTTGTTTTTTTCTTATACTCTTTGCCAAGTCTAATTAGGTCCTTTTTAAAAAAAAAAAAATAGAGGGAGTATAATTGGTAAATAAAATTGTGTCCCTCTCTTTGTCCATTATTTTTTTTTTATATTTGGTATTTTCTGTTTATGGAATTTGATTTTTTTTTTGTGACGAGGATCTTCCAAAAATAACATCTCTATCTCTATGAGATAGTGATAATGTTCGCGTACATCTTACCTCCCGATACTCCACTTGTGCGATTTCATTGGATAGGTTGTTGTTGTTGTTTCTCCATTGATCTAATTCTGTTCGATCTCTTGCAGAATCAACTCATGCACGAGTCTCTCTCTGAACTGCTTAAGAAGGTTAACTTCCTCGTCCGAACTTTGCATTTGTTGTTGCCTAGAAAAAAAAAAGTTTGTAGCAAATTATGTTGTTTGAGCTTTTCAAAAATGTCCATGTAGGATAGTGAAGAGTAATAACAAACTTATGGTGTGAAGAAAGGTTGTTAGAAGTGAAATGAGTTAGTTGTGAAGTTGTTGAGTTAGTTAAGAAGTTGTTAGGAAGGTGGTTATAAGAATTAGTTAGAGCATGTGCTTAGTATGTTGTCTATAAATAAAGGGTGAATTTCTCATCCTTCATATGAATGAACAATGTAATTCTTTTCTTCTTCTTCAAGCTAATACTAGCTGCTACTCTCCTTACCTTCTTAACTGCTTCTCTTCTTCTTCTTAGCTACTGTTAATAGTATACTAGCTTGATCTTAGTGTCTCCATGTATGGAGTTATCATGGTATCAGAGCAGATGATCGTAGGGGACAAAGGGAAGAAAAAACCAGGCACAATCACTGGTTCGAGTCACTGAGTTCATCAGATCAAAAGGAAGTCACTGATCAAGCAAACTCCAAGTGTCTTCAATGGAGAATAGAATAGCTTCTGAAGGAACAAATGCTGCTGGTTCTACCAGAGCTTCAAGTATTCCTACAATCGATCACAATCATCCATTATTTTTACAGACTACTGATACTCCAGGGAGCTCCTTAATCTCCCTGCAGCTCACAGGATCAGAAAACTATGCCCTGTGGAGTAGATCCTTTAGAATTGGATTGGTTGGTCGAAGCAAACTAGGATTTGTAGATGGAAGGTTTCCTAAGTCTAATTTCGAGCCTGAACTGCATGATCAATGGGAAAAATGTAATGCTGTAGTGCTGTCATGGATCATGAATGTTGTGAGACCTGGACTTCTTAGTTCAGTGGTATATGCATCAGATGCTAGAAAGGTGTGGTTAGATCTAAAGGAAAGGTTTGACACTGTCAATGGATCAAGAGTGTTCCATCTTCATAGAGAAATCCACACTCTAAACCAAGGCACAATGACAGTGGCAGATTACTTTTCCAGGTTAAGGGATCTTTGGGATGAGTATGATGCCATTATGCCATGTCCTGGGTGTCCATGCCCAGAGTCCAAAAGGTTTAGTGAACATACTGAGTATCAAAGGTTACTTCAATTCCTGATGGGGCTAAATGAGTCTTATTCTCAGCCTAGGAGTCAAATCCTTATGATGAGTCCTATTCCTACTGTGAACAAGGCATATGCCTTACTGGTAGACCAAGAAAGCCAGAGAAATCTAGTGAGTTCAACGTCAACTGGAGTTGAAGGTATTGCAATGTATAGCAAAACAGGCTCTCACTTCAACAATGGATCTGTAATAGGAAGTTCAGGTGGTGGAAGCTACAAAAGTAATACAGGTACTACAGGAGGTGGAAACTACAGAATCAGAAAGAGTGTTATACAATGTGAACACTGTGGATGCAGAGGTCACTCCAAGGAACAATGCTATAAGATTGTTGGGTATCCTGCAGATTTCAAGTCCAAAAGGAAATCTACATCATCAGGAGCCTATGCTAATCAGGTTGAACTTTCACTAAGTTCAAATCATGATCACAAGGTGAATGTGAATCAAGAGAAAAATGAGTCCATTTCACATCCTAGTGCATTCTTCACTCAAGAGCAGTATCAACAAATCCTGAGCCTATTGTCCCAAACTGGAAGTGGGAATACTGGAACTTCATCAGCTCATGTTGCTGTAGTAGATGCAGGTAGTCCTATTAGAATATGCTTAAGTAAATGTGAAGATCAGGAGTGGATAGTAGATTCAGGAGCTACTCATCATACTACATCTAAACTGGAAGTACTAGACAAAGGCAAGGAAGTAAATAACAACACAAAGAATAGGATACATCTTCCTAATGGTGAAACAGTTGCAGTGTCTCATATAGGAAATACAACTATTCTTGGGAGTCACACTATCTCCAATGTTTTGTACTTACCTGATTTTAAGTGCAACTTACTATCAGTGTCAAAAGTCACAAAGGAACTGAAGTGTGTAGTCAGTTTCTTTCCTGATTTTTGTATTTTTCAGGATCTCTTAACTGGCCAGGTGAAGGGGATTGGTAAGGATGAAATGGGACTGTACATTCTAAGAGAGGGACCAAATCAAGCTCCAAAACAGCAGGTCCATAACAGTAGAGGAGATCAAGACAAAAGCATCAAGAATGTGGCTGATTCTGTAGATACTTGGCATCAAAGACTAGGACATGCTCCTGTAGACATAATAAAGAAGCATGACTGTCTTAGTACTCTGTCAAGTAAGGATCATTCTCACTGCACTGTTTGTCCACTAGCAAAGCTTACTAAGCTTCCATTCTCTGTAAGCTCTCATATGTCCAAATGTCCTTTTGAACTATTCCATTGTGACATTTGGGGCCCTTACAAAGTACCTACACACAATGGTAAAAGGTTTTTTGTAACAATTGTTGATGACTTCAGCAGATATACTTGGGTGTTTCTTATTACTTCTAAGGCTGATACTTTGGTGGTAATGAAACAGTTCCTTACCCAAGTAAAAAATGTATTCTCTACTACTGTCAAAACTCTAAGAACAGATAATGGTTGTGAGTTTTTTAGTCATGCTTTCAAAGAACTACTATGTGATCTAGGTATTAGTCATCAAAGCACATGTGTGTACACACCTCAACAGAATGGTGTGGCTGAAAGGAAACATAGAGCAATTCTGGAAGTTGCAAGGGCTATCAGGTTTCAAGCTACTGTCCCAATCAGGTATTGGGGTGAATGTGTATGTACTGCTGTATATATACTCAATAGACTACCCTCTAAAGTGATTGGATTTAGTACACCTTATGAAAAGTTGTATAAGCATCCCCCAACTCTATCACATCTAAAGGTATTTGGTTGTTTGTGCTATGTTTCATGCCCAAAAGTGTCTGATAAGTTTGCATCTAGAGCTATTCCAGCTGTACTTATGGGATACTCATACACTCAGAAGGGATACTTGGTCCTTGATTTTCATACTCAGTCATTCCTAGTAAGTAGGCATGTTGTGTTCCATGAACATATATTCCCTTTTAAGACCATGAAAGCATCTCCTAGCTCTATATTTCCAATACTTGAGACAGTGATTCCCCCTCAAGAGGTCCTACCAAACAAAACAAATCCTGAGTCAAGTCCCTCTACTGGTATTCCTCCTGAATGTCAAGTGTCACCTCCACCAAATACACATACAAATGGTCATCCTGACCCTACACCAGCATCTATCCCTGAACTCATACCTTCCACTAATATTCCTGTACCCTCAAGAAGATCAAGTAGGTCAAGCAGACCTCCTCTATGGCTTCAAGACTTTGTTACTAAACCAAAAAACTAACACATGCTTGTATCCCTTAGCTAATCATATATCTTATGCTCATTTATCTACTTCATGCAAGCAAGCATTGCATGCATATTCAAGTATAACAGAACCCAAGTCATTCAAGGAAGCTGCTACTGATCCAGCTTGGGTTGAAGCCATGAAGCTAGAGATAGAGGCCTTAGAAAACAATAATACTTGGAGCATAGTTGATCTACCACCAAACAAGAAACCTATTGGATGCAGATGGATCTACAAGGTCAAGTACTTGGCCTCAGGACAGGTTGAAAGACTCAAAGCAAGACTGGTGGCTAAGGGGTTCAGTCAGAAAGAAGGTCTGGACTATGGAGAAACATTCAGTCCAATGGCAAAAATGGTAACAGTCAGGTCAGTTGTCTCTCTTGCAGCCTCCAAGCAGTGGTTTATCTATCAGATGGATGTCCACAATGCATTTCTCAATGGTGATCTCCTAGAAGATGTCTATATGGAGATACCTAGTGGGTTTGCCAGACAGGGGGAGAGTCATAAGGTCTGCAAACTACACAAGTCTCTCTATGGGCTCAAACAAGTACCAAGGCAGTGGAACTTGAAGCTGACAGAAGCTCTAATTCAGATGGGGTTCAAACAAAGTCATCATGACTACTCATTATTCACAAATGTGGTTGGAAGTGACATTGTGGTAGTACTGATTTATGTTGATGATCTGTTAATAACTAGAAGCAATCACCAGCTGTTATGTGACACAAGACAACAGATACAAAAGAAATTCAAGATGAAGGATCTGGGGGAACTGAAATTTTTCCTAGGAATTGAGTTCTTAAGATCAAAGAAGGGAATAGTGATGTCACAAAAGAAATATGCATTAGAGCTGATTTCAGAATCTGGCCTAGGGGGAGCCAAACCTGCATACACACCACTTGAAATGAATAGAAGACTCACATCAGTCAAGTATGATGAAATGGTCAAGGCAACTGAACAAGATAAGGTACTGGTGGATCCTACAACATATCAAAGGTTGGTTGGGAGACTACTATATCTTACTATGGCTAGGCCTGATATTGCATTCTCTGTACAAGTTCTCAGCCAGTTCATGCACTGTCCCAAGCAATCTCACATGGAAGCAGCACTAAGAGTGGTTAGATACATCAAGGAAGCACCTGGTTTAGGCTTATTCATGCCAGCAGAACACACCACAAAGTTAACAGCCTACTGTGACTCAGATTGGGGAGCATGTTTGGAGACTAGAAGATCAGTCACAGGTTATCTAGTGAAGTTTGGAGGAGCTCTCATTTCCTGGAAATCTAAGAAACAAGAAACAGTCTCAAGAAGCTCAGCAGAAGCTGAATTCAGGAGCATGGCTACATGTGCAGCTGAAATAACATGGCTAATAGGATTGTACAAGGAACTAGGAGTGAATGTGGACCGTCCTGTGAATGTAATTTGTGATAGTAAAGCAGCCATTCAAATAGCAGCAAATCCAATATTTCATGAAAGAACAAAACATATAGACATTGATTGCCACTTTGTCAGGGAAAAGATATGTCAAGGGATGCTGAAAACTGAGCACATAAACACCAAGGATCAACTTGCAGACTTACTCACCAAAGGTCTGGGAAAGGCACAACACAGTCTACTACTCAATCAACTTGGAATGGAGAATGTATTTCAACCATAAGCTTGAGGGGGAGTGTAGGATAGTGAAGAGTAATAACAAACTTATGGTGTGAAGAAAGGTTGTTAGAAGTGAAATGAGTTAGTTGTGAAGTTGTTGAGTTAGTTAAGAAGTTGTTAGGAAGGTGGTTATAAGAATTAGTTAGAGCATGTGCTTAGTATGTTGTCTATAAATAAAGGGTGAATTTCTCATCCTTCATATGAATGAACAATGTAATTCTTTTCTTCTTCTTCAAGCTAATACTAGCTGCTACTCTCCTTACCTTCTTAACTGCTTCTCTTCTTCTTCTTAGCTACTGTTAATAGTATACTAGCTTGATCTTAGTGTCTCCATGTATGGAGTTATCAGTCCATGAATACATGTCAGATCTTTAAAAAATAATGCATTTTTGAAAAATTTAACATGAGTATGGTAACATAAATTTTTGGAGAGTACTCCAAGCAACATAAGTATGTAGAAAATGGCAAGCATTATTCATGTCTAAAGTATATTTTTGTGTTCTCTTACACAGGAAAAGGCAGTAAAAGAGGAAAACAAGTTGTTAACAATGAAGGTGAAATTGCTTCTTGTTATTTTCTACACTTAATTTCCCACTTTATTACCTCTAAATTAAGCTGGCTGAATTTATTTCCAATATTGCTGGACTCATAAGAAAACTCATTGCATTGCCATAAATGAACATATCCCCCATACAACAATGTCAGTTTTTTTTTTAATCCATATTGTTGAGTGCAACATTATAGATGAACAATAATTTAATGAGGCTGAATTAATTTGTGAACAGATTAAGGAAAAGGAGAAGACAATAAGAGAGCAGGCTGACCAAAACCAAGTCCCCTACTTCCACATCTTTTCTCTTTCCACAACAAGTTCCATGCCTAAACATCGGGTAATTATTATTGTTATTTCATATAATATTAATTAAATGAACAAACAAATTTGATAAACGTTGCATTCTGGATTATCTATTAGTTAGATTAGTATCACATTTCTTATCTTCTTTGTTTATTCTAGTACTTGTATTTCTTATTTTTTTTGGTATAATCTTAGCTTGAGATGAGTATAAATGGAAAAAACACGACAGTGGTAATTTTTATAGACAATCATTGTGTTATTTGAAATTAAGATACACATAATATGTTATCAATGGGCCTAGACCAATACTAGCAAAGCAGCCCAAAAATAGATTAAGTGGCTATGTGTGGGATCCGGGTTGATAAATAGAGACTTGTGAGAGCAAAATAGGTTTATGCATATTGTGATTACGATTAGGCAAAGACTGTGCTTCTCATCTCCAATTCTCTCCTAGTTCCCTCATCTCCTTCACCTTTTATCTCTACTGTTCTTATTGTAATTGTTCCTTCACAAATGAATCAAAGCTTATTAGTTTGTTTTCTATGTTGTTTATTGTTGAATTGAGACAATCACAACTCTCATTTTAGTGTTCGTTACATAATAATTTTTATGTGTTGCACTTTTGGTTGACACACAAGAGTGAGGCCAATTGGTTGATTAAATTCATATGAGAATGAGAGGATCATGGTTAAATTCCCATAAAAATTAAACTAGAAACATAAAACTTTAGGTTATATAGATCTTCCCATCTATTTAAGACTTGTTGGATAACGTAGTTTTATTTGGTTAACTCCACTAGCACCCAATTTCCCTTATGCCCCCTACACCCCTCCATATTTAGGGTTGTCTTTTTTCTTATTATCTTTAAGACCAGAAACAACCTCTCTATCTCTAGGTCTGTGTATATTTTACCTTTCCTAAACCTCACTGATAAAATTCCACTGTGTATGTTGTTGTTGGACTCTAGCATTGGTCAAAAAGTGATATTGCCACTACTCTTTGGTATGACATTGTTATGATTACGATTTAACCATATATTTCACGTATAAAGGGGAAGGCTTTATCCCAGTAAATTGGAGGATGTATGGGAAAGTTCTTTATATGTTTTAGGGCATGGATCAACTGATTATGATCCCCACAGTTGGTATTGGATAGAGCTAGAGTTACCTCCTTTTTTGTTTCCCTTAAAATGAGGAAATTTTATAGCATAAACAAAGATATGAATTGATACAGTTCACAAAATAAAGATAATATCATGACGCTGCTATATCTAAAGAGTCAATGGTTTAGAAGTGAAATGACTAATAAGAAAGGAACACCCCAAGAAAGAATTTATTTCTACAATCAACACATATAGATGTAGACAAATATTATTATTTATTTCGAAAGATTTTATTTGTAACATGTATTTGAAAAGACAACTAAGTGATGTATTGGAGAAGTTTTAATTGCGTAAAAAAATATAGCAACAATAACAATATATTTAATGGAATCTTATAAAAAAAGTAAAATATATACATACCTTACCACTATTTCATGGAGATAAAGAGGTTGTTTTAAGATAGCAAAAGAGAGAAAGTAATGGCACTTGAATGACTCTTTTAAGAAAAGTGTTTTGACACTTATATTAATTGGCCTTTCTCAACTTATTGATCTTTTATTTTTAATTATTAAGTTTGAAAAATTTATTTAAATTATATTTTATTTTATTTTTATACCTAAATTGTTGAGAGTATGAGAAATTAATGAGTGTAAGTGTATTTCTCGCATTATGAATACTTTAGGTATGAAATTTTTATTTTTTTTTTTAAAAAAGTGCTAGTTTAGGCGTGATTTTGAATTTTGTTCTCTTTTATTTTTCATTAATAACCTGGTGGTGTTATTATAATTTGTTGATTCATAAATTCTTTAATTAATTAGAGAAGACTTAATTAATTCTGAAAAACATCTCATGATGCTAAAATAGTTTCTTACGGCAATATCCAGCAAGAATCAAGTATAATTTGTGGATTAACTAAAATATTAGTGTAGTAAAGTTTATCTAATTTTAGTACTATTATTTTGCTAAATAAATAATTATCTTATTTATTGTAATTTTTCATTGTTTGCCAACAATATATTCTTAGTAAAAGCTATCCCTTCAAATAGGACTTGTATTTCTACTGATTGTGTAGTGATTCGCAAAATTTAGGGATGACAACGTAGCGAAAGTAATAACTATGTTATGTTTTGTAGAGGGTTATGTGAACCATCCATATTAATTAATTTTGTATATACGGGCAGGTGGAATTTAGTCCAACAAACTTCGATATTTTTATTTTGGTGTAGAGGTGGTTTGGATATGCTAGATGATAGAATTCTAAGGCTTGAAGAATGATAACGTGGATAAAGTTACCTATTATTTATGTTTATTAATCGAGGATTACATAAGCTGATCAAAACACTCGAATGAGATTGATTTTCTTTTAATATGTTGGAAGATTACTTGGTATTTGGATTTGTTATAATTTTTTGGACTATGTTTAATGCAACCCTTTCACAAAATAATTTGAAAATTTAGAGTTGGTTGATTGAGTGTGTGGTATTTGGGATGATTTAATTAAATTGTGGATGCTAATTTGAGTGCAGAGCTGATGGAGAGGCAGAAAGCATTACATCCACCAACTCATCTTGGCTTCATAACAACTATATTTCTACTTTCCCAACCCCATCTGCTTTAATTATGTGTGAAAAAGAGTGTAATTCTATGGCACTATTTGGTATCACTTAATTGCTCTATGTTATCTTCACAACTTACCTTGTTTTGTTTAACAACATATTTATATTAAAAACATCATTACATAACATCAATGCCTGTGCTATCAATAATGCCTGTGCTATAATGGTTTAGCCACACCATTAATAATGCCTATTACATTCCTCCAATAATGATCTCAACAACTATATATATTAGCATGAATTCATGAAAAACATAACATGTCTCATTAAATCTAAACAAAAAAATGCAAGAACTAATAAAAAAATATTTACGTCACCACAATTTAAAATATAGAATATGTTTGGCTTAAATGTTTTGAAAAATATTTTCTAAATCAACTTATTTTCCTCAAATGTAAGGAAAATGACTTTCTTTCAAAAACTAAGGAAAACATTTTTCAAACTCTCCATCCCTGCCACGACTCCTCTTCCCCCTACCCCCTCCCCCCATCCACAAAAAAAAAAAAAAACAGAATTAAAAGTTTACTTTGAAAAATATTTCACATTTTGAAATGTTTTTTATTCCATCCCTACGCCTATCCCCCAAACCACTCACCCATACCCAAAAAAAATTTTAAAACTTTATTTATAATAAAAATCAAAACTTAAAATTATTTTTTTGGCCCCACTCATTGCTTCCTTCAGCCCCACAAAAAAAATTTTAAAATTTATTTTTAAAAAATATTGCAAATTTTGAAAAATTTATTTGCTTATCCTATCCGTACCTGTACCCTCTACTGGCCATCCTCCTTATCCCCAAACCTCTTACAACCCCCTGGAAAGACATCACCACTAACTCAAAATAACCATATCTAGCCCGGAAAGCCATTTTAGGAATGGCGCTCTCTCTCACCCTTAATTGGTGATACTTGGACCGTAAATCAATCTTAGAGAAATGCTTGGCTCCTTGAAGTTAGTCAAATAGATCATCTATCTTTAGGAGTGGATATTGTTCTTAATAGTGACCTTGTTGAGTTGTCGATAATCGATACACATTCAGAGTGACCCGTCTTTCTTTTTCATAAACAAAATCGGAGCACCCCATGGAGACCTACTAGGTCAAATGAAACCCTTTTCCAACAAATTCTTCAATTGTTCTTTTAGCTCCTTCAACTCCGCGGAGCCATTCTATAAGGAGGAATGGATATAGGTTGAGTGTCAAGTAGGAGATCTATGCCAAAATCGATTTCCCATACGGGAGGAACACCCGGTGACTCATCCGGAAAGATATCGAGGAACTCATTTACAATAGAAACCGACTCAAAAGAGGGAACTTTAGAAATGACGTCTCTAACCCTCACTAAGTGATAAATGCACCCCTTAGAGATCATTTACCGGGGTTTTAGATATGAGACAAACCACCTCTACATGAAGAATTTCTACCCTCCCACTCAAGAATGGACTCATTTGGGAATTAAAACTTGACTCTACAAGTCCGAAAATCTATCGAGGCATAAGAAGCATGCAACCAATCCATCCCACGTATAACATCAAAATCAACCATAAAGAGTTCTACTAAGTCACAACGGACAACTTTATGCTTGATGAAAATGGGGCAATTTCTATAGATTCTTCGTGTAACAACAATAGACTCTCCTATAGGAGTACTCACTTCTAAGAGCTCATTAAGGACTTCAGGACATGCATGAAATCTATTTGCAATAAAAGGGAGTTACAAATGACAAATTGGCTTCTGGGTCTAATAAGGCCGCATATGCATCAAAATTATAAACTTTTAACATACTGATAACAACATTTGGAGCTTCTTCTACTTCTTAGCGCCCATGAAGAGTATAGAACCGATTGGTTCTAAAAGCACCTTGAGCTTGTCCGCCTTAGCCTTGGGCCTTGTACCTCCACTCCTACGATCCTTGGCATAGTGCCCGGACTTTCCACACTTGAAGCATGTATTTGAACCGGCCAAGCACTCCTCTTTGTGGGGCCTACCACACTTGGGGCAATTAGGAGTTTGCGGCTTTGGAGCTACCCCCTTGTCCTTAATGAATCAGGGAGGAGGAGTGTTGGGAGACCCTTGGCCTCCTTGCTTTTGGCCACCTTAGAGTTTGTTGTGGCCTCCACTCCTTTGGTGCGAATGTTCTCTGCCATCCACCCGATCCCTCTTGGACTCTCTAGATCTTTCCCTCAATTTTTGCTCCTCAATTTTCTCGGTGTAAGTCATCAAACGGGAGATGTCCATCTCCTTCTTTAGCATGGCCATTTTGTATTCCTTTGACACCAATTCTGGCATGCCGAATTTGAACTTGCTCATCCTTGCTCTTGGGTCCACAACCATGAATGGGGCATAAAACTTAAGAGAATAATTTTTCTTGCTCATGTGCCCTTACTTGAGATTGATGAATTCTTGTACCTTGGCCTCCCTCAACTCTAGCGGGAAGAACCGATCCAAGAAAGCATTCTTGAACTCCTCTCATTCAATTTGACCCGCTTCATGGCCTTTTTCTTCCACCCATTGCTCATGCCATATCTTGGCCACCTCCTTGAGTTAGTAAGCCACCACATGGCTTTCTCTTCCAATGGGACTCTTATCACGACAACAATTCGGTAAGTCTCATTAATGAAGTCAATGGGATTTGCTTCCACCTTAGAGCCGTGAAACTCCGGGGGACTCATTCTAATGAAATCTCTAACCCTTGTAGCCGGAGTGGGCAGTTGGGGAGGGATAGTAATCTCCCTATTGGCTTGATTGGCCAAAGCTTGGGCCAACATAGTGAATGCAGCTCTAAACTCCGCCTTGAAACACCCCGTCATCTTTTTGCAATGAAGGGGCTTATTGCTTGGGTGTGTTCCTTAGTTGTGGGGATCTTCTTGGCGGCATGATCTAGAAATATCAAAGAGAATCTCGTTAGTTATGGGAGATCCTTAGACAACTCTATAGGCACGACATGAGTTATGAAGAAGGAAAAATTTTCCTAAATGTCTCATAGCCTCTCATTCATGGTTGTGGTGTGCTTCACAACCCTAAACAAGACTCTACTTGACGAGGTATGCTTGGACATCCGAGTAACATTTTAAAATCTCATGCTCTGATACCAAGTTTGTCACGACCTGAGCCTAAGGCCTAGTCATAACAAAGAAAATGAGACACTCATAGGCACCTCATCCAAGCCATTTTAGCATGTCAAGCATTCATAGATAAATACATTCACTATGTGGAAATAAATGGAAAAGAGACTAAGGGAAATCATTTGAAATATACAGTAATATCCCAAAACATACATCATCATCAGAAGCATACCATCTAAATATGAGTCGACGGGAACCGGTGCACGGTTTTGATTTCCTTCAAATAGAAAAGATACTAAGATAAATTATAAAGTAAAAGCTTTCGATTCTTAAAAAGTCAAAACTATACATCATCCAAATAGTACATAGCATGAAAGAAAATAGGCAGAGTCCCGAACTAAAGGCTTACCATAAACATCAGTCTTCAACGTCAATAACTAACCACGAGCTGAAAGAGGAGCACCGGTCCTTACATGATGATATCATGTAGGCAAAATATGCATTAGTACGTTAAAATGTACTAAATATGTGAGATGCAATGTAAGGATGAATAGAAACCAAAATAGGAAACTTATGTTTTATATTGCTCCCAGGCACTTTTCCCAAGGCTGACTTCTAAGGGCCCTTACGGCCTTTAGGATCCTCTTACTCCGGTGAACTTATTTTGCCGGAAAATTCAATTCTACAACCTTTCATTTCAGCTTTTTTCGTTGGTTTATTAAATGGACAATGTTTTATTTTTCAGACTTGGATCGAAGTCTTATGATATCTCCGTTTCTGAGAATTTGGGGGGAAATTGGTTTGAGTGGGTGGAAAGAACCAGGCGTCACATAACAAGATTGACTCTGAGCCGAGATGGTTTGGCTTGGCTATGCAACAGATTAGGTGAGGCCTCTGAAATCAAAGGAAATGCTTTCAAGACTTGGAAATGCAAGGACAGGTCCACTTACATTTATTGCTCTTTGAAGTTCAATAAGTATGGTAGGTTTGTCTCAGTCATCACAGTAAATGGTCATGGACGCGCAGTTATTATACTTCCGAAAGTCTCCTTTAATGAGGGATGGGATGCTTTAGCGGAAAAAATAGAAACCTACACCTGTAAGATGTTGGCCATTGGCATAGGAAGACAGAGCAGTCATGGGTCCCTGAGACTCAGGGGAGAGGAGAGCTACAAAGAAATACTTCAAAGGAAGAAGTGGGGAGTTACACTTCAGAGGGGAAGGTACGCCAAAAAGGAGATTCTCTACAAGGAAGATGGAGCTCTGAACAGGTGTCTGGTGGGCAGCTTCCCGGAAGCCGATGAAGTCCCTTCCCGTAATGATGTTAGAAGGTGGGCTACTCAAACATGGAAGGGCATCCAGAATGTCAACATCTATGATATGAAGGATAATCAATTCTTGTTCGAATTTCAATCAAGGAACGAGGCTGCTCACATCATCACAGGTAGCTGGAAAAGAAAGAGTCACCATATCCAGCTGGAATGGTGGTATCCTAAAGCCGGAACAGTGGAAGCTGGAGTCAAGGTGGACTGGTTTTGGATTCGTATCCTAGGTCTTCCTTTACATCTTTGGTCGGACAAGGTGATGAAACATATTGGAGACCAATGCGGCGGATGGTTGGAGACGGAAGAGGAAACCACTCTTAAAAACCATCTCAGATGGGCTCGAATCAAGGTTAGGGGTCCAAGGGAGAAAATTCCGGCGGAAATAGAGGTCGACGAGGGAGAAACCCTGTTCCTGCTGCCGATATGGTGTGAAGCTCCGGTGAGATTCAAAAATAAGGAGGAGGGAAAGCGCAAAGATCGAGAAACCTGCAAATTTCTCCATGGGGAAAGCTCGCAGCAGAAGGGGTCTCCTAGGGCAGAGCTAAATGAGAAATTGAGGAAAGGTAAAGGGAATATTTGTCCAATGGATAAAGAAGATGGGGCTTTTGTCCTGGTGGACAAAAGCAGTCATGTGTCACTGGGTACATTAAGTGAAGTGGGACACGTGGGAAATGGTGGACCTGGAAAAAATATTATAATGGGCAGTGGGCCAAAGCCCAACAGATCGGGCCCAGTTATAAAGGAAAAAACCCCATTTTCAGAACCCTTTATTGAAAGGATAACGTACACCCAAGCCCAAGATGAGTATTTAACGACATCTATTCTTTCAGAAGATCTCATGGTAGCTCTCCAAGGATCCCCAATCAACAACAACACGGGAAGCAAAGACATGCAGAGATGGAATGGGCCCTCAGGGCAAGCGGAATACGCAAGTCCCACACCTGAAGATGAAGGCAATACGAACATAGAGATGGAGCAATGCTTGCTCGTGAGTGAAAACAGGGATAACCAATTGGTAACCCTGGAAGAGCCACTCCCACTTAACAGCGAGGAACCCCTATCAGAAGAAGACATTGAAGATAAAGCTTCTTTATGGGTGCAAGCAAACGTACTAAAACTCAGCAAAATTTTCGGAGCAGCCTTCGAAGGTTGCGACAAGACTGCTTTTGAATTATTTCTGAAAATTGATCAAAAAAGAGCACGAGACAAGCAGGGAATGGAGGTACAAAAAGACGGAAGTATATCTAATTTGGTCCCTAAAGAGGTGAGAAATCTGGCGTTTGATGTGAATTTCAAAGGTGGAGAACCAAGGAGAAGGGGGAGATTAACAACCCATTATCATCAATGATAAAAGTTGTGACATGGAATGTAAGGGGGGTAATAGTGAAAACAAAAGGGGAATTATCAGAAGCCTCCTACAGCAGTGGGGTGCCGATGTATATATCCTAGTGGAGACAAAATTGGCTAGGCATGATGGAAAGCTAATCAATCAATTATGGTTCAATAGATGGATGGGGGAATTACACCTGGAAGCTGAGGGGAGAAGTGGGGGGATAGTAGTACTCTGGGACAAGAGAGTGTGGAAAGGAGAATTGGTGGAAGTTTCTACTCAAGCTTTAACATGCAGATTTGAGGGCATCAACATGAATATGGAGTGGTACCTAAGCTCAGTTTATGCAGACTGCAACAAAATCACCAGAAGAAACCTGTGGAGAGACCTAACCAATCTAAAAGACAGATGTACAGGGCCGTGGCTGTTTTGCGGGGATTTCAATGTGATAAGATACCCATCAGAAAGAACAAATGGACAGAGGCTGACAGGGGCAATGAATGAATTTAATGATTGGATTAATGCAATGGAACTAGTTGATCCTCCCCTTTTTGGGGGGCAATACACTTGGAGAAGGAGCGAAAATCTTGTGACTGCTTCCAGATTGGATAGATTCCTCTATTCTCACCATTGGGATGATCGATTCTCACAAGTTAGACAAACCCTTCTACCAAGAGTGGAATCTGATCACAATCCAGTAATGCTGACATGTGGGAAATTAAATTTGAAGAAGTCTTATTTTAAGTTTGAACAATGGTGGATGAATGTAGAAGGCTTCAAGGAAAAGGTCAAGGAATGGTGGTGTTCTTTCTCTATGACTGGAACTCCCTCCTATATCTTGGCTACCAAGCTGAAACGTCTGAAAGGAAAGTTAAAAAAATGGGGCTTTGAAAATAGAGTTAACTGGAAACAGAAGAAGGAAGATATTCTTAACCAGGTGGCCATTCTGGAACAGGTACAGGAGCTGAGACCACTGACTGAGGATGAACTTCTTCAGAAGGCTCATTTAGCGAGAGAGTTTGAAGAGGTGTCCAGGAATGAAGAGGTAGTCTGGAGACAAAGGTCTAGAATTCAATGGCTCAAGCAAGGGGACAAAAACACAAAATATTTCCACAGAATGGCAACAGCTCACAAAAGATGGAACACAATAGACAAACTGGAAGTCAATGGCAGGGAGATGTCAGATGGTGAGGAAATTAAGGCTGAGATAACTGGCTTCTACCAGAAACTATACAAGGAGACTGAACAATGGAGACCTGGTTTTAATCTACAAGGTATAAATGGTATCAGCCTGGAAGAAAGGGATTGGTTGCAAAGAAAGTTTGAAGAGGAGGAAATTTTGGAAGGTATCAAAATGTGTGCCAGTGATAAAGCACCCGGCCCGGATGGATTCCCAATGAGTTTCTACCAATCTTTTTGGGAAATCCTCAAGGTAGATATCATGGGCACCATTAGTCACTTCCATGAACATCAGACTTTTGAAAAGAGTCTAAATGCCACCTTTGTGGCACTCATCCCAAAGAAGACAGATGCTCTCGAGCTTAGAGACTTCAGACCTATAAGTTTGATAAGTGGGATGTATAAAATCATAGCAAAACTGCTAACGGAAAGATTGAAGAAAGTTATAGACAAACTAATCAACAAGCACCAGATGGCATTCATTAAAGGCAGACAGATTACAGATGCTGTTCTTATTGCAAGTGAATGTGTGGACTCTAGAATCAAAGGGACTGAGCCTGGAATAATGTGCAAATTAGACATTGAGAAAGCTTATGACCATGTAAACTGGTCATTTCTATTCAGTGTTCTAAGGCAAATGGGTTTTGGTGAGAGATGGTTGAAATGGATGGAGTCATGTATTAAAACTGTTAGGTTCTCCATCCTGATAAATGGAGAACCTGCTGGTTTTTTTCCTTCGAAAAGAGGACTCAGACAAGGTGACCCTTTATCCCCTTTTCTTTTCATCATAGCCATGGAAGGTCTAGACAGCATGATAAGGGTGGCCATTCAGAATTTATGGCTGAAAGGTTTCAAGATTGGTGGTTCCTCAGAAACAGAGTTACAGATCTGTCATTTGCTCTATGCTGATGATGCTGTTATCTTTTGTGAAGCTAAGGAAGAGGAAATCAGAATGGTTAGAATGATTCTAATAGTGTTTGAAGCTGTGTCAGGTTTGGCTGTAAACTGGAGAAAGAGCAGCATCTTCCCCATTAAAGAAGTTGCTCCAATTCAGACACTGGCAAGTATCTTGGGATGCAGAATTGAGAGATTTCCTACTGTTTACTTAGGCATGCCACTTGGTAGACATCATAAAGAGGTAGGAATTTGGAATGGCATAATTGAAAAGGTTGAGAGGAGACTGGCAAATTGGAAGTCCCAATACCTATCTCTGGGTGGAAGAACCATCCTCATCAACTCTGTTCTGGATTCCCTGCCAACCTATGTCATGTCACTTTTTCCTATGCCAGCTAGGGTGGAGGAAAGACTTGATAAGCTAAGAAGGGATTTCCTCTGGTCCGGAGTCAAAGAAAGTAAGAGGATACATCTGGTGAAATGGAATTCTGTGCTCCTTGACAGGAATTCAGGGGGGTTGGGGATAAAAAACTTGAAGCTACAAAACAATTGCTTACTGACAAAATGGTTATGGAGGTATGGCAGAGAGGATCATTCACTATGGAAGAAGGTCATTAGCAGTAAGTATGGCCAAAGTAGGCCATGGCATTCCAGGATAGTGAACAACACATATGGAATATCTGTTTGGAGAACCATCAGGAATCTATGGAATCAGCTACAGCAGCACATCAGATATAGAGTGAGAAATGGGACCAGAGTTCTATTCTGGAAGGATCTTTGGATTGGCCAAGACACACTGGTATCTTCCTTTCCAGATTTGTTTGCTATCTGCACAGTGCCTGAGGCCCTGGTGTGTGAGACCTGGACTGAGCAGGGATGGAACCTAACCTTTAGAAGGGCACTAAATGACTGGGAGATAGGGAGAGTTGCGGAGTTACTTCAAATTCTTAATGACTTTAAAGGCACATCACTGGGATCTGATGAACTGATCTGGAAACATAATCAGAGGGGTTGGCTATCAGTTGGCAGACTGTATAAGAGAAGAGTGAAGGAACTTCCAGGGGTAACCATTGGCCCATGGAGGAAGATCTGGAAGAACAAATCCCCAACTAAGGTGAGAATTTTTACTTGGCTAGTGATCAGAAGAGCATGTCTAACCCATGAAAAGCTACAGAAAAGAGGATTTCACATACCATCTAGGTGCTTTCTTTGTAATGAGGCTTTTGAGACCAACAATCACCTGTTTCTACATTGCAAGTTCACCTCACAATTATGGGACATCTTCCTAAGAAGAACAAACACTAACTGGACAATGCCTGAACACACATCTGATCTCCTAAGCTGTTGGGTAAGGAGAGGAGGGAGCAAGACCCAGAAGATATGGTGGGGTATGATACCTCCTTGCATATGGTGGACTATTTGGAGAGAAAGAAATAACAGATGTATGGAAAACACTATGCACTCACTGCAAAAGGTTAAATGGTCCTGCATGAGAACTTTCTTTTTTTGGTGTAAAGAGGGGGGCACAGAGGATGCTGGGCAAGTTGTAGATTTTTTTTCACTTTTGTAAGATCAGTAGCAGTAAGTTTTAAGTTACTCTATTGGATCATTGATGTAAATTCTTTTGATGGTTGCCAGCAGTCCCTTATTGCTGATGAATACAACTTTACTTCTCTCAAAAAAAATGTAAGGAAGAAATTATAATGCCATCCTTCATAAATTAAAGACATCAATGCGTGGGAAGGAAAAATCATCATTTATAAGCTTAAGCATACACAAGAAATAATGTTCAATATGAGGAAAAAAAATGCATAAATGAGACACGTGTGATGGAACGAAGACATCAATACCATACTTTATGGGATGAACGTAACCGACATATAAGACCATGTGAGCTACTACAGGGAATTCAACATAACCCCCTATGTTGGCACGGAGAGACTACTTACCGGGTGGAACTCTGTCACATAGTATGAATCATCATATATCATAAATGGCTTACATGGATCCACTAGCCTAGCCTACAAGGGCTCCTATAGTGGCATATAGTTAATGGGGCAAAGGGTTGCTTCTAGCCCCAGAATACATTAACTTATCTAACCCCACCTCAACCCTGATTTGGTGCTAAGTCATCCCACAGAATACATTAAAACATATACTTAGTCAAATCATGACACTTAGAATCATAAGTAGCAATTTCAAAGAGTAGCTCAAAACTTAAGGAACCACCAAGTGAGAATTGTCCTTTCATCTTGGGTACCATCATAATATCATTTAGGGTATCATCATTATGCTTATATCTTTGGCAATTGCCCTTTCATCTTGGAGATCATCATAACATCATTTAGGGCATCATCATCATGCTTATATCTTTGGCAAAACATTAACTTGAAAGACTTTCTTTTATGCCCTATTCATCATTAATATGCATGCAAGGATTGGCTTAAACTTAGTGGGCTTAATCATTTATTAGAAAACTGATGAATTAAGGAAGTCATGCATGAACATGGGAAAAGTATGCTTATTTAAAACATGCATTGGCATCCCACACATCTTTATTTAAAATCCTAATCAGTGGGGTTTTTACCATCAACTCAAATTCGTAGAAATACTTAACAAGACATGGTATGATAACATTAAAGGCATAAAATACTTTAAAATATATCATAAAATCATTATTAGCATGCATAGTAGTAATTAAAGGAACTTAAAGAAAAGGTAAAATCTTTAATGAGGGACTTTGTGGCTAAAAAGAACCCATAAATAAACTCGCATGCCTTAGTTGAAGCCTAAGAAAAAGGAACTTGTTGTTATGGAGAAGGATCCTTGAAATCCTAGCCCCCTTGCCTTACTTCTTAGAGAGAGTAATTGCCTTAGAATTTAAAAAAAATGGAATAATGAAAAAGAATGAGAATTCTAAGGGGTTTTAGGTCTAATTAGGGGCCTAGAGAGTCACAAAAACGACATAGTTGAGGTTTAAGATTTGCAAAAAGGACAAAATTGCCCTTCATTAAAACTATCGGATACGAACTATCAGACCTCGATTACGGACTGTGTTCTGAACCACGATTCATTGTTCATGTCGTCTTGTTCTTCTTTTTCAATCTTCAGAGACTAGTTACCAATCTTTCAAACCACGACACCTTTCTACGAGTCGTACACTAATCCATGAGTCGTGGATGGCCTCGTGGAACCTTCCCACACTTAGTAAAATTTTCATTCTCAGGGACCCCATTCACAAAATCTAACCATAAACCCTAGACAAGACTATGAGCCGTCCTGTTCGTCGTGAGTTACCTTCCAAAAACTCTAAATTTTCTTCATGTCTAGATCTCACTCCTACAACTTAATCTATAGTCGGTGTTTCCTTCCACGGGCAGTAGATGATCCTCATGGATCTTTTGACACTTAACAAAATCCCTGATTTCTAAATCCCCCATTCACGAGCATAGTCTACAGCTCGTGGTTTGAACTACGGGCCATGAACTGGGCTCGTGAAATAATATCTATTTTTCCAGCCTAACTTTTCTGCACTTCTAGGCTTCTAACTTGAGGGTCCTTACATGATGGATCCAAGATGTATTAAATATTGGAAATTGTGAGCTCGTTTAATATTATGTCTCTTAGACCATTAACACTTGAAACACATTGTAGATGATAAATTTCGCGTTGAAAAATAATAATCAGGGACGAAAATATCGCAACAATTATAGTATTTAATTTCAATATGTGAGTGTTACAATCTCTAGAGATCCTCTAGTTCACCTTTTAAAATACAAACTTAAGGGCTCTTTAGCTTGATCTTGCATCTTATGAAACTTGATGGATTTGATTTGACTTGTACTTGAATTCAAGGGCTTTTGGATTTAATCTTGAATCTTATGCTCTTGATCTTGATTTATGAATTTGATGAACTTGATATAAAATTGAATTTGATATAAACTTGTTCTTGAATTTGATCTTGAAATTTGAATTTGTTCTTGAGTTTATTCTTGAATTCAAGGGCTTTTAAGCATGTTCGTGAACTTGAATGTCCGAATTCTTGAACTTATAGAGAAATTTATGGCATTTGATCTACGAGTTCTCTCTAGCTCTTGTTAGAATTCTTCCTCTTCCTTTGAATTATGAAAACCCTATTTATAGTTGTAGAATAGAGGAATCATAGGAGGAAAGACTTCCCTACAGCTAATTAGATTTAAGTGACATGACATATTGGGCTTTAATGAAATGAGCTTGTCATTTTGACATATGGAATAATCCTATTGGCCTCTTTGTTTGACTTAGCGTGCGGTTATTTGACATGTGGTGCCAAAATGGACTACAAGGATAAAGTGATATTGGGCTTATTAAATTGGGTTCATCTATTGCAGTCCAAATCAATTAACTTGAATTTTAATAAAATTTGTATTTATTGGACTTAAATAATTAACCCAATATATTAATCCATTTCATTTATTTGGACAAATATATTCATGAATTTAATATAATTTGAATTGTTTTAAAATTTATATTTAATAAATTTTAAATGATTACACATATAATCGGTCTTGGTGACGAAGCATTTCATCTCCTCTTTATGAAAAGACCTCAACCTTGTTTTCCACAACTAACTTCTTCAACTCAACCAATGTTGGATCCAAGTCTTGCATTGCTTTAAAATTTGTTACTAATGATGATTTCAACTCATTATGCACAAGAATATCACCCTCATTTGAACCACTCTACCCATAAATAACCTACTAAGTGCAACAACCACCATATTCGCTTTGCTCGGATGATACAACACACTCATGTCATAATATTTTAGGAGTTCAAGCCACCTCATTTTCCTTAGATTCAAGTCCCTTTAGCTAAACACATATTGCAAGCTTTTGTTGTCGTTAAACATATCAACATGTACCCTATAAAGACAGTGACGCTAAATTTTCAAAACAAATACAACCGCCATCAATTCAAAGTCGTGAATTAGATAGTTTCATTAGTGCATTTTCTATTACCTTGAAGCATATGCTATGACTTTACCATGTTATATCAAAACAAAGCCCAAACCAACACGTGAGACATCACAGTAGATAACAAATCCATTAAATTCTTCCAACAATGTTAGAATAAGATCCGGTGTGAGATGGTCCTTCAACATTTGGAAGCTTCTTTCACACTCATCTGACCATTGGAATTTATCCTTCTTTTGGTTCAATTTCTTCAAAGGCAATGCAATGGAAGAGAACCTTTCAATGAACCTTCTATATTACTTGGTTGTCATGATCCGGGCCTAGGGCTTAGAGCCTAGGAGTGACATGGCGAATAGAAACCCTAGATTCCCCAAACAAGCCTCATAGCATCTATGTACACGTCATCGGTTCGGAAGCGCATAATTCAACAATAAGCACATAATTCTAAGGGATGGGTAAGTATGACTCATACTATGGAGATATCATAAGGATAGGGATTTGCATTCACATAGCACATAAAAACTAAGGGACAGGTAAGTATGACTCGCCCTATGGGGATAGAGGGACTTAGGACTTTCCACGTTTCCACACCTCATCATGAACATATCATCATAACATCAACAACATGAGATAGACATAATCATAGTCTCCAAAGGCAAATATCATAACACATAACAAGTCCATGCATAGAGTCTAAATGATGTCCAACAATGCCTCTACATCATAGATTTGGACAGGGGCCAAGACATGTCCGGGGCTCACCCTCAAAGTAAAGACATAAAGCATCATAACATAAGAGGTAGATAGAAGGTTATTTGTCCTTGGATGATAGGACTCACCACAAGGAACTCTTTATCACTCTAGCTAGCTGCCAAGAGGTGGAAGGTGATAGTCGCCAATCCCTGCATAGTTAGATCATGTAGGCAAAGAATATGCATTAGTATGTTTGAATGTAATAAGTATGCGGGCATGCAAATGCTTATGAACATGTAATCCTGCAATTCAATGTTAGATGACAAGGGCACATATATATAGAAGGAAGTAAGAAGAATAATATATCAATATGCCATGAAATTAATGATGCATGAATGTTACAATACTTGAACATACGCGTATGAGACCATAACCAACATATCAAACTCATGCAAGCTAATACATGAATTCGCCCGATGAAAGCCTTTCATTGGATGAGAGTAGACTACTTCCCAAAGGTAGCCTACACCACACCTTATGATCTGGTCATTTCGGTGTAATGGCCACCTTCCTTACGATCTGGTCATTTCAAAAAGATAATATGATCATCTCATAAAGAGGCATAAACATAAACATACGCGGGCACGTAGTTATGATAATGGAGCAAAGACCTTGAGGATGGCCTCCCACCTCCATATCCTATTCGGTGTTAGGTCATCATCCCACGGGTAGACATATATATATATATATATACACACGTGCTTTTAAAATGGAGGATATGTCTTTTCAAATCTTCATCATGCATACTTAGACTTGAAAGCCAAACATATTTCATAATCATGCATACTTGGGCTAAAAAGTCAAATCATACTTCAATTCATGAAAATACATGCATAGGAGTAGCTCATTCATACTTGTACATGCTGGTGTAAACACCCATAATTGTTTAAAGAGCCATATCATAGACATTATGTGATCCCATGCCATATCATACCCATGCTTGCTTGAAAACATAGTCATAATCTCATTTGGATCTTAACCCATATCATAAACTTCATGAAAATCAATGTTTATACATTCATATTCCCTGAATGATGAGATAATAGCATGGGCAATAGAGATTCATATTTAAAATGACACTATAAAATGAAATCAAAGTAAATCCATGAATAAATCCACAATTAAAGCATATTGGAAATTACCCATGCATAGATTCAACATTTAAAGGGACATGCATATTCGAACCTTCATAATATTAATGCAATTCAATATAATAGGGATTAAATCACTTTAAAAATATCAATTAAATACCACTCATATCTCAATTTAATCAAATCAACACTAATTTAAAAGACTCATACTCAAAGTAAGCTTAAAATTCATAAATTAAGAAGTAAGAAGTGTTTGGAGTCTTCATGATTCTAAATGATCATGAATCAATATCACATACCTTAGATAACTTAGAAGAATTGAGGAGAAGACCCTCCTTGAATCCCTAAGTTGAATCTTCAATGTCACACTTGAAAGGAGTTCTTAGAAGAGAGAAATTTTTAGAGTTCTAAGTGTAATAAATGAAGGTAAATAAGGATGAAGTAGTATAGGTCTTTTTAGGGGTTTAGGATAGGTTAGAAAGTCACAAACGACCCTTAAAATTAATCAAAATTACGAGAAAGTCATTAATGAAGTGAGCACTAAAAAGTACCCAGGGGTCTCGCGGTAGGATACCACATCCCCTACAAGGCACCACAGACCGTACAAGGGTCCATGGTAGGGGTCCTCCAAGGACGTTTCCATTGAAGGCTTCACAGTCCATACAAAGATGCACTGATCATACAACGGTCCATAAGAATGACCCAAGTTTCGAGATGGTAATTTTACACCTAGAATCAAATTTTGGGGAGAGGGCTTCACAAAACACCCCACTACGGCTCATGGTAGGTTTCACAAGACCCCACCATGGCTCGTGGTGGGTTCCACGACCCGTACAGGGTCTTCTGGTGGCCTGCCTTAGCCAAATTCTTGGCTTGAAGGCTAGGGCACCTACCTAGAGCCCCTTCCACAGCTAGTGGTGAGGACCACGACTCGTGGGAGGTGCCATGGAGGGCCGCTAAGCCTAAAATCTCTTCTAAAGCCACATAAAGTCATACACAAACTTCCCATGGGTCATAAACCTTCGAAAACTTGATTTTAAGCATTGATAAGGTCTCACGAGGTCTGGTTCCTTATATCATCTTCCAGTTGGGAACATTCGTCCTCAAATGGGATAGAACATGGCTTGAAAGGCTTGAATTGAACATAAAATATTTCAACATGAAGACAAAGTGCATAACTCATTTCTTGAAAATCATGAAATCATTAAAACTCATGTCAAAACATCCTTTAAGTTATTTTTATACACATATGCATGTCATGTCATGGAATATAGGAGTGAAAGAATTAGGAATATTTTGGATAGTAGAACCTAATACCTTAGGCTTGAGTAGATTGGAAAAGATAGGAATATGGCCTTATCATGTTCATCTCCACCTCCCATGTAGCACTCTCCATATGTTGATTCCTCCAAAGCACTTTAACCAAAGCCACCTCCTTGTTACGAAGCCGCTTTACTTGTCTATCTAAAATTTCAACTGGCACCTCTTTATTAGTCAAGTTCTCTTCAACTTCAACACCTTCCAAAGGCATAATCGAACTAGGATCACCAACCAACTTCTTCAACATAGAACATGAAAAACCGGGTGAATAGAACTCATGTCCAAAGGAAAATCCAATCTATAGGCCATATTATCCGCTCAACTATCTCATAAGGGCCTACATACCGGGGACTTAACTTGACCATTTTAATAAAAAACATTACACCCTTCATAAGAGAAACCTTCACAAATATCCAATCACCAACAAGACACTCAAGATCCCTTTTCCTAACGTCATAAGACTTTTGACGACTTTGAGCCATCTTCAACCTTTCCCTAATCAACTTCACGTTTTTCATAGCCTCCAACACCAAATCTGGACCAATTAATGCCATCTCACCCAACTCAAACCACCCCATCGGGGATCTACACCTTCTCTCATACAAAGCCTCAAATGGTGTCATACCGATGCTAGCATGAAAACTATTATTGTAGGCAAACTCGATAAGAGGTAGATGATCATCCCAATTACCCTTGAATTCCAACACACAAGCCCTCAACATGTACTCCAAGGTTTGAATTGTTCTTTTGGCTTGTCCATCAGTTTGAGGATGGAAAACGGTACTTAACTTCACCTTAGTGCCAAGCCCTCTTTGGATTAATTTCTAAAAGTGAGAAGTAAATTGGGTGTCACGATCCGATATAACAGGCACAGGCACACCATGCAATCTAACCAACTCTCGGATATATAATCTTGCATAGTCTTCGGCATTGAAAGTAGTCTTGACCGATAGGAATGAGCCGATTTAGTCATCCTATCAACAATCACCAAAATCGAATCAAATCGCTTTCGGGAATGGGCAAACCAACCACGAAGTATATATTCAAATCTTCCCACTTCCAAGTAGGAATCTCAATAACTTGAGCCAAACCACCGGGCCTTTGATGTTCTGCCTTCATTTTTTGACAATTAGGACATTTAGATACAAACTTGGCTATGTCTTTCTTCATACCATACCACTAATACACTTCCCTTAAATCCCAATACGTTTTAGTAGATCCCGGATGTATAGAATAATGAGAGTTATGGGCTTCACTCATGATCACCTCTCTAAGACCATCGACATCCGGAGTACACAACCGATCTTGATACCGAAGCACACTATCTCCCCTTGGGAGAAAACCTCTATCTTCTTTTCTGCAACAAACTTCTTCAACTCAGCCTAAGACGGGTCCAAGTCTTGTTTTGCCTTGACATCAACAACCACAAAAGACTCAGCCCCATTCTGAACATGAATGCCACCATCATTAGAGTCAGCCAATCTAACACCCAATCTAGCCAAGTGATGAACATCTTTTACCAACTCTTTCTTTCCTTCATCAACATGGGCTACGCTCCCCATGAATAGCCTACTAAGGGTATTGGCTATAATATTTGCTTTACCAGGATGATATTGAACACTCATGTCATAATCTTTAAGAAGCTCCAACCATCTTCTTTGCCTCAAGTTAAGATCTCTTTGGGTGAACGCATATTATAAACTCTTGTGATCGGTGAACACATCGACATGAACCCCATATAGGTAATGTCTCTAAATCTTCAAAGCAAACACCACAGCCGCCAACTCAAGATCATAAGTCCGATAATTTTGTTCATGCACCTTTAGTTGCCTCGATGCATAAGCTATCACCTTACCATGTTGCATGAGCACACAATCCAACCCAATCTGAGAAGCATCACAATACACCATGAACCCATCTAAACTATCTGGTAAGGTCAATACAGGAGCTGATGTAACTTGATCCTTCAAAGTCTGAAAACTATTCTCACACTTATCCGACCATATATACTTGGCCTTCTTTTGGTTGATGTAGTTAATGGAGATGCAATGGATGAGAAACCCTCAACAAACCTCCTATAATAACCAGCCAACCAAGGAAAAATTCGATTATCGTAAGGAGTCAACTGTCTAGGCCAATTCTTCACGGCCTCAGCCTTCTTCGGGTCAACCTTAATGCCATCACCGGATACCATATGACCAAGAAAAGGTACTTCACCCAATCAAAACTCACATTTACTGAACTTGGCAATCAATTGTTTCTCCCTCAAAGTTTGAAGAACCAACCTCAAATGATCCATGTGCTCTTGCTCACTTCAGGAGTAAATCAGAATATCATTGATGAAGACAACCACAAAACTATCAAGAAATGGCTTGAACACCCGATTCATAAGATCCATAAACACAGCTGGAGCATAATTTAACCAAATGACATCACCACAAATCCAGAATGCCCATATCTAGTTCGAAAAGCAATTTTGGGAATATCATACTCCCTCACCCTCAACTAATGATAATCAAAATGGAGGTCGGTCTTTGAGAAATGGGTAGCTCCTTGAAGTTGATCAAACAAGTCATCGATCCTTGGCAACAAATATTTATTCTTGATGGTCACTTTATTAAATTTTCTATAGTCAATGCACCTCTGAAGTGATTTATCCTTCTTTCTCACGAATAACACAGGAACACCCCAAGGTAATATACTCGGTCTAATAAAAAATTTCTCCAACAAGTCTTTCAACTGATTCTTCAACTCCTTTAATTCAGTGGGTGCAATATGATAAGGAGGAATGGAAATAGGCTGAGTATCTGGAAAGAGATATATGCCAAAGTCTACTTCCCTTTCGGGAGGAATACTGGGCAAATCTTCAGGAAAAACATCCGAAAACTCATTAACTGCCGGAACTGACTCAAGAGCGGGTGACTCAGACTCCACATCTCTAACCCTCACTATATGATAGATGCACCCTTTCGAAATCATCTTTCGAGGTTTGAGATAAGAGATAGACTGACTTTTAAGGATCATATCAAGGAGAAACAATATTCGTGGAGAGTAATATTCACAAGGACCAAAAACTTGCAATAGGAGCTCGCAATTACCATATATACAAATGCAAGGTTTACTAAAATGGAGAATTTCTAACCATGAGGATATATAACCCCTGTAGCCTAAACTACTTCAACTTACAAAAATCATCTCCAGCAAAAAATGAGGGCTTAATGACGATCTGAAGACAAAAGTGTTGTATCTATTGATCGAAGATCTTTGAAGAAAGGAGTCATAAGATCGTGATTGTTTCCTTTTTTTTCTTCAGCTAGAAGATGATTAGTGTATATATCAGGAAGGCCACAGAAAAGCGAGAGAGAAGAGAAAAAAGGGGGATAGACTTACACAAAGCTTCAACAACATAGTACAGGGTTCCGCACCTCAATAGCCTTAACCTTAATAGCCATTTCCACTAGAAAAAAAACTACAAAAAGGAAAAATCAAATGAATTGAAAAAAATGAGTAGATTACACAAAGAAGAAACAGAATCTATGAGAGCTGAAGAGGAGCAACGACAAACACACCATTGACGAGAAGGTTGATGATTCAAAGTTGAAGAAGTTCAAAGGTTGAATTTTTCACAGCTTATGGAGACAACTTTGTAGGAAGAGTAAGAGAGAAACTAAAAATAAGAAACCAACAATTTTACATTTGATAGGTTAGGACATATTAATAGGATAGATATGGACCTACGTGTATGAATTCATCTGTATTGGCCTAGTGAAAAATATTGTATAACTTTATTTTTTGAATTGAATAAAACAAATCCATATGATCATATTTATTTAAAAAAGAAAAAATATAGAAAATTCTCAACCCCTCCCACTATCATCAGAGAATGCTATGAGCATTGTAGAACATCAAAATATATATATGCTTCTTGATTTAATAAATCAATGAAATTTTTAGCTTTTTTAATTTTTTTTATTAGTTTAAATTTTTTTTATAATCTCTTTGTTCTCTTCATCGAAATTGCTTGATTTTTATATTGATTGAAGAAAATACAAAACAAGAAATATCAGAAAAAAGAAATCTGAAGAAGAGAAATGGGGAAGGGGGGTCTAAAGAAGAAGAATAAGAAAAAGAGAAGAAAAAAGAGGGTGGAGGATTTTGATGGAGGAAAGAAGGGAGGGAGGGAGGGAAGGAATCTAATGAATAAGAAAGAAAGGTATTTATTTAAGTTTCGACAATAAACTACAGGGTCAAGCATCTCTATAGTATTCATCTTGATAGCCATTTTCACTTGAACGCAAATCTACAAAAAGAAATAGATTGAAGGAAAGAGTAGATTACATACAGAAGAAGCACTATATGTGAGAGAGGAAGAGAAGAACAATGACATGCACACCATTGACGAAAAGGTTGATGATCCAAATTTAAAAAAGTTGAAATATCAGAAATTTTGCAGCTTACAGAGTCATATTTGTGAAAAGAGTAGGGAAGAAGATCATAATAGAAAATTGATAATTTTACATTTGACAGGTTAGAACATATTAGTAGAATAGATATGGGTCTATGTGCATGGATCCATCTATATTAGGCCTAGTTAAAAATATTGTATGATTTTATTTTATTTTAATGAATAAAACAATCCATATGATCTTTTTTTTAAAAAAAATAAATAAAAAATTCTCAACTCCTCTCACTATCATCAGAAAATACTATAAATATTGTAGAACATCATAAAAAAAATTATGTGCTTTTCCATTCATCGAATCAACGAAATTTTTAGCTTTTTTTTAATATATTTATTTGTTTAATTTTTTTATAATCTCTTTATTCACTTCATCAAAGTTGCTTTTTTTAATTGAGTGAAGAAAATAGAAAAGAAAAAATATCATAAAAAAATCTGAAGAAGAAAAAGACGAAGAAGAAAAAGAAGTAGAAGGAAAAGAAGGAAGAGGAGGAGGATTTTGATGGAGGAAAGAAGGGTGGGGGGAGAAATCTGATGAAGAAGAAAGAGAGATTTTTATTTAAGTTTCGATAACAAACTACAGGGTCAAGCATCTCAATAGTCTTCACCTTGATAGCCTTTTATACTGGAAGACAAATCTACCAAAAGAATCAAATAGATTGAAGAAAAGAGTATATTTCAAAAAGAAGAAGCAGTACCAGTGAGAGCGAAATAGAAGAGCAACGACATTCACACCATTGATGAAGTTAAAAAATCGAATCTTCAGTAACATACTGACCCATCTTTGTGAGAAGAGTAGGGGAATATAATAGAAAATAAATAATTTTATATTTGATAGATTAGGACATATAATCAGGAACAGCTGGAGAATAGAGACATACTACAGGCGATCCCAGCCTTCACAAAAAATGTAAAAAAATGGAACCAAGAAATCTTTGGCAACATATTCTGCAGAAAGAGAACCCTTCTAAAGAAAATAAATGGAATCCTAAATTTTCCACATTACACGACTAGCTCCTTCCTACAACAACTAGAAAATGATCGCATATTAGAGTACAATCACATACTTCGTCTTGAGGAAGAATTCTGGAAGTTAAAGTCTAGGGTAACCTAGTTAAACGAAGATGACTAGAATATCCAATTCTTCCACAGTACAACCCTAAACAAATGAAGAGCAAATAGAATAACAATCCTCCAATCTAGTGAAGGGAACTGGGTCTATAAACAAAGTGACATTATGAACATGACAGTTTCATACTTTCAAAAACTCTTTCAAACATCCCATGATCAGACAACGGTTAAGAAGAGAACCTACGGTAGACCAAACAATGACCTTAATAACCTTGCGAACCTGCCTTCCCCAAAGGAAGTTCGCCAAGCAATCTTTTCTTTTAAGTCGTTCAAGGCACCTGGACCTGACGGCCTACACCCTTTTGTATACCAAAAATATTGGAATACAATTGGAACATCCATAGTAACCCTTTGTAAAAAGGCTTTAAAAAAAATGCATTCCTAGAGAAATAAACCAAACACACATATGTCTAATACCTAAAAAGAAAGGAGCTGACAATCTGAAAAACTTTCGACCAATTAGTCTTTTTAATATTACTTATAAGGTTATCACAAAAATGATTGCAAATAGACTCAGACCAGTAATTAAAAACTTAATAGCGCCAACCCAGTCAAGTTTCCTAAAAAATAGACAGGCATCAAAATGCAATAATTGTCCAGAAATTTATTTCTCACTTCCAAAAAATATAAGGAAAAAACCCAGGGATGCTCCGTAAGATAGACTTTGAAAAGGCGTTTGACAAAATTGAATGGTCCTTTATAAAAGATACTCTCGAATGTTTTGGTCTTCCCAGAAATATTATAAACCTCATAATGTCGTGCATAAATATCAGTAGTATAGCAGTCCTTTTGAATGGGGATAGAACTATTTTTTTAGCCATCCAGAGGGATAAAATAGAGGGACCCACTATCACCCTACATATTTATCCTATGCATGGAAAGACTATCTCGACAAATAATAAGGAAACACTCAGAAGGGAATGGGTTCCACTACAAATATCTAGAGGTGGTCCCAAGTTGTCACACTTATTCTTTGCAGACGACCTAATTTTAATGGGTAGGGCTGACATAAACATTAGCAAATCCATGCAAAGAACGATGGAGAAATTTTGTACTAACTCGAGACAAAAAATAAAGTACTCAAAATCTAGAATACTCTACTCAAAAAATTACGGAATGGAGTTAACTTTGTAAAATGGACAATGCCTCCAGTAGGATATAAGTTAAACACAGATGGAGGAATGTCCGAAGATACAAAAACCAGTGGAATAGGAGGAGTAATCAGAGATAATAAGGGGAACTAGGTAATAGGTTTTATGGGAAACTCTTTCCAAGGAGATATTAGCACAACTGAGCTTTATGCCCCTGTGTAGAGGACTTCAGCTAGCCTTAGAAATACAGCTAACACCGTTGGAATAAGTGTCGATTACCAGAGCATCCTCTCCATGCTAAAAAATGACCACCCTATTTACTTCTCTATCCTTCATGATTGTAGGGACCTGCTGCTCCGGCTGGAGAACCCCACCGGTGAGACATAATTACAGAGAAACCAACCAAGTGGCAGATCTTTTGTCAAAAGAAGGGGCTAGAATGAAGAAGGCAAACCCCTTTTTGCAATGGGTAGTTTCTTCATTGTTTGTCAAGAAGAAGCTGGAAGCAGACAAAGTGGGAACTTTTGTTGTTAGCCTAAAAAAGTTGTATCTATTAAATATCGATACATATTTTGCAAGTCCCCCTTAAAACCTGTCTACTAGTACATATCATGCTGCCACTGATTTGTATTGATGTGTATTATTAATTAGTATATGATTTCTATTTTACCAACAAAAATATGAATTTATGTATATGGATCTGTCTATATTGGGCGTAATAAAAACATAATATAATTCTATTTTTTTAAAATAAATAAAACGACCCATATGATCATATTTTCTTAAAAAATTCTCAATCCCTTTCACTATTATCAGAGAATACTATAAATATTGTTGCACATCATAAAAAATAATATGCTCCTCGATTCATCGAATCAATAGAATTTTCAACTCTTTTTCATGTTTTTATTAGTTTAAATTTTTTTTTATAATCACTTTTTTCACTTTATCGAAATAATTTTTTAATTGAATAAAGAAAATAGAAAAGAAGAAATATCAGAAGAAAAAAACTAAAAAAGAGAGGGAATTTGAAGAAAAGAAGAGGAGGAGGAGGAGAAAGGGGGGAGGGGGAGGATTTTGATAGAATGGATAGGTTGGTGTCACGCCCCGGGAGGGTACTCTAGGCGCAGTTGGCACCCAGAGACTATTGCTAGTCCCCAAGCGAACAACTCAATCTCTGGACAGTCATCCAACATCAAACATAGCGGAAACAATATAGTAAGATAGTGAGCTACATCAATAAGAAGGGCCAATGGCCAATAAACTCTATCTCAACATCGATGATAAGTAAATAATATTACTATCTCAACTCTAAGAGGGAAAGACCTCACATCAAATCTCAACTCATGTCTATGAAGCCTTTAACTCAACTAGACAGTCTAAGAGGGTACCATGACAGGCCATGGCTACCTAGCTCAATAAATAGAAATAACAGATAAAGAAAAGGGCTCCTCTGAATAGCAAGGAGGGCTCCAATGACTGAACTCGGAATCTCCGAACCTCAATGATGCATCTGTTGAAGTCCTCTAACTCCTGTATCTGCATCATGAAACGATGCAGCGCCGAATGGCGTCAGTACGTGGAATGTATGGTATGTAAGATGGCTAAATGTAATAGTACTAGTATAACAGTATAGGGATAACATCAACTCAACATCATACTCTATCAGATTGTCAAATGTCTATCTAAGGCAAGAAATTAGAGTAGACCAATGACTCATCAACATCTTATCACAACATCATCAATACATCATACTCATCTCAAAGGAAATCCACTCAAACTCAAAGGACTCATGCCCGTTTAGGACAAGGATGAAGTGTAGACTGTGAAACATCAACATCCATCAAGATTCATACAGTCACATCAACATCAGAGTTTTATCAAAATGGAACCAGTTGGGAGTTCTCTAACCGACAACCATTACCTATGAGCCGATGATAATACAACAAAGCGATGTCGTTGCCACATCCATCTAGTACCCTGCCCAGGGTAAAGGAAATCAACCTCAATGGATCCACAAGAAAAAAAAACATCAGTCCTCTTTTGGGACAAGGAGCCATCCGCATTGCGGTTCAATTCTCTCTCCTACGCGAGCGACGTAGTTAATGAGTTCGAGTGAGACTCACTCTCACTCATTTTGGTGCTCAATACTCCTCCCAGAACTCGACATGCTCATTCAACATCATCCTCATCAGTCCCATAGGGACATAGTACATCAACATCATCATCAACATCAACTCCTCAACATCAAAATCAACATCGTGGACTCGAAACATTCTTTTTAGAATTTAATTTCAAGTTTTAGGACTCATGAACACCACTCTCATCAACATCATCATCAAGACTCTCAACAATTTGGACCACGGTCACAACATCACAAACATCATCATCGTCAAGGCTTTAGACTCTTTACCCTAAGTTCATTCTTTATTCTTGAGTAAAATAGACATAGAATTTTGTAAACTCATTCATGAAAACACTTATGCAGTAAAACAAGTTTATGATGATCATCAATTTAAAAAAAAATACATGAATTAAGAAGAATCTCAATAGAATACTCAAAGGACTTTCACATATAACTCATCATCTTCAATCATAGACTCAATTTACTCAAAAGGGGCACATGGAAAAATAATCTCCTGCTTTAGGTTAGCCTTACATACCTGGGATGATTGCTATCAATACAACTCCCTTGGAACTTCCTTTGTTTTCCTCAATCTCGTCTCTCCTCTGTACTACTCAGGCCCTAGCGTATTAGTGTAGTTAGGAAGAGAATTTAGAATGTGGTTTTAGTCCCTTTCTTCGTGAAAACGACCTATATTGACCGTGTATGGGATTTAAAAGATGTTAGGAATGGGCTAGAATGCCCTTTGAAATTTTAGAAATTTTTCCCAGCCGCGAAGTAACCCAGTCCGCGACACGGACTAGTCGCGCATAACTCATTTTTGGCAAAAATCCTCCTGATCGAGTTTTCTCAACATCGTCAAAAAATTTAGGAAAAACATAAGTTACCCTTCGCGATGGGTCCGTGATGCGGCTCTGTCGCGAACTCTCACTGTTTCTCATTTTGGAACGAAAAATTATCTTTTGACTTAGTCGCTCTAAAAATCGACCGAGACCTCTCCCCCCCTCAATGTTTCGTGTTGATCACGAATCCGAACTTGGATTTTCCATCCAAGCATCAGAAGACGCACTAAGCACACATCTCTCCTCTAGGGCTATTTTTGATAATTTTACCGATCGTTACAGTTGGGGTGGGGGAGAAACTATATGGAAGTAGGGAGGGGGGGAGGAGTTCTAAAAAAGACGAAGTGTAACACCCGGTAATTTACAAAAATACCCCTAGGGAAGAGGTGTGCGGAAAATGTGTCTTTCGATGCTCGGATTGAAAATCCGAGAGTGGATTCGTGATCAACACTAAAAATGGAGTGGGAAGAGGGTCTCAGTCGGTTTTTAGAGCGATCGAGTCGGAAAATAATTTTTTGTTCCAAAATGAAAAACAGTGTGCCTGCGCGATAGAACCGCGTCGCAAACCGGTCGCGGAGCCACACTTATGTTTTCTGTAAATTTTTCGACGGAGTTGAATTTTCGAAAATACACTGTCCACGACAGGTCCGCGTCGCGGACTGTGTTATTTCAGGATGGGGATAAGTTATTTTAAATTACGAAGGGCAATTTGGTCCACTCCTATAATTCCTAAATATGCCCCTACGACTAATAAAACGTCAGTTTCTAAGAAAAGGGTTTCAAACACCCAAATTTTGAAGCGTATTCTTCCTAAAGGTCACCAAAGTTAGGGCTTGAAGGGAAGTGAATTGAAGAGATCAAGAGGAGGTGTTGAATAATTTCGTTAGCAAAACATCCCAGGTATGTAAGGCTAATCTAAAGCATGGGAATGTCCTCCCATGTGCCCTCCTAAATGTTGAATATCATATCTTGATGTGATAAAGTTAATATGAAGAGTTGATGCATGAAGAAAATTTACTTTATCTTATGTATAAGAAGTTTTCTTACATAAACTGATGATCATCACTATTTTGCTTTCTATTATAATCCATTTTATAAGTGCATTTTAAAACCCTATAATTCTTGTGTTTGAAAAGGAGCATGCATAATGAAGTTAGGGAACATATCTAGAGCGATGATGACGTTATGATGATGTTATGATGAGGTATTGATGATGATGTGATGATGTTGATGAGCATGATGTTTAATGAGGTCTTAGCATTAAAACATAGTTGCTAAATGATGTCTCTTGAGTTTTGATGTTGATGTCGATGTTATGAGTTGATGTACTATGTCCCTATGGGACTGATGTTGATGTTGATGTACTATGTCCCCCTGGGACCGATGTTGATGTTGAGGTACCATATCATGTCCTTATGTGACTGATGATGATGTATTATGTCCTTATGTGACTGATGATGATGTATTATGTCCCTATGGGACTGATGAGGATGATGTTTATGAGCATGTCGAGTTCTGGGAGGAGTATTGAGCACCGAAATGGGTAGAGAGTGAGTTCCACTCAAACCCATTAACTACGTGGCCTGCGTAGGAAGAGAGGATTGAACCGCAATGCGGATGGCTCCTATCTTGTCCCAAAAGAGGACTGATGTTTGATGTTTTCTTGTGGATCCACTGATGTGATGTCCTTTACCCCGGGCAGGGTATTGGATGGATGTGGCAACGGCATCGCTTCATTGTATCATCACTGGCTCATAAGTGATGGTTGTCGGTTAGAGAAACTCCCAGGTAGGTTCCTTTGATAGAATTCTGATGTTGATGTTGACGTGATGTTCGAGTTGAGTCCTTGAGTCAATGTGATGTTTCCTTGAGTCGATGTGATGTTTCTTGAAATGAGGTGATGATCCCTTGAGTCTGAGTCGATGTGATGTTCTCTTGATGTGAGATGATGTTGAGGCTCCTTGAGATGAGCTTGCTATGATGTTGATGATTGATGAGAGGTTGATGAGTCAATTGTCTAATCTAATCTCTTGCCTTAGATAGACTTTTGATATTTCTGATGAAGTATGATATGGAGTCGATGTTTCTTTATTGTTGTGTACTTACCCTGTTATTCAGTTATTTTACATGTCAGTACATTCCACGTACTGACGCCATTTGGCGCTGCATCGTTTTATGATTCAGATACATGAGTTCGAGGATTTCAGCAGGCGCACCGTTGAAGTCCAAGGTTTCAAGTTCAGATTTTGGTGAGCCTCCTTGCTATCCGGAGGAGACCCTTCTATGTTATTTCCTTTATTTCATTGAGTCGGTAGCCATGACATGTCATGGCACCCCTCTTAGACAGTTGAGTCAGGAGGCTTCGTAGACATGGTGTCGAAGTTGATGTTGATGTTTTTCCTGATGTACTAAGAGAGCATTTTGCTTAATCCTTTGATGTTAAGACTGATGATTGGCCATTTGGCCCTTTTCTATGGTTCTCATATTATGATGTTTCTCCGCTGTGTTGATGTTGAGCGATGTGATGAGGCTGAGTGGTTCGCTCAGGGGCTAGCAATAGTCTGTGGGTGCCGGCCACGTCTAGGGTACCCTCCAGGGACGTGACAGGAAGATGGTGTTTAATTTTTAATTAATTCTTTATGAGTCATTAAAAATAATGTAAAAATTCAGTATAGATGTTTGTAATACACATGTTTATCGGATCAGAAAAAAATTTAAAAATTGAGTTTCATTGATTTTAATGTTCAGTTGGCAATAGAAAGATCTAGGTGACAATTCGAGCAAACAATTCGAGCAAAATATAAAAATCTTACATGTCATTTTTTCTATTTGAAACTATCCCAATATTTATTTCTCCAAATTAACCCCCTAAAAAAATGTTTCACACCCAATCAATTAAGAGCATTATTGGATTATAAGTCAAAATTTATCAGTTAGGTATTGTATCTTATGATTTTGATTTATTTTTATCTTTTTTACTTAAAAACAATTGATTAAAAGTACTGCCTTCCAATTGAGAATTTTTATTCATCTTACCATTTAGTTTTATTTTATTCAAATACTACAAAATATTTAAAAACTATTTTAATTTATAATAAGTCGATCTAAATAGGCTCTAAATATTGGATGAATTGAATAGATTAATGGGTTGGATCTATTTTTGCCACCCCAAAATCAAATCAAGATAACTAGGAGTTTACAAGCCAAACGAGCCAATAAATCAAGTCAAACCGACAAAAAAAATAACTCGTAATTTGATTTGATTGGTTTGGCATTGAAAAGAAATTTAATCAATCTTAATTTGATTTGGTATTAACAAAAAAAAAGTCAAATCAAATTCAAACTAAACCGACATAGTACATATATAATTTTATTTTTCTATACACAAAAAAAATAATTATAATTTACTTTGTAAGTAATTTTAAAGTTAATTTATACTCACTCAGTTTACTTTTATTTGTCAAGAATTTTCCAATTTAATTTTTATTTTTTTGTCATTTTTGACAAATCAAGATAGGACAATCTTTTTTCTATTATACTCTCAATTTATCATCATTGAGTTAATGACTTTAAAAAATATAATAAAAAAATATGTTTAGGACTCTGTCAATTAATAAAGATAAAATGATAAACTTATTATACCAATAATTATTTTCTTGCCACCCTAAGAGCCAAGGTGGACCAAATATTAAAGGTAGTATCATCTAGAATGTAGCTTTAGTAAGTCAATTGTTATGACAGATTACAGTTAATAAAGAGTCATTGTGGGTAAAATGGGTTCATGGAATATACAAAAAGAGGATGCTTCCATTTGGCACCACAGAGCTCCTATAGACTGTAGTTGATATTGGAAGAAACTCAACGCAATTAAGGAACAAATGCAGGATTGGTATAGCCAAAGTAGATACACATTGACACATAATGGAGTCTATTCCATCACTAAAAGCTACTTGGCAATCGTAGGCCAAAAACAAAAAATGAGGATTGCAGACCTAGTTTGGACTTCTATGGCCTTACGTAGGCATAGGTTTATGGTTTGGTTGGCAATACAAGGAAGATTACTCATTCAGGAGAGAAAGATCAGATTACACATTCCAATTGACGAGAATGAATATTGCTTATGTGATACAACGCTAATGGAGACAAATATGCACTTATTTTAGGGATGCTGTTGGATAAAAATTGTGTGGCAAGAGATAAATTTGTGGACAGGCATAGCACTTCAAATCAATGGGATCAAACAGACTTTGAGAATAAAAACGAAGCACTTGAAGCAGTTTTAGAAGGAGACCATAGCAGCGATATATGAAGCAGTGTTATATCACACTTAGAGGGAACGAAATTGGAAAAGGTTCAAAGGTAAACATGTACATACAAAAGAAGCAGCAGCACATATGAAAAAGGAGATAATTGATAGATTACACATACTTAGCAATTCTAAGAAAGCGCAAAAGTATAGTAATTTCATCCAACATTTATTTTGTAACTATTTTTCTGTTGGTTAGAGGCCTAGTTTTTTGTTATCAAAAGAGGTGCTTGATGAGTCGTAGAAATACGACTCTTATGATGCTTCAAACATAGAATTTTTGCACGTTCTCAAGCAAATTTGTTGGTTTGATGTGTGTGTTTTAGTATTTTTCAAGAACATGATGAATGCATGGAACGACGGATGAATTGCGAGAAAAAGAGCAAAAAAGAGCTGAGACAGTGGCATACGGAGACCCTCACGGGCCATGTAGCATCACACAGACCATGGGAGGGTATGTGAAGTGGTTATAAGATGAAAAAAGCTGTGAATTAGACCAAGTAAAGGACCACGGGAGCCTTCACGGACCGTGCCACATTACACGGACCGTGCACCCCCCTCCCCCGTGACCTTACACTTGGCGTGGAGGAGCAATGGAGCTGGAACAAAGCCTAAGGCAAAACTCATGAGGCCTCACACGGACCGTGGAAGCTTACACGGGCCATGTCACCTGCCGCTAAATTGACCTGAATTAGAAGGATCACCGCTGAAAATAACAGGAATTGTACAAGTGAAGAAGACGGGGCCCGTCACGGACCGTGTGATCAACTATGGACTGTGGCATGGGCCGTGCAAATGAAAGATCAAAAATTCGCTCAGAATGTGCTCAAGGAAAGGTTCACGGGCCGTTTCACGATCCGTGAACGTTTACACGGGCCGTGCCGGTAAGTGTAAGATGCAAGAGCAGTGAAGACTCACGGACCGTATGACAGTCCGTGTGGACCCACACGGCCCGTGTGATGACCCGTACCCATGCCGAAGTCTATTTTTCCAATTTTAAATTGGATAGGTTTTTTCTTGTATACATATATTTATTTTATTCCTTTTTGAGAGTTGTTGAACCCTGGAGTTCGAGAACAAGCAGAGAACAATATTGTGCCATTATTTTACATTAAATTCTTGCGTTTCGATCATCTCTTTGAAGATTGTAATACGTGGATTCATCATTATATCAATAGTAAGTCAGTTATTATTGTCACGCCCCGGAAGGGTACCCTTAGCGTGGCCGGCACTCAGAGACTATTGCTAGTCCCCAAGCGAACCACTTAGCCTCATCACATCATTCAATCACATACTTCTAATGAACAGCGGAAAATATATGCGAGTAATGGACACATCTCATCTAAAGTCTCAAAGGAATATAGATAAAATAATTAAGGCTAGTAGAAAGAACTAGCTCACAATCTCAACATCAATGCTCGACCCTTGTCTATGAAGCCTCTATCATTAATCATGTGGTGCCAATGATAGACCAATGGCTACCCAAATCAAAATAAGGAAATAGTCCAATCCTAACTCTAAAGCATGATGAAATAGAAGTAGTGGTCCCTCCGGAGTAAGGGAGGCTCACCAAATCAGCTTCAGATATCTAATCTTCAACGGAGCGCCTGCTGATGATCTTTAGTACCTGCCTCGGCATCATGAAACGATGCAGTACAGAGTGGACATCAGTACTTGGAATGTACTGGTATGTAAAATAGTTGAATGAAACAGAAACCGGTAGAAAATATGGAAAGTAACATCAAGTCAAAATAAATATACATATCACATCAAACCTTCAGCTTGTCGATCGGTGAAAGAGTACAGAGTGGACAAGTGACACATCATTATCTCAGACTCATCAATAGTCTCAACTCATCACATGGATCATCTCAAGGGAGTCCACCCCCGCTCATCTCATCACATCTAGACTCGGAGTACGGTGAGAATTGTTCTGGGAGTTTCTCTTATCCGACAACACTCACTTATGAGCCAGTGAATGTATAACAATCACCCTGATGTTGCCACAGTGGTCCCAAACTTGCCAGGTAAAGAACACTGGATACCATATCAATGCACTCGATATGGGATCAAACCGAACAGATCCTCTATTGCTTTCAGGGACTATTAAACCTCGAGGGAAACCATATGTATATGTGAAGGTTTAAGCCTCTCCTATGTTTGGTGACGTAGTTAATGAGTTCGAGTGGGACTCACTCTTACTCATTTCGGTGCTCGATACTCCTCCCGACTTAATGCTCATAAAACCAACCTCAACCAGTCTCATTAGGACTCACTCCCCGTCAACGACTGCCAGTCTCATAGGGATTCACTCCCCGTCCATGAATGATATTTCATAGGGACTTTGGTCCTTTCATCAATTATCTCATAGGGAGTTTCACCCTATCATCAAACATCTCATAGGGATTTTAACCTATCATCAACATCTCATCAATGACTCAAGATTGTATAGCCATCATTAGGAAGCAAGTGAATAATCACATCGGTAGAGTGCATTTACAGAGACTCATAAAACAATCATGATTTCATCAACTCACCATCACAATCAACAATTTTCAACTCAAGGCTCTAGACTCAAGTCTCAAGTGCATTATGCATGCTTTTCAATTTAGTCATAAAGAGTTATGCAAATTCTCATGAAAATATCTAATTTAAGAAAACAATTAGTACGATGATCATCAACATAGAAAACATGTAATTTCAAATATAAATTTGCAAAAAAAATCCATCAAAGAAATCATGCATGTAGACTCTTCAATCATCAATTCATGTATGACCTCCATGAGGCACATGAGAGAACAATCCCATGTTTTAATTTAGCCTTACATACCTGTAATGCAGTTATTCAACCGGGTAACGTCGAGGATCTCTTCTCGAATGTCTCACCCCAAGCCCTTCTCTCCTCTTCTCATGCCCTAGCCTTGTTAGATTTTGGAATAGGACTTAGAATAGGGGTTTTAGGCTCTTTTCATGTTGAAACGGCCTTACTAGCCGTGTATTAGTGTTTAGGAGGGTTTAAGGATTGACCAGAATGCCCCTCATAATATATTAGAAATTTTCAATTTGGAAAAATACACGGTCCGCGACGCGGACCGATCACGAATAGTGTATTTTTGAAAAAGTGTTTTTGAATGAGTTTTCTCCATCCTGTCAAAAATTTTGGAAAACAGACAAGTTCCCCTTCGCAACAGGTGCGCGTCGCGCCTCTGTCGCGGACCATCACTGTTTTGTGACTTGGATCGAAAATTTATCTTTCGATTGGGTCGTCCTAAAATTCGACCCGGACCATTTTCCCACTCTATTTTTCATGCCAATCACAAATCCGATCTCGGATTTGCCATACGAGCATCGAAATATGCGTTACGCGCATACCTTCACTATAGGGGTATTTTGGTAATTTTTACCGGGCGTCACATCATCTCCCCCTTGGGGTCATTCGTCCTCGAATGATGAGTAGAGGGGGGGTTAAGGCACGAATAGACTCAAGACTCATTTCCGCACTCAATTTAATTGATCAATCCTTGACTTAATAATAGTAAGTCACATAAAAATAGAACACTTAGCTTAGTGAAGAGTAAGGATTTTTACCTTCAGTATTTTCACCATCAGTTGGCACGAACAGGTGCGGATACTTTGCCTTCATCTCCTCTTCAGCTTCCCATATGGCTTCTTGAACGAATTGATTCCTCCACAGGACTTTGATTGAGGCTATTTCTTTGTTCCTCAGCTTACGAATCTGACGATCAAGAATTTGAACCGAGACCTCTTCGTAAGATAGGTTATCCTTCACCCCAATGCTATCAACAGGGATCACCAAGGCCGGATTTCCCAAGCATCTCTTTAGCATTGACACATGGAACACCGGGTGCACCCCATCTAACTCGGAAGGCAACTCTAACTCGTAAGCCACCTTCCCAATTCTCCTTACGATTTGATATGGTCCAACATAACGTGGACTCAACTTTCCCTTCTTCCCAAACCTTAGGACACCCTTCATAGGTGACACTTTCAAGTACACCCAATCGTCCACTTCGAACTCTAAGTTTCTTCTTCTCACGTCGGTGTAAGATTTTTGGCGACTTTGGGCAGTCTTTAACCTCACTCTAATGACCTTGACCTTCTCCATCAACTGGTGAACAAGATCAGGTCCAATGAGCTCCGCTTCTCGAACCTCAAACCACCCAATAGGCGATCTACACCTCCTTCCGTACAAGGCTTCATAAGGAGCCATTTGAATGCTTGTATGATAACTATTGTTATATGCAAATTCAGCCAGTGGTAAATAATCATCCCAATTCCCTTTGAAGTCAAGGACACAGGCTTTTAACATGTCCTCCAGTGTTTGAATTGTACATTCCGCCTGACCATCCGTCTGTGGATGGAAGGTTGTACTCAGGTTCACCTTAGTACCTAAACTTTTCTGAAACGATCTCCAAAACTGGGAGGTAAATTGAGCTCCTCTGTCCGAGATGATAAACAAGCGGACCCCATGCAACCTCACAATCTCCTGGACGTACAATCTGGCGTACTCCTCCGCAGTGTTCGTTGTCTTCACTGCCAAGAAGTGGGCCACCTTAGTCATTCTATCCACGATCACCCATATCGAATCATGTTGCTTTCGAGATCTCGGCAGGCCAGTGATAAAGTCCATGTTAATCATCTCCCATTTCCATTCCGGAATTTTAAAGTTCTGAGCCAATCCACATGGCCTTTGATGTTCAACCTTCACTTGTTGGCAATTTGGCATTTTGAAACGAGCTCCGCGATGTCCCTCTTCATCCCATTCCACCAATAGTCTTCCCTTAAGTCATGGTACATTTTGGTGGAGTCAGGATGAATGGAATATCTAGTGTTATGAGCTTCTGCCATGATTCTGTCTCGTATGCCATCAACATCTGGGACACACAATAGACTTTGATATCTTAACACTCCATCTCCCCTTTTGGAGAAGACCATCACCCTCTGATTGTGGACATCCTCCTTCGATCGGAGCATGACAGGGTCTTGGTCTTGCTTTTCTTTCACCTCCACTACTAACGAGGAAGCAGACCCGTCCTGAACATTAACTCCTCCTTCGTGGTTTTCCTCAAGTCGGACTTCTAATCGAGCCAACCAGTGCACGTCTTTGGCGAACTCCCTTTTTCCTTCCTCCACATGGGCTGTGCTACCCATTGATAACCTGCTAAGAGCGTCAACAAACACGTTAGCTTTACATGGGTGGTAGTGAATGCTCATGTCATAATCCTTGAGCAATTCCAACCACCTCCTCTGTCGCAAGTTGAGCTCTTTTTGACTAAAAACATACTGCAAGCTCTTGGGGTCAGTGAACACATCCACATGCACTCCGTACAAGTAGTGACGCCAAATTTTAAGAGCAAACACTACTGCTGCCAACTCGAGGCCATGGGTTGGGTAGTTCTTTTCATGAACCTTGAGTTGACTGGAAGCATAGGCTATCACCTTCCCCCTCTGCATTAGTACGCATCCCAATCCAACCATTGAGGCATCACAATAAATTACAAAGTCTTCGGTCCCGTCGGGTAAGGTCAGGACTGGTGCAGTAGTTAACCTCGTTTTCAATTCCTGGAAACTCTTTTCACATTTTTCGGACCACTGGAACTTGACCTTCTTCTGAGTCAATTTGGTCAATGGCGCGGATAGGGAAGAAAATCCCTTAACAAACCTGCGGGAGTAGCCTGCTAACCCCAAGAAACTTCTAATGTCAGTCGGAGTGGTCGGTCGGGGCCAGTTCTTAACCGCTTCAATCTTTTGGGCATCCACTCGAATACCATCACCGGAAACAACGTGCCCTAGGAAGGCCGCTGACTTAAGCCAGAATTCAGACTTGGAGAACTTTGCATACAACTCATGGTCCTTAAGAGTTTAGAGGACCACTCTGAGGTGGTTAGCATGCTCCTCCTCACTCCTTGAATACACCAGGATGTCGTCGATGAACACAATCATAAACAAATCAAGATATGGCTTGAATACTCTATTCATCAAGTCCATAAAGGCGGTGGGTGCATTCGTCAGTCCAAAGGACATGACCAAAAACTCAAAATGGCCATATCTAGTCCTGAAGGCTGTCTTTGGAATGTCACATTCCTTCACCTTCAGCTGATGGTAGCCAGATCTAAGGTCTATCTTAGAGAAGCAAGAGGCGCCCTGAAGTTGGTCAAACAGATCGTCTATCCTTGGAAGAGGATATTTGTTCTTTATCGTGACCTTGTTCAGTTGCCTATAATCGATATACATTCTGAGGGACCCATCTTTCTTCCGCACGAATAGCACAGGGGCACCCCATGGTAAAACACTTGGCCTAATGAAGCCCTTTTCTAGTAAATCTTTTAGTTTCTCTTTCAATTCTTTCAACTCAGCGGAGGCCATCCTGTAAGGTGGGATCGAAACAGGCTGGGTATCTGGAAGAACATCAATCCCAAAGTCAATCTCCCTATCAGGAGGGACTCCGGGCAAGTCGTCAGGAAAGACTTCTAGAAACTCGTTGACAATCGAACTAACTCAAGAGTTGGGGACTCAACATCATAAGATTTCACTCTCACCAGGTGATAAATACAACCTTTGGAAATTAACTTCCGGGCTCTAAGATATGAAATAAACCTCCCTCTAGGTGTAACTAAGTCACCCTTTCACTCTAGAACTGGTTCATTTGGAAATTGAAACTTAACAGTTCGGGATCTACAATCAACAGAGGCATAACAAGAGTGAAGCCAATCCATGCCAAGGATCAAATCAAAGTCAACCATCTTTAACTCGATCAAATCAACAATGGTGTCCCTATGATGGATGGGCACTACACAAGCTCTATAGACCCTTTCAACTCGAATAGACTCACCCACCGGAGTGGAAACATCAAAGGGTTCAAGAAGACTCTCGGGGGTTTTATCAAATTTACTGGCCACGTAAGGAGTTACAAACGACAATGTGGCACCAGGATCCATCAAAACATAACAATCAAAAGTAAAGACTCGGATCATACCCGTCACAACGTCTAGGAATTTTCCTGATCTTGGCGACTCCCCATAGCATATAAGAGGTTTGTTGCTCCACCTGTGCCTGACGTAGTGGCCCTCTGGTTCCCTCTAACTGGTGGGGCTGATGCAGTAGACTGAGCCTGGCCAGCCCGCTTTGGACAATCCTTCTTGTAGTGGCCTACTTGGCCACACCTGTAACACGCCTCATTTCTGTCGCGACATCTCCCCCCGTGCGTTCTCCCACAGTTATCACACGGTGGCCTACTCTGTGAACCTTGAGCCACACTAGCTTGTGACTGAGGTCCATGGGTTCCGGTATTCTGGAATCTTTGATCATACGTGCCTCTGGGCACAGGTGTACTAGCAGCTGAGGGTGCTGGAAATCGATTCCCATTACCTCTCCTTCCACCCTCGTGGCTGGATGTCTTAACCCTCTTGCGCTTGAACTCTTCCCTGTCATGTTGTCTCTCTTCGTCAGCTTGCTGCACGAATGTCATCAGTCGCCCGATGTCCATGTCACTCACAAGCATGGCTCCTCTCCCATCTCTCTTGGGTCCTCTGTTCAACCCATCTACATACATTCCCATCCTTCCCCTCATATCAGCAACCATGTCTGGAGCATAGCAGGATAATTGCGTGAATTTCAACCCATACTCCTGCATAGTCGGAGCCCTGCTTTAGGTTCAGGAACTCTCTCACCTTGGCTTCTCTTTTCTCTCTTGGGAAGAAGCGTCCCAAGAAGGCCTCTTCAAACATTGCCCAAGTCAAACAGGGGGCATCATCCCTTCTTCCTTTCTTCCACTAGTCGAACCACAGTCTCGCCACTCCCTTCAGTTGGTAAGCAGACAGTTTTACCCTATCTGCATCAGCTAAATGCATTACTTGGAACACCTTCTCAAGTTCCTCCACATAGTCCCGGGATCTTCAGTGGACGCAGACCCCGTGAACTCAGGCGGACTCATCCTCAGAAATTCTCGAACTTTAGAGGTGCCATGAGAGTCTGTCCCACCTGTACCTTGCCTTCATAGTAGGTGCTGTCACAGCGTGGGTCAAAGTTTGAATAGCTTGGCGTAGCTCAGCATTCGAGACCTCATCTTGAGGGGGTTGCTCAACCGGGATAGCTGGATCCACGAGCCCCTCGGGTACTTGGGGCTCAGGTGGATTAACAGTTCGCCTGGCAGGACGTCCCCTTCTCTGACAGCTCTTCTAGGAGGCATACTATCGATTCTGCACGTGTAGCGCACGAATTAGAAGATAGTTTTCATAGGGCTCTACTATCGCACGAATTGGAATAAGAAAGAAGCGTAACCATTCCTAATGTCCCATAGCCTCCTGCTTATGCAGTGTGGTCGACAACACACCCATAAACAAGACTCGACTAGACACGGCTTCATAGACTCCCTAGGACACTTAAACTCTAGGCTTTGATACCAAGTTAGTCACGCCTCGAGAGGGTACCCTTGGCGTGGCCGGCACTCAGAGACTATTGCTAGTCCCCAAGAGAACCACTTAGCCTCATCACATCATTCAATCACATACTTCTAATGAACAGCGGAAAATATATGCAAGTAATGGACACATCTCATCTAAAGTCTCAAAGGAATATAGATAAAATAATGAAGGCTAGTAGAAAGAACTAGCTCACAATCTCAACATCAATGCTCGACCCTTGTCTATGAAGCCTCTATCACTAATCATGTGGTGCCAATGACAGACCCATGGCTACCCAAATCAAAATAAGGAAATAGTCCAATCCTAACTCTAAAGCATGATGAAATAGAAGTAGTGGTCCCTCCGGAGTACGGGAGGCTCACCAAATCAGCTTCGGATCTCTGATCTTCAACTGAGCGCCTGCTGATGATCTCTAGTACCTGCCTCTGCATCATGAAATGATGTAGTCCAGAGTGGACATTAGTACTTGGAATGTACTGGTATGTAAAATAGCTGAATGAAACAGAAACCGGTAGAAAATATGGAAAGTAACATCAAGTCAAAATAAATATACATATCACATCAAATCGTCAGCTTGTCTATCGGTGAAAGAGTACAGAGTGGACAAGTGACACACCATTATCTCAGACTCATCAATAGTCTCAACTCATCACATGGATCATCTCAGGGGTGTCCACCCCCACTCATCTCATCACATCTAGACTCGGAGTACGGTGAGAATTTTTTCGGGAGTTTCTCTTATCCGACAACACTCACTTATAAGCCAGTGAATGTACAACAATCACCCTGATGTTGCCACAGTGGTCCCAAACTTGCCAGGTAAGGAACATTGGATACCATATCAATGCACTCGATATGGGATCAAACCGAACAGATCCTCTATTGCTTTCAGGGACTATTAAACCTCGAGGGAAACCATATGTATATATGATGGTTTAAGCCTCTCCTACGTTTGGCGACGTAGTTAATGAGTTCGAGTGGGACTCACTCTTACTCATTTCGGTGCTCGATACTCCTCCCGACTTAATGCTCATAAAACCAACCTCAACCAGTCTCATAGGGACTCACTCCCCGTCAACGACTGCCAGTCTCATAGGGATTCACTCCCCGTCCATGACTGATATTTCATAGGGACTTTGGTCCTTTCATCAATTATCTCATAGGGACTTTCACCCTATCATCAAACATCTCATAGGGATTTTAACCCTATCATCAACATCTCATCAATGACTCAAGATTGTATAGCCGTCATCAGGAAGCAAGTGAATAATCACATCAGTAGAGTGCATTTACAGAGACTCATAAAACAATCACGATTTCATCAACTCACCATCACAATTAACAATTTTCAACTCAAGGCTCTAGATTCAAGTCTCAAGTGCATTATGCATGCTTTTCAATTTAGTCATGAAGGGTGATGCAAATTCTCATGAAAATATCCAATTTAAGGAAATAATTAGTACGATGATCATCAACATAGAAAACTTGTAATTTCAAATATAAATTTGCAAGAAAAATCCATCAAAGAAATCATGCATGTAGACTCTTCAATCGTCAATTCATCTATGACCTCTATGGGGCACATGAGAGAACAATCATATGTTTTAGTTTAGCCTTACATACTTGTGATGCGTTATTCAACCGGGTAACGTCGAGGATCTCTTCTCGAATGTCTCACCCCAAGCCCTTCTCTCATGTTCTCAAGCCCTAGCCTTGTTAGATTTTGGAATAGGACTTAGAATAGGGATTTTAGGCTCTTTTCATGTTGAAACGACCTTACTAGTCGTGTATTAGTGTTTAGGAGGGTTTAGGGATTAACCGGAATGCCCCTCATAATTAATTAGAAATTTTCAGTTCAGAAAAATACACGGTCCGCGACGCGGACCGATCGCGAATAGTGTATTTTTGAAAAAGTGCTTTTGAACGAGTTTTCTCCTTCCCGTCGAAAATTTTGAAAAACAGACAAGTGCCCCTCCGCGACAGGTGCATGTCGCGCCTCTGTCGCGGACCATCACTGTTTTGTGACTTGGATCGAAAATTTATCTTTCGATCGGGTCGTCCTAAAATTCGACCTGGACCATTTTCCCACTCCATGTTTCATGTTGATCACGAATCCGGTCTCGAATTTTCCATACGAGCATCGGAAGATGCGTTACGCGCATACCCTCACTATAGGGGTATTTTGGTAATTTTTACCGGGCGTCACAATTATGATTTCTTTGTATTGTTGTGGGCGAATTGTATTAAATATGCTTGGCTAAACCCACAACTAGGGTTACGGGAATCATGACAATTCAATAAGATAACACAATCTGGGGTAAACTCGTAGGATTGATCATCGCATGCATTGTAGCATTCTTCGCTTTAACTTCTTCCTAATGAGTCGATGCATTAGGGTAAGCCCGTATTCGTTACATGCCCGGGCGGGATATAGTGATTAGGAAAAGAATTCTACAACGGAAATTCGGGATTTTTTTACGTTGTCTAAGTACTTGAGACCGAAAGGTGAGAATATTCTGAGATCTAGAGCAAAGGTTGAAATTGCATACATTCTGAGACCGGAAGGTGATGAGTGAAATATATCTAGGAAGGATCGGAAGGTGAACTAGGTATTATCTAACTTGTTTGATCTTGTATGCGCAGTCATGAATGAGTTTACTGTACCAGTTTGGTTATCATATTAGACGTCATGGGGAACACAACCGTAGCTTCCATTAATTGTTTGAAATTTAGTATCAACATACTCATTAGTTACTTTACAATAGGAATTTAATTGAAACATCGTAAACTCTCGTTTTTACTTTTTCGCATTATTTGTTTTCTGGAAATAGAACCAACGATCGAAGTAGGATAACTAGTAGAGTTGTTTCAACCTATTCCCTGTGGGATCGACCCCGACTCTTAGTTGAGTAAATATATTGCTAACGATCATCTATATTCTATAAAAAGGAGTATGTTTGAACGTTAGTAGTGCTCTATATTTGTAAATGTTCTAGATGGTTATGGCAATATTTTACAGTTGTCACCAAAAAAAAAATTATTTTTATAATAAGTGTGTCAAGTTAAAATTTAATAACTAAAAATGAATAGAGAAAGTAACTTTCATTGTTTAGATATATTATTTTAGATTTGAGCTTGTAATATGACTAAAAAAAATCACTACGTGCTTTATTGTCTTCTTCTACTTCTGATGAAGTGTTTGATATACTCTTCTAACACAATATTTTGAAGATACCATTATACATCTTTTATTTATCTGTGTGTCTTGGACATTAAATAATATAATCACTCATTCGTGTGCCAATGGTATCAATGTCTAAAGAAACTTCAAGTGCTACATTAAATCACATGATCAACAGAACAACCTCTTCAATTATTCTCTTCTTCAATCACTATTTAATCAAAAATCGAGAAAATCAAAAAATTGAAGAATTGATTAAAATAAATATAAAAAAATAACTTTAATTTATAAATTTAATAATCAACATAACTAATTTAATTATTAAATCCACACGAATTGTGTAGCCCTCAAAACAACTAAGCCGCTACTACTAATGGCCTTCAGAAGTTCAATAATCTCTTGGTAACTTTTGTCATTTGACCTTATTTTGTATTATATAGATTAACTGAGTAATTCACATAATTAGTCGTTTATTAAAATAAAATCAATAAATCTTTTTTTTTTATATTAGTAAATAGCTTTTTATATATTTAACTAACGAATAGAATTATTTCCATCTGATCAATCAAATGTATAACTTGTCCAAAAAAAATACACTATATAGCGTCCATCAAAATAATAACAAAAATATATATATTTTGCATGACATAAAAAATATTTTTTTATATACAAAACATTATATACATTTTTATATATTTAGCTAGAGAATATAATTATATTAGTCAATTGACCAAAGTTTCTATTTAAAAACCCATATATTAGGGGTAATTTTAAATATGTATAAAAAAATTATTAGCTTACAAAAAATATAACCAAGAATATAATAAGAGAATGTATAGCCAAATTCGCTATTTAGCCATGGTTTATTTTATTTTAATTATGGCTAAAATAATGTTCATTGGGTATGTTGTTGTTATTTTATGTCTAAATAATGTCATTTATAGTTTTTTATTAGCCATGATTTATTTTCATTTTTTATAAGCTATGATTTAAACGTGGCTAAATAACTAATTTTTTTAATGACTAATAGTTAGTGTATATGTAATTTATCAATATGGTATAAATATGTATAGATATTGTATAAATGATGTATCGACATGTATATACAATATATAATAATTATGTAACGTATCGATATTTGTACAAATAGTTATATGTCATATATATGTAATATATTCATATTGAAGACATAGTTACGTTGTTATATATAATATATTAATATTGTATAAATCATGTATAAACATGTATCAGTATCTTATAAATGGTATATAAATATGTATATATAAAGTACAAATAATAATGTAGTGTATATGTAATATATAGATATCGTATAAATGTATATAATTGTGCATCAAAATATATAAAAAATTATGTAACGCATCGATATTTATTTTACTATCATCCATTCTCACCTTAGTAATAAAATAATAAATAAAAAATAATAGAAAAGTATAGATATTCATTTTTTCACAAAAAGTGAAATAATTAGAAAATATTTTTTTTAAAACAAAAAAAAATTATAAATAACAAAAAGTTTCTTTAATACCTTATTTAGCCATGATGTAAACAGAGAGTAATTGTGGCTAATATATACATTAAATATAGTCTTTTATCCGAATGTTATGAGTTATCTCCTAATATAATTTGGGAAAATTAAGTTTGTGCCCCTTCAAAGCAAATTATTTATATTCATATGCTAATAGGGATGGCAAAGGGGGGAAGGGGTGAGTTGAGCTTAACCCGCAAAGTTTTTAAATCGCCCCGTCTCACATGATGACTTTTCTCATTTTCAACCCGCCCTGCCCCGCATAGTCCCGACCCGCTTAAATTTTAAAGTTCTTTTATTTTTTAACTGAATTTAGTTTTTTCACTAGTTAATGTCTCAACAACTAATTAACTATTTTTAGTTGACATTTTAAATGTTGTTTCTTAATCATTACTTAAAAGTTTCTAATTTAACAACTAACAATTTACCGGACATGTCTAGTTTAAAATTTAGAAAAAAAATAAAATTAAAGTCAATATTTCATATAAAAAGTGTATATCTTTAATTTTTACTAATTACTGTTATATCGAAAAATGACTTTGGTTTCGAAAATTCGATTTAAGACTTAATTAGTTTAAGGAAAATCGAATCTTCAAAAATTTAGAGTCGCCACTTAATTTTTTAAAGGAAAAATCAAGAAAACCGATTAAATTATTTTAAAAGACTCTAACAGAAAAAACTTTTAAAATCCAAAGAAAAGGGTTCGGGTTCATATTTCCACTTCGAGAAGGTTTTACGCACTCGAAATGACCGCTAACATACGGTTATCCGACAATTAAATAATTTTGACTAACTTTTAAAAATATTAATTCATATCGTTAAATAGAAAAAGAAGTTTAAGCAAGCATTTCTAGATTAGGAAAATAGAATATTTAAAAAATTAATCACACTTTATTCAATTAAAATTAATTAAGTAAAACTACTTTAAAATAATCAAGAAGAATATAATATCTAAATCTACCAAAGTTTATTAAATTAATGGAGTTAATGAATTAAATTAGGTGATTAGGAATTTTATATTTTTGCTAAATATCTAAGTGTTTAAAAGAAGAAAACATATTCATTATTTTAAGGAAAAATACTTGAAGTCTTTTAAGAAAAATTCATAAAGTCTAATTTTTATTTTTATTTTTAAAAAAAGATTGGAACACCAAATTATTCAAAGACATAAAAATTAACATAGATGACTAATTTTTGGGGAAATTTAATTAGATTAAAAACACAAATAAACACTAAATTAATGTTATAGTTAAACATGTATCACAATCAAGTAAATATGCAATAAACAAAAAATAAAATTGGGCTATGGCAGGCCCAAATTCCGCCTGCCCTAATTGTCTAAAGAAAGGGCCTGCCAGCCCACTAGACCAGATGCTGCAAAACTTGGGGCCTTTGGCCCTTTTTCCCTTGGCTGCAACTGGGCTTGTGGCCCTTTTAATCCCTGCATATACACGGAGTGTATATTTGAGGTATATCAGTGTATACCTACTGATTCTCAGCTTCCACCTGTAAAGTGATTTTTTCCAGTTTGTAATTGCTCTCCGAAGCCAAGGAATGGACGGGCTGACTCGAAAGAAAGGAGACTTGGGCCTCCGTGGCCCAAGAGATGCAAAAATGGAGTCCAAAATGGACCCAAGAACATTGTTCATGCAAAGAAATAGAATAAGGATTAGTAAAAAAGTCATGGATAAATATGGACCAGTGTGAAAGAACATATAAATACAAGCAAGGTCTAAGAAAAGAAAACACATAATCAAGAACACACTTATGCTCTATATGATCATTTACTCTTTAAATTACCCTAAAAATAAAAAAAAATAAAATCCACTCAAAACTTGACACCAACTTGAATCAAAAATAAATAAATAATCACTTACTAGAACACAAGACAAACCCGGATAGATAAAAAACATTATATTTCACAAGTTGATATGCAACTCACGAACAACACCACAAAATGGTATCAAATACTAATCAAAAATGGACTTTAAGACAAGGGGGAAAGAAAGAAAATGCACAAAAAAAGACAAACATAATATATATATAGATACATAGACACATAGATACTGCCATACATAATACATATAACTACATGACTACTGCAACCATTTCACAGAAGCAAAGCGTGTAGAGGTAGAAATGAAAAAAAAGGTAAAAGCCAACCAACTTATAAGCATATTTACAAACACAAATTGATTAATAGAAGCAGAAGCATAAGCATATGGATGTAGGAATGGAAAAAGTTTCCTGGAAAAGGGTATATGTATATGCAAATTTCAAAAAGCAGAAATATTTACATGTATATGTAAAACAGAAGCAGCAAGCATATAGATGTAGGAATATATGCATGTATGTGTATATATACGTATATATGCGTTTTCCATGTTCAATAATCCAATAGTTTCATGGAAATTAACATGAATCCAAGGGTTGTTGCTCCTTTTTCTGGAAAAATTATTGGCTAAAACAAGAGAGGACATTTCACCGAACACATGGGAGGCGTATAACTTAATCATGATCTCACCGAACACATGGGAGGCGTATAACTTAATCATGATCTTAATAAAATTTTAAGATCATTTCATTTCATCCCCAACAACATATAACAGGAGCTTAAAATATCCAAAGATAAACAAATTAACTATAGCATTCAAAAATCCAAAAAGAAGCATTTCACCGAACACATTAAGAGCATGTTATTTAATCAAGATTTTAACATAATACATGACGTATATATAGATACTACAATACAGCAATATAACCAAACATCCTTCAAGTTCCGTACATACATACATTCTATATATATACATGGATACAACAGCCCACAACAGACAAGGATTCCAAAATGTTATATGCTTTGAACAAAATCCAATATAGAATAAGCATACGTTTAAAGAAAACGAGAGACACGAATGAGTATGTTACCTCTTCGGGAGCAGGAACTGGGAAACGAACTTTAACGACGAATTTCGACACCCTTCAATGATGTTCTCACAATAAGCAAAATGGAGGGATTTTGGGTTCGATTTTCGACCCTGCGGCTGTCCTAAACAGTGAGCAAATGGGGATTTTTTTTGGGGTGCTTTTTCTTCTCTTTTTCAGCCTCCCCAAACAATGGAGAAAGGGGAGTATTTATAGGCAACATAAGGGAAAGAAAATGGGGGAAAACAGATGGGTATTTTCGAGATTTTGAATCAATTTCAATTCAAAATTTGAAATAGATGAGTGGAAAAAGTAGAGGGGAGTACGAGTTGACCGTTTTTTGCTTAAAAATGGCCACTGCCACTTTTCTTTTTCTGATTTTCTCTGTTCTTCTTGTTTTAACGGAGGAAGAAGAAAGGGGAAGAAAGAATCGGGAAAGAGAGAGAAAGGGGGAAAGGAACGTGAGGGAGTAATAAATGAGGGGAGCCGGGCCGGGTTGGGGATGGTTGGGTTGGGTTAGAAGTAAAAGATTGGGCCTGCGTAGGGGAGAGGGATAGGAATTAATAGGATTAAGGTCAGTTGGGCTTGGGAGATTGGGCCTTGGGTTTTAGGAATAGAAATGGGATTGGGTTTTAGATTGGGTTTTTTTAAGGAAATATACAACTTTCACCCCATAAATTACACTTTAAAATTTATTTATCAAAATACCAAAAAAAAAACACACTTTTTTTCATTTTCCAACACTATTATATCACACTACACACCACAATAATCACACTCAAAACACTCTCTCTCCTAAATTTGTAAATAAAGTTGGTATTTTATATGGTATATTTCAATGAATTCGGTAGGGCTTGTAATTTTTATCCCCAAACTTGGTATTTTTGAAAACTGCCCTTTTAGATTTAGGATTTAAGAAAAATGATTCAAAAATTAGCCACTTACAAACATGACCAATAAAAATGCAATCGATTTGAAATCAATTGATTAATTCGACCACGAGATAAATTAATATAAATTAATTAAAAATCTTTTTAATATTATCAACTTGAAATAATTAAATTTACTACGGGGTAATTAATCCTAAAAGGACTAACATAAAAGCGATTAAAAATAAAATCTGTTTGAGAAATTTTGAAAAATTCATGAATCTAATACTTAACTTGAAACAAATATAATATGCAATATATAAACATAATTAAAAATTAAAATATTTGAACCTAAAAATCACTTGAAAATCTTTTTTGCGTTTTCGAAAGCTCATTATTTCAAATTGTTAAAATTAAAAGCTCGATGATTAATTTATACTGTGGAGGGTCAAAATTGGGTGTCAACAATTACAAAAATTTAATTTTTTTTGAATTCCTATGTGATTTTTTAAACTTGCAAACCCCTCCCCCCCCCCCCCTCATCCCACCCCGCATTAGTTTTAAAAATAGTTACTTCAACCGGCCTCACGCCCGCATAGCTCTAAACCCGCCCCGTATCCGCCCTGCCCCGCCCCGTTGCCATCCCTATATACTAACAGAGTATCACAAAGGACAGTCTTATATGATACCGATATGGTATCAATATACCGATAGAGTATCAAAAAGAATTTATTTTCTACTAATTTAAAATTTAATGAATTAGTAATTTTAATAATCTTCTCTTAATTATTTTATTTATTAAAAAAACTCAAAATTATGTGATACCGATAGGATATCAATATATCGACGAGAGTATCACAAGAATATATTTTCTACTAATTTAGAGTTTAATAAATAATTTTGTAATTTAATAATTTTCTAGTCCTATACTATACCAATATGATATTAATATACCGATGGTGTATCATAATGAATATATTTTCTACGAATTTAGAGTTTAATAATTATTTTATTTGTTTCTTATTTATTTATTTTTAAAAAAAAGGTAATCTTATATGATATCAATTGGATATGAAAATGTTGCCTCAGTATCACAGATGATTGAGCTCATTCTACATGATAACAATATGGTGTGCATATATATATATATATATATATATATATATATATATATATATATATATATATATATATATATATATATATATATATATATATATATATACACCACCGGAATATATTTCATAGTATTTATGCTGACGTCGTCATGACGTCAGGCGCAAAATAAAAAAGGGTAAGTGGATAAAAAGGTAAGTAATTTGGATCATGGCTCCATTAAGAGAAAATAATTTAGATTGAATCTTATTAAGAATAAATAATTTTAAATTAAATCTATTTTATTTACTTTTTCCATATAATTTTCCCTAAATAAATTGATGGATCAATGACTAGATCATAATTACTTGAGCTAAAACTGATTAAACAATGAATTACAACTTACTATATTTTAATTTGTTTATTTATTTTCTTATAATTTTTTAGAATAGGTAGTCAAACATACAAACAAGACTTAATTTGGGTGTCATAAATGGAATATCCAACGAGTTGATTATGTATGACGCCTAAAAATAATGAACAAATATCCTTTTTGTCTTTTTAAGGCAGAAAAGAAGGAGATCCTAAGTTTCAAAGCTATGATTCACATCTTACAACATACTAGTACTTAGACTCTGCATCGCACGGATTTAATATATATTAATTTTGTCTTTAATTTTTGTGATTTAGTTAAAATTTGGAAAAATTTATTACCGGTAATATTGTAATTTCATAGTTGAAATAGATGAAGAAATAATTAAATAATAATTAATAGAAAAGACATAGTAAATTTAAGTAGACACTTTAATAGCCACCGCAAAATTAATTGGACACATTATTGTAATTTCATAGTTGAAGCAGGTGAATAAATAATTAAATAATCATTAGTAGAAACGACGTAAAAATATTGGTGTTGTTGACGTTCGATCTCGGAACATTGAATTTAAGATGTCAGACTTGAACTATCAAGCCAAGCAACTCAGTATTCACCTGCCTGCTTGAAGTTGCTGAAGCAGGCACGACGACTCTAAGCTCCTCAATTTAGCGGCTTATTATATAAGAGAACTAGTGACAGACCGTGCGTTGCACGGCCTTAATATATGCTATTTTTCTTTCCCAATTTATGTTGCTCAAATAAATTTTAAAGAATCAATACTTTTAATATAATTTTTAGATATTTCAAGATGTTATTTATTTGATTTGTAGTATTTTTAAGTAGTTTTCAAATAATACATATTACTCCATTCGTCTCAATTTATGTAACCTTAATAGGATTTTGAGAATCAATTAAACTTTTTATATTTTTTTAAATATTCAAAATTATTAATTATTGTGATTTACAAAGCTTTTTATGTCATTTTAAATAATATATGTCACTCTTTTTGTCTCAATTTACGTGCACTAATAGAACTCGAAAGTCAAATCAAACGTTTTTATGTCTTTTAAATATTTTAAGATGTTAATTATTGAGATCTGCAATATTTTTTGTTTTGTTTCCAAATACATATTATTTTCTCAATCTCATTTTATGTGGCACCAACAAAATTTTAAGACTCAATCAATTCTTTTTATATGTCTTTTAGAATTAATCATTGAGATTTATTGTATTTTTTGCGTTGTTTTCAAAAATATGTTACTTTATCTCTACCATTTTATCTGGCACCGTTAAAATTTTTGCACTCAAACAATTTTTACACGCCATTTAAATATTTCAAACTGTTAATTATCATAGTTTAGATTAAATTTTTAAGCAAAAGAACCACCGAAAAAATATAAATAATCCATCAAGCTACTCAAGCAGACATGTGGATTTGCTACCAAAAAATCATGAAAAATTTTACCAAATCACCCTTGAATTTTTTATGCACTATTTAGATGTATGACAAATTTAAAAATAAGAAAAACGAATTAAATGGAGGAACTACAAAAAATTATCGATGATCTCAATTTGCTCAAGCAGGTAGCAGACAGCAGGTCGACATGCCTGCTTGAGCAGCTTCATTGCCACTTATAAGATGGTAATAGACAAAAGATTATGGATAGAAATAGAAATAGATACATGACCTTGAAGGAAATACAATAACAACAAAAACAAATAGTGATTCTAAAATCATCTTAGAAAACAAACTCTGGCAAACATTTTGAGAATAAGGTGAAAAATGTAGTTGACAAGGCAAAAACGTGCCCAAACTACAAGACCCCAAAATAGAGAAATGCATAACACAAAAGATGTATTTTGACCCCATCAAAAGTATCATCCAATGATTCCCAGACACTATAGGGGTAAAATACACAATGAATAGAGGGGGAAGGAAGTGCCATATATTCAAGACAAGATAAAGAAAGGAGAATCTTCCCGAATTCATTATCAGTCTTGTAGGTCAGTAGGTGAAATAGAGTACTTGTAAGCAACGCAATTTTCCCTACAAGTTCAGTAGATGGACTAGAGTAATTACAAAATCTGCAATTTCCCCCACAAAAACAAATTGTTGCGCCCAGGTACCTCGCAAAAGCACATATGGAAGCATATCCTTCCGAAAGTTCTCTCTCCAGTTTGATGTTCTGCAACCACTGCACAGGTGGGGAGCTGCATCAACAACGTCAACAGCAATCAAGCACTACTCTTTCTGCCTTCAATCAGAAATTGCAGCATAATTAATCTAGTACAAGGCACACTAACTTCTGTAAACACACTAACAAAGTAGATACTTACTTCTTCATTCAATGTCTGGCATGCCCAGCAGTGGATAACTGGTGTCAGCAGATCCAAGAAGAGGAATATACTCTGATCCTCTTACATGAACACTAAAACAAGCTGCAGAACAATCAGTTGCATAAGATATACACCTCGAGTTTTTTCCAGATTCAGTTGTTAGTAACTAGCTATCCATTTTGTCACAAAACTAAATATAAATATTGACTGCACAATATCAAACTAAAACAATAAATTGATCACAAACATATTATTAAATATGATGTTTTATGAAAGGTAAAAATATCCAGTAACTGCAGGAAACATCACAGTAACATAAGAAATATCAAGTCTCCTTTTCAGGATCCAGATGGAACTTGAATACCCAACTACCTACAACAACATACTCAGCCAGATCCCACGAAGTAGGGTCTGGGGAGGGTATAGCGTACGCAGACCTTACCACACTACCTTATGGAGGTATAGGGGTTGTTTCCGAAAGATCCTCGCCCCAAGTGCATCAATCTCAGATAAAAGAAGAAAAAAACCAGTGGAGGAAACATAATGGATTGATAAGAAATGTAGTATAAAGTCTACAAGAATGAAACAATAACAGCAGCAAAATAGTGTGACAAACGAAATAGAATAAACAACAAATGGCAAGAACTACTAGGACGCGATTAGTCAAGTGTCACAACATTGAATGAGAACTAAAACTATAGCAGCTCCTCCACATTCTTAAAGTTGTTATACATGGAACACACAAGTGAACAACACGAGAATGATTTAAATTGTTCGGTAGCTAGAGCACATATATATTAAGAATAACGATTTCTTTCCTGTGCATCCAATTAAAAGCTTTTGAATATATTATTGATTAAAAAAAACTTTTGGAATATATACAGTTTGGAATGAACAAACCCCTGAGACTGGAAACAAAAACATTATTATATAACAGAACCCTCAAGTCTCAATTTTTCTCACCTCACAAGTTGTTTAAGAACAGTTTTGTTTACACTGTCCTAAAGCAGTATCCAAGTAGTTGGGTTAGAATGAAGTTACAAAAAGAAAGAAACTGGTCGTAGACAATAGCTGAAGACTATACCATTTTCTATCTTCATTACACTCTGGAGCATTGTTTCCATTTTCTGTTTCATGTCTTGACTATCATCCATCTCCGGGGCAATAAGAGTGAGGTTCCTGTAAATTTCACGCACAAAACTGCAGATCTTCTCTGCAAAATCAAGTTCCCCTTCTGAAATTCGACCGATTGCTAACCTCATTAATTCTCCTGTCAAGTCCGCAAGCTAAAGTGGAAAATTTAGCAATATGTGAATATTTCTTACTGGGTAAAAAGTAGAGAACTTAGCATTGCTACACTTACCCCTAAGATATAGTCTAAGATGTTAATCTGCAAGGGTTCAACAGAAGGATCACTTAATGGGAGCAAGGTCGCATTAATCTCATCAAGAGTTAATAAGGTCCCTGTCTTGCAGAAATTACAAAGTGTTGCAGCTTCAACATATTCCTGAACCTATATGTTGGAAGAGCATACAAAACTAAGTCAAATTAGAATATTTATGAGTCTTTAGAAGCAAAATAAGACCAAATGACCCACCCCAGGAGAATATGCTCGTCTTAGCTTCCAGAAATCAGTCCCTTGCAGTTCCTTTACTAGCCGGGACAAATATTGATCAGTCACAGCTGCCAGATCTTTCACTGCTTTATCCAGAACTTCCTCTTTGTTCTGCTTGCTCATTCTGTTAGGGAAGAAGGGAAATTACATTAAGTTCAACTAAGTGGAGCAGACAAAGATAAATAGCTATCCAACATTTGACGCTTCTTGACTGCATAGGTTAAATAAGCAAAAATAGAAATTGTGCTGGTACTGGCATACTACATACACATTGAGAAACAAGCATCAGCTTCGAATAAGTTGTTCAAGTGGATAACTGCCTCGAAGAAAATCAGATTTCAAGCCATACATTAGCAAGAATGTGCAGAAAAAATGATTAACAGCAGCAATGCATAGATCCAGGTATACTGAACACCACATACAACCATCTGCACAGCGCAATGATATAACTAGGGGGACCCATATACTATAAAGCATAAAAGATAAAAATAGTGCATCACCAGCTCCCTAGAAAATTAATGGGCAGCGACAAATTTGATACCTGTGCACTTGAAAAATAACCTTCTTGCTATTCATAGTAATATCACGACTAGCTTTCACCACCCTCTCTCGTTTATCATTCTGCATCATACACAAAACAAAATTCATATATCATATTCTATATGAATTTTGATTCTTTAATACTCAAGAGTGACCTTTCTCCATCATCAATTTGTTTAAAGCTATAATCAGCTAACATAAGAACTTATCCAGAAACTAGCAAGAATAATTTCTTTTAGTGTTCTATGCCATCAATCCTCACTCTAGAACTTTCTCTTTTCAAACTAGAACTTGAATTTGAAACTAACATTTATCGCTTCAAGCATGGACATACTCAGACATCTATATTCTCTAGTTTTGACAAGAGAGAGACATCTGGATAAGTATAACTGCAAAATCAGGGGTAGGTACATAGAATATAGTTTTATCTTTTCACAAATTAACTTCTTTTCTCTAAATTCATCAAAAAGTTTATAATCCACCTTTTTTCAGGTTTTTGATAGGTGAACAGAACCATCCTGAATGAATTGGTATAGGATGTTTAGATTGGGAAAAGATCGACTCTCGAAATGAAGTGGCACAAGCAGAAAACATGATAGTAAGTTCAAATGTCCGCCATCCATACCATAGAATCTTAAGTTTACTACAGAAATTCCAAGTCACTTACTTCTCTCCTGCTTAGCTGAATACCAATACCATATGGTTGTAGTAAATAAAAGAAGTGCTACTAAATTATTTTTGCATTTTCCTGCATTAAGTTTGCAAGAACATTGTGGCTGGTGAGACTATACCAAAAATTGACCACCTGAAAGGCACATTGTACATACCAAGTGGTAAAATTATGGGATTTTGGAAAAAAATTTATTTAGTATATTTGATATAGGTAACCAGTTGTATTCTTAAAATCAAAAACATGTTAAGAGGGGATCTCCGCAATTTCAAAAATAAAAAGGACTCCAAACCAAAAAACTATGTGCTTACACATTGCCAATTAAATCTATCAACTTTACAACTTCCCCCCACATGTTCTGTACCAAAAGTAAAAAAGACTAAACAATGCATGCTAATTTTCTGGATGGTACTACTCGTCTTCAAAATGTCTGGGTATATTGTCCACTAGGTACAAGTTGGGATGATCTGCCAACAGTCCTCCACAGCATTTATTTTCCCACATTCCTCCAGTAGCTTAGCAGCTCCTTAATAGAACTGGACATAACCCAATTTATACCCAAAATACACAAGAACATGTGCCACAGATTTGTAGTAGTACAATAATGCATGAACAGAAGATGATCAACACCTTGACCATAAAGGATACATCTTGAACAAATCTGCATACCTCTTCTACGTAAATTTTCTTGAGTTAAGCAAAGTGTTCCTAGTCACCAGCCAAATAAAACAGGATACCAATGCTGGTATTTTGGTTTTCCAAGTTTCCAAGACCAATTTTCATTCCTAGAACCACCTTGGTGAATTTCAGGATGTAGAACACGAGGAAGACAATGAATGAAGAATTTGATCAAGAACGATGAAAAAAGATGGAAGTTGGAGCAAAAGAGTGAGAAAAGAGAGGATTCTTTTGTGGAGCCATTTATGATGGTAGAAGAACGTGATTTGTAGTTTAAAAAAATGCTCTCTGGCACATTTCTCGAGGCAATCTCTCTCTTCCCTCCTAGGAGAGAGAGTTCTTTCTCCTCCGACGTGCTTCCACCAAAATTCCCTCCACTCAACTACTACTTCCAGTAATAGAATCAAGTTTCTCTATGGAGGGGAGAACCTTTTTTCCCATCGGCGAGAAATCTTTTGAACTTATAGACATCAGTGAAGATCGGGTAAGATGGTTTATGCTATGCGAACGCAGCAGGAGGTTTGTTGGAAAGATTCAAATCGATAAAAACAATTTAAGGTGGGTGTGTGGATCCATGAAGGAAGCCTCCAAGGGTGAAGGGAAGATTTGCAGAAGGTGGGGAAGGAAAATCAAAGCTTATACTTTTAGGGTCTATCAGAATTTCAACAGTTGTGGCAGATTTGTTCGAGTTGAAGCATGGTTGGGAGATAAGAAATCATGCGTCATTATACCAGAGATCGTAGACAATGGAGGATGGGAAGACATAGCGAACAAAATCTTGAGGTTTTTATGGAGACCTCCCATGCAATCAGAGAGATGGAGCCCTAACTCTCAAGCAAGGTCCTTTTGTGAAGTCTCCAAGATTGATAAGTGGCAGTCACTGGAGTCTAGCAGACCCAACCAATCAACACCAGCAATTGTATCAGACAATTGCCATTTTCTTGAAAAATGCTTGGCCGGGGAGATTCAATGATTCCTTCCACAATAATCCAAATTGCGATACCATTCGGGGTGGTTCTATAAAAGGTGGAAGATGACAACAGGTTTAAAGGTCTCTCCAATTTTGCACAATCATTTCCTCTTCGAAATGCCATCACGGCAAGAAGCAGCCAGAGTCAATGTAAGCGACTGGTTTTGGAATGGTTGAAGGCTATTGCTGGACTGGTGGTCTCCACTAGTTGATCTGGACACAAAGGTGCTACCCTCAGGAGATCGATGGATCAAAGCCTTCGGAATTCCATTACATGCCTGGTCTAAAAGTTCTTTCCAAACGATCGGCGAACTCTGTGGTGGTTTTGTTGATATCGATGAAGACACAAAGGAAAGATCCAATTTGCTTTGGGCGAGAATCTGTGTCAAAAACAGAGGTAGAAATCTACCATGTAAATTGGAGTTAAAAGTTGCTGATTTAAGTTATGAAATTTGGGTGATTCCTGATGCAGACACAAAAATATGGGAAGCCGGTGAAGATTCCAACCAGAAAGGAAAAAAGAAGGTTGGGGAAGAAGAAGAAGAAGAGGCAGTGTTCCCAAGGGGAGCAGAAGTCAACACAGTGGTCAGACCTAGGAGGTGTTTTGATGGAGAGTCAACTGCTTTAGGCATTTTGAAGGCCAAATGTATTGTAGATCTGTTTAGTTGGTCCAACTTGTATCCTGCTATTAATGCAGAACAAATTCAAGATTTTATTAACACACTAAATCAGGCTTAGATAGTTTGTATAGTTAGCCAGAGAATTTGTGTAACCTCAAATGCCATATCTTGTAATTTTTGCATCTTCTTGATGCGGTTATTAATATCACTTTATCAAAAAAAAGAACGTGAATTTGGATAAGCCTAAGAATGAGGAGGTATGTCTCCATCCACCAATCCGTCCACAAAAATAAAGGGCTAGACGAAATTGATCCACAAAATTGAGAAGTCTGAAGCTAGCAAAAAACCGTGGAGATAGAAGGAAAAAGGGGTTGATTTGGAGAAATGATTTTGTGATTGGATGATGATGTTTTAAGTTACCTAGTTACTTTATAGTGTTTTACTTTGGTAGATCAGCAATAATCTCCTTGGTTTTTCTTGTTATTGTTCTTCTCGGAGGAAGTATTTTTCTAACCTAGCATTTTTAGGACTGTTAGTATGTTAGAAATGAATAAAAGCTTTTTGGTGATGTCTGTTGAAAATTTGTGACTTGTTTGATATTATGATTATTTAGGCTATGGCATGTAAGTAATCATTTTGCGTTTGGGAAGAAACGTTTGAAGTTGTTATTTTGGACATGATTCCTGGATTCAATCTGCTTTTTTTGGTTAATAAGCAGTTCTGAAGCTATGGTCATTCTTCTTTTTAAGTTTGTTTGTTTCTATTGGGCTTTAAGCATGTCTAACTGACTCGGATTACCACGTAACATGAGTGGTGAGGATATTTGTCGGTTTTTGTGCACCTCATTGATCTAAAACTTCTCCAGGAAGTATTTCGAGGAAAATTCCTGGGCTATGCTCAAATTTGAAAGAGATCATAGGCTTTCCTTGTATAGCTTGAGCCTGCCTTGCCTATCCTTGCATGAAATTACCCTAGTCAACCCCTTTAGAGCCTTGAACCTTTTTGTTGGAAACCATGTAGAAGCTTCACCCCTTTGATCTTAATAATCCTATCTTTTGGTACCCTACATTTCTAAGTTCTTTGGATTTGCAAAATAGGCTCAAAAAGCCTAAGTTTGGGGGAGATGGGTGGTAAAGTTGTGATGTGGAAACCACTAAACCTCTCTAAGTGATTTGAAATGGCAAAATAGGCTAAAAGCCTAAATTTGGGGGATAGATGGTAATGTTGTGATGTGGAAACCACTTGAAAAGGGATACTAAGAATTTTGGAAACAAAAAAGAGCTGAAATTGAAATGATTTGAAAAACGCTAGAAGAAAGGGAAAATTTTGTGCTTGATTGAAATGAAGAAAAGGTCCTTGAAGGAGAATTTGGTTGTGCATTGTTGCAATTTGCAGTGCTTAGGGAGGTCTTGAGTGACATTGCATCCAAATTCATATCTTATGTTTGACAAAGAGCCTACATTTTACCCGCTTAAGTCCTATGTGATTCTAAATTAGGTATGCCAACATCAGTAGAGAATTACATGAGGGGCAAGTTTATGGAATTGATAGGGTGCACTTGTACATCGATTTGACTATTTTTTTATTTTTTTTGAAACTAGGTTCGACTATGTCATTTTTTAAGAAAATATCATCCTAACTTTTCGGATATTTTATAATGTACAACCAAAATTAAAATTTTTGATATCATCCCAATCAAATAGGTTTCTCTTTGCTATTGGTACGGTTGGGTTAATTTTGTTTTTTTCCCCTTTTAAAATAGCACCTCAAAAAACACCATTATTAATGGTGTGTTTTAATCAAACAATACGGCAACAAGGTTTTACATTCTTAGCTTCTTGGTGAAAAATTGAAGTGCTTGCTAAATAGACATTTGCAAGAGAAATGTTTTAATAATTCCCCCAAGGCCTAGCTCAAGTGGCAAAAAGGTAGAGGATTTGTGGCTAAGGTCACAGGGGCACTATGCAACAAAACCTGGTATTTAAGTAGAGAAGGGTAGAGGGGCGGGCCCGTTATCCACCGAGTTTAGAAGGTTGTGGTTGGTCCAAAGAGCGGACCACAAACGAATTTCTCGGTTATCAAAAAAAAAATTAATAATGGTGAATTTCGTTTTCCTTTCTCAAAAAAGATACACCATTATTAAAGCATTTCTTTCGCAAATGTGTTTTTGAGCAAGCACTTCAATTCTTCACTAAGAAGCTAAGAATGTAAAACCTTGTTGTTGTATTGTTTAATTAAAAACTTCCAATAGGAGTGTTTGCATAGGTTTGTCATATTGTTTGATGGAATATCTATTATAGTATCTTTTAATTTTAAACCTAATTATCAAAGATAATTAAAAGGCAAAGGCCGAAGTCGCTCAATCACCAGAGACTTAAGACCTAGGTTTTTTAATATTTGAAAAATGTTATAAAATATATTTATATATTAAACTTAACATATAGTTAATACATAAAATATATTTGCATACATGTAAGGTTATTCGGTTCCAAATTTTTTAAATTTTTTAAAAAATTAAAAAGACCATCCCAATTGTTTGGGATAGTTATAGGCTTTAAATAAAAGTCTACGGCTTTATTAAAAAAATGAAATAAATCAATTCGGTGCGGTAAGGCTCAGTCAGTTCAATCAATTTTTCATATTCTTTGGACACCCCCTAGAGAGAGTGAGTGGGCATTTCTTGAACATATTCCATATTTGTTTGAATGTGATATTGTGCGTTTGGGATCTTTTGATGTTGGTGCAGGCAAATGGAATTTGAGATTTGGACAAGGTGCGTCATTTTCCAATTGAGAGGAATGAGCGATATAGGGTTGCTTTTGTGACAAATAGGCAAGGATTTGAGACGAATTGATTCTTGATTCTATTGAAGGTTTGGTATTTGAGCTCAAAAAAGAATTTGATAAGTTCTTGTGGATGTCTCACACATGCTTTACACTAATTGTTAGTATCAAGCGAAGTCATGAAGGTTGGAGAACTTTAATTAGCTTTTGTGTTATTTTATTTGCTTGAGGACAAGCAAAAGCTAAAGTTTTTGGGTGGTCGATAAATTTGCTAAATGCCAACTTATGCTTGTATTTTTCTTGAGTTTTAAGAGACTTTGAGTACAATTTACTGACCTCTGGTGAATTTCAAGATGTGGAACTCAAGAAGACAATCACTGAAGAATTTGATCAGGATTGATTATGAATAAAATGGAAGTTGGAGCAAAAGAGTGAGAGAATAGAAGATTGAGAAGAGACAAAAAATTTATCCACGTTTAGCTTTCGTGGAGCCATTTCCGATGGTAATGGAACTTAACTTTGGATAAGTTTGACAACGTCTGTCTCAGTCCACGAATGTAAAAAACTGGACGAAATTGCTCCATACAATTGAGAAGATAGAAGCTAGCAGAAAAATATGGAGACAAAACGAAAACGTCTCCTCAAAAATCAAATGAAGCTTGAAGAAACAAGACCAAAAGAAAAGCAAAAGAAACATGGAAATGAAAATATTTCAACACCACGAAATCAACAATCAAGGGGCATGTTTGTCGAAATTATTAGACATCAATAAATAGGAATTAGGTCATTTACATGGGAAAGCTTTTCATCTCTTGAGCTTCGAGGAACCACCATAGTTAATATCAAAAGTTTTTCATCCCAGGAAACAGTCTCTCTACTTCTATGAGGTAGTGGTAAAATCTGCGTACATTCTACCCTCCCCAGACCCCACTTGTGGGATTCTACTGGGTATGTTGTTGTTGTTGTTGTTGAATTAAAGGATTTCATTTTTGGCATCAAGAGGATGCAAAGTAGTTAGAAAAGGGTAGAAGCAACAGTAACTAAGTAGCTCCATACAATCTTCACGCTAAAAGCCATGGAGCTAACAAAGTTTAAAATGGCATATGGGGAGTCTATGGGAGACAAATAAACCCAAGTACACAGATACATAAGACATCTAGCTTTACAAGACTGGAAGATAGTTGATATCTCATCAAAGCATCTTTTATTCCTCTTCTTCCCAACACTCCAAAAATCGGTTCATGGTATCATCTTCCAAATTATCTTTGATGGAGCTATCAACTCTATAATCACTCCAATTTACAAAAGCATCCTTGGTGTTCCATGGCACGACTCATCTAAGCCTACAAAGTAATATAAACATGCTCCATAGATATGATGCCACAAAGCAATGTTAAAAAGGATGACTATGTGATTCAGAATCAAGCGGGCACATTTAGCACCAGTTTGCTTGATGAAATTTTCTTTTATTCACGTTTGTCTTGTGTCAGACAAGTTTCATGAAAGGTAGTCCAACTAAAGCAACTGATGGCAATTTGATTCCAAATGAACCTTCAGAGCTAATTCTCTCTGATTATATACTGAGCTCCTAGCATTTTGTCTGCTACCTACACTGATAACTCCTTATTTGTGTCCCCCATCTAAATTGGTGATTTTTCACCATAGAGTTCACATTTTCTTCCTTGTTTAGCCTTTGATTATTTTTCATTTCTAGAATGAGTAGCTAAGTTACTAGATGGTATTGTAAGTAGCTACCGTAGTATACAAGATGCAGGAAGTGAGGGTAAGATAGTTTGGGTAGGTGAAGAGGAAGAGCACAGATTCCCCAGTGAGGAGGTACCATAGGTTGCAGTGACATGTCTACGCAAAGGTAGAGGTAGATCGAGGAAGAATTTGGAAGAGGTGATTAGACAGGACATGATACATTAGCAGCTTACCAAAGACATGATCCTAGATAGGAAAGCATGGAGGTCGAGGATTAGGGTAGATGATTAGTAGAAAGTAGAGCATTATCTCCATACGATGGTAGAGTAGTCAGTCTTAAGCATCTACTACTTCCCTTACCAGATTGGTTATTATTATGCAGCATTATCTTATGCTTCGAGTTTATTACTCTCTCTGTCCTATTTTATGTGGCAACCTTTCCTTTTTAGTTCGTCCCATAAAAAAGTGTCGTCTTTCTATAATTAGAAATAATTTAACTTTAAAATTTTCCTTTTATCCTTAGTGAAATGAATCCTAACCACGCAAATATCTAAGAATTGTTTTAGACCACAAATTTCAAAAGTCATCATTTCTTTTCTCAAGCAGCATACCAAGTCAAAGAGTACCATATAAAATAAGACGGAGGCAATAATACATTTGTTTATATCACTTTGGTTATCCTTAATATTTGTCATGTTCGGTACTTTTCTTTCTTCAATATTCTCATTTTTAGCTTTTTACACTTGCGTTTCTTTCAAATGGTTTTCCAGAACCGATGGTCTTTCGAAAATAATCTCTCTATCATACAAGGGTAGCGTAAGGTCTACATACATCTCACTTTTCCCAGACCTCACTTGTGGGAATCTACGGGGTATGTTCTTCTTGTTGTTGCTGAGGAGATGAAACTAAAACTAAAAGGATAAATAAAAAAGTCAAACAAAATTTAAAAATCAACTAAATTATGTTTGGTGCCAAATGATGTTGAAACTTAAAAAAATCCAAATATAATGCTCTTTTTCTCAATGCTTTAGGTACCAATATCAAAGTTCAAACAACAATTAACACCTCAATCCATACTAGTGGAGGTCGCCAACACCTCAATGCATAGTAGTGGAAGTTGACAATATGAATCTTTTGTATCTATTTCTAGGCCAATTAATTCTTCAAGATCTAGTCTACTGCTGTAACACTCTCCATCGTATGTCCACCCTCCAGTGTATCAGATTTAATCACAGCTAAGAGCGTGTTTGGTATGAAGGAAAACATTTTTCAATTCTCTATGTTCAATTTGGTCAAATTATCTGGAAAGCAAGCTCATTAAAAAATGAGAAAGAAGTAGGGAAAACTAGACACACTAATAACATTCCATATTGATTATGTACTCCCACCCTCCAATACACCTCCTCTTCACCCCTCACTCATAGACTTTATTTCCACCATCCTACACCCCTATTTCCCCACCTTCACGTCCCATGAATGCTTTAAGGATAATATTTTTTATTTATTTATTGAAAACAAAAAAATAAAGAAGAAACCCACTTATTTTTACATTTTCCTTCGTACTGAACACAAACCCTAAATTGCTAGCCTTTTTACCCAATTTTAAGGAAACCCCAAATAAACAGCTTTTATTACAAAGCAAATGTATACATGTGAATAATAGACAATCGGAACAAGTTGAACAAAAAAAGAGAGAGAAGGAAGAAGCTTAACAAGGTTATTGAGGTAATCAGCATATTTAGAGAAGCCATCTTTCATTGATGACTCAGAGTCAGTCTCACTACTCATTGTCCTCGCCTTCTTCATTGCACTTTGCCAAGTTGCTCCCAAAACTACTCAACAAAATACTCGTCAAGAACGAACAATTCAAACTAAGAGGGATATGAGGGGTTTGAGAGGAAGACATACCGTGAGGAAAGCGCTTGAGTTTTGGAGCCATGACTAGGAATGACAACTTGGAGGCGTAGAACAACATGTGTCCTTCAGCGCTAAAAAAGAGAAAATGCTTACCATCATCTTCTAATTTGTTTCTCTTTTCCCCCCTTTTTTTCCCTTTTCATCCTACTTTATTAATCCCTTGCGGGACGTTTCTAACAAAAATAAATAATGTAGAAATTAATAATATAGAAATTATTTTTTATCAAATATTTAATTTTTTATTTTTTATTTAATTTTATGCTTGATTTAAAATTCTAAAAAAAAATTCTAATTGTACCTTTAAATTATTATAAAATTTTTTATTTTATGTAATTAAATGAAAGTAAATTATTTTGTTATGGGTTCTAACTAATTAGAGGAACAATAATTTTGTCATCATATTTGTTATTTTCCACTTGAATTATTTGAGAATAAATAATTTGTGATCTTAATAAATTTATTACTATTAAAATGTTAATTTTTAATTTTAAAAAGATAGACCATGTATTGTTAAAATCTAAAAGATGGTAAACAATTGTAAAATAAACAGCCTATATTTACACATAAAAATTTGAAAGTTGTATTTTTAATATAGTGTTTAAATCTTACAAGGTCACTCAACTTTGAGAATATATGTAACATCATTGGATTTTGTTTTGTAACAATAAAATTACTCAACTAAATTAATTATAAATATAAAATTCACATGGCAAAATATTTTTTGTCTATTATGTAAATATGAAACCACAAATAAATAAAATTTAAAAATTTGAGATGGTAATTTTATTTGTTTTTATATTATGAAAATATGAACTCGCAAATAAATAAATTTTGTAAGATAATTTATTTAAATGAATTTAGTAGTACAGAACTACAAATATAAAATATAAAATCAAGAAAATAAAAAAAAATTAGGGATATTTTTTTCTTTATATATAATCTCATGGTATGAAATCCAAAGTATTACAGCATGTTTGGTAGGATGTATTAATCAAAATTATCCATGTATTAGATGTATAGTCCACACAATACAATGTTTGGTTGCTACTTACATCTAATACATGGATAATTTAATCCCATATATGTGGTATTAGCTAATCCCTAGTATATCTAGGGATTACTAATACTAGGCTTAGCAATACATGGATAAAAAAATAAAATGACTAAACTACCCCTCAATTTCTTTATATAATTTTGTAAATGCTTAGAAGCTCTATCTGCTCTTTGGCACCATTTTTTTTTTCTCTTTGGCAAGCTTTTCCATCTTCCATCTTCCAACTACCGCTGATCCTCTGCTCCTTCCGATCTCAATCTCCGGCGAAATCCTCCTGGTAAGTTATCAATTGTGTGTATTCCATTTCTTGGTTAAAGATCCATTTTTTGACTCTTGAGAAGCAAAAAGAACAAGATTAAAGAAAAGAAGTGCTACAATATTGTAAAGGAAAGCATAATGAAAGAAGTGGTGTTATGTCTTTCTCAAAAAACCCCAAAAAAATTATTGGTCATGGTTATGAATTGCAAACTTAAGCTATATGGGAGGATTTTACTGTTTTATGACCTAAAAAAAATATTGGGGCTTTTTTTGTTGACCGTGAGAATGGAAGTTGTGTTCAAGGGATTGCCTGGCCTTATCCAAAGTCCAAAACCAAGCATAATCAAGAATACTTTATCCAAGATAAAGAAGCTCAAGTTACATACAAGCTCTGTTCCATTTTGGGAAAACTTTTAGTTGTTTTCACATTTTTATGCAAGACATAAACCAATAGCTGAGCTTAAAACTAATTGCTATTTTGATCAAGCTTTTGGCTAAATTTCTGATAGTTATTGATTTTGTTTATGTGGGATATCTAATTTGATTTTAGTATATGTAAGATTGCAGAGGAAAAAGTTCACTAGGTTCATGAAAAATGTGTGTTGAGATCAGTTAAAATGGTAGCAGCAGTAGTTTTCTCTGAAAAGATTGACTCATCTTCTTCATTTTTTATATTATTCCAAATGGACTCACTTCTAAATTATTTTACTTGTAAGTTGATTTTGCTTCTTTTTTTTCTTGGGGTTGGGGAGGTAAGGTTTTATTTTGCTACTAATTATGCTTTGTTGAATTATTATGTCTTTGTTGTTTATGAATCTTTGTTGAATCTTTTCTATTTTTATGAAAAAATTAGGTGCTATTATGGATCTTCAACATCTTTCGAGTATTGAATATATCATTCTTGAGGAGATAATGAGCCAACAATTTCTTGTAGTCTTTATTTGTCTTTTTATGGCTATTCATGGTCATTCACTAAGAAGACGATATAGAAATAGGTGTGAGATTAGGTACCGTATGAGTGTTCGAATTCCAAAAACTATTTCTCACTTAAATTGTATCATAAACGATAGTGACATTGTATGTATTGATAAGTTAAGAATGGATAGAAATGCCTTTCATAATTTAGTTCTATTAACTAAGGATATTGGAGGTTTGACTGATGGAAAATATATGTCAAGTAGTGAAAAACTAGCTATGTTCTTAAACATCTTGGCTCATCATGAGAAGAATAGATCTATCAAGGTCGATTATATTAGATATGGATGGAGCGTAAGTCAAGCTTTTAATGAATGCTTGAGAGTTATACTCAAACTAACTCCATTGTTACTTGTCAATCCTAAACCGGTGCTTGAGGATGAGACCGACGATCGATGGAAATGGTTTAAGGTAGGTGAGATTAATTTGAGCATCTAAATAATATAACTATACTAAAGATATGTTCTATGTGAGATAACTCTATTTTTATAGGGTTGTTTAGGTGCACTAGATGGTACTTACATTCACATTAGAGTTCCATCCGAGTACAAACCAAGATACAGGACAAGGAAGGGAGATATAGCTACTAATGTATTGGGAGTTTGTGATAAAAATCTCAATTTTACTTATGTGTTACCTGGATGGGAAGGATCAGCTGCTGATGGTCGTGTATTGCGAGATGCTATAGTGCGACGCAATGGTTTAAAAATTCCTGAGGGTATGCCATGTATATATAATTATATATTCATATCAAAATACAAGAAGAATGGTGGTTTTTTTTTTTTTGAGAAGGTAACTACACATGAAAAGAATAGAAAAGTAACTAAATTTTATGTTTATATGATAGGTAATTATTATTTATGTGATGGAGGATATACAAATGGAAAAGGTTTTCTTTCCCCTTACAGAGGGTATAGATATTGGTTAAGGGATTGGCAAGGTGACAACCCTCCACCTCAATGCCGAGAAGAACTTTTCAATATGAAGCATGCTAGGGCTCGTAATGTTATTGAAAGGGCATTTGGTCTCTTGAAAGGGCGTTGGGGAATTCTTAGGAGTTCTTCATGGTACTCCGTTAAAGTTCATAATAGGATTATAAGTGCTTGTTGTTTGATTCACAATTTTATCCGTAGAGAGATGGATGTGGATCCTTTAGACATGGATATGGAAGAACAAATAGAGAATCAACCTGAATATATTGATGTTGTTGAATCGACTGAAGAGTGGACCACGTGGAGGGATGAGTTGGCTCAATCAATGTGGAATGCAAGATCTAATCAGTGATGGAACATTATATATTTTTTTTGTGGTTAAGTTAGTTAGCTTGGGCTTTTAACTTTGGCTCTCTTTTCTTTTTTTACTTTTGGGAAAAGAAAGCATACTTAGTATAAATCAAATGCAGATGTATCCATGACATTTTCATATGCTTTTGTGGAGTCATGAATTAATGTGAGCACTATTATTATAACCACTTTCTTGTTTTTTTCAATCTATTCCACCAGAATATAAAGGCAAAAATGAGCAGTCAAATATCTTCATACACGTTAAAAAGATCAAGAAATTCAACTCCTCCGACTCGAAGGACATGGACTGCAGCAGAAGAACGGACTCTCATAAATGGATTAAAAGAGTTATGTGTTAATGGTTGGAGAGGTGACAATGGAACCTTTAAGCCGGGTTACCTAAAGGAGTTAGAATGCTATTTACATAAACATCATCCTAATAGCGGGTTGAAAGGTGACCCACATGTCTTATCTAAAATAAGATATTGGAAGAAATGTTATGCTAGTATAGCTATGCTAAAGAGCCAAAGTGGATTGGGATTTCAGTACAGTGATGGATCTATAATAGTTGATGATCCTAAATACTGGGATGCTTTTCTAAAGGTAATTAATATTTTATTAAAGCTATTATAGTCTTTTCTACACTATCTTCCTGATGCTTTCTGAAAGAGTAAGTTAACTGAGTAATGTTATAACGCTTTGTTTACTTTTATGATTATTTTCTAGGTTGATCCAAGTGCCAAAAAAATGAATGAAAAAACATGGCCGTTGTTTGTGGACTGGGAGGAAATCATTGGCAAGGATATAGCAAAAGGAGAGTTTGCCGAAGGACCATTAGATGTTATTGAGGAAATTCAAAGAAGTCAATCTTCAGGTCTGTTTAACGACATGAGTTTGGGATTTCCTATTGATCTTGATGGCAGTGAAGAGGCTGGTTCTAGTCATAGACCTAATGTGACTACGGGAGAAACTGAAAATGCTGCTGGAGCTACTGCTTTTCCAGGATCATCTCAAAATGAAAATGCTGGAGAATTTGAACCTGAAGAAACTGAATCTCAACAAACCAATAAACAAGGTGAGTATACTAAAAGACCTTCTAATGTCAATGAAAAGGAGAAATGCAGGAAAAGAAAAAGGATCCCAGAGAATGATTCTGAGACATTTCTTAAGGATATGATCGAGGTTATAAAATTTTTTACTGATAATCAAGACAAACGAATGGATGCCTTGATTGACAAGTTGGAAAATCGGGACCAATCTAATCTGCGTGATCAAATTTATTCCATCATTGAATCCCCTATATTTGAGTTGTACTCCATAGAGCAACGCATCAAAGCAACAATGGTTCTTTGGGGTGACGTAAAAAAGATGGAATTATTTATACGCATGGGGGAACTTGAGCGTCAAACTATGATGTTTATGATCATCAATGATAAACTTTAAAGTATGGTAGACATCAAGATAAGTGGAAAGTCCATGTTGCTAGTTTTGCTTAACTGAAGACCTTTAAACAGTTTATTATTCTGTCACTTTTTGATACCTTGGATTATGGTCGATATTGAAAATGATTGATGTAACATGGATGTAAGGATAATAGCTTTTGTGTAACTAGAATCTATGGAAAAGCTTGAATATGGTGTCACTTGTGATAAACTCAGATGATGTATGTAAATGTATTTATTTGGTTTGCTTTTGTGAATTGATATACTTGATTTTCGCTTTTTTTTCTTTTCCTTTGTTGTTCACTTCAATGTCAAGGTACATTACTAACAACTTCAGTTTTCCCTCTCTTTGGGCTGGTTGTTGTGTTTAACATTCTTTAGGACTTCCCAGAGTTGTTATTTCTTGTAAATTATTGGACTCTATATTTGTTTCCTTGTGCTCTCTTTACCTGTATGTTTTATACATCAGAAGAACTTGTTGCTTTCACAGCTGATCTGCAAATAAGAAAAAGAAAATTATCTGACATCTGTGACATTCATTCGACATTTACATTGCTGATGATGTGGATTGGATGCATTTTGCCAATTTTGCTGCATATCACATTCTCAAAGTGAACTTTGATTTCTTCTTTCTTTCCCTTTCTTGCATTTTCTTTTCCTATTCGTAAGTTAGTTTCATACTGATGGCTGCATATCACATTCGCAAAGTGAAAACATCAAATTGCATAGAAGAACATTCAAAGTTCAGGAATTAGACTGTCCTGACTAATCACAATTTTCGTTGTCATTCTTTAGCTAGCGCGGGTTGTTTTTCCTTGTTGAAATAATCATTCCTGAATCCCGGAAAAAAATTAGTTATAGCTGCAACGAAAATGTCTATTGAATCGAGAAAAACGTATAGCGTTATAACAAAAAACACAAAGCTATAAGAATATCTTGATATTGGTTCACATTCATGAAATGACTCACCGGATTTTTCGTAAGCTGGTAAAGGCCTGTTCCAGCCATTGCCACATTTACACTAAAGAGGTTCCAGTTTTTCTGCAATTCAGAATTATGGATTACAACACAGAGAAGACGACACCATAAACCAAGAAGCTAGAAAAGTAGAATGAACTCTGTTTATTGCAAATACTCTACAAAACTTTTCTTTTTGTTCTTTATTGATAACTGAGAAAATCCCGAGGGTACATGCTTACAGTACTAATAACGTACGCCTAATCCACACATCATGGGTTGCATTCTTACCTACAATTTTTCACGTTCCCAGCAAGATGTTCTCTACAAACTATGAAATAGTTACTCTCTAGACCGCACTATGGGATTACACTGGATATGTTGTCGTTGTTGTAAGGCGAAATGTTACGCCTGGTGAATAAGGATTTTAACATGATATAAAAACTAGACTGAATGTGAAAGGAATATACTTTAGTCTACTTATCATATACTAAAACCAATATACAGATTCAGCTGAATACAAAGTAGAATGGATTTGATTTATTTGCCTGTCAATCATACTCTCAACTATACAACATAATCCGCCTTACAGAACAAATGTTCCACACACAAGCAAGCAAATAGCTCCAAACTAACATTGACAAACAACAACAGAAGCTGTTGAACGATTCCTCTAAAAAAACGGAACCTTTGAAAATAATTCTTCTTTTTAAACCCTCCCTATGATGCTTCTGCATGTAGCAAGAATACGTTGTTACATGGAGTGGAAATGAAATGAGTTTTTAATAGAATTTCAAAGGGAAATCTTATAATAGTTCAAGGGTATAAATGGAAATGAGCTTTTTATAAAATTTTAAATTAAACACAAAATTAAGTGGAAAGCAATACACCAAACACGGGATAAAAAATAATCCCAGCATTACTAATCCCTGCACAACTAATCCCTGCATTATTCATTTTTGTACCAAACGACCCCTTAGTTAATATCACCAAATGGGAGGTACTTAGTTAATACCATGTATGGAGTATTAACTAATACATGGCTTAGTTAATACATGAGTCCAAATTTCTACCAAACATAGTATTAATTAATACCAATAAATAATCCATGGATTATTTCCCCTAATACCTCCTACCAAACGGCTTCTTAGTCACTTAAATTTTTTCAACTTACATAATATTTAAAAGGGAAAAAATTCTTAGAACTTGTAATTCAAAATAATTTTTATATATTTGTGAAGTTGAAAATTATTTCGTAAAAGAATTTTAAAGTTAAACTATTTATAATTATAATAAAATGATATGATTTTTTGGACGAATTAAAAAAATGACATAAAAACGGATGTATGGCGTACTTTTTCTTTCTCTTGTTTGTAACAATTTGTTCCCATCATTATGGGTGGGTCAATGAGAAAAGAATTTGAATAAGAAAACTTTTGAATAGTATCTTGAAATTTTGAGCCTAAGCCAGACTATGGATTAGGGTATGAATTATGAGTTAGATCTTTTGAGTTGATAGCAAAGACAAAAAAGAGCCAGTATGCCTTTAAGAATCAAACTCAGGCAAGTAGAATTCTGAAATTGGTATTGGTGTGAAGAGTTTGATTCTAGAATGCCATGGCTTGAGAGTGTGTTGTGAATTGAAAGCTTGGGATACAAAATTCCGAGTTTCTGACTCCATACAATCCACCAAAGTGCGATAAATTCTGCCATGGCGGGGTAAGTGGTCACCATGGCTGAACAATAAATTCTGCCATGGCAGGGTAAGTGGTCACCATGGCTGAACAACCGTGAGTTTAAGTTAGAAAAAGTTTCAAAATTGTTGTTATTCCTCCTACTTTGTTCTTGAGAGACCAAAGCGACCTAGGGCAGTTTTTCTTCAGTTTTTACTTATTTCATCGATAAAGGTAAGTTAATCATTCCTCTAACTCGTAAATTGATTCTTATACCTTAAAATAAGAGAATTCTCATAGGGAAAGATTGTGACTTGAAATTACAGTGGAAAAAAAGTCATAGTTGGGGAAGATGATCATAAAAGTGGTCAAGGATTAGGTATTTTATAACTTGGGTATTGTATGCCATTATTTATTGATTATTTATAACCCGTGTTTGTTTTTTACCAAGAACAACCAAGGCGTTGGAAAAGGGAAAGCTCCAATTTATAAAGATTTTCAAAGTTCATATTGAGGTAAGTGATGGTTTTTTATTCTTGCTTGTATTATATGTGCTTGTTAACTGTACCAATAGTATTATATGTATGTATATGAATAGGAAATGAGAGAATGAGCCTAATAAATGACTAGCTATAATCAAATTGTATGCAATGAACCTATTAAGTAATTGTGTAAGGTTGTAAATATTCATCGTGGTTGTGGTTGTGATTGTGTTTGTAATTATCAAATCGAGTGTCACGTTTTTGACATATTATTCGGACTAGCTGTCACGATCAGACACATTATTGGATCCGGGTGTCGTATTCTGATACATTATTTGAATTGAGTATCATGCTTTAACACATAACTTATTTGGGTATGGGTTCCATGAGAGACCTTGATAATTGTTGCATTGAAAATGATAATATTGAAATATAATGAGCTTGAATTGTGAAATAGTTATTCTTTCCATGTATGTGTAGTGTATTGTTTATAGTTACTTGTTTATATTTCACTTATTTGAATAGTTATGTGATCCTACCTATATATTGTTGTTATGTGTATTGATACTATACTTACTCTTTCTTTGTTGAGTACAAGACATCTTCAGGCGGTTTTTGACAGACCTCAGCTAGAAGACTAGTGAGTTATCGAATTCAGGGATGATTCAGCTCGTCTAGGCTTACCATAGATTCTTTTATTTTTCTTAGTCCATTTATTTTTCGGATTCAGACATTTAGACATTTTATCATAAACTTTTGAGGTTGAATCCTCTTATGTTGGATACTTAGGTAGAGTTTCAGTACAATGACTCTCAGGTTCTAGGGAGGGTTATTCCGCATTACTTAGATTTTTCCTTGAATTTATGGGAATTGATGAGTCATGAAAATACGACTTTTACAACGCTTAAGACATAGAATTATTGTGCGTTCTTAAGCGCTGTTGTTAGTTTAATAGGTGTGTTTTGATACTGTGCAGGAAAGCAAAGGCATGGATTGACTGAGGGAATTACAAGGAACAAGTGGAAAACAAGGCCAAGTGTAGGACCACGGAAGGCCTACACGGGCCGTGTCACGCTACACGGTCCGTGTGGCCGACCGTGGCACCACACTTGGTGCAATGAGCAGAAAAAGGGTGCAAAATGACGTCACTTGCACGGACGGGCACACGAGTCGTCTACCTTCAGACGGTCCGTGTCACGCGCCGTGTGACTGACGTAACTCGGAGAGGCTTTCGTCGAAATTTAAGGAAATTGTGCAAGGAGATTCACACGGACTGGCAAATGGACCGTCTGACTCTAGACGGGCCGCGTCGTGTGCCGTGTGAGTGACGTAACTCAAAGGGCCCTCGTCGAAAATATCAGAATTTGTGCAAGTGAAGCCACACGGAAGGACAGACGGCCCATCTCACGCAACACGGGCCGTGTCACGGCTCATGCAGACACAGAAGCCTGAGCCAGACGGACCAGTTGACGGGCCGTCTGGCCTCAGACGGTCCGTGTAACGGACCGTGTCCTTTGCTGACCCTATTTTTCCTGAATTGTATCGGATTAGTTTCACTTAGTATAAATAGTATATTATTTTATTTCATTAAGGACCTCTGTTCTGACGGCAGAAACAAGAGAGTAAGAGAGAAAAACAATAGTTTGACTTTGTAATACGCGTGATTCGTGATTGTGATCATCGTTCGAAGATTGTAACACGGATTCTTGTTCCTTCAATTGTAAGTCAATCATTATGTTTTCATCTTATTGTTGTGGGCAAATTATCAATATTATGCTAGGCTAAACCCACAAGTAGGGTTGTGGGAACCATGACGATTCAATAAGATAACGCAAACTGGGGTAACTCATGAGAATGATTATTGCATGTATTGTTAAATTCTTCGTTCTAACTTCTCCTTAATGAGTCGACGCATTAGGGTAAGCTTGTATTCGCTGCATGCCCGAGAGGGATGTAGTGATTGGGAAAAGAGTTTAACAATAGAAATTCGAGGTTATGAACCTAGTCTAAGTGCTTGAGACTGAAAGGTGAGGGTACTCTAAGATTAAAAACAAAGTTTAGAATTGCATACATTCTGCGACCGAAAGGAGATGAGTGAAATATAACTAGGACGGACCGAAAGGCGAACTAGGGATTAGCTAAGTTGTTGGATCTTGCATGCACCATTAAGAGTGAGTTTACCAATCCAGTTTAGTGATCGTATTAGACGTCATGGGGAACACAACCCAAGCTTCTCTTTATATGTTTGAAAACCAGAATTACATCTTCGTTAGTTACATTACAAAAGTATTTAAATTAAGCAACACAACCCCCCATTTACTTTATACATATATATATCTATAACATTTACATCTGAAAGCCGGTACTAATAGATCAATTCTTACGTGTTCCCTGTGGGATCGACCTCAACTCTGGTTGAGTTATATATTTGACTAACGACCGCCTTACTCTTTTATTCGGAGTGTAATTTGGGCGTATCAGGAATCAACTTGTTTCTATTTAAATCTTGCTTCCTTATTTTTAAATGTTTATTCTCGTGACAATTTTCTTAGTGGAGTTGTAGTAATGGTTCTCCCACCAGAGGGTTAGTGCAGGCATCACTCATGGCCTATTTGGGATCGTCACAAAGTTGGTGTCAGAGCCCTGTTCATTGATCTCATTATATCAAAGTGAGTCTAGTAAAGTCTTGCTTAACAGTACAGAGACGTCTGTACTTTTCTTCGAGAGACAAATCTTATATTTTTCTTGTCTCTTCTTCTCGTGATAAACCTGATTCCAATTGGTATCTGCCATCTTTTACTCTTCTTTCTATAAATGATTAACATGCAATATAATAGTCCCACCAAAGAGCTCACAAAAGAGCCAACAACGAGAGGAAAGGGAAGAGGCAGAGGTAGGACAAGAGGAAGGGGCAGAGGTAGAATGTGTAGCAAAGTAAATGTCTATCAATAGGATCTATGAAAAAATAAATGTTTATCCATCGGTCAAACGAATAAGAGTTTATCAATGAAATTGTTGGCAAAATAAATGTCTGCCCATTTGACAAAACGAATAATAATTCATCGATAAGATATATAGTAAAGTAAATGCCCATCAATCAATAGGATCTATGGTAAAAATAAGTATTTGTCCATCAATAGAACAAATAATAATTCGCGAATAATAATTCATTAATGATAATCCATCGATTGGACAATGGTGATGATCCATCAATAGGATGATGCTAATGATAATCCATCGATAAGATGAATAATAATGCTTCATTGGTAGGATGATGATAATGGTGATCTATTTATAGGATAATGATAATGATGATCATCAATAGGACAATGATGATGCATTGAAAGGATAATGAATGACGATCTATCAGTAGGATAATGACAATGATGATCCATTAGAAGGATAATGAATGGTGATCCATCGATAGAATAATGATAATCCATTGGTAGGATAATGAATAATAATCCATCGATAGGCTGATGATGATCTATTGATAGAATAATGATGATCCATAGATAGGAAAATGAATAGTTACCCATTTATAGAATGATGATGATAATGATTCATTGATAGGATAATGATGATCCATTGATAAGAGTAAATAGTAATCCATTGACAGGATGATGATGATGATGATAATTCACTGAAAGGAATGAATAATGATCCATCAATGGGATGATAATAATAATGATCCATCAATAGGATAATTTGATCCATTGGTAGGATGATTATGATGATGATCCATCAATAGAATGACAATAATGGTAATAGTAATCTATCGGTAGGATAATGATGACGGTATTCTTCTACGCTGTATAAAGATGATGTCTTTCTGGGGGATGATATTATCTCATTTAATAATAGGCATGAATGTCCCTCTTGGTAATAATATTATCTCATAGCAGCATGAATGTCACAGTCGTCCAATACTTGCAAGGTAAGGGACGATCAGATCAATTTGGATCCACAATCAATCAATGTCCAACTTTTGGGATACGAGAGGCATGATCCCTATCTTACGCTAGCAACGTAGTTTATGGGTTAAAGTTGTTATCTACTCATATCCATATTAGTGTTCAACACTCCTCCCATGACTCAATATTTTCATTGTTGACACTCAATTTTGACCGACCTATAACCTTTTTCAGGTTACTATTTGATTAAAATAGATGTTTTAAAATTTTAAAATAAATGAGTTTATTTTCCATTTTATCCAATATTTTCGTATTTTTAATACTTTTTAACTTTCAAAAATTGTTCGTTATATATATATAGTATTTAAAAAAATTATTTTATTATAATAAATTATTTTCATTATTGTTGTTGTTATTATTATTATTTTTATCATTATTATTATTTTTTGGTAGAAATGTTAAATAATAGTAGCAATATTTATTGTATTATAGTGTAATCTCATTCATCTTGTTCAACATTAATAATACATCCATTATTTGTATATCTTAAAATGCATTATATATTTTTATATATTATTTTGTCAATTTTAAATTTGAAATAATAATTTTAATACGCTTAATATTTTATATAATAATCTTAACATACATTACGTATTGTATATTTTTATAAGTGTGTATGTTATATTTATTAATTAGATAGCGACTTATTCAATTTCAACTCAATTGATTTAATTCGTAGCCTTTTTAATTATAGTCAATTTCTTTGCAAATTATTTCAATTTTAGCCAAATTCCTTACAATGTCTTTCAATTCTAATCTAAATTGGGTCAATTTGTGACTCAATTTTAAATTTCAATTCAATTTCCTTTTAACTAAATTCGAATAAATCAGAACCGTATATCTTTTCTTGATCCAATGGTCCGAATCAATTTAATGCACTACTTCCTTTTTTAATTTCCAACACCCACAGAACCATGAGATTTCTTTCATTTTCTCTTCCAAAAAGAAACCAGCGGACCCTATATTCTCCATTGTCGACCCCCAAATTCGTTCTCCTCGCCACCATCCTATAATCACCGCCATCAAACCCACCAAACGACCCCTTATCTCTCCAACAATAATGCCAGCCATCACCCTCTTTCCTCCACCGTTCAGCCACCATGGCCGCCGAAAAACAACGCCAGCGATCCCTTCACTGCCGCGTCAGCAAACAACCGCCGACCCTACTCCCCCTTTTTCTCCTCTTTTCCAGACACCCAAACAACCCGTTGCTCACCATAACAACAAACCCAAATGTCACGCCCCGGGAGGGTACCCTTGGCGTGGCCGGCACTCAGAGACTATTGCTAGTCCCCAAGCAGACCACTTAGCCTCATCACATCATTCAACCAATAAACTCTATTGAACAACGGAAAGTATAAGTAAGTAAATAGGCACATCTCGTCTAAAGTCTCATAATAAATAGATAATAATAAAGGCTAGTAGAAAGAGCTAGTTCACAAGTCTCAACATCAACACTCAACCATCGTCTATGAAGCATCTATTACTACTCATGTGGTGTCAATGACAGACCATGGCTACCCAAATCTAAAATAAAAAAAATAGTTCAATCTAACTCTAAAGCATGATGAAATAAATGTAGGAGATCCTTCGAAATAGAGGAGGCTCACCAAATCAGCTGCGAATCTCATATCTTCAACGGAGCGCCTATTGACGATCTCTAGTACCTGCCTCTGCATCATAAAATGATGCAGTCCAGAGGGGACATCAGTACTTGGAATGTATTGATATATAAAATAGCTAAGTGAAACAGAAACATGTAGAACAATATGGAAGCAATATCAACTCAAAGTAATCATCAAATAACATCAAATCGTCACATGTCAATCTATGAAAGAATAAAGAGTAGACAGGTGACACATCAACAACTCAAACTCATCAATCATCTCAGACTCATCTCAAAGGAGCTCACCTCCTCTCATCTCATCTGAGAGGAGCTCATCTCATCTCATCTCGACTCGGAGAACTCAAGATAGGACATTTATGAGAGTTTCTCTTATCTGACAACAATCACTTATGAGCCAGTGAATGTACAACAATCGCGCTGATGCTGCCACAGCTGTTCCAAACTTGCCAGGTAGGGAATGAACCGAAACCATATCAGCTGACCCAATATGGAGTCAGTCGTCAATTAGTCCACTATTGTTTCAGGGATTTCTAATCAAGAGGGAACCACAATACAAGTGATGGTTCTAAGCCTCGCCTACGTTTGGCGACGTAGTTTGATGAGTTCAAATCGGACTAACTCTCACTCTTTTAGTGCTGGATACTCCTCCCATGACTCAATGCTCATAAAAGCCATCAATCCAATCAAACCAATCAACTCATAGAGACATTGGCCCTATAATTAATCAACGTCTCATAGGGGTTTTAGCCCTCTCATCAATCAACATCTCATAGGGACTTTAACCCTCTCATCAATCAACATCTCATAAGGACTTTAGCCCTCTCATCAATCAATCTCAATCAAAGACTCAAGATTTAGAACAATCATTAGGAAACAATCAAATAGACACATCGGTAGAGTTCATTTATAGAGACTCGTAAGACAATCACATTCTATCAACTCATCATCATCCTCTCATCACAATCAACAATCTCAACTTAAGGCTTTAGACTTAATTCTCAAGTTCATTATGCACACTTTTCAAATTAATCATGCAGGGTTATGCAAGTTCTCATGAAAATGTTCAATTTAAGAAAACAAATAGTATGATGATCATTAACATAGAAAACATGTAATTTCAAATCAAGTTTTCAAGAAAAACCATCAAAGATCATGCATGTAAACTCTCCAAATCATCAACTCATCTATGACCTCTATAGAGCATATGAGAGAACAATCCCATGTTTTTAGTTTAGCCTTACATACCTGGGATGCAACTATTAACCAAGCACGTCAAGGAACTCTTCTCGAATCTCTCAACTCAAGCTCTTCTCTTCTCTCCTCAAGCCTAGCATTAGTAAAGTATTGGAATAGGACTTAGAATGGGGGTTTTAGACCCTTTTTACGTCAAAGTGATCTTATTAGATCGTGTATAGAATTTAGGAGGGGTGAGAAATTGACCGGAATGCCCCTCATAATAATTTAGAAATTTTCAACTTGGAAAAGACCCAGTCTGCGACGTGGACTGGTCGCTACTGTTTATTTTCAGAAAAAGTTTTCTGAACGAGTTTTCTCAATCCTGTCAAAAATTTTGAAATGAATACAAGTGTTGGACCGTAATGGGTGCGCGATGTGCTCCTATCGCGTACTAACACTATTTTGTGTTTCGGATTGAAAATTTATGTTCTGATTGGGTCGCTCTAAAAATCGACCGAGACCATTTTCTCATTCAATTTTTCGTGTTGATCACAAATCTGGCGTCGGATTTGCCATACGAGCATCAGAAGATGCATTATGCGCATACCCTCTCTCTAGGGGTATTTTGATAATTTTATCAGATATTACACCAAACGACTACAAACCTGTCGAAAATTGTCACGCCCCAAAGAGAGGGGAGGCGCGACTTGCACCCGATGCCATTATTGGTCGGGTAAGCCACTAAACATGCTAGAAAACTAACTAGGGACCAGAAGAAAATCAAGCAGCATAACGTCTGAAAGACTAAGCCTGGACATTTTAGGTCATGACCTGGTCAACAGTAAATCACGTACATCAAGATAAGTAAACCCAAATGATAAAGTACTAGCTAGCCGACAAGGCTGGCACCACAGAGGTACAGGCACACACCATATATACATGTCAATCTTATGACTAAAGTCTGAAAGACACAAAAGGACCAACCCACAATAACATATCCACAATAGCCTCTATGAGAATCACTAACACTGTCGGGACAGGGCCCCGACATACCCAACTGTACAACAAAAAGTAAATATCCTGAGAAAGCTCCAGGAAGAGGTGGAGCTTACCAACTCATAGCTGAATGGGGCTCCTAGTGGAGGGGTAAATCAGAACCCCTACATGAACCTGCACACACCAAATAAAATGCAGCGTCCCCAGGCAAAGGGACGTCAGCACGAATAAACATGTACTAGTATGTAAGGCAGGAAGTAAAATCATAGATAATCGTAGTAAAAAGGTTAATAGAAATACCACCTGTAACCAAAACTCAAGTAGCCTTAATGGCCAATAAGTCATCTCCTAGTGATAAAAAAATGCATGGTATGCTCGAGTATCGCATGTCGTGAATACATATATATAGATGCAAATGCATGACATACCCAACCAAATGCTAGCACCGGTGGTCCTTTTCGGTAGCTAACCGGCATCATATCTGCCAACCTGTGGCCATCTGTACCATATACATATATATAGTTGGGCAAATAGGCCCCATACCTTCGATTATAGCTCGAAGTCCATGCATAACGTGCAATGTATGATATGAATGTTGAATGCACATAGTAAGCAATAGCAAGAACTTAGTCAATCTCGGCTCATTGGTACACTTATTCTCATAACATCATAATCGTTGTCATAGCATATATATATGGCTCGTGGGATCATACATGTCCTTTATAACAAGTTTGGAAATTTAACCCAACATTTAGAGTGGAGCCTTAACTTTAAAAATGTTCATACAGGTGCTTTACATAATGATTATATTTGGTCCCATGTTAATTAGTAAAAGAATGTATTTAAATAGGATCAAGTGCCGTAGTAGTTTAGACAGGATCATTTCACTTGAGAATATTGGAAACCAACGCGTTACTTGTTAAATTCTTCAATTATATTTTTGTATGGAAGAAGGACTGATTTTGAATACTACATTCCCTTTGAATTCTACATTTATTTTCATGGTACTACACCAAGAAGAGAAATGCCTCAAACATATGAATAGGTAGCCGGGAAACCAACAAAATTATATATAGAAATTGAATGTCCAGTTTAAGCGAATGAATAAAATTTCAACCTAATGCCGCCGTGAAATTAAATCAGCTGTAATCCCAGTGCCTTTCACAGAAGGTCTTTCTAGCAACAGAATAGAAAGATATCGCATTTGAAGTTTTGGGAAACTTCCCGGATTTCGTGCTAAAAGGAGGGACAGAGCTTAGCCTTAACATACCTCTCCAACAAACGTCCGATTGCCAAAAGTTTCTTCACGAAAGTTGTTTCTTACATCCTAAGCTTCGCAACGACTATATAAAAGCAGCTTAAAGACATCTATAAACAGTCAAAAATTCAGCATTAATGACCAGATTCGGCATTGAGCATTTACGCGAGGGAATGTCCATAAAACGTCGTAAAAATGACCGTAAAAGAGCTCCAAAACTATTACCTAAACACACCAGCTGGAAACCAACAATACCAGCAAGAACACCACTTTTTTTACAGCCCAAAAATAGCTCCAAACACAGCTAATACGAGGGAAAAACAATTACAAAGCGTAAGGCACGCATTTCTAGGCACGGGGACGAATTTTAACGGTAAAAACACACCTAAATCACTTAGAGAACCTTTGGGAGCTTTCTCTTCAGTTTCACACTGGTTTAGGACGAAAATGGCTCATTTTTTAGCTTTAAAGTGTCAAAATAGCCGACATTAAGTTGGGTCAACCCGACTCGACCCATGACCCGATTTCCAGCTCGGGCAGTCTCGGTAAAATGGTCATAACTCTTTATTTTGATGCCGGTTTGATGCGCGGTTTTGTGCGTTGCAAACTAGACTCATAGATCTTCAATTTGATAGGTCATGGACCTTCTAATTTCTCATATTTTGGGAGATATGAGCTGATACATTTGACCCAAATTTAAGAAGGATTTCATAAAGAAACTTATGGTAACTTTGGCCAACTTTTATCTTGCAACTTTCTTGATTCCAAAACTTAATGCATGACCTTTGTGCTATTAAAATATCTTAAAGAAATTCATTATTAGCAAATTATACACTTTTAGTTCCATCCAAAAAGTGAAACCTGATTTAAACCTTCCGAAAAGGGCGCGAAGTGCCACTCGGGTCATTTCTTTAATCCCAAACGTGCATTTAGGGTATTCATTTGGCTTAAAACTTTAAGTCCTTGATATTACCACTTATTTGCAGCCTTATCATCGTTAGATCCTAGCAAAAATCACATGTGCCTTATATAATGCCATACTATTTAAATAATGGAAGACGAGAAACACGGGGTCTCACAGAAATCACCCCCAAAACCCCATGCAACCAACCACACCAGCAACTCTTGTCAAGAATGAATCGACAAAGTATTTCGGGTTTGGATGCATTACGAATTTGGTTTGATTTCATGTTTGTTTTTCTTATTTTGGATTTATGTGATTATGTGCCAGACTTAGACTCTTATAATTTTGATTTTGCTCTCTGTTTGTGGTAACTAATGTCTGCTTCTTTTAGTTTAGTGTATAATTTTAGATTTTTTTACTCTTCTAAATTAATTTTAAGTATATGTCCGAAATTTCATCACTCCGCTCAAATCTTCTCGTATGATTTTAACGGCTCCATCTAAAGATTACTGATTTTATATCTTACTAAATTTGAAATTAGTTATTTTCTTTGTAATTGAGCAATGATTTGTTGTTTTTGATTGATTCTTTAGCCCTAATAAAAGTTGACCAGATTTTCTTGATACGGTAAAGAATAAAATTATTGCAACAATTTACTTGTGAATATGTAAATATCTAACTTTGATTTGGATTTCCTTTCATTGAATTTATTCCCTTTTTTTTTGTCTAATACATTATTTATGAAAATTTTCATAACTTGGTGTTCTCTTTTTACTTAAATTAGAGTTAAGTTGGGTCGAATTGCAAGATTAATTAATTTATTCTTATTTATGGCAATTTGAAATCGTTAGGATATTAATTTGATTCATTTATTTTAGTTCCTCTAATTGATCTCCTTTCTTTTTATAATTCCTTACTATATTAAGCTATAGTTTCTGATATTTAATTATGTTTGATGAATGAATTTTGAGGTAAATCTTATTTCAGTTAATTTTATTTTTAGCAATAAACATTGACCAAATCATGCCCCGTAAATTTATTATTCTGCTCTCTTTATGGTAAACTTGAATGGTGAATTGATTTCTTACCTCAGAGTTACTTTACCGACTTTGGATTCTTTCACTATATAAGGTGACATAGTTTAAAGTTCTTTTTACACTGGACACACCTCAAGATTTCTCTCGAAAAGAATAGAAAATTCTCTCTAAAAGAATAGCAATAAGAAAAGAATACTGCATACCAATTTTTAATTCCTTTTGCTTTTGATTAAATCTTGCTTCTCTGCTTGGAGATTTATCTTATTACTCCTTCAACTAGCTTGTAATTTTCATCAAATATTACTTCATCTGGTGGACCCAAAAGACTATATTCTGTAGCAAGTTTCTTTATGTTGATTTTTTTTTTGTACTTTGCTTATATCTGTTTAATATTATGACTAACCTTATGCTTCCTTGTAGTGTTTGTTTGCATTATTTCTTTATACAAGACTTCCTTAGTTAAAACATATGACGATGTCACGCTCTGGGAGGGTACCCTAGGCGTGGCTGGCACCCAGAGACTATTACTAGTCCCCAAGCGAACCATTCATTCTCAAGACAGTCACTCAATATCAGTATAGCGGAATAATAGAAGTAAGACAGTGAGCTATCTAAATAAGAAGGCCAATGGTCAACATCAGTCTCAACATAAGGATAAGCAAATGCAAATGCTAACTCAACTCATAAGGGAAAAACCTCAACATCAAACCTCGACTCATGTCTATGAAGCCTCTAACTTGACTCAACTGTCTAAGATGGTACCATGACAGGCCATGGCTATCCAACTCAATAAATGAAAAAAGCAAACAATAAAAGGGTCTCCTCCGGATAGCAAGGAGGCTCACCAATGACTGAACTCGGAATCTCTAACCTCAATGATGCGTCTGCTGAAGTCCTCTAACTCCTGTATCTGCATCATGAAACGATGCAGCGCGGAGTGGCGTCAGTACGTGGAATGTACAATATGCAAAATGGCTGAATGTAACAGTACAAGTACAATAATATAGAGACAACGTCAACTCAATATCATACTCCATCAGAATATCAAATGTCTATCTAAGGCAAGAAATTAGAGTAGACAAATGGCCATCAACATCTCATCTCCACATCATTAATACATCAGACTCATCTCAAGGAACCTCGACTCAACTCGACTCAACTCAAGGAAACTCGACTCAACTCAACTCAAGGAAACTCGACTCATACCATCACATCAACATCAACATCAGAGTACTATCAAAGTAAGACCTCACTGGGATTTTCTCTAATCGACAACCATCACTTATGAGCTAGTGATGATACAACGAAGCGATGCCGTTGCCACATCCATCCAATACGCTGCCCGGGGTAAAGGACATTAACCTCAGTGGATCTACAAGAAAAAAACCTCAGTCCTCTATTGGGACAAGAAAGGAGTCATCCGCATTGCAGTTCAATCCTCTCTTCCTACGCGGGTCGCATAATTAATGGGTTCAAGTGGGACTCACTCTCACCTATTTCGGTGCTCAATACTCCTCTCAGAACTCAACATGCTCATAAAACATCATCATCATCAGTCCCATAGGGGCATAATACATCATCATCAGTCCCATAGGGACATAGTACGTCAACATCAACATCAACTCGTCTCATCAACATCAACATCATCTCATTAATATCAACATCATGGACTCGAAACATAATTTTTAGAATTAAATTTCAAGTTTTAAGACTCATGAAACAATATTCTTGTCGCGCCCTATTTTTTCCTCGCGGAGGAATAGGAACCTGGACGACGTCGTGGCAATGACTCTTTTGGGATTTTTAATCTTTAGAGTCGCCACCTAATGAATTAAGGTGCATTAGGACACCATTCTAGCCTAAGGGTCAAAGGTCAACCAGAGAGGGGGTTCGGGCTCAAATTACCTCGAAGGGAAGGTGTTAGGCACCCTTCGAGGTCCGCAAAGGCGGGTCCCGACCGTGTCTCGTATTTATTAAGTGGGGGTGCGAACATAAATAAGGTCTCTTTATACAAATCTAAATTAATTCTACGACACAATAAATGCTTAAACAAGTTGAGTTATTAGTTCCTCGGATCAGACGCACTTGGTTTATTACCAAGCCCCAGGGCGAAAACCAAGGTTTCATCCTATTGGGGTTAAGCGTATGTCATCCTTTCCGAGTCCTATCTACCCCTACCCCCCTCCTAAGTTCTTTTATTAATTAATCTTAAGAGCGCTTAAAAAAAAATGGAAAAAAATCTAACGTTTCCTAAAAATGCCTATCGTCCCTCCTAATGTCCAAGAGGCGTTGGACATCTATTTTGGTAGGTTCTAGACTAAAACAAACTTAGGTTTCCTATTAGACGCGCGTCATGAAAAAAAAAAGAAAAAAAAAACAATCAAGACAGATGTTTTAGTACATGGGTTTCATACAGGCCTCAAAATGCATATGCATAGCGAATAAAAGAAATGTTGTTAATACCCTATAGGCATGATTTTCTATAAAATACTTAAACATATTAGACACGAATTCTATAAAATTAAACAAACTTAAGCATATTAACATGATTTCTATAAAAATAAACAACTCAAGGACATGAAAAATAGATACTTAAGCATATTAGGCACAATTTCTATAAAATTAAACAACTTAAGCATGATTTCTATAAAGATAAGCGAGCAAGCATATTAGACGTGAATTTAAACAAACTTAAGCATATTAACATGATTTCTATAAAGATAAACATCTCAAGGACATGAAAGATAGACACTTAAGCATATTAACATGATTTCTATAAAATTAAACAACCTAAGCATGATTTCTATAAAGGTAAGCAATTAAGCATACTAGACATGAATTCTATAAATTTAAACAAACTTAAGCATATTAACATGATTTCTATAAAGATAAACATCTCAAGAACATGGAAAATAGACACTTAAGCATATTAACGTGATTTCTATAAAGATAAACAACTCAAGGACATGAAAAATAGATATTTGAGCATGTTAACATGATCTCTATAAAATTAGACAACCTAAGCATGATTTCTATAAAGATAAGCAATTAGGCATATGAATTCTATAAATTTAAACAAACTTAAGCATATTAATATGATTTCTATAAAGATAAACATCTCAAGGGCATGGAAAATAGACACTTAAGCATATTAACGTGATTTCTATAAAGATAAACAACTCAAGGACATGAAAAATAGATATTTAAGCATATTAACATGATCTCTATAAAATTAGACAACCTAAGCATGATTTCTATAAAGATAAGCAATTAGGCATATGAATTCTATAAATTTAAACAAACTTAAGCATATTAATATGATTTCTATAAAGATAAACAACTCAAGGACATGAAAAATAGATATTTAAGCATATTAACATGATCTCTATAAAATTAGACAACCTAAGCATGATTTCTATAAAGATAAGCAATTAAGCATATGAATTGTATAAATTTAAACAAACTTAGCATATTAATATGATTTCTATAAAGATAAACATCTCAAGGGCATGGAAAATAGACACTTAAGCATATTAACGTGATTTCTAAAAATAGACGACCTAAGCATGATTTTCTACAAGATACTCGTTGGATCCTATCATATACCAATACCAAATTATTATGAAAAACAACATAAGATTTGGGATAGGAAAACAATCCTAGGGATAATCTTCTACAAAAATAATTTGTTAAACAATATCAAATTGGCACAAGCATAACGTAAGATTTGGGACATGAAATACTAGACTATCGCGCGTGGTATTTATTTAATCTTATTTGTTATACTTGCTTTTTGAATCCTATGTTGAGATTTGCCTAGGCGAGACAAATAATAAAAGAGAAATAGTACATGATCCCCTCCCCCCTTTTCACTAGATCCCCAGTTTACATCCAGATGGTAATTACAATGAACATCAAAATGGAAATAAATAAACGACACTTCAATGGCCTCCTGTGTTCCAACCCCTTCCCCGAAGGCTCCTCACACCTCGTCTTGAAATCCAGAACCTATCGAACGAAAAAAAAAAAAAAGAAAGAAGTAATATGTGTTTGATATAAAGCAAATATACTCACCAATGGAGAAGAAGTGATGACAGCGAACTCAAAAAAAAAAGAACTTCTAGGGTGATCCTTGACAATTTTGGAATTCAAAAAGAAATAAGAAAGATTAGCCGTGGATGTTTCTTTTCAGTGTGTATCCAAAAGAGAGAATCCCCCTCTTTTTTTTTTTTGTGGTGAGATGTTAACTTTATATATATAAAAAAAATAAACAATGAAGGTAAGAAATCAATTACCTTGAGAATAATAGTAATTAAATTGGCCCTAAAATTGGGTTAGATTCTTACCAAAACAACACGGAGTCTTAGCTAATTTGGTAAGACAATCCACTTTTAATCCCGACTTGCCATAAAAGGCGGCATCAGATCGAAGTAAACAAGGGAAAAAAAAAATAATTTGCGGAAAATATTCTAACCAAAACAAACATACCTTTTGGCGGATTGAATTTTCCTTTTCCTAAATACACCAGACTGGCTAAACAATTTTCTTCCTAAAACATACTAAAAGGCAAATCAATTTTCTTCCTAAAATATACTAAATACTAAAAGGCAAATCAAGTTTTCCCTAAAATATACTAAAAGGCAAATCAATTTTCTTCCTAAAACAACTCGATGAACGACCAGCTCCCAATCGATCAAAGGGATCCGTTGTAGAAGACACTCAATCAGTAGCTAATTTGGAGTAGGAAATTTGGCTATTTATTTTTTCCAAGAAAGAAAGGTCCCTCGAGTAAAGCTAAATGACACCACTTATGACATTCCAAATCACTTCAAATGCAAGAGAATCAACATATTTACTGATAAAAACAAAATGCAACTCTCAGTAAAATATAAATTTAAACAATAATACCCGGACCGATTCCGATTAAACGCTCCTTGTCACTTCTAGCCGGAGTTAACTTTGCACTTATCGAGGCCCTTGGCTGGCCCAGAGTCCGTCGAACTTGGTGCGGTTGTTGGTAAGATTTCCCGGAGGTGGGGCTGTGATGCTTGGTGGCAGCGGGGTGAGATGAGGAAACAACGGGGAGAGAGGGCTGTGGGGAGAGGAAAAGAGTGTGTGGGAGAGGAGAGGAGTGGCGGCATGGCGCCGCTTGGGACTGGCAGCGGCGTTTTGGGAGAGAGGGAGAAAGGAGAAGAGAGGAGAAAGAGGGTCGGCGCGACTGTGGCTGCTGCGCCGGCGGTGACTGGCAGCGGGGTTTTGGGAGAGAGGGAGAAAGGAGAAGAGAGGAGAGGAGTGACGTGGGGGAGATGCGGAGCCCCTGCGAGGGTGAAAGGCGGCAGGTGGAGCAGCTGGTGGCGGCAGCAGTCCGGAGGAGAGGCTGAAATGGGGGTGGGGGGCGGCTGGAAAAATGAAAAGAAAGAAAAAAGCGATTAGGGTTCATTTTTTGGGATTAAATAGAGAGAAAACGGGTCTCGGGTCGGATCCGGGTTGAGAGTGGGTACCCAAATTTGAGTAATAGCCACAAATTGCATGTTGAGCCACAAACTTGGGAATTCTAATTTAAAAACTAGCCACCAGATTAAAATTGGGGCCGTAAATTAGTAGCTTGACTTTAAAAGTTAGTCATAAATTAAGAATTAAACCAAACTGAATTTAAAGGTTAGCCACGAATTTAAAAGTTAACCGCAAATTGATAATTCAATTTTAACAATTATCTACACCTTGCAAAACATTAAAAATTAAGCAATAAATTAGTGACTCGGTTTTAAAGTTAGCCAAAAGTTTAAAAAATTATGCCACAAGTTAGCTCAATTTAGGTTAAAGAGATATAAAAAATTATATAAGTGCCTAAAGTCACGTAAATTCAATATCAAAATCATTATGGTAGTATGTTGAAATATCATAATTCGAAAGACGTTACTAAAAAAAAACACGATACACGTTTTGTAGACAATAATATAAAAATGTCAATATAAAGAGCGTATTATGGAAAATAAAATCCTTTATTTCGCCACTAAAAAAAATACCAATTTTTAAGTAAATAAAAACGTGAACTAAATTACGGGTCGGTCAAAATCGGGTGTCAACAGCTGCCCCTTCTTTGCTCGGGAATGAAGGATGAATTGTTGAGCAAAGAAAGTTGACGTAGTAGCCGATTTTGTCCGACCGATGGCATTTTATCGAAGGGACCGGATAAAACAAAAGGTTCGCGGCCGAGACTTCGGTTTAGAAGTCGCCTACATATCTCTGGTTATACGAGAATCCGGCCGTGTGTAGTTCTGGATTTAGGAATGACTGAAATTCCTAAAATGAACGAAACCGTACGAATTTCGAAACTTGAATTGGAACATTCGCGGCATAGAAAATGCTTAGATGTTGAAAGAATAGGAGGTTTGATGCATTCAAATAGCGGACTGATGGCGTACTTTAGATATTCGCGGGCTTTATAGTTAAAGGAAATGCTATGTAAATAAAAATGATAAGAGCATATATATTAAACAGCGGAATAATAAAAACGTGATGCAAATTCCCTGTTAGACCATGAATTTTGCCATAAGACGATAAGGATGACGTCTTAGGCTATGACGTCTGGGGCTATGCTAATCATGAATTGTATCCTCGGGTCATGAAATGATGTCCGTGGGCCATGAAGGATGATGCCTTTGGACGATGATACCTCCGGATTAAGATGAATGTAATTAAATCCCTAGGCCGTGAAATGATGTCCTTAGGCCATGAGGATGATGCCTTTGGACCATGACGCCTTAAGGGCATGATAAGCAGAAATTAAATCCCTAGGCCATGAAATGATGTCCGTAGTCCATGAAAAAGGACGCCCTTGGACTATGACGCCTTAGGGTATAATATGTTATGTTGTTCTTAGGTCGAAGCAAAGGATAACGTTGGGCACAAGGCGATGCATATAAGGAATCTCGGGCCGGTGTCGTGCGAAAAATGAAATCTTCAAGCATAATGCAATGCGAATCAATTTCTTGGGCAAATTATGCATATCATGCAAGATATGACTTTCGGGCACGATGCCATGTAAGGTTTTTTTTTTTTTTTTAAGTATGCAATTTCTCGAGCCGAATGTTATGCACTTTTGGGGCCATATTATGCAAGCAATGGTTTGCGGGCACGATGCAATGCAAAACTTAAAAGCATATGCAATTTTCTCGGGCCAACATGGTTTTCAAGCACGATGCAATGTAATTTTTAGAGTATATGCAATTTTCGGGCCAATATGATTTTCAAGCACGATGCAATGTAAATCTCGAGCCTTTATGATGCAAGTATCGGGCACATGCGAATGCGGATGCATTTATAATGCAAATATCGGGCACAATGCAAATGCAAATATCGGGCACATGTAATGCAAATGCAAATATCGGGCCTTATGACGCAAGTATCGGGCATAAATGCGAATGCGAATGCACTTATGATGCGAATGCAGATCTCGGGCCTTTATGATGCAAGTATCGGGCACATGCGAATGCGGATGCATTTATAATGCAAATATCGGGCACAATGCAAATGCAAATATTGGGCACATGTAATGCAAATGCAAATATCGGGCCTTATGACGCAAGTATCGGGCATAAATGCGAATGCGAATGCGAATGCACTTATGATGCGAATGCAGATCTCGGGCCTTTGTGATGCAAATGTTGGGCATATGCATAAAAAAAAAAATTTCATTCGTTTATGGTATACTCATTAAGCATATGCAGTGTGAATTTGGGGCCGATGCGATGCAAGGCATAAAGTAATATTTTATCTTACTAGATTGTCGTCTGCTCGGACAATGCAGGGGATGTGTGCCTGTCAAATCTGCGTTCAAAGAAAAAAATAGTCAGATTATAAAAAGGGAAGGTTGATCTGTCCTTTGTCGTGGCCCGGTGCTCTCATCGACCGCTGGTATCCAGACCTTTGTCGGGGCTTTTCTCTTGGGACAGGATGGCGTAGCATTTCAAATTTAATAAGTGGTATACGTATAATGTATGCATGTGTATATACTTTATATATATTTGAAATGTTTGAAAAACAACTGATAGTTTATTACTGAATCCTTTGATAGTGGCACATTTTGAGACAAATCCAACGTTCAGCTGAGTAGGGATCTTCGGGCTGCTAGATGTAGAGTTACAACTTTTATTCTATTCGTCATGAATTTTTGAGCTGGCCTAAAAAATTCTGCCCCAGTTATCTTGCCTACTTTTGCTCTTTTCGAAAGAATTTTTGAGATCCTCTAAAAAATTATGCCCCAGTCCGCGGTCCAATGGGGGAAATGAAATTTTTATTATGGTAAGACCGAACTCCGCAGGAGCGCCTACGTATCCCTCTTAAACGGGAATCAGGTCTGACATAGTTCCAATTACAAAGAGCAAAAGACAAAACCTAGACATAGTATCTCTTTACAGCATCTGAGTTGATAGGTCTGGGCCAGATTTCGCCGTCCATCTCTGCGAGTATGAGTGCTCCTCCAGTCAAGACGCGGTGAACCATGTACGGACCTTGCCAATTTGGTGCGAACTTTCCCTTGGCCTCATCTTGATTTGGGAAGATCCGCTTCAAGACTAATTGCCCCGGCGAGAAGTATCTCGGTCTGACCTTTTTGTTGAATGCTCGGGCCATCCTGTTCTGGTAAAGTTGCCCGTGACAGATGGCGTTGATCCTTCTTCCATCGATCAGTGCTAGTTGCTCAAACCTGCTTTGTACCCATTCGGCGTCGCTCAACTCTGCTTCTTGAATTATTCTCAGAGATGGTATCTCGATTTCTGCGGGAATCACTGCTTCGTTCCCATAGACCAAGAAGTACGGGGTGGCCCCAGTGGAGGTCCGGATGGTGGTGCGATATCCCAATAATGCAAAGGGTAGCTTCTCGTGCCATTGTCTGTGATTGTCAATCATTTTCCGCAATATCCTTTTGATGTTCTTGTTCGCGGCTTCTACCGCTCCATTCATCTGTGGTCTGTATGCAGTGGAGTTTCGATGGTTGATCTTGAATCGGTCACAAGTTTCCATCATCAGATTGCTATTGAGGTTGGCTCCGTTGTCAGTGATGATCGTCTCAGGGACCCCAAACCGGCAAATGATGTTGTTTTTGATGAAATCATCGACAACTTTCTTAGTGACAGACTTGTGAGATGTAGCTTCGACCCACTTAGTGAAATAATCAATGGCCACAAGGATAAATCGGTGTCCATTCGAGGCTGCTGGCTCGATAGGACCAATGACATCCATGCCCCAGGCTGCGAATGGCCAGGGCGAACTAGTGACATGGAGTTCGTTGGGAGGAACTCGGATCATGTCTGCGTGAGTTTGGCACTGGTGGCATTTCTGAACATGGCGGATGCAATCAGTTTCCATCGTTAACCAAAAATAACCTGCTCTGAGGATTTTCTTTGCGAGGGTGAAACCATTCATGTGTGGCCCGCATGTTCCTGCATGAATCTCCTCCACAAGTCTGGAAGCCTCTCTAGTTCCGACGCACCTTAGCAAGCCCAAGTCGGGAGTCCTCCTATATAGGATTTCTCCATTTAAGAAGAATTGATTTGCTAGTCTCCTAATTGTGCGTTTTTTGACTTTTGTTGCGTCCTCCGGATAGCTGCCACTTTTCAAGTACCCTTGAATGTCATCATACCACGGTTTCTGATCTGTTTCTTCCTCTACGTGAAAGCAATATGCAGGTTGTTCGTGTAGATGAATGCGGATGGGATCAATGTAACTCTGGTCTGGATGCCGAATCATGGAAGATAGGGTGGCCAAGGCATCTGCAAACTCATTCTGAAGTCGCGGAACATGCTTGAATTCCACCTTAGTGAATCTTTTGCAGAGCTTTTGCGCGCAATCCAAATAGGGTAAAAGCTTTCGGTTCTTCACTGCCCATTCACTCTGTGCCTGACGGATCACTAAATCTGAGTCCCCAATCGCCAAAATCTCCTGCACGTCCAAATCAACTGCTAGTCGGAGGCCTAGGATGCAAGCCTCATATTCAGCCATGTTGTTGGAACAATGAAACCTGAGCTTTGCTGATGCTGGATAGTGTTGGCCCGTAGGTGAGATCAATACAGCCCCAATGCCTGCTCCGTTGAAGTTTTTGGCCCCGTCGAAGAACATCCTCCACCTATCATATTCTTCAAAGATATCTTCTCCTACGAAAGCTACTTCTTCATCATGAAAATAAGTCTTCAGAGGCCTATACTCTTCGTCTACGGGGTTTTCTGCCAGATGATCGGCCAGTGCTTGTGCCTTCACCGCTTTTTGTGTGACATAAACTATGTCGAATTCACTCAACAATATCTGCCATTTAGCCAACTTACCCGTGGGCATGGGTTTCTGAAAGATGTACTTCAGAGGATCCATCCTTGAGATCAGATACGTCGTGTGTGCTGAGAGATAATGTCGCAACTTCTGGGCCACCCAAGTCAAAGCACAACAAGTACGCTCAAGCAAAGAATACCGAGCCTCATATGGCGTAAACTTCTTACTCATGTAGTAGATCGCCTGCTCCTTCCTTCCTGTTTCATCATGTTGTCCCAAGACACACCCGAATGCCTGATCTATGACCGATAAGTATAGTAGCAAAGGTCGACCTGCCTCAGGGGGAACCAGGACTGGAGGATTGGATAAATAGTCCTTAATTTTATCAAATGCTTCTTGACATTCTGGAGTCCATTTGATAGCAGCGTCCTTTTTTAGTAGCTTGAGGATTGGTTCACAAATGACGGTAGATTGGGGCTATGAAGCGACTGATATAGTTGAGTCTACCCAAGAAGCTCATCACCTCTTTCTTGCTCTTGGGAGGGGGAAGTTCCCGAATAGCCTTGATTTTTGTTGGATCCAGCTCTATGCCCCGACGACTGACAATGAAACCCAACAATTTCCCGGCGGGGACCCCAAAAGCACACTTCGCAGGATTTAACTTCAAGTTGTACCTTCGTAGCCTGTCAAAGAATTTCTGAAGATCGATTAGATGGTCACACCCTTTCTTCGACTTGATGATGACATCGTCCACGTAAACCTCGATCTCCTTGTGGATCATGTCATGGAACAGAGTGGTCATAGCTCTCATGTAGGTGGCCCCAGCATTCTTTAGTCCGAACGGCATTACCTTGTAGTTGTAAACACCCCAAGGTGTGATGAAAGCCGTTTTCTCTGCGTCATCCTCATGCATCTTGATTTGATGATACCCAGCAAAACAATCCACAAATGACTGTGTTTCATGCTTAGCACAATTGTCTATCAGAATGTGAATGTTTGGGAGTGGAAAGTCATCCTTAGGGCTAGCCTTGTTGAGATCCCGGTAATCCACGCAAACCCTGACCTTACCATCTTTCTTAGGTACGGGCACGATGTTGGCAAGCCAGGTCGGATACTTGGTTACTTCCAGAATTCCGGCTTCCAACTGCTTTGATACTTCTTCCTTGATTTTAAGACTCAAATCAGGCTTGTATTTTCTAAGCTTCTGCTTCACTGGCGGGCAAGACGGATCGGTAGGCAATCGATGGGCCACTATGGAAGTGCTCAACCCTGTCATATCTGCATAGGACCAAGCAAAGACATCCTTGTTCTTTTTCAAGAATTGGACGTATTCCTTTTTCTTTTCCTCGGTCATGTGGACACTGATTCTTGTCTCCTGAATTGTTTCGTCATCACCCAAGTTCACTGTTTCTGTTTCTTCTAAGTTTGCTTTTGGCTTTTCCTCAAACTCTTTGACCTTTTTAGTAACTTCTTCACAATTTTCATCTGTTGTCTCTGTCTCAGCTATGTCGTGTTGGATAGTCTCATTATGTGCCACAATATCAGTTTCAACATTATTAAAAGTAATTCTTCTGAAAGAAAACAACAAAATAAACATAAAATGACATCATCGTGAAATGAATGAAAGTTTTATTCATAATCAAAACTTGTCATGATAATGGCATAAGTAAAACATTAAAATCTTAATTAAGAGTCTTTATTTGAAAACATAATGAGTTGGTGACAATTTCATGTTTCTACCCAAGTGCCCGACGTGGTCTGGATGGTGCAGTGGTCCAGCTGCTGATGACGATCCCTGTGATCTCCTCCTGCGCTGGGGCTCTTTCCTCCTCCTCATTGATTACGACATTGCAGCTTCCTTCCTCAGCTTCTGAAAGGGACAAACCTTGCAATCCATTCAACAAGTCATCAATACCATCATCCCGGAATCCGGTGGATTGGAAAGTCTGGCTCAACAGTGGCAAGGGGCTTGGCAAAGGATAATAACACCCTTCTGGGAGTGGTTCCCAATCCAAATACTCTTCTATAGTGTAAGCGTATCCCAAGCCAAATGTGGTTGAGTGATGTGAAGGCTTTATAGGCTCGATGATCCCTTGCAGTCTGGCTCCTAAGCCCCTTCCTGGTTCATAACCTGAGTTCTGCATCACGTTCATCACATCCATCACCCCCACCTCTTCTTCTTCTGTGCCTGCTTTTAGTGTCTCTCCTTTTGCTCTAAAAAGAAAGTCTTCTGCGATGAACAGGTTTCTCATACTTTCCAGCAATTCCTCTTCTTCCCTCTCTATGTCGCTCTTGAGAAAACCCGCGGATTGGAAGCTCAGATGTAATGATGGGATAGGACGTTCCAACCTTTCTCTCTTCATGGGTATTTCTCCTTCATACCCCAAACCCATAGTATCATTTTTGAGAGGAAGAGAGATTGGGTCGGGAATGCCTTGGAGTTTGGCTCCCAATCCTTTGCCTAGCTCGTAGCCTAGCCACAACATCATGCTCAGGACCTTCTGATTATACCATGGCGTTGATTCGATGCCTCCCACCAACTCCACGGTGTGGAACATTCCTCCATCCATACAGCCCGGTCCTTCAACAGCATAGACGGGGTGTCCCTTCTCCCCATGCACTACCACTTCTTCATGTTCCCATTCGAACTTCAGGCATTGATGTAGGGTAGATGGCACTGCCCCGGCCATGTGAATCCACGGGCGCCCCAGCAATAAGTTGTAGGAAGCTGGGATGTCCAATACCTGGAATACAATGGGAAAGGTGGCCGGACCAATGGTCATGTCCAAAGTGATCTCCCCTATCGTGTCCCTTTGAGATCCATCAAAGGCCCTCACGTTCATCTGGTAATTCTGAATCCTTGCCAAATCCACGCCTAGCCTTGTGATAGTGCTGAGTGGACAAATATTTAATCCAGATCCTGGATCGACCAATGCCTTAGTAATCAACCTGTCCTGGTATCTGGTAGTGATGTAAAGAGCTCGATTGTGAGTGGTACCTTCAATCGGGAGTTCATCTTTGTGGAAGGATATCTTATAAGCTTCAAATACCTGTCCCACCATGTGGGCCATCTCTCCTTCGGTGATGTTGGACGGAACATAAGCCTCACTTAGCACCCTCATCAATGCCTTCTGGTGAGGCTCTGAAGTCTGCAAAAGGGACAAGATGGAGACCTGAGAGGATCCCTTACTCAACTGACCTGTGGCGGGGTGCCCCTTGGCCTGTATCCTTTTCCACTCCCCGTCTTCTTCCACTTCTATTATAGGAGGCTTAGTCCTGCTTGAGCTACCTTGTGTCATGTATTTGGGGGTATCTGTCTGTTCGGAGTTGGTTGCCCCCTGGACAACATCGTTCTCTTCCACCACTGCTTTTCCCTTGTCATAGCTCCAGGGAACAGCGTGTGTGTCGAAGCTTTGCTGAGGAGCCATTGTAACCACAAAAGGGAGTTTAGGTGCGGCAATTTCCACTTCAAACGGTTTGCGCCCTTGTACCACAAAAGGTGTTTGAGTTATCACTGCTACTAACTCATTTTGCCCTACCAACCATATGGGCCCTGGTGCACCTGTTGATTCCTCCACCTCTAGCATGTTCACCTGATGATTAGGAAGTGGGTTGTTGGACACGTTGGGCGCGGGTTCTTTGAGCTGTATAGTTTTGGTGTCTATAAGTTTTTGGATTTTATCTCGTAGGGATCGGCAGACCTCTGTGGTATGTCCTTTCATTCCAGAATGATAGGCGCATACCTTGTTGGGGTCGTACCATTTGGCTTGGGTATCAACGGGTAGAGCTGGGATTGGAGTTATGTACCCAGCTGTTTTTAATCTTTCATAAAGCTGGGCGATAGGTTCAGCCAAAGGAGTGTAGGATTTTGTGGGTCTTCTGTCAAAATTTGGACGGTTTCTGTAATTTGGTTGTCGAGGAGATAGTGGTGGTGGTGAAGGAGTTTGGTAGTAAGCTGGTTGGGTGTGGTAGACGGGGTATGTTGGTTGTTGGTATTGTGGAGGTGGAGCTTGGTAAGGGGCATATGCTGGGTAAGGAGAGTAGGGCATAGGATAAGGTGATGTGGGATAGTGAGGGAGGGGTGAGATTGTGGTTTGTGGCTTAATAGGGCTTTTGTGCGCCAACATGACCGCACCCACTTCCTTTTTCTTCCGGTTTTCAGGCAAATTTCCCGACTGTAATGCCTTGTTGGTAGCCTGCAAAGCCTCCAAGTTGATAATGGTACCATTCTTGATACCTTCTTCAATCCTCTCGCCCAGTTTGATAATGTCGGCGAAACTCTTTTCTGCGACCAACATCATCCTGTCATAATATTGGGGCTCCTGTGCCCTGATAAAATAGTCCTTCATCTGGGATTCATCCATGGGAGGCCTGGCTCTAGCAGCCTCAGACCTCCATCTGACGGCGTAATCTCTGAATGTCTCACCAGGCTTTTTCTTCAGGTTTTGGATGTAGAACCAATCGGGTGCATTCTCCGTGTTGAACCCAAATCGGTCCATGAAGTCTGAAGCCATATCTACCCAACTCGACCATTTTCGGGCGTCTTGGTCGATGTACCACGTAAGAGCTTCACCAGTAAGACTTCTCATGAACAATTTCATCCTGATTCTTTCATCTCTCCCCACCCCAGCGAGCTTGTCGCAGTACATGCGTAGGTGAGCTTTAGGATCTCCGATGCCATTGAACAATTCAAATTTGGGAGGTTTATATCCTTCTGGCAGCTCCACGTCAGGATGTATACATAGGTCTTCATAACTCAGCCCAACCACCTGTTTGCTGGACTCGACTTGCTGCAAACGATTGGTGAGGCTGTCCAGTTTCTCGGCCATGGACTTAATCAGCGCATCCTTTTGGGAGGATTCTGATTCATGGTATTCGTGGGTATAGGGAGCAGTTTCCACGAATATTGGATTCTGGTAGTAATTTCCTGGAGCTTGGGTATATGGGGTATTAACGGTAGGTTTGGGAGGCATATTTAGGATGGGGCTAGTATTTAGAGGGTGTAGCGTTGGCTCGGAAGGGCCTGCATGGTGCTGGTTTTGGAAATGGTAATTTGGAGGTTGGGTATTTGTGGGTGGTAAGCTAGTGGGGTTAGGTTGTTTCTGAGGAGTAGGTTGTGTAATTGGCAATGTGGCTTGAGTGGTATTGACTTGTTCCTCCATGTTATCCCCAAAAGGGGTGCCAAGAGAAATTGACAGCCTCGCCAAACTTCGCATGCTAGCCATTTCCTCCTCTAGTTCCAAAATCTTCCTTTCTAACCTTAGGACCAAATCAGTGGAATGAGCCCCCTTGTCGGAGTTCTCGTTGCTGCTGTTGTCATCGGCCATTTTACCCTTCTTCTTGTTCGGATTTTGGAGTGGCGGAGAAGGAGGAGGAGCCCCTTTGGATCTGGTGTAGTAGGCCAGAATGCACGGACAGATCAACCCTGGGAAGGGGAAAACAAACAACAAAACAGCAAAGTCTTGTCAGAAGTTAGGGTAATAATAATAGTAGACATGTAATTCAATCAAAGAATCGTCCTAAAATGCAAGGGACCTCGTTGAGCCAGAGGTAGGCCTAATACGACAAGCAAGTGGCACGTGATAGTCAATCCAAGCCTTAATTTGTTTATTGAAATTTAGAATAAGAGACATAAGAAAAGGAGCCATTGTTTTATTGAAAAGAAAAACATTACATCAAATTTCCAAAGCCTAGGGGAAGTAGGGATAACAAGGGGAAAATAGCTAAAAAGGAAATAAATCTTCAAATGTGGCGGCTTCCATAGGTTGGGACAATCTGTTCTTTCATCTCTGGAGTGACCTCATAATCCTTGTTAAGCAACTTTCGAGCCCAGACTCTCTCTTCTTCATCCTCGTACCCTGGTCGTCCCCCTTGGTCTAAGTCTACCTTTTCAGCATCTTCCAGAATCCACACATAGTACTCCGGAGTGCAATAAGGGCGATCCTCTTCGACGACGATGGCCATTGCTCTTTCCCACCTCCGGCATATGTTGTGTACTTGTGGGATTTCCTCTCCAAACTCATACTCAGCTAAACTCATGTTGGAACGCAAAGGAATCACTTGAATCAAGCCAAACTGTCGAAGGACCCGCAAAGGAGCATATGGTTGGACCTCTTTCAAGCCAATGAGCTCAATGTAGTATAGCTCGTCTCCTCTAGCTATGGCCCGTGAGATGTTCAACCAAGGGTATTTCCACTGGATGTTGTGCCCTGATAACCCTGTCATGAATCTGAACCAGTCTTCAGCACCTGCTGGCCTAATAAATCTACGCAATCTCGAGAAATGGGAGTGAATTCTGTTTCCCACTCCGTCGAGAGCGTCTATCACACCACTACGTTTGTAAAAATGCTCCATCGCCCATAGTTGTAATAGGATGTTGCATCCCTCAAAGAACCTTTTGCCCCGGACGCATTTGGACAGTGCCCTCAAAATTTCTACTACTATCATGGGCACGATAGTATTTCCTCCAACCTCCTTTCCCTTGGATAAGGTGCGCACAATGTATATCAGGCGGGTGTCTATGTTTCTATCTTCTCTTGGGAAGACTAGGGTGCCTAATAGTGCGACTGCGAAGGCGTTCACTCGATGTACTTCCCATTTGGCTGTTGAACAGGAGAAATCACTTTTGAAGTTTTCATAACTATCCTGATGGCCAAAACGAGCATATAGGTAATCCAATGAGATCCATTCGAAGTCCAGACAAGCTAATTTAGGTCTATAAATTAGTCCCAGATTTTCATAAATTTCTTTGCAGTCTGTCTGTGAGGTACAATCATGCCTCGGTCCCAGTAAGGCAGGTCGATGAACCCGCCGATCTCCTCAATAGTGGGGGTCAACTCGAAGTCCCGAAATTTGAATACAGTCCTGGCAGGGTCCCAGAATTTCAGCAATGCTTTGATAAGGTAGCGATCGGGGATAACATATATTAGGTATGTTAGCCCTCCCAAGAGTTGAGCTACTTCTACGGCACGGTCTTTTTTAATGTTCTCCCACCACCTCCTCAACCTGTCGTCTACACCTACAACCATCTGAGTGTTGGCGAAATTTGGGGAAGCCATTTCCTGCACACCAAAGAAAAAGAAATGTTTCTAAATTCAATTTTAACAGATTTAGGCTTGGATTAGACTATTGTGACCACATAAACACATAGTATGCAAGACTTCGTCTCGGAGGGTGATTGGACCCTCCAGACTTAATAGGGCGGCTACTATTACGTAGATTGACCCCCTTAGGGTCAAACTACCTAAGGCTTATGCATGCATGATCTTAATTTTTGGGGTGGATAGCTCTATCCTAAGTTTTCTAAAGAGTGGGTTTAGACACGGACTGGGTATTCTTATGCGAGAAGCACGTGGTCCAACGGTAGTAAGACTATCCGCCATTCACCACGCAAGCGCTTACTCTCTAAATTTGGGTTTGAAAAGAGTAGGGAGAAGTGCAAAGGCACGACATCACCTTAAAGAGAAATTAAGAGGGTCCTAAGTGGGGGAGTTTTTATGAACGGAATGCCAATTTAATAATAAATGTAAACAATTAGCAAATAGCAATGTTATATATAAATTAAAGCAGTAAATAAGGAAAAGGGAGGGAAAGGGACTAAAGGGAAAGAGGGAGGGAGTTAGAGGGAATAGGGGAAAGGAATTAGCGGGATAGGGGAAGGGAAATTAGAGGGGATAAGGGAAAGGGAGTTAGCGGGATAGGGGAAGGGAAATTAGCGGGGTAGGGGAAGGGAGTTAGAGGGAATAAGGGAGGGAGTTAGAGGGATAAGGAAGGGGTTAAAGAGGGAAAAAAGTAAACAAGGCAGTAAGGATTAAATAAATAAATAAATAAATAAAGAAAATTGCGAAAAAATAAACACGAGACGCGTTATGGTAGGAGCCTAAGTCCCCAGCAGAGTCGCCATTCTGTCGCGCCCTATTTTTTCCTCGCGGAGGAATAGGAACCTGGACGACGTCGTGGCAATGACTCTTTTGGGATTTTTAATCTTTAGAGTCGCCACCTAATGAATTAAGGTGCATTAGGACACCATTCTAGCCTAAGGGTCAAAGGTCAACCAGAGAGGGGGTTCGGGCTCAAATTACCTCGAAGGGAAGGTGTTAGGCACCCTTCGAGGTCCGCAAAGGCGGGTCCCGACCGTGTCTCGTATTTATTAAGTGGGGGTGCGAACATAAATAAGGTCTCTTTATACAAATCTAAATTAATTCTACGACACAATAAATGCTTAAACAAGTTGAGTTATTAGTTCCTCGGATCAGACGCACTTGGTTTATTACCAAGCCCCAGGGCGAAAACCAAGGTTTCATCCTATTGGGGTTAAGCGTATGTCATCCTTTCCGAGTCCTATCTACCCCTACCCCCCTCCTAAGTTCTTTTATTAATTAATCTTAAGAGCGCTTAAAAAAAAATGGAAAAAAATCTAACGTTTCCTAAAAATGCCTATCGTCCCTCCTAATGTCCAAGAGGCGTTGGACATCTATTTTGGTAGGTTCTAGACTAAAACAAACTTAGGTTTCCTATTAGACGCGCGTCATGAAAAAAAAAAGAAAAAAAAACAATCAAGACAGATGTTTTAGTACATGGGTTTCATACAGGCCTCAAAATGCATATGCATAGCGAATAAAAGAAATGTTGTTAATACCCTATAGGCATGATTTTCTATAAAATACTTAAACATATTAGACACGAATTCTATAAAATTAAACAAACTTAAGCATATTAACATGATTTCTATAAAAATAAACAACTCAAGGACATGAAAAATAGATACTTAAGCATATTAGGCACAATTTCTATAAAATTAAACAACTTAAGCATGATTTCTATAAAGATAAGCGAGCAAGCATATTAGACGTGAATTTAAACAAACTTAAGCATATTAACATGATTTCTATAAAGATAAAAATCTCAAGGACATGAAAGATAGACACTTAAGCATATTAACATGATTTCTATAAAATTAAACAACCTAAGCATGATTTCTATAAAGGTAAGCAATTAAGCATACTAGACATGAATTCTATAAATTTAAACAAACTTAAGCATATTAACATGATTTCTATAAAGATAAACATCTCAAGAACATGGAAAATAGACACTTAAGCATATTAACGTGATTTCTATAAAGATAAACAACTCAAGGACATGAAAAATAGATATTTGAGCATGTTAACATGATCTCTATAAAATTAGACAACCTAAGCATGATTTCTATAAAGATAAGCAATTAGGCATATGAATTCTATAAATTTAAACAAACTTAAGCATATTAATATGATTTCTATAAAGATAAACATCTCAAGGGCATGGAAAATAGACACTTAAGCATATTAACGTGATTTCTATAAAGATAAACAACTCAAGGACATGAAAAATAGATATTTAAGCATATTAACATGATCTCTATAAAATTAGACAACCTAAGCATGATTTCTATAAAGATAAGCAATTAGGCATATGAATTCTATAAATTTAAACAAACTTAAGCATATTAATATGATTTCTATAAAGATAAACAACTCAAGGACATGAAAAATAGATATTTAAGCATATTAACATGATCTCTATAAAATTAGACAACCTAAGCATGATTTCTATAAAGATAAGCAATTAAGCATATGAATTCTATAAATTTAAACAAACTTAAGCATATTAATATGATTTCTATAAAGATAAACATCTCAAGGGCATGGAAAATAGACACTTAAGCATATTAACGTGATTTCTAAAAATAGACGACCTAAGCATGATTTTCTACAAGATACTCGTTGGATCCTATCATATACCAATACCAAATTATTATGAAAAACAACATAAGATTTGGGATAGGAAAACAATCCTAGGGATAATCTTCTACAAAAATAATTTGTTAAACAATATCAAATTGGCACAAGCATAACGTAAGATTTGGGACATGAAATACTAGACTATCGCGCGTGGTATTTATTTAATCTTATTTGTTATACTTGCTTTTGAATCCTATGTTGAGATTTGCCTAGGCGAGACAAATAATAAAAGAGAAATAGTACACGATCCCCTCCCCCCTTTTCACTAGATCCCCAGTTTACATCCAGATGGTAATTACAATGAACATCAAAATGGAAATAAATAAACGACACTTCAATGGCCTCCTGTGTTCCAACCCCTTCCCCGAAGGCTCCTCACACCTCGTCTTGAAATCCAGAACCTATCGAACGAAAAAAAAAAAAAAGAAGGAAGAAGTAATATGTGTTTGATATAAAGCAAATATACTCACCAATGGAGAAGAAGTGATGACAGCGAACTCAAAAAAAAAAGAACTTCTAGGATGATCCTTGACAATTTTGGAATTCAAAAAGAAATAAAAAAGATTAGCCGTGGATGTTTCTTTTCAGTGTGTATCCAAAAGAGAGAATCCCCCTCTTTTTTTTTTTGTGGTGAGATGTTAACTTTATATATATAAAAAAAATAAACAATGAAGGTAAGAAATCAATTACCTTGAGAATAATAGTAATTAAATTGGCCCTAAAATTGGGTTAGATTCTTACCAAAACAACACGGAGTCTTAGCTAATTTGGTAAGACAATCCACTTTTAATCCCGACTTGCCATAAAAGGCGGCATCAGATCGAAGTAAACAAGGGAAAAAAAAATAATTTGCGGAAAATATTCTAACCAAAACAAACATACCTTTTGGCGGATTGAATTTTCCTTTTCCTAAATACACCAGACTGGCTAAACAATTTTCTTCCTAAAACATACTAAAAGGCAAATCAATTTTCTTCCTAAAATATACTAAATACTAAAAGGCAAATCAAGTTTTCCCTAAAATATACTAAAAGGCAAATCAATTTTCTTCCTAAAACAACTCGATGAACGACCAGCTCCCAATCGATCAAAGGGATCCGTTGTAGAAGACACTCAATCAGTAGCTAATTTGGAGTAGGAAATTTGGCTATTTATTTTTTCCAAGAAAGAAAGGTCCCGCGAGTAAAGCTAAATGACACCACTTATGACATTCCAAATCACTTCAAATGCAAGAGAATCAACATATTTACTGATAAAAACAAAATGCAACTCTCAGTAAAATATAAATTTAAACAATAATACCCGGATCGATACCAATTAAACGCTCCTTGTCACTTCTAGCCGGAGTTAACTTTGCACTTATCGAGTCCCTTGGCTGGCCCAGAGTCCGTCGAACTTGGTGCGGTTGTTGGTAAGATTTCCCGGAGGTGGGGCTGTGATGCTTGGTGGCAGCGGGGTGAGATGAGGAAACAACGGGGAGAGAGGGCTGTGGGGAGAGGAAAAGAGTGTGTGGGAGAGGAGAGGAGTGGCGGCATGGCGCCGCTTGGGACTGGCAGCGGCGTTTTGGGAGAGAGGGAGAAAGGAGAAGAGAGGAGAAAGAGGGTCGGCGCGACTGTGGCTGCTGCGCCGGCGGTGACTGGCAGCGGGGTTTTGGGAGAGAGGGAGAAAGGAAAAGAGAGGAGAGGAGTGACGTGGGGGAGATGCGGAGCCCCTGCGAGGGTGAAAGGCGGCAGGTGGAGCTGCTGGTGGCGGCAGCAGTCCGGAGGAGAGGCTGAAATGGGGGTGGGGGGCGGCTGGAAAAATGAAAAGAAAGAAAAAAGCGATTAGGGTTCATTTTTTGGGATTAAATAGAGAGAAAACGGGTCTCGGGTCGGATCCGGGTTGAGAGTGAGTACCCGAATTTGAGTACTAGCTACAAATTGCATGTTGAGCCACAAACTTGGGAATTCTAATTTAAAAACTAGCCACCAGATTAAAATTGGGGCCGTAAATTAGTAGCTTGACTTTAAAAGTTAGTCATAAATTAAGAATTAAACCAAACTGAATTTAAAGGTTAGCCACGAATTTAAAAGTTAACCGCAAATTGATAATTCAATTTTAACAATTATCTACACCTTGCAAAACATTAAAAATTAAGCAATAAATTAGTGACTCGGTTTTAAAGTTAGCCAAAAGTTTAAAAAATTATGCCACAAGTTAGCTCAATTTAGGTTAAAGAGATATAAAAAATTATATAAGTGCCTAAAGTCACGTAAATTCGATCAAAATCATTATGGTAGTATGTTGAAATATCATAATTCGAAAGACGTTACTAAAAAAAAACACGATACATGTTTTGTAGACAATAATATAAAAATGTCAATATAAAGAGCGTATTATGGAAAATAAAATCCTTTATTTCGCCACTAAAAAAAATACCAATTTTTAAGTAAATAAAAACGTGAACCAAATTACGGGTCGGTCAAAATCGGATGTCAACAATTCTCATCAACATCATCATCAAGACTCTCATCAAATTTGAAACACAATCACAGCATCACAGACGTCATCCTCGTTAAGGTTCTAGACTCATCCCCTAAGTTCATTCTTGCATTCTTTAATAAAATAATTACAGGGTTTTGTGAAAAACACTCATGAAAATAAATTATGCAATAAATCAAGTTTATGACGATCATCAATTCATGTTAAATATATGAATTAAGTAAAACTCAGTATAATACTCAAAAATCTTCACATCAACTCATTATCTTCAATCAATGACTCAATTTATTCAAAGGGGCACATGGGAGAACAATCACATACTTTAAGTTAGCCTTACATACCAGGAATGATTGTTAACAACAATTCTTTGAAAGATCTTTTCTTGAATTCTTCAATCTCAACTCTCTTCAAGTCCTAACTTAGTGATTTTGCTAGGAAGAGGTTTTTGGAACCTTTTTGTTTGAGAAAATAACATATATTCGTCGTATAGGAGTTTTAGAAGGTATAAGGAATGAACTGGAATGCCCCTCAAAATTTTTGAAAAAAGAATTTTCAGACTCGGAATAACATAGTCCGCGACGCGGACCTATCTCGGACAGTGCATTTTAGCAAAATTCAACTCCGTCGAAAAATCACAGAAAAACATAAGTGTGTCTCCGCGATAGGTCTGCGACGCCACTCTGTCGCGGACTCACAATGTTTTTCGTTTTTGAACAAAAAAATTATCTTTTGACTCGGTCGCTCTAAAAATCAACTAAACCCCTTTTCCCACTCAATTTTTTGTGCAGATCACGAATCCGTTCTCGAATTTTCAATCCGATCATCGAAAGAAGCATTTTGCACACACCTCTCCTCTAGGGGTATTTTGGTAATTTTTACCAGGCGTTACAGACGAGTTACCTGGGATGAGAAGAGGATGACCCTGAAGTTTTTTTTATTTGTTATATTTTATTTTTTCTGCAAAAACAATGTAAATAAATAATAGTGAAAATCGGCGTTATTACAGACTGGGGGGCGGGGAAATATGTGCTATGTGCTTTTGTTTCTTCTTCTTTTTTTTTTTTAAAATGATTTTTTTTCTCAAATTCTTTTTTTAGAAAACCATTGCCCAACTCTTTTTCAATTTGAGTTGGACAATATGTATTGAAAAAAAAAACTCTCTCCTAATCTATAGTTAGTGAGAGAGTCAAGAAATTACGAGATCCAATTCTAATTTGTTTAAATTAGTCGACGCGTTCCCGGAATTACCACCTACCAAATGTTTTAAAAGGAGAATCTATGTATCTATACGTAAATATTTCTATGTTTATATATATTATTATTAAAGTTTCACTTAATTTTCTCAAACAAAAAAAATTATATATTATTTTTAAAATCGATCTCAAATAAAAAATGTTTCTGAGGAAGGAGCTATGATTAATAACTATCATAGTTTCGTCTACAAGAAAACAAACATTTTTAAAAAAAAACTTTTTAAATCTTTCTCTCTTGAAATCAAGAAAACCTTTTATAAAATACTTTATTCTTTTGGACAGTTTAAGTCTTTTTTAATTTGCGTTAATTATAATAGTTGCTTTATTTGTTTTTCTATTATTTGCCTCACTATTTTAAATAAATAACATAAAACAAATTATTATATGATCACTTAGATTTTAGTTTAAATAAAAGGAAATAAAAATTTGTGTTATATTCATTAATTATTTGATCACTTAGTTAGAATTAATAATCAAGATTCTTTATTAACTTTAAATGAACACCTAGATTTTAGTGCAATTAAATTTCCAGTATTTTGTCACCTATTTAATAAAATAAAGTAATATAAAATATTTTTATCACTTAAATTTAATCTAGAATTTTAAAAATAAGAGACCTATTTGCCTTAAACCCCCCATATAATGCATGAGATTCTGCCAGGACCCGCGCTTGCGGACCTCGAAGGGTGCCTAATATCTTCCCTTCGAGGTAACTTGAGCCCTTACCTGACATTTGGTAACTCGACCTTTTTTTAATTTAGTATTAGGTTAGAAATTGTGTCTTAATGCACCCAAAAACATTAGGTGGCGACTCTTCAGTTATTTTCAAATCCTAAAGAGTCGTTTGTCACGACGTCGTCCAGGTTCTCGTTTCTTCGCGAGAAAAATGGGGCGCAACACTCATATTAAACAATTCTATCAACTTTTTAGATTAGTTTCATTCAGACTCCATTCAATCAATCAACTCTACCGATCAATCATGTTCATCCCCATCAACAACCAACCATTCATACACATCAGTTTAACATATTTTCAAGATTTATTAGACTTTACAATGACGGTCATTTAGACTCCAATCAATCATGCCCAACACATAACACATATATACATTCTCATATTGAAATCATGCTCAATTTACTCAACTCGAACATTCACTATCACATTCTCAATTTAATTAATGCAACAAGCATTATATAGAATTATGTAATTAGGGTTTATATCAATAAGTGAGAATAAATGCTCCAATCTCACGCAACCAGCATGTGTATTATCAATTCGTTCATAAATATGCAAAAAGACTTAGAGTAAATGTAAACAACTTGAATATTAGGATTTTGGAACTTTCTACGCAATCTCTATGCAATAATTCGACTCATCTAGATGAAAGAGCGCGTGAACAAACTCAATCCAATACTTTACGTAGCCTTACATACTTGGAATTACGAAGAACAATCAACTCTCTAATAATCCTCAATCAGGTGCTCGAAACCTTAGCATTTCTCCCTTTCTTGGTGCTCTCAAAAGTTCTAAGTGTAGAATGAAGAATAATACATTTTAGGTACTATTAAAGGGTCCAAAATAACCCAAAAAAGTCGTGGGTTCTAATTAAAAGAGTTGAAAAAGACAAAAAATATCCCTCTTCAAACTACCTAGTGAATCATGAAACCCCGTTTATGGGTCGCGATTCACTTTACGAGCTGCAAACGACCCTTTCATCGATTAGGGGCCTCAAGAATTGGGTCACTGAAATTTTGTTTTGGGTTCTACAAACATTTTTTTACGGATCATAAATGAAATTATGGGTCGTTTTGTCAGTTCATAGTCTGGGATTCAGAAGTCCATATTTTGGGACTTGAAACTACGAATCACATTTCACGGGCCGTCGTCTGATTTACATGTTATAGACTCCTTCTTGGATTGCCCCAACACTTAAAATTATTCTAAGTCATAGAAAATTATGGGGTCCCATCTACAGATCGTCGATCACTCTACAGGCCATACAAGGCCCCTCATGATTTCTCTCAGTGGTCCACTTGGGTCATTTAAATTTGATTCTAAAACTTCGCGGGGTAGTCTAATATTAGAGGGTGTTACAATTGATTACTTACTTGAGTTGATTTTCATGTCAGAAACTATTTTCATAAATATATCTTCTACTCTCTAGCCAAAAATAAAAGATATTTTCTGAAGAATATTTTTATTCACTAACCAAATATTAAAAAATATTTTTCACCCACTAACCAAATATGCGAAAATAAATTGAAAACCATCTTGTATTCCAAGGAAATATTTTCTATGAAAAATATTTTTCCTCATACCAAACACACCCTATAATTTTATTCCATAATTATTTGATGTTATCCTTTACACCAAGTGACCCTTTAAGAATAGTTTGGTAAGAGGAATAAAAGATAATAAATTTCCGAATCAAATTTAGGTTGAGTTAATTTCATATTTAGTTAAGATAAAATTAAAAATTATGGTGTTATTTTTATTCTACATTAAAGATGGAATAATAATTCCTATATAACTAATAAAAACAACAGTAACATACCTAGTGAAATCACACAAGAAAGATTATGGATGATAAAATGTACGCAAATCTTACAACTACCCCCATGTATTCTAAAAGACTGTTTTCAAAAAATTATTTTTGAAAAATTCTCGACTCAAATAAATTATTCCGAAATTTGGTATCACCCAAACAATACCTTACAGGGACGAAGAGTTAGATTTTACTTTCTCTTCTAAAAAAAAAAAGTCCCAACTATTGCCAACGTGGCACCAGCAGGAGCGTCGATCGTTTCAAACCCAAACTATATAAATGCTCTGCGAAAAATTTCCCACAGAAAGTACCCACAGAATCTTCAGTTCCATAAAACAAAAAACTCGCCGGCGAAATGGTGAAGCTAGTGGTGGCAACGACGACGGATCCGGCGTCGATATGTCCGGCGAAGGAGCTATTAGCTATGCCAGGTTGGCAACCTGGGCCTACCCTGGATCGAGGTATCAGAAGTTTCAGCAATGGTGATGTCAGGCTGTTAGAGCATGACAAAGGCATTGTGGAAGAAGATGATTTGGATCAACGTTGGGAGAACGCTACTGGTCAGCCGGTAGATGAGGTTGTCTTCCTTAGTAAACACACTGCTGTATCTAACCGACCCGCTCTCACCATCCACCCCATTGGTATGTATGTATAATGTACCCTATATAATAGAGGTTCAGAATTTAAATTCTTTGAGTTCAATTTTAAGGTTATTAGCATTTTAATCTATTAATTGTTTGCAATTTTGGTGAATTTTTACACACGAATTCTGAAGAACACAGTGCTATAAAGTTACATCTGCTCTGTTACAGTAACTTTAATCCCTTGTATACTTTGTTTAAAAAATTAATTGTTCTGATGTATTATATTACTAGTATTCCATTTCCATTTGTTTGTCTTGCCCTTTTTTTAGTATGCTAAAAAATAATGCCTCTTTCCCTTGACAAACATGTAAGATCACAGGATGAAAGGACATTCTGGTATTCTACATATACTTGTTTACGGCCACAAGATTCAAAAGTCTTTTTTACTTTGTTAAAGTTCATGCCAAATCAAAACTGGACAATCAAATTGAAATGTAGGGATTACTATCGAGAGGTAATGGAACAAAGTATTTATCACCCAAATGTGTGACCTAGCTTTCAATAAAGTTGATGGGAACAACAACAACAACAACATACCGGAGGGTAGAATGTACGCAAACCTTACCACTACCTCATAGAGGTAGAGAGGCTGTTTCCTGGGAACAACATAGTTCAAATAACATTAAAGGCAAAAAAGGCGAGGTGATTCTATCTGTATACGTTTTGGTTGATAGAGTTATCCTCTATATATGCTGATAGGAGGTAGAATGTACACAACTAGATTAGTCTAAGTGCGGCAAACCAGCAAAATGACCAGCTTCTTAAGAAATGATGGAAAACACTTCCCCGTTTCAATTTGTTTGTCAAGTTCTTATTTGATATGAAGTTTAAGAAAGTAAAAAAGATTTTTGAATCTTGTGGTGTGGTCTTAAACTAAGAATATACCAAAATGCGCTTTAATCCTGTGGTCTTAAACCTGCCATGTGGAAGTCAAGTTATATAAGTATTCTTTTTTAAACGAATTAAAAAGAAAAGTAAGACAAGCAAATTGAAACAAAGGAAGTTTTAACTTATATAGGAGTATTCTGTTTGGAGGAAAATGTTTTTAGTGTTAATCGATATATGTTGAAAATGTTTTACATTGTGAAACTATTTTCAGGATTATTTTCCATGTTTGATCAGGTATAAAAATAGGTGATGTATGATAAATGGTATAAGGAGCAATATAGTGTACTTAGTGTTTCTTGTGATATTTTTAGTATTGAAGGTTGACAACAACGTTTAAGCACCGGACTGAAGCATGTTATACGTAAAGTGAAAATGACATGCATTCTACTATAGAAGAAATATCATATGGTTACTGTTAAATGAATAAGTTTAGTAATCATTTGACTTACGTAATAATACTCCTGAGTTCATGTTTTATAGTGATGTTCGACTATGGTCAATGTTTAAGATGCCAATTTGACCATATTTATATTATATAAGTGATTGTGGAAGAAAATGCTAACTTAATAGTTGAAACATTTCTTTGATAGATGAAGCCTCACATCAAAGTTTAAATTCAAATTTCAATATAAATTCGTTTTTTTTTTCAAATCATGAAAACGGGCTGTAGAGTTATATTAATCCATTAGTTAATGATGTCAATTATTTTGAACATCCCAAAATGGAAGAGAGTGGTATATAAGTTGGTATGGATGGAGTATTTTATTAGTGGTACTGAAAAAAATTATACTCCTCTCCTATTTTATATGGCACCTTTTCCTTTTTAGTCCGTCCCAAAATGAATGTCACTTTACTATGCTTAGAAATAATTTAACTTTAAAAATTTTCTTTTGCCCTTAGCGAAATGATTTACAACCACAAATATTTAAGGGTTGTTTTAGACCACAAGTTTCAAAAGTCTTTCTTTTTCCTTAAACATTGTGCCAAGTCAAACGGTGCCTCACAAAATGGAAAGGAGAGAGAATATTGTTCAACTAGTATATTTAAATGAATTATTGAATTCTTAGAAATTGTAAAAACTGTATAGGATATCATTATTTGAATGGTCATCAAATGTTATGAGGCATTGTAACATGGAAAGAGTGTTTACAAGGGAGAGAGGATGATATATTTGATGTATGGAACCTAGATGTTTGCAGCACCTTAATGAGGTCCTAATTATGTTCAATGCCTGATAGGGGTGCCACATTTAAAAGAGGGGGATGTTCCACCACAAGGAGGGAGACCAGGGTGGGCGGCACCACCAAATCCAAGGATGGGACCATGGATGATTCTTTTGACTAAAATTGCTGAATCTCATAATCTTATTCCTGAATTTGAAGTATGGCTCTTTTCTATACCAGTTCTGTTATCAATCTTTTAGGACTCTTACAAAGATTATTCCTCTGCTAAATAATCTTGGCAATTCTCTCTAAATAGCTTCTTTCTTTTGTTTTCCATTTTCCCTCTACTTGACGTGTAATCGGAGTGTGCTACTATTGTTTCCTTGCTGGTATAGATTACCTTTGAAGCTACTCATCATGGACCTGTGACAAATAAGCCGACAATGTTTATCGAGATAGGTAAGCTTCTTGAAGTGCTGCATTCTTTTAATGTCTAATTCCTCCTTAAAATTGGAGTTTACACCATAAAGAAATAGTTCAAAGCGCTCTATTTCATGTCTTATGTATTGATGTTATATAGCACTTGTGAAGTAGAACTAGAGCTCCATAATCTCCAAGAGGTAAACAAAATTCTGCATTTGTCAGATAAATAGGCATAAATGGAATAGAAGGGAGAACTAGAAGTTTACCACACCAGCAGTGATTAGTGATTACACATTAGCTATTTTTTCCCCCTTTTGTAATTTTAATATGAAAGAAGATCATAGGGTCAAAATGGAGAGGAAGAAACACAAGATTAAGGACAGGAGGTGCTCACAGAGAAAGAAATGTAAGAATGAGGGAACAAGGTAAATCTTCCTAAATTTTAAGCAAGCAGAGGTGTCCAATCAGGCTGTGAGTCAGTTACAGCAAACAAATTACTAAGCCATTGCCTTGGTTCTCATCAAGCTATATGTTTTCTGTAGTGTAGACACTCTTTTTTCTCTTTCTGGGGTATTCTTTGGCTTAACTAACATAATAATAACCAAAATTTGCAAGACTCCATTTAACGGTTGAAGGAGATAGGATCACAAGATTTTTTCTTAGGCAGGCTGGATTGATTCAACTGTTTGGTGTATCTGTCTGTTTCCTTGCTTCTAGTATAGTATCCAGAGGTGGCAAATGGGTGGATTGGATCGGACTTGGATGGATTGAATCACAAGCCATCCATATAAAATATGGATAAATATGGACTTAGTCAAATATGGTTTGGGTAAAAATGGTTCAACCGACTTTAATCTCTTAAAGCCAAAAAAATAAATAAATCAAAGCTTGATTGTTAATGCTCAACCTATATCAACTCAACCCTACTCCCAAATGATTAGTTTTTGTAGAAAATTTTTTTTACTTCAATACCCTATCACCCACTCCCACCCCACCCCACCCCACCCTCAACTTTCATCTAAATTTTTTCTACTTCAATATCAAAATTTAAATTTAAATTTAAAAAAAAAAATTCACCCTACCTCCTCACTTCCACACCCCCCAACCATTTCCACCTACCCCTCATAGGGATGTGAAAAATTAAACCAACAATAACAATAACAATAACATACCCAGTGGAATCCCACAATTGGGGTCTGGGGAGGGTAGAATGTACGCAGACCTTACCACTACCTCATAGAAATAGAGAGGCTGTTTCCTGGGAACCCTCATCTCAACAACCCATAAGCAGAGTATTGGATATGACGAAACAGAAAGGAAAAGAAATGCATAAGAAAAGCGACTATTAATGAAAAACACCTGATAATATGTAAATACAGTAAATTTAGCACATATGATACAGATAAAGACAACACATGATATACGGACTCGACAAAAACCTACTGCCCTACAATACCCCACGGCTAGACATCAGCCTAACCCTGCTAACCTATTAACCTTCTATTCCAATTCGCGACCTCCACTCCTTCCTATTTAAGGTCATGTCCTCGGTAAGATCACGTCTCGCCATATCTAGTCTAATCATCTCTCCCCAATACTTCTTAGGTCTACCTCTACTTCTCCTAGTGACTCCTAAATCCAATCTCTCGCACCTCCTTACAGGAGCATTGGTACCTCTTCTCTGCACATGTCCAAACCATCGTCTCGCTTCCCTCATCTTGTCAGCCACCTCCAGCTTCTCCCGAATGGTTTCATTCCTAATCGTATCCCTCCTTGTGTGCCCACACATCCATCTCAGCATCCTCATCTCTGCGATATGCATCTTCTGAACATGTGCATTTTTGATTGGCCAACACTCCACCCATACAGCAAAGATGGTCTAACCACCATTCTGTAAAATTTACCTTTGAGTTTAGATGGTATCTTCTTGTCACACAATATTCCAGAGGCAAACCTCCATTTAGACCATGCTGCCCCAATACGATGTGTGACATCATCGTCGATATCGCCATTACTCTGGATGATGGACCCTAGGTACTTAAAGTTTTCCCTCTTGGGGATAGGTTGAGTGGCTAGCCTCACATTAATGTCTGCTTCATCCCTCACGACACTGAATTTGCACTCCAAGTACTCTGTTTTGGTCCTACTCAGTTTGAATCCTTTAGACTCCAGGACATGTCTCCACGCCTCTATCATTAACTTTAGTCCGAGTCTCATCAATCAATACTATGTCATCTGCAGATAGGTACTTAAAGTTTTCCCTCTTGGGGATAGGTTGAGTGGCTAGCCTCACATTAATGTCTGCTTCATCCCTCACGACACTGTATTTGCACTCCAAGTACTCTGTTTTGGTCCTACTCAGTTTGAATCCTTTAGACTCCAGGACATGTCTCCACGCCTCTATCATTAACTTTAGTCCGAGTCTCATCAATCAATACTATGTCATCTGCAGATAGCATACACCATGGAACCTGCTCTTGGATAGATCGCGTCAGCTCATCCATCACTAGGGCAAACAGGAAAGGGCTCAACACAGATCCTTGATGAAGTCCCATCTCAACAGGACTCCTACCGTTCTTACCCGAGTTTTGGCTCCGTCATACATGTCCTTAATCACCCTGATATATGCCATAGGGACACCTTTCACCTCTAAGCACCTTCATAGGACATCCCCTGGCACTTTGTCATAGGCCTTTTCGAGATCAATGAACACCATATGAAGGTCCTTCTTTCTTTCCCTATATTTCTCCGCTAATCTCCAAACAAGACTTTAATAATTTTCTACTTTATCCTTTCATAAATATTAAATATTAATAATTTAACATTACTTGATACTAAATCGTTACTCGTAAGTCATGTATTTGCTTGGTTTCCAAGTATAACTCTTCTGTTGGAAAGCAAATTAGAATATGAGATCAAATATTGCAAATTATTAAGTTTAGGTGCTCAATTGATTTGTTTGTTTTACTGTGTCTCATCGTAGTGCATCAAATTGTAAAAGAAGTCATATATTTATTTTATGAGTATTTTCTTATTGGGTAAACCGAGTATCTAACCGTTAAGGACCAAAAATTGATAAATCGAAAACCAATAAAAAATATCTTTTTGGTTTGTTATTGGTTTAGCATATTTAAAAATTGAAAATCGATAAATTGAACCCATAATACATGAAACCGAACCGAATAGACCGACACACACCCCTAACCCCCATTTCCTTACTCCTACTCTCGCCCCTAAATTTTTTTAAGAAAAATAAAAAAAATCACGACACAATTTTTTTAGTGTAATTAAGGATTTTTTTATTATAAGTGGGGACCTATGGGACTATATGGGTATCCATATTTTACCCATTTTGACCATATTTGTATGAGCTCTTAAAATAGATCAAATCATATTTACCCATTTTGAAAATATGAGTAATCCATTAAAATAAATATGGGTTAAATGGACTCATTTTACCTTATATGGGTTGAAATTGCCACCCCTAATAGTATCATTGTTATATACTTAGGCTGATATAGACTAACTCTGTTTTTAAATCTCTCTCTGTTCATCTTCACCCTATTTTCTTTTCTAGGTGGTACTTAATTTTCCTTTTTCCTTTATATATTGGGTTGGAGAGGGATGCCACTCATTTTGTGCACAATTAGAATGCTGAGTCCATGTTAGTCATTTTGTTCTTTCCTTCTCTATTATTTATCACTTTTGTCTTCTTCAACAAGAAAAGGCTCTTTTGGGAAGATTTGGATGAGGTTGTGCGAGGCATACCGGAGACAGAAAAAATCTTCATTGGGGGCGACTTCAATGGGTATCGGGGCAACCACTAGCGGGTTTGAAGATGTTCATAGAAGCTTTGGTTTTGGGGATAGGAATGGAGGTTGGACGTCTCTCTTGGATTTTGCTAAAGCCTTCGAGTTAGTTATTGCTAACTCGTGTTTCCTGAAAAGGGAAAACCACTTGATCATCTTCTGTAGTACGGTAGCTAAGACTCAAATAGATTACTTGCTTCTCCGGAAGGGTGAGAGTCTATGTAAGGATTCCAAGGTTATTCCAAGTGAAAACATTTCCACTCAACATAGGCTTCTAGTGATGGATTTGGAGATCAAGAGAGGAAAGAAGAAGAAGGTTATTTATGCCCAACCAAGGATTAGATGGGGATCCCTTACTCCTGCCCTTTCCCGAGAGATGGAAGAAAAGTTGAGTGACTTAGAGGGTTGGAGTAGTGGTGGAAATGTGAACAATATGTGGGACACTACTGCTGGTTGCATTAGAAAGGTAGCTACTGAGGTACTAGGGGTTCCGAGAGGGGCCTTTAGTGGACGACAGGGTGACTGGTGGTGGAATGAGGAAGTTCAGGCTAAAGTGAAAAATAAGAAAGTTGCTTACACAAAGTGGTTGGAGTGTAGGGACGAAGATGAAAAGCGAACGCTTAAGGAGGCATATAAGACGGCTAAGTCAGAAGCAAAGATAGCAATGACGAGTGCTAAGACAGCAACATTTGAGCGCCTGTATGAGGAGCTAAGTGATAAAGGCGGGGACAAGAGATTGTATAGGCTCGCTAAAGTGAGAGAAAGGAAAGCTCACGACTTGGACCAAGTGAAGTGCTTCAAGTATGAGGGGGGTGAGGTGTTGGTGGATGACACCTCCATTAAATTAAGGTGGCAAGCTTACTTTCCTAAACTCTTAAATGAAAAAAGAGAGAGAAATATTGAGCTGGGTGAGTTGGCACGCTCTGAAAGTCGTCGTGACTTTGGTTATTGCAGGCGGTTTAGAGTTGAGGAGGTTAGAAGGGCTATTAGTAGGATGAAGAGAGGGAGGGCGATCGGATCAAATGAGATTCTGGTAGATTTTTGGAAGAACATGGTCAAGGATGGCATAGAGTGGTTGACTAGACTGTTCAATGGTATTATGAAGACTGCGAAGATGCCTGATGAACGGAGGAGGAGTACGATGGTGGCATTGTACAAGAACAAAGGGAATATTCAAAACTGTAACAATTACAGGGGTATCAAGTTGTTAAGTCTCACTATGAAGGTTTGGGAGAGAGTGGTGGAGATTAGGGTGAGAAGAGTAGTGTCTATTTCGGAAAATTAGTTTGGATTAATGTCGGGGCGGTCGACTACTGAAGCAATTCATCTTGTCGGAGATTAGTGGAAAAGTATAGGGAAGAAAGAAGGACTTTCATATGGTGTTCATTGATCTCGAGAAGGCCTATGACAAAGTTCCAAGGGATGCCCTATGGAGGTGTCTAGAGGTGAAATGTATCCTAATGGCATATATCACGGCGATTAAGGATATGTACGACGGAGCCAAAACTCGGGTAAGAACGGTGGGAAAAGACTCAAAGTATTTTCCTGTTGAGATGGGACTCCATCAAGGATCTGTATTGAGCCCTTTCTTGTTTGCCCTAGTGATGGATGAACTGACGCGATCTATCCAGGAGGAGGTTCCATGGTGTATGCTATTTGCAAATGATATAGTACTGATTGATGAGATTCGGACTAGAGTTAATGATAGGTTGGAGGCTTGGAGACACGCCTTGGAGTCCAAAGGTCTCAAACTAAGCAGGACCAAAACAAAATACATGGAGTGCAAATTCAGTGTTGCGAGGGATGAAGCAGACATTGATTTGAAGCTGGCCGCTCAACCTATCCCCAAGAGGGAAAACTTTAAATATCTGGGGTCCATCATCCAGAGTAGTGGTGATATCGACGATAATGTCACACATCGTATTAGGGCAGCTTGGACTAAATGGAGACTTGCCTCGGGAGTGTTGTGTGACAAGAAGATACCACCTAAACTCAAAGGTAAGTTTATAGAATGATGGTTAGATCATCTTTGCTGTATGGGGTGGAGTGTTGGCCAATAAAGAATGCACATATTCAGAAGATGCATGTCGCAGAGATGAGGATGTTGAGATGGATGTGTGGTTACACAATGAGGGATAAGATTAAGAATGAGATCATTCGGGAGAAGCTGGAGGTGGCACCGGTGGCTGATAAGATGAGGGAAGCAAGACTGCAATGGTTTGGACATGTGCAGAGACGGAGTACCGATGCGCCTGTTAGGAGGTGCAAGAGGTTGGTTTTGGGAGCTATACGGAGAGGTAGAGGTAGACCGAAGAAGTATTGGGGGGAGGTGATCAGACAAGATATGGCTAATCTGGATCTCACCGAGGACATGACCTTAGATAGAAAGGAGTGGAGGTCGCGAATTAGAGTAGCAGGCTGATTGGTTGGTAGGATTAGGTGGATGGGTGATCTCGAGGTTTAGTGAGGTAGCAGGGGTAGGCGTGATTGATGTCACTATTTGTTCGTATGTGTGTTGAATTTATCCTATTTACATATTGACATGTGCTTTTCGTAAATAGTCACTCTTTTTATTTTGATTTCTAGTTCTATTTCTCCCTTTGTTCCCTTTCCTTCCCTTGCCATATCTAGTTTATTCTGCTTATGGGTTGTTGAGTCGAGGGTTCCCAGGAAATAACCTCTCTACTTCTATGTAAATACGAGGTAGTGGGAAGGTCTGCGTACATTTCTACCCGCCCCAGACCCCACTTGTGGGATTTAACTGGGTATGTTGTTGTTGTCTTCTTCAACAAGAACACAATTTTTACTCCATCTCTTACTTCATCAGTGATCTATCTGGTTGGTGAAACTAATTACTTGCTTGATCTAGGTAGCACTGAGGAGTACTGGAAGAGGCCGGATGCTGCTCAAGTTGTTGCTCTAGTGAGTTTTACTTTGTCATTGGCTGCTTTACTGGTCAAGGATGTTCCTATCTTGAAAGTCTTATTTGCAACTTTAATTAATCTGTTAAGGATTTTCTTTATTTTGGTTGGTTTTCTTATGTTGCTCATCTCGTCTATCTAGAAACATCAATGCTTACCTATTTTGATTTTCCCTAACACATATGTTGTACTCACAGTTGGTCTGGGAAGGACTTGGACTTGGAGGAGGTTCTCCTGTTGGAAACTGGAGCAGGTATCATTTACATCTGCAAGTTGTTCTGCTATATCCCTCACAAATTCCAGGCTCTTCTTTTTTATATTTTCTTTTGGCTGAGCATTTTCTTCTCTCTGAACAACAATATACCTACTGTAATCCTACAAGTAGGGTATGTGGAGGGTTATGTTTACCAGCCTTACTCCTACCTTGTGAAGATAGAGAGGCTGTTTGCTATAGACCTTCGGCTCAAGTAAAACATATAAAAAAAATCATGTAACGCAAATAAAATAGTGAAGAATTTGAAGAAGAGAACTGTAGTAAAACCACATAATACAATAATGGAAGCAAAGGAAACAAGTAATACGAAAATCGAAGAATAAGATAAATAGCAGAGTAATAATAACAAGACTAATAAGGGAACTAGAACTAGAACGTGCTATTCCTTACCTCACCTCCCAAGCACAGAAAAGAAAATGAGTACAGCAAAAATGAAGTTTTGGAGACACATTTATATTGCAACCTCACGTTCTTACTTAGGTTATTGTTACTATTAACAGTGATTTCAGTGCCAGAGCTCCCGCATCTGGATCCGTAATACTTTTTTGTTCTTCCCCTACAACTTATGGCCTTCTGTTTCTATCAACACACTCCAAAAGCTGCCAGACTGCTCTCCTTGTCCTTGAACAGTATTACGGACATGCTCATTTCGGTGCAGTTACTTGCATATGTGATAATAAAAAATCGACACTGACCGAGCCAATGCCCACCAGCAGTCTTAAGTTTCTTTTCTGGAACTTAGAGCCTCATCTTTGGAGTGTCTGTTTATACTTTGCTTCTGAATCTTCTCCCATGTATTCTTGAACTAAAATGAAATAAGAAGGAATTTTGGTTTCTTCAAGACCTTGTATTTCATTTTTCCCTAGCTTTCACAAGCTTTATATAGTCGTGCTTTTCTTTACAACTTTGGAAGTTCTCAGCAAGAAGCGACATGTTTGTTCATGAGGCGGCAACAGAGCAAAATATGATCTCCTATTTGGAGCATGAGAAGGCCTTCTTTTTTAAGTGTAAATTGGTCCAGCGTGATCAGCATGAAAATCAAGAGGGCAACCAACTTTTACACTTCCTGGTTCTGGTTTTCATCCAGGAGTGAATTCAGAAAAGCCACTCTGTTAATCTCTTTTCTGTCAGTCCTGTGGTTTTGTTGTCCACAATATTGCACCTTATTAATACCAACTCTTTGAGATTAGCTACACATACTATAATTTGATGTGATGGATGTGATTTCTAGCTGTTAATTTTATCTCTGTAAAATATGTTCTCCCTACTTGTGGGATTTTACTGGGTATGTTGTTGTTGTAAAATATGTTCTCTGTATTATTCTGAATTAACAAGTCATTCCATTGTCATCCAGTACGTCTGCAAATAACAAAGTCCTTCTAGGGATTGGTGGAGGACATTATGTGCCACGACATACAGATGTAATAAAGTAAGTAATTTGGTTACCAAACTGTTTCTTAACTCTATTATATTCTATACCTTTTCGGCACAGAGTGCTTAAAAGAACCCATATCTTTGATATTGGAACCTTTGGAATGTATGTGATCATTTTGCATTATAACTTTGGCGTAGTTAAATTGTTAAAGGTTGCATTTTCTGTATTTCTTACTTTGCTTGTGAAGTTATCTATCGAGCAGATAATACAACTGTTTGATTTGTTTCAGCTGCTCTTCATCGGTTTAATTTGTTTTTGTTCGCTCACAGGAAGGACGGTTGTTGGGTGGGACAACTCCTATCTGGTTACTCCTTACCAATGGAAGATCCTGGTCCATCAAAAGGTAAAGTAAGTGCACAAGATATTGCCGGAACTTGGAAACACTCAATTAGAGCAGCATATGATGCTACCAAAGCAGGTTTTCCTGGTGGAGAAATTCTGGCACATCTTGATCAGAAGTAAGTTCATTTGCGAAGGTTTCTTTTTTTTTCTTTTGGATATTTGGTTCTACACGATGATAGAATGAAAAGAAAGATACCGATTCCCAACCAGCTGAATCACAAGTATCACTTGAACTTTGAATAAAATGTACGTCTTCCACTATAGAGCATAAGGACTACTTTTTTAGAACCAGGGTGAACTGACTAGATAGCAATTCTAAGATGGTGAAAATATGTTACATCAAATAGTGGCCATCTCAGTGAGTTAAACTTTTCCCAGTGATCTATCTTCATTCTTTTATTGGACGAACATCTATTTGAGCATATTGTTACAGAGTGATAATCATGATGGAAAATGAGGATATGATCTTATATGGGAGAAGCTGCACTTTTCCAGAATCAGAGTGCATATTTACATAACGCTATTTATTCTAAATGTTAGATAGACTTCATTCTTCTCAATGTGCTGAATATGTAAATCTAGTTTTTCTTTATTGTAATCTTGAAGTTAAACAAAAGAATGAGCTTCTCTAATGATATGCTATCTGGGAAAAAAATATAATCTTTGTCTAGAGTCCTTTTTCAGGATCATAACGACTCCTTCCATCCAATGCCCAGGCTATATTTCTATCTTCTCTATGCCTCTGTTGTGATTGATCTCCTCTCACCAACACTTCAAACAACTCCATTGATGACACAGTTGCAAGGAACTTGCTTTTATCACTTAGCTAGATAGTTAAATCTTAAGGGTCTTTAACTATTATGCATCCCCACTCTTAGCCCTACGTTAGGATTTGGTAAAATATTTCTGCTAGAAATGTTTCTGCTGTCAAGACAAAAGAAACTACGACAAGATTACCGCTCCTGAGCATTCATTAGTCTTCCTTAGCTGTGTGTTCCACTATGATAGTCAGGTGGTATGTCTCATAAGAGGGCACAAGTGCAAAGTTTTCCCTTTACCTTTCCCCCATCATGTTTACTACTGAATTACGACAATTTTCTTCCTGAGTATTGAGTACAAAACAACCAAAACAAGTACACTAGGATAAATGAGTGTTGCGGGCTTCGTAGATGAATAGAGATTCACTCATTGTTGCTTCCAACCTCTGATACAGTCGAAAGTTCTAATTATCATGTCATTAGAAAGTAGTATAAGATCTAGACTACCTGAAGGATGGAGTACGGAGTAGACATATTCTTGCTTAGCTGGAATTCAGTTCCAAATGGTTTGCCAGTTATTCGCCCTAAGATTAGGATTGCGTCATTGGCTGTGTTTGGTTCTGGAATATGTCCTTGGGATGGACTTGGTGTAGTTTCTCAGAAAGCATCATTTCATTGTATCTCAGTTACTCATGTCAATTGTCAACTGCTTCATTTTGTTTTGTCTTACTAGAATAACATAATTTTGTTATACTTGAATATTGTTGCAGGAGTTTCAAGAGCTGGCAGAAGAATGCAATTATTGAATTCCTAGGTGCAAATGACATAAAAATTGGCAAGCCTGGTGACTTCTGCTGATTTTCAACAGGTTAGCAAGTTACTTATTTTTGGTGAAGTTGTTACTATCAACAACCTCCATACTTTATTTGTAATTAGATGTAATTGTAGAGTAGGTTGAAGCAATAGCGCTTCCACATCATAATACAAGCATTTTGTTAACTGGGACCCTTGTATATCTTGGGGGAAAAAAAAGAAAGGAAAAAACAATGTATGAACATTAATATAGGCAAGTATAATAATCTTCTTTTCGTCTGCGTTAAAGTGACTTTTGGATGACGTGTTGTTCATCCAATTTGGAGTAATCAAGGAGAAATTACCTTATTACACGAACACTCCTGTCATATGTATTTTTGAAATGATTATATATTGATTTCGTATTTAATAATTTCATATCATATTTCAATTGAGACCCATCCCTCCTTCAAAATAGTCGAACATAAGATACATGTAAGAGTATACACGAATCAGGTTGGTTCAAGTTATTGAAATACCAAATTAAATTATTTGTGTCAAATTTTTAAATCTATAAACCAAACTAAGAAAATTTGGGCATTTCAATCTTGAGTTTTTTTTGGATTCTTTTGAATTTCTCGTATTTTTAGATTTTTTAGATTTTTTCAAGCAAGTATTCATACAAACATATAATTAACTTTTGCTTCAAAATATCCTACCAAAAATACAACTATCTAGGGTGTTTATTAAGAAAATAAAATAAAATATGATGAGCAATGATACTAAAATAATCAACGAAAAAAATAATAATTGCAAATAAATAAACCACAATGATAAATTATCATAATTTTAAAATACTAAATTGTGCTAAAATAAGTCTAATAAGTATTAATTACATGATTAAATATTAAAAAAAAAACTAAAGTTAAGTTATGTATTAATTGTCTAGACCAATGCAAAATTAAAGAACTAATACTCAACATTATTGTCATTGTTAGTGCTGAATTGATTTTTTTCTGCTAGCATTACTATTGATTTGATCTTTTATTTGTGCTTTACTAAAGTTGCTAATATCTATGGATAATAAAATTTATTGAACCATTTAGAATTCTAGTTCAAATTTGAAATAATATTTCAAAAGATAAAAACTTTTTTTTTTAAAAAAGATTTAACACATCAAAAGGCCACTTAACTATGAGAACTATCTAGTAAAATGATTAAACTTTATTTTATATCAATAAAATCACTCAACTTAACACATTTACCTTAAAAAATTCAACTACCTTTATAATTAAAATTAATTTAACATGGCATATTAAATTATTTTTCTAGGAAGAATTACTTAGGCGAGTACTTTTAAAAAATAATTACTGATTTTAGCGATACTTTTATTTATTACCATTTATCACAATATATAATAATATTATGATAAATTTGCATTTGTATTAAAAGTGAATTATGAATTCAATATAAATGTATTATAAGTGTTTAAAAATACATTTTGCTTGTCCGGTAACAAAGTGACATAATCTATCTATACTATATTAAAAACGTGAAGACCCTTGTAAATGTCATTTGAACTTTTTGCCCTTCGTTAAAAACTCATCTTTAGACAAAATCGTCTTTTCACCATTTTCCTTTAAATTCTTATTTAATTATATTATAATATTGACTTTTAAAATATATAAAAATAAATGATAAAATAAAGACTTCTAGCCGTGAAAAGACTCTTAAAATCTTCCTTATTTAATATCCTATTTGAATCAAGAAAACATCTACCATCACGAAGAAGAAAATTTTTAATTTACAATGATATATAGGACCATTATAAATAAATAATTTATTAAAATTACTTTTACAATGAAATATTTATCTTTTCATAAGTTTATAATCAAATTTAATTTTTCAATATAACGTTTGTTACAAGATGAGTTATACGTTTTTGATCACGCACAAAGCTGCACAAAGTGGGTACAACAAAACTAGTAAATATTAAAGCTCGTAATAAATATATTATTTATTAAAATATATTGACCCTTTTCCGTTAAAAAGAACCACAAAATTAGGTCACGCTGAAAATTATCAGCGAGAGAGATCGAAGATGGCAATGGCGATGAGGAGAATTTCTCTGCGGAGATGTAATGGTATTCTCTCTATCTCTTCCTTCTGTATTTCACATTCGGTCCATAGTAAAGTAAAGGGTAAAGTTGGTTTGAACAGCGAATTGGAGAGACTTAAGTGTTTAGATGATGCTGTGAATCTCTTCCGTCAAATGGTTACAATGAAACCTCTTCCTTCAGTTGTCGATTTCTCTAATTTGTTTAAGAATGTGATAACTATGAAGCATTACTCTGCTGTTGTATCTCTTTTTAGAGAAATGCAGAAATTGGGTATCCCAATTAATGTTTTCATCTTGAGTATCCTGATTAATACTTATTGTCTGATGGGTTGCTCTGATTGTGCATTTTCGGTGTTACCCATTTACTTGAAGAATGGCATTCCGTTTGATGTCGTCACCTTTACCGCCCTATTAAGAGGGATCTTTGCTGAAAATAAGGTCAAAGATGTTGTGGAATTGTTCAAGAAATTGGTGAGAGAGAAGATTTGTGAGCTCAATGAAATCATGTATGCAATCGTCATGAATGGGCTCAGCAAAAGGGGGCATACTGAAAAAACTGTAAGTTTGCTCCAGTTAATGGAACAAGGGAACACTAAGCCCGATGTATTTAACTACACCATTGTTGTGGATGCCCTTTGCAAAGATGGAAACTTGGATGCTGCTATCAACATTTTCAACAATATGAAGCAGAAAGACATTCCTCCAAATATAATCACATATAGTGCACTTACAATGTTTATAAGGGTCGTTCGATGAAGCTAAAGATATGCTTAGACAAACGGATGACAAGTTGTTTTCCAAACAATATCACTTACAATGTTATTGTGCGAGGATATTTTAGATGCAGGAAAATAAATGAAATGGTAACTTTATGAAGGAAATGACTGGAAGGGGCTTCTCATTTGACGTAACTACAGTTGAGTTATTGATAGAGGCTACATACGAAAAACAAGAAATGAGTATTTCTTACCCTTGATTTATTCGGCTATGTTGTAACTTTGATACAATTTCGGTTTATCACTTCAAATGATATGGCGTCCAATGCAATTGTGGAAGATGAAAAATGGCAATTAAGATGTTGCTTGAGCTTTCAGGCTTATCGAGGAGATACATCTTATGGGTTGTTGAGACGAGGGTTCCCAGAAAACAATATCTCTACTTCTATGAGATAGTGGTAAGGTCTGCGTACATTTTACTCTCCCCAGATCCCACTTGTGGGTCACTAAGTATGTTGTTGTTGTTACTCTTTATCTTGGAAATCTGATATTATTGCTCTCATGATATGATAAATAGTGTAAGTTTCCCTTATATGTACATATTTTACAAATGCTATTTAGTTATCTTCATGTATTGTCATTTTCTAGCTATTTGAAGATAAATAACAACTTTCTGCAGCATATTGAGGAGTGGGCAGCATATATGAGATAGGCATTTTATTATATAATGTCAATTTTGTTTATGTGCAACTGATGACAGGATCTACTTTCTGCTTCATTTCTTTTTTAATGCTCTTTTTTAGTGTATTTGCTTCACGCCCAAGAAGATAAGCTTAAATACATTGTGACATGTTAAGAGTAATTTAAATGTGGAAATCCAACAAGTTCTCTTATTATGAGTAATTTAAATGGAGGCTTGTCTTTGGAGCATTGTGTGACAAGAAGATACCATCTAAACTTATAAGCTTTACAGAATGGTGGTTAGACCATTTTTGCTATATATAGTAGAGTGTTGGCCAATCAAAAACTCACATGTTCAGAAGATGCAGGTTATAGAGTTGATGATATTGAGATGGATGTGTGGACATACTAGGGGGATAAGATTAGGAATGAGTTCATTCGGGGAAGTTAGGAGTAGCCTTTATGACAGACAAAATGAGAGAAGCGAGATTGCAATGGTTTGGGCATGTGCAGAAAAAAAGTGTTGATGCTCCTGTTAGGAGGTGCGAGAGGTTGGATGTAGGGGTAGAGACAGATCGAAAAAGTATCGGGTGGAGGTGATTAGACATGATATGACACAACTTCATATCACCGAGGATATGACCTTAGATAGAAAGGAGTGGAGATCGTGTATAAGGGTAGAAGGTTAGACGACTAGTAGGGGTAGGATGATGTCTGGCCTGGTGGTTCAGTAGGATAGTAGGACTAGTCATGTCTTTTATTTTGTGTTTTTTTTCCAGGCTTATATCGTATTTTTATATTATCATTTTTCTCGTTTTCCTTTTCTCTTTGTTTCATATCTAGTGTCTTTTGCTTTTGGGGCTTGATAATTTTTTTACGAGGGTCTTTCGGAAAAAATCTCTCTATCTCTATGAGGTAGTGGTAAGGTCTGCATACATTTTATCCTCCCCAGACACCACTTGTGAGATCTCACTAGATTTTTTGTTGTTGTTGTTGTTATTTATGTTTTATAAATTGTTTTCTTTAATATAATTTACTATTGGGAAAAATAATAAATATTTTTTAATGTAGTATATATAGGTAAGTTTTCATTTTTATGCTGTGCAATATAAAATTTATTTTTTTATGCCACGTATTTTATTTGTCCTGTTTGGCAGGATTCTCCTTTTTCTCTGGAATATTACAGTCCACCAAAATGTAAATTCCTATGTTAGGGAGAGTCTGTGTTCATGTAAAGAATTTTGTTCAACAAGATTGCTATTGAACCCAATTGGATAAAGAATGGCTATAAAAAAGATTTCTTTTGCTAAACTATTGAATACTTTAAATACACTAATGAAATTGATATGGGATACATCAGATGAAGTTGATTTTGTATACATAAATACACTTAATTGATACTAGATACACAGATACATAAAATTTTGTGAAACTCATATACATTTTAAATTACAGATATATAGTGAGAGAGGGAGAGACGTGAGCAAGAAAGGGGGAGAGGCAAGCAAAAGAACAGTGAGTCGAACAAGAGAATATGTTTATCCCAGATACATGCGTATCATACTTGACTATAATGTTTTATACATATTGTACTTTATTTAACCTAGATGTATTCAAAATATATGTATATCAATATATCAAATACATGTTTCTAGCAACAAAAAGTTGTATAATGGTGATTTGATAAACTACTTCTTCCAAACATAATTATAATTTAAACTTCCAAAATTTGTGTTTGCGCTTATCAATCAAACAAGAGAGTACCCCAAATTTTCTATGCCTCATAACTATAGTGACGGATCTAGGATTTTAATTCAGGGGGTTTGAAATATAATAAAAGTGTAAATGTATGAATAAATCAACAAAATACAATTTTCAAAAGAATAATTAAGAAAATCTAAAAATAATGCTTTAAGTGGGATTCGAACCATAAGCATAATAGTTCATTTAAAAATAAAATTATCATTATGCTAGATTTTGCTTATTATTTAGGAGGTTCAAGTTTAATATATATACTAAAATATGAAAAATTTAGCTTATATATACAGTGTATTTTTTCACCGAGAGGGTTCTAATGAACCCCTCACTACACCCTAGGTTTGCCCTTGCCCATAAGGCATTGTTATATTAAATTTTGAGCCATTTCATAATTTACATGGTTTACCTTCACATGTAAGAAAGTCGGAGACGAAGGCAAGGAGCTAGAATTTTATAAAAATATGAAGTAAATTCATAAAAAATTAATATCTGTTTTAGATATATACATATAGTATAATTTTTTTATAAAAAAAATTCGAATAAATCACTCGCCGTATCTGACAACATTAAGTCAAGAATTAGATAAAAAAACAGTTGCAAATTTGACAAGTACTTGCAACGTAATTTTCATCTAGTCTCACTGTCCACCTCTTCTCTTAAAACCAATAACAACTAAACATCAGTCTTTTAGTCTAATCTTCATTTTTTAAACTGATAATAATGTTTCTCCATTTTATCTACTTTATAATTTAAGTTCTTCAAAATTAGTGGAGTGAGTGAAAATTCTGAACAACAGATTATTGAAAGAAAGAAAAGGATTAAGATGATAAAAATAATTCTATTAAATCATCCTTATTAGATATAAGTTATTTAAATATTGAAAATAAATATTGCGAATTAAATAGCCAAGAAATCTTTACCAATCTAAACGAGTTAGGCCTATCCCACTCCGCTTGCCATCCCCAATTATAAGCAAGTATCTTAACATCTGGTTATAAATTCACAAGCATTATATTGACAAGTAGGTGTAACTAAAATCTTTGGAATATTTAGATAATTGAGTGAGTAAATAATTGCAGTTGAGAAAGAAGAAAAGAAGTGGGACATTCATCAAAAATTTGCAGTACAACAGAAATGGAAGTGGTCCCAAACACCCATCAATAAATTACCTACATGTACACATTGACTATATGATATCGTGTTCGGTATCCACATTGAAGTTCGACTATATCTGGATTCGTGCCATGTGACCTCTAATTGGGAGCAAACATTCCTTACCAAGGATTTTTTTCATTCCCAGAGCTCGAACTCGAGACCTTTGATTAAGGAAGAAACAATCTCATTCGCTGCATCATATCCTTTGATGATATTATACGATATAATATTACATGAAGGAGAACCCTATAAACAAATAACTATATATTTTTGACAAACATAAGAGAAAAAGAATTAGACTGATGCAACAAAATCTCTCTGACCAAAATTGGTGTTGTTTTAAGTGCTTTTTGTATCTTAGAAATAACAAATTAAAATAAAAAGATTTTCAAGTTGTTAATTATATACTTTCACTTAGTATTTTTTAAATCTTTAAACAAGATTATGTTTTAAGATTAAATTTATGAGAAAATTTCATCTAGAAACTCAAATTATGACGAATTATAATGAAATATCTAACCACATAATAAAGTGTTTCTCAAACATTCATTACATAGATGAATTAATCACCTCATTTAATCTTACATATATATTAGCCTCAAATTATCTCATAAAATTTTAATTTTTTTTATATTGAGATTGATGTGTATTATTAAAAGTGGATTATATATTTTCTATGGTTAACTTATTTATCTAATAAATGTTTGAGAATATGTACAAATTAAAGACTTTTCTGAAATTTGAGTCGAAAGTAGAGTCTGTTTCATGATTTAAATATATTTAAGTTCCTTATATTTGGGTTAAGAATTAAGATTCATAGTCATCCTTGAGTTTTCACATGGAGCACTAATAGTCTCTCATGTTTGCAATATTGGTGCACTTTTGATCTTCCTCCAAATTTTTGCTTATCTTTTAACATTGATTTTATCTATAATTTTATATATCGAATGTTCAATCATTTTTTTTATGTATTTCATAGGAATAATGACTCTATGTGAGAAAAGGTGAGCAGAAAAACACATAATTCTATTCAATAGAAATATTATTGCAGCTAAACTAAAAATACTTTGACATATGACATGATAAGAAAAGAAACTCTTGTACTACTGCACTTGAAATCGACGTAGTGAACCCTTTCGATTTTAGCTATAGTGATAATTCAATTGAACAAAAACAAATTGTTCTTCTTCTCACCTTCTCTGACATGAAAATATTATTTCTAAAATATATATAAAAAGGCGATTGGACATTCCATACATAAAATTACGAACAAAATCAATATTAAAAATAGATAAAAATTTAGCAGAGGACCAAATATACACCAATATTACAAACATGAGAGACTGTTAATGCTTCATATGAAACTCAAGAATGACTTTGAATCTTAGCCTAAAAATAAGAAATTATTTAGAGTTTTTCCTCTTTTAAAATAGTCACACCAAGGTTCTAAAATTTATTTATGAAATATCTTAATATAAACATAGAGTTTGATCTAAAATTATTAAGTTTGATAAAACTAATTATTTTTTTTATATATATATATATATATATATATTAAATTTTTTAATATAAATAAAATTTGTACTAAAATCATTTATATTGACTTCTAGCTCCATCCTCAATCAAATAATTTTTATTTTGAATTTATCTTTTAGAGCCCACATTAAAGCCCCCAACCAAAAAAATGCACTTCAACAAGTGAGAGCTTTTTGACTCTCTCTTTTGTCCCTTCTCCTCTTCTTTTTCTCCCTCTCTCCCCTCCATACAAAAATAAAGTCAGCTCTTCCATTCACTTCTCCTTTTTCTCCCCCCAAAAATCTTCTCTATTATTCTCTTTAATACACCCAAAATTTATTTACTATTTTCATTATATATGGGTGTGTTAGCTGTGGATCTAACTGGGATTTGATTTATGCAAACAACACGCAGCAACAGGGCGGAGGACGGCGGTGATCTGTTTTCCGGTAAGCCGCTTCTTTTTTTATATTTTCATTTATAGAATCAATAATTAATACTGTTGTTGTCTCTCTGTAAAGCCATGAATGAATGTGCATTTTTTTTTCTTTTCTTCATTTATAAGTCACAATTATGCGTGCACTGTTTTAAATGCATGTTGCCTAAATATTATCATTTTTTTTATAATACTCTAATAAAATATATATATATATATATATATATTCTATCAAAATAATTACGCTAATTTTGAAAATTAACTAAAACATATTATAACTTACAATAATTGATAATTCAAAATATATAAAAAAAATAATATTAAAGATAAATTTATTTGAATAATATTGTTATTTTTTTAATTTATTTCAAAATAAATGATGTTTTACATTATTAAGAACACATTAATGATTTTTTTTCAATTTTATCTCTATTTAAATAACATAAATTTTACATAACAAAAAAGTTATGAATAATTAATATCTCCTATAATAATTTTTTACCTTATTAATATCGGCATAATTCTATTTTAGGTACCAAACTACCCCTAATAGTACACGTGTGTAGAAAATACAAGTGAGTATTAATTGCATTTTTTTAGAGAGAGAAAGTAAGACAGTGGGTTAATACTCCTTTTTTTGCTCTTATTGATCCAATTAAAAATATTCATTTCTTAATTCCCTTATCTTTTAAATAAATCAAAACTGCTGACTTTTTCTTGCCATTTCTCCTGCCAATATACCTGCTATATTTACAGCAAAATAAGCTGATATATGTTTGTGTTCATCTCACATTTTGAGTATTCGTATTCAATCCTCTAGAAGTAGTGCATTTCTTTTTAATGATTTCATACAGGTACGGCAATACTTTTGGAGTTATATAGACTGATTTTTTTTTTTAATTCTTTTTAGAATTATCTTGTTCTTCTCTTGGATTTTCGTTTCTTGATATTGGGAACATCATTAATCATATGTGATTAAAGAAATTAAAATGTTAACAATTTATCCATTGCTAATCAGATTATTTATGGCTAATGAGATTGTGAATTTTCTTGGGATCTGATAAGAACCTGCCAGATTGTAAGGCCTTTTTTCATTGTTTTCTAATAGTAATTTTTTACTAATTCTTTTGAGTGGGGTGAATTAAAATATTACTACTTCTAATTAGCATTAGATCTAGTTACAACTGATTATTACTAATCTATTTAAGAGAGCTAAAGGACAAAAAACAAATGGTGGGGATTGGGGATTGGTCATTTGACTTAGGAGATGGGCTTTGTATTTTAGCATAAAACTTTGTACAAAAATTTCAACGGGAAATCACCAACACTTGTCTTTTTTCGTCATCTAAATACCTACGTTGCTCGGATTTTCAAAAAAGAAATAAAATCGATGAGTGCGTGTTCAATTCAGATTTTTCAAAAACGATGTATTTTTGGACGATCCGATAGAGGTGTGAACTGTTTTGGAGAGTCCAGTGCAACATAGGTTTATTAAACATTAAACATAAAAGAAGTGACATTTTGTACAGGAAGTGAGGCAAGTTGTTTTTTTTTATTTTTTATTTTCTGGCATATTTGATTGAGATCATTGAGCCGAGCCTTTATCGAAAACAATTTCTCAAGGTAGGGATAAGATCTGTTTACATATCAGACCACACTTGTGGATTACACGGGGTATTTTGTTGTATTTGATTGAGAAAAAAAATAATTATGTTAAGTTTGTGTGAATCCTATGTAACAAAAAATGAGCTGATTTGTTCTTGTACTCATGTTTGGTGATCTGAACTAGTTTCAACAGTTCCTCATGTTTATCGAAAGCCATTAGATCTACCCTTTGATAGATAGCCCGTGATATATGGTCAGAGACATGTATGCTAGTGTGAGGATAGGTGTAGGATTTTGAAAAACACTCTACCTTTTGAGAACTCTAAATTTGCTGAAAAGACAAATTATTTAGTATTTTGATGCTATAGAATGGTATGGTTATAGAGGATTCATATATTCGTCCGTATTAACTGGTCTGGGATTGAGTCAGTGTTAGATTGATTCATAGTGCATTTTTGGCGGCTGCCTTCTTGTTATTATGATAGAAGGCTTGCCTTGTTATGCTATGTTGGTTTCTGCTGCTTCATTTTTTTTAGCTCGAATATGTTGCTAAATTATCCTTATTCAAGGCATTTGCAAGTATTCACAGCCAATTCCTCCTAAATATATTTTGTAAGTTCTGTTGACACTGGTTTCTGAGCAGTAGTTACCTCACTGCTTCTGTGTATTTCTCTAGATTTGACTGACTGATGTACTATACGAAAGCGTGTGAGTCTAATTCTTATTTCTGCAATTCACTGTTGTTGTTTAATAGAGTATGGAGTGGATTAATCTGATGCGTCATGTTTTTTTGTTTATTGTTGTCTCGTTGCATCTATTGACTTTGTTAAAATCCTTTGTCGATTTATGGAAATGCTTCACATCTTAAAGTTATGTTGTCGAATTGGATAACACAACTCGATATAATATATTATCTCTCAACTTGGTTCTTGCATTGAGAAGTTAAACTTGCCTGTGGCCATCGATCATCTGTTTGTATCAGTTGTGCATGATTCTAAAACATTTGAATGCAATAACAGTGACTTAACATTCTAAAGAGAAGGCTACCATGACGGGAAATCCGGATGAAATATTAACTCACTCAAATGGTTACAAGGACTCTAAGTCTTTAGTCTTTCCAACGAAAGATCTGCTTGATTCAAATGGTTGTGATGGCATTAAAGACTCTTTGGCATGTGAAAAAGAGAGGAACGAGTCCTGGAATGTTCAGGAACTTGATGACTCTGTATTTTTTGAGGATATTTCAAGAAGTAACAAACATGAAATTAGAGCTTCACCTCTGAAAGATGATCTGGACAAAGACCTGTCTAGTTTAACTTTTTGCAAGAGAGATGGAAATCCTTTTGCATGTGATACAGCAGATAGAGATCACCCGTGGAGTATTCCCGAATATGATGACTCCATGATTGTTAATTTCCTCAATGAGAAAGATAAGGGAGTCATAGTCTCTAATGCACAATTTACCTCTGTTACAGAGTTGTTTGGTGCAGATACTCATTTATATACCGATAAGGGTGTCCTGGATATCAATTTGCCTGAATCAACAATTTGCTACAACGAGAGTAACTATAACATTATGAAAGATATATGCATGGATGAGGGTGTACCTGTCATGGATAAAATTGTAACTGAGAGCAGGAAAGATGAGCAGCCCGACTCGCCTTTTTCTCTAGCTGCTGACAAACACCAGCCTAGAAACACAAGGGAGTCTGTTGACAGTGAATTGGTCTCAATCGGTGAGTCCAAAGTTTCATCAGTTGAAAGTACCTTCAAAATTTCTGCGGATCATCATACAACTAAAGAAGACGAGGATATTAAATCACTTGTTCCAAAAGGTATAAACCCCTTCTTGGACGATAACATGAGCAAAGATGCTGACAAGGATTCTTATCCGGAGGATGTGACGGTGATTTTTGGATCAAAAGATACTACGACAAAAGCTACTAACATATCAGAAAAAGAATTGGACATTCAGAATTCTAAGGAATCTAACTCTGATGCTCCTCAATCAGCACAGCAGCCTGATCAGGTTTGATTATTATATTTATAAATTCACCTAAGATGCCATGTGGTTAATAAGTCTATGTGCATGTTTTTAAGATACGTTCCTGTGGTAAAACTTGATTGTAAATGCAATTTCTATTGAATTGCAGATGCCTACTTTTATAGCAGCTTTCAACAGCCAAAGTGCAGTCTCGGAAGCTGATGGAACAAACAACGATGAACCAGCTAGCAACTTCTTTAACAATAGCAAGTCAGATGCTGGAGCTACTAATTGCGATGTCAACTTGACAGAGCTGGCTATAAGTAGCAGCATGGCAGAAAATGTCAAAAACTTGCCTGAACAACCCCTTAAATTAGAGGCAGTCTCCAGTCAAACGGATGGGAGTTCTGACAGCTTTTCAACTGCTACTCAAGTTCATTTTGCCAATAGTGTGGACTCCAGCAATAGCAGTATCCACAGCAAATCCCTCGACCCCCAAAATGTGGTTAATCTCGAGGAAAAGAACTCTAGCAATCTCCCTGTCGGTGTGCATGGTCATTTTGCAGATGGAGAGGCAAGTTTTTCCACAGCAGGACCTGCATCTGGTTTGATAACTTACTCAGGGCATATATCACATTCGGGTAACATCTCTCTTCGGTCAGATAGCAGCACAACCAGTACCAGATCCTTTGCCTTCCCAGTGTAATTATTTGCGACATCTTATACTACAATTCTTTTTGCCATTATCTTCCTGTTGCTGTCGATTTGTACTAACATTTTCCTTGTGTTTATGTTTTTACAGTTTACAATCTGAATGGAACAGTAGTCCAGTAAGAATGGCACAGGCAGAAAGGAGGCATTTGCGGAAACACAGGGGTTGGAGGCAAAGCCTTCTCTGTTGTAAATTCTAAGTCCCTTTTGTTTCTTTTTTTGTAGGGTTGTCAGGTCAAAAATATACATCACTTAATGCATAATCCTTTGTAAGTTACATGTTGATATTCTTAGGAATGACATGCCATTGGTGGTAGGTTTAGAGGGCTCTTTGAGTTTGTTATCTTAAAAAAGTGGAGTCACTGAAATGTAGACCCAGCTTAACCTTTTTGTTTTTCCTATATGATGATTTATCTTCAATATAATCATTGAGCAATTAAAATCCTAGCATCAACTTGCCTACTGTTATGCTCCTCTTGCAAGTCTGTTCTGTGGATGTATAATAAACATGGAATAGATGCAACTGCTGAAGTATGGGATGAGATTACAATATAGGGAATCAAACTCTTACCAATGAGGTAAAAGTTTAGATAACCAACCAATTAAGCGACTAAGATCTCTAGGGCTTGAACTCTGTCCCGATAAAAATTGGTATTTAAGTGAACCCTTGGGGTGGCCCAGTGATTTGAGCTTGAGACTTTCATATTTGAGGGCTTGAGTTCAAAACCCCTTGCCAGCGAAAGTAAGAGGGTTGCCTTCTAGGTCGAGCTTGTCATGCGAGGCTTGCCTAGTATGCATTACTTCTTATGTGTGGTCAGTTGCATAGGGATGAGAGTTTTACCTTGTGTGCACACAAAGGATAGTGGCTGCAGATTTCCCTTGTCATAAAAAAAGAGAAAACTTAGCTTATGCGCCTTTAAGTACACAATTTCCAAGGGCCATCGGACTGGGTAAAACCTGAATTAATCGTGGTTCACTTGTGGGAAACTCCTTACCGAGGGCCTGTGCACCCCCGGGATTAGTAGGGGCTCAAAGAGACTTGGACGCCCGGTGCAAATCAAAAAAAAAAAAGTAAACTATTTACACTCATATACCCCTTTAAATTTTATGCCCCCTGCTATTAAAATTCACGCGCTGATGTCATGCTGACGTCAGCACTCACATTGTATGATATACCAATAGGGTATATGTATTTTACTGACAAGGTATCACAGGAGATTAAACTCAGTCCTATATGATACCAATATAATGTTAATATACCGATAGAGTATCACAAAGAATATATTTCTACTAATTTAGAATTTAATGAATAAGTTTGTAACTTTAATAATTTTCTCTTAATTATTTTATTTATTAAAAAAATAGCTCAAAATTATATGATATCGATAGGGTATTAATATGTCGAAGGAGTATCATAAGAATATATTTTCTACTAATTTAGAGTTTAATAAATAGTTTTGTAACTTTAATAATTTTCTAGTCCGATACGATACTGATATGGTATAAATATACCGACGGAGTATCACAACGAATATATATCTACTAATTTAGAGTTTAACAAAAAAATTTATTTGTTTCTTATATTTATTTCTTAAGAAAAACATAATCCTATATGCTACCAATTGGGTATCAATATACCGTCAGGGTATCACAGAGAATTGAGCTCATTCTATATGATACCTATATGGTATATATATACTGCTGGAGTATCATAGAGGATTATTTCATAGTATACATGCTGATGTTAGCATGATGTCAGGGCGATATAAATAGGGGAAAGTGTAAGAAGGTAAATATTTTGGGCTATGAGTCCATTAAAGATAAATAGTTTGGACTGGGTCCACTAAGAGTAAAAAATTACGTAGAATGTCTATCAAATGTAGTGGTTTTGATATTTTGTCTTCCATAAGAATAGTCTTACAAAAATGCCCTTTTTTTCATTTGAAGTTGAATCAAACTACATCTCTTATGAGGGGTATTTTTGTAAGACATTTCTTATGAGGGGCAAAATATTAAGACCACCTCTTATGCGGGTATTTTTGAACATAACGCTAAATAATTTCACATTAAGTCTATTTTGTATACTTTTGCCTTAAAAAAATTGTATTTAAGTGGGAGCACTTAGTGTACTGTAAACATTAGTTGATAACTGTTCAAGCCCTCCAACTAGACTGATAATGTTAATCCTTTACACTTTTGTGTGATTATTTTGTGTTCGGTTGATTGTTGGCAAGCGCGTTGTGAGTTATTAGTTGGTGGCGTCCGGGTCTGATGGTGGAGTAGGATCATGTCGTTGGCTGGGGTCGGGGGTACGAGGTAGGGGTGGTAAGAAGGGCACAGGCTTATATAAATTGAGGATAGGATCGTGGAATATATGATCACTTACAGGGAAATCCATAGAGCTAGTAAAGTGTCTTAAGAGGAGACAAATTAATATAGCATGTGTTCAGGAGACTAGATGGGTAGGGACCAAAGTACGGGACGTAGACGAGTTCAAGTTATGGTATTCAGGTGGCTCTAGGGATAGAAATGGTGTAGGTATACTAGTAGACGAGGACCTTAGGGAATATGTGGTGGAGGTTAAGAGGTTTAATGATAGGATGATGTCTATTAAACTTGTGGTGGGTAAGCATGTAGTGACTGTAGTTAGTGTATATGCGCCTCAAGTGGGCCTAGACGAGGAAGTCAAGAGGCTCTTTTGGGAAGAGTTGGATGACGTGGTGAGAGGCATATCAGTGACGGAAAAACTTTACATTGGAGGAGACTTTAATGGGCATATTGGGGCTACCACTAGCGGGTTTGAAGATGTCCATGGAGGTTTTGGTTTCGGGGAAAGAAACGGGGGTGGGACGGCTCTCTTGGATTTTGCTAAAGCCTTTGAGTTAGTTATTGCTAACTCATGTTTCCAGAAGAGGGAAAATCACTTGGTAACCTTCCAGAGTGCGGTAGCTAAAACTCAAATTGATTACCTACTTATCCGGAAGGGTGATAGAAGCCTTTGTAAAAATTGCAAAGTTATTCCGAATGAAAATATCTCCACTCAACATAGGCTTCTAGTGATGGATTTAGAGATTAAGAGAGAAAAGAAGAGGAAGGGTATATACGCCCAACCGAGGATTAGATGGGGAGGCCTGACTCTTGCCCTGTCTTATGAGATGGAAGAAAAGTTGAGAAACTTAGAAGCTTGGAGTACTGGTGGAAATGTGAATAATATGTGGGATACTACTGCTGGTTGCATTAGAAAGGTAGCTACTGAGGTTCTAGGGGTTTCGAGAGGGACCTTCGGTGGACGTCAGGGCGATTGGTGGTGGAATGACAAAGTTCAAGGCAAAGTGAAAGCTAAGAAGGAGGCCTATACGAAGTGGTTGGAGTGTAGGGACGAGGATGAAAAGCTAATGCTTAAGGAGATTTATAAGACAGCTAAGTCAGTAGCGAAAATGGCGGTGACGAGTGCTAAGACAACAACGTTTGAGCGCCTATATGAGGAGCTAAGTGATAAAGGCGCGGACAAGAGAATGCATAGGCTTGCTAAAGAGAGAGAAAGGAAAGCTCGCGACTTGGACCAAGTGAAGTGCATCAAGGACGAGGAGGGTGAGGTGTTGGTGGAGGAGACTTCCATTAAATTAATGTGGCAAACTTACTTTCATAAACTCTTAAATGAAAAAGGAGATAGAGATATTGAGCTGGGTGAATTGGCAACTCCGAAAGTCATCGAGATTTTGGTTACTGTAGGCGGTTCAGAGTTGAGGAGGTTAGAAGGGCTATTAGTAGGATGAATAGAGGGAGGGCGATTGGACCGGATGAGATCCCGGTAGATTTTTGGAAAAACATGGTCAAGGATGGCATAGAGTGGTTGACTAGACTGTTCGATGTTATTATGAAGACTGCCAAGATGCCGGATGAATGGCGGAGGAGTACAATGGTTCCACTGTACAAGAACAAGGGTGATATTCAAAACTGTAATAATTACAAGGGTATCAAGTTGTTAAGCCACACTATGAAGGTATGGGAGAGAGTGGTGGAGATGAGGGTGAGAAAAGTAGTGTCTATCTCAGAGAATCAGTTTGGATTCATGCCTGGGAGGTCGAATATTGAAGCAATTCACCTTGTCCGAAGATTAGTGGAGAAATATGGGGAAAGAAAGAAGGACCTTCATATGGTGTTCATCGATCTCGAGAAGGCCTACGACAAAGTCCTGAGGGATGTCTGATGGAGGTGTTTAGAGGTGAAAAGTGTCCCGATGGCGTATATTAGGGTGATAAAGGACATGTACGACAGAGCCAAAACTCGGGTGAGAACGGTGGGAGGAGACTCAGAATTTTTTCCAGTTGAGTTGGGACTTCATCAAGGATCTGTGTTGAGCCCTTTTCTGTTTGGTTTGGTGATGGATGAGCTGACGCGATCTATCCATGAGGAGGTTCCATGGTGTATGTTGTTTGCAGATGACATAGTACTAATTGATGAGACCCGGACCAAAGTTAATGATAGGTTGGAGGTTTGGAGACACGCCTTGGAGTCCAAAGGATTCAAACTAAGCAGGATCAAAACAGAATACTTGGAGTGCAAATTCAGTATTGCGAGGGATGAAGCAAACATGAATGTGAGGCTTGACAATCACCCTATCCCCAAGAGGGAAAGCTTTAAGTATCTGGGGTCCATCATCCAGAGTAATGGGGACATCGACGATGATGTCACACATCGTATTGGGGCAGCCTGGACAAAATGGAGGCTTGCCTCTGGAGTACTGTGTGATAAGAAGATACCACCTAAACTCAAAGGTAAGTTTTACAGAATGGTGGTTAGACCATCTTTGCTGTATGGGGTGGAGTGTTGGCCGATAAAGAGTGCATATGTCCAGAAAATGCAGGTCGCTGAGATGAGGATGTTGAGATGGATGTGTGGTCACACTAGGAGTGATAAGATAAGGAATGAGACCATTCGGGAGAAGCTAGAGGTGGCTCCTGTAGCTGACAAGATGAGGGAAGCGAGACTGCGATGGTTTGAACATGTGCAGAGAAGGAGTATCGATGCTCCTGTTAGGAGGTGCGAGAGGCTGGATTTGGGAGTTACACAGAGGGGTAGAGGTAGACTGAAGAAGTATTGGGGGGAGGTGATTAGACAAGACATGGTGAAACTTGATCTCACCGAGGACATGACCTTAGATAGGAAGGAGTGGCGGTCACGGATTAGAGTTACAGGCTAATAGGTTAGATAGGTAGGAGTTGTCTGGTGTCGTCTTTATATGCCATTATATGTTAATTGTTCGTATTTACTTGTTATGGTGCTTTCGTTATTAATCTCTCTTTCTGTATATTTTCTCTCTCTCTTACTTTCCTGTTTATATTCCATATCTAGCTATTTCTGCTTATGGGATTTGTGAGAGGGCCCCAGGAAACAGCCTCTCTACCTCTCTATGAGGTAGTGGCAAGGTCTGCGTACATTCTACCCTCCCCAGACCCCACTTGTGGGATTTCACTGGGTATGTTATTGTTGTTGTTTTACTTTTGTGCATAGTATGGGTTCATGGTTCATTTGACTTTCAACGCGGAGCATATATTTATAGGAAAAATCATCCGACATATTGATTTAAGAGTGTATATTACAACATTTAAATGTATTATTCTATTATTATTGATAAAGGTGTAATTACAAATCTTAACAAATTTGTAATAAATTATAATATATTGAATTTAATTATCAGCATTAACTAAAATGTAAGAGAAAAGATAGCGGTGTGCATTTTTTTCAAATCCATTATATATTTGGGACTAGATAGTAATGATAAGATAACTCCAACAATTTCTTTGTTTTGAACGCCTCCCATTTTAGGAATTTGATTATACTTACCTATTTAGATCTCAATCGACTGTAATTTTTCTCTCTCCACATCATTATCTCCGTATTCTTTTTTAAAAAATTTCTCCATATTTTAATGAAAATCTCATTTCATTCAGATTATACTCCAAAAATACTTGATACCAGTCAAATGATACGATCGAAAAATATAAAAGACTGTTTACTACATATATTTTAAAAACGTATAACTTGATTCGTGAAAATTTACATATTGAGCGTATGAAATTAAATTTAAATTTTGAAAAATTAAATTCAAAATTTGAATTTGTTTTTCTGGAGGAATTCAATGAGGTGTTTTTTTTATAGGAAATAGGTTGATTGCATTAAATAGCTTAATTTATGGAAGGGAGAGTAACACAATCCCACGATTCATTAAAATGCGATTCAAACTCTTTCCATTTATCTTAATTGATTCGCTTCCCCAAATTTCAAAAATTCAAATTGTTCTCCTAAAACGGTTTCGTGAAGAAAAAATAAAAAGAAGAAAAACCGATGGTTCATGAAGAAGAATAAATTCAACAAGGACCAATAATTCTAAAAAAAAAGGAAGATGAGATGGCGATTTGTTCAATTATCTTAGGGTTCAAAAAAGGAGAGATAATTAATTATGAATACTTGACTAATGCATAGTGATTGACAACTAATTGGACTCCAAAATTGAAAATAGCCATAATAACTCCACGTCTTTAAGTCTCTTAACTTATGCTCCATTTCCCGAGAGATGGAGGATAGATTGAGAGATTTAAAGGCGTGGAGTAGCGGCGGAAATGTGAACAATATGTGGAAAACTACTGCTGGTTGCATTAGAAAGGTAGCCGCCGAGGTACTAGAGGTTTCGAGAGGGGCCTTTGGTGGACGTCGGAGCGACTGGTGGTGGAATGAGGAAGTTCAGGCCAAAGTGAAGAATAAAAAGGAGGCTTACACGAAGTGGTTGGAGGGTAGGGAAGAAGAGGAAAAACGAGTACTAAAGGAGACATATAAGATGGCTAAGTTAGAAGCAAAGAGAGCGGTGGCGAGTGCTAAAACAGCAGCTTTTGAGCATTTGTATGAGGAGCTAAGTGATAAAGGTGGGGACAAGAGATTGTATAGGCTCGCTAAAGAGAGAGAAAGGAGAGCTCGTCACCTGGACCAAGTGAAGTGCATAAAGGATGAGGAGGGTGCGGTGTTGGTGGATGACACTTCCATTAAAATAAGGTGGCAAGCTTACTTTCATCAACTCTTAAATGAAAAAGGTGATAGAATCATTGACCTGGGTGAGTTGATACACTCCGATAGCCATCGTGATTTCAGTTATTATAGGCGGTTCAGAGCTGAGGAGGTTAGAAGGGCCATCAGTAGGATGAAGAGAGGGAGGGCAGTTGGACCCGACGAGATTCCCGTAGATTTTTGGAAGAACATGGTCAAGGATGGCATAGAGTGGTTGACTAGACTGTTCAATGCTATAATGAAGAATGCCAAGATGCCGGATGAATGGAGGAGGAGTACAATGGTTCCATTGTACAAGAACAAAGGGGATATTCAGAATTGTAACAATTACAGGGGTATCAAGTTGTTAAGTCACACTATAAAGGTCTGGGAGAGAGTGGTGGAGATAAGGGTGAGAAAGGTTGTGTCTATTTCGGAGAATCAATTTGGATTCATGCCGGGGCGGTCGACTACTGAAGCGATTCACCTTGTTCGGAGATTAGTGAAGAAATATAGGGAAAGAAAGAAGGACCTTCATATGGTGTTCATTGATCTCGAAAAGGCCTATGACAAAGTGTCAAGGGATGTCCTATGGAGATACCTAGAGATGAAAGGTGTCCCAATGGCATATATCAGGGCGACTAAGGATATGTATGACGGAGCCAAAACTCGGGTAAGAACGGTGGGAGGAGACTCAGAATATTTTCCTGTAGAGATGGGACTCCATCAAGGATCGGTGTTGAGCCCTTTCCTGTTTGCCCTAGTGATGGATGAGTTGACGCGATCTATCCAAGAGGAGGTTCCATGGTGTATGCTATTTGCAGATGACATTGTACTGATTGATGAGACTCGGACTAAAGTTAATGATAGGTTGGAGGCATGGAGACATGTCCTGGAGTCTAAAGGGTTCAAACTGAGCAGGACCAAAACAGAGTACTTGGAGTGCAAATTCAGTGTCGCGACGGAAGAAGCAGACATTGATGTGAGGCTAGACACCAACCTATCCCCAAGAGGGAGAACTTTAAGTACCTGGGGTCCATCATCCAGAGTAGTGGAGATATCGTCAATGATGTCACACATCGTATTGGGGCAGCATGGTCTAAATGGAGGCTTGCATTTGGAATATTGTGTGACAAGAAGATACCACATAAACTCAAAGGTAAGTTTTACAGAATGGTGGTTAGACCATCTTTGCTGTATGGGGTGGAGTGTTGGCCAATAAAAAATGCACATATTCAGAAGATGCACGTCGCAGAGATGAGAATGTTGAGATGGATGTGTGGGCACACAAGGATGGACAAAATCAGGAATGTGACCATTCGGGAGAAGCTAGAGGTGGCTCCGGTGGCTGATAAGATGAGGGAAGCGAGACTGCGATGGTTTGGACATGTGCAGAGAAGAGATATCAATACTCCTGCAAGGAGGTGAGAGAGGTTGGATTTAGGAGGCACTAGGAGAAGTAGAGGTAGACCAAAGAAGTATTGGGCCAGGGAGAGGTGATTAGACAGGATATGGCGAGACTTGATCTCACCGAAGACATGACCTTAGATAAAAAGGAGTGGAGGGCGAGAATTGGAGTAGAAGGTTAATAGGTTAGCAGGGTAAGGCTGATGTCTAGCGGGCTGTAGATAGTGTCGAGTCTGTATATCGAGTGTTGTCTTTATCTGTATCATATGTGCTAAAATCTATTGTATTTACATATTATCATGTGTTTTTTCATTAGTAGTTGTTCTTCCTATGCATTTCTTTTCCTTTCCATTTCGTCATATCTAGTATTCTGCTTATGGGTCGTTGAGGTGAGGGTTCCCAGGAAACAACCTCTCTACGTCTATGAGGTAGTGGTAAGGTCTGCGCACATTCTACCCTCCCCAAACCCCACTTGTGAGATTCCACTGGGTATGTTGTTGTTGTTGTTGTTGTAATAGGCTTGTAAAAAATTGAATGGAAAAGTTAATGCTAAGTATCAGATAAGAGGAAAGAGAATGTAAAAAATGGGAATTTTATAATTTTTTTAAATGGTAGGAATTTTGGAGATTATGATAAGATAAGTCGTGTATTTGAGTAATTTTTCCTTTAAAAAATCTGAACCAACCTAGTCAATGTACACCCCTAGTTATTACTCTATTTTTAGGGATAAAATAACACTTTACATAAGGTATAACTAACTCATAGATTAAGTTAAATAAAGTAACCAAGCAATGAAATGGCTAGACTAAATTTTGATCTAGTGACCATTTTTATTAATACTGCTTACCAAATGGGTCCTATATTTAATAAAAAAAATATTATTAATTAATTAATTAGTTAAAAATTATTTTAATTTATTTTTCATTTTAATTTTTTTAATTAATTTCTTCTTTGTTAGGTTTTGTTAGATATATAATGTCATATATTGAAACCTAGAAAGTCTTAAACACTAGTAATATTCACTCAAGTACACGAATAGTACACATGAACCTATAATTCTAAAAATATAATAGATTGAATATTAAAATCTTAAATGTTGAATGTATAAAGTTTAAATTTTGAATTCGTCTCCGCTCAAATTAAAACATGATTTAAAATCCATAAAGTCTTACCTTGCGATTCTGCAAGAGGTTGCTTTCAAGACTTGCACCAGGTTATAACCTTTGGCAAAAATGTATGATAAAATTACGTACAATAGATCTTTGTAGTTAATTCCTTCCTCGGACTCGATGCATAGCAAAAACTTTAGTTCTTTCCAAAGAAGTCAAGTAATTTACAATGTTTTGCAACTTTTGTGATTCTAACAACTTTTCTAGTAGTTCTCTCTTGCTAGTTTTTTTGTGAAAGTACTTCTTGTGAATTGAGTGGTAAACACACTGTGATTATTAATTTTATGTTGCTGAAAGTTATAAAAACTGTATAAGATAACATGTAAATAAAGAATAGTAATTAGTAGCAAAACAATAAAAAAGACAGTCAAATGCACAAATCGTGGAAGGAGTCATATCCTAAAAAGTGTAACATAAGCAATCCATCTTAATACGAACATAAGTAAAGAAGAAGATTTTATTAAATTAGTTTGTGTGATTTTAATTTGACACAGAATTTAAGAAAATAAAGAAGATTTTTGGATTTTATACAAATATCAAATTAAAATATGCTAATGTACTAAAATATCTTCTGATCTTAAACATATAAGGTTATCAATTAAAATTGAAGAGTGCGTAGAGAATAGAAAGAGGAAATTTCAAAAAAAAAAAAAAAAAAGGACAAACAAGAAATACTTATTCTAGAACTTTTAGTTTTCTACTACATGTATTAAATTTATCATCTTTGTTTATGTTCCTTCAATTGTAATAAATTCTAAGGTCTCACACAAAATGTCTCTTTCATGTCAAGTTTCATCAGCTCAGTTAGGCAATTCATCATTTTCTTTCTTGTTGAGTGCATTTTTCCTTTTGAACTTTTTTGTCCCTCCATCATTATCATTAAGGGTGTTCAGATTCAAATTAAAAAAATGAATCTAAATAAATAAATAAATAAATTTTATTTAATTTTTAAAGTCTGATAATATTTAATTTGATTTTACTCCAAAAAGTTTAAAGGAATAACATAATTAAAGCAATAAATTTGTGGCAACTTGTAGCCTTTTGAGGGGGAAAAAGAAAATAGTTAATCAAAAAAATTGAGAAAAGATATAAAATATAATTATTAAAAATAATGATTAGATTTAATTTCCTATCAAATTAGGATTGTGGAAACTACCATTTATTTGAATTTTATATTTAAATAACAAATAAGTTATAATCCGTTTCAAATAGGAGCAATTAATTCCTTTTTTTACTCCTTATTTTACTCCAATAACCTTCAAATTCGTTATTCATATATTTTGAAATCAAATCAAATTTCTTTTCATTTATCAGTTGTTTCTCGTTTTTCATTTTTTTGTGTGTATTAAGGATTTGTTTAATCGGTGTTTTGATGGAAACTGATACAGTATATAAATTCATGATCAATATAGAGGAAATCACATACTATCCCATATTTAGAAAAAAATTACCACTTATAGCAACATAATTTTTTTAACCATAATAGCAAATTGATTGAATTATCTAATATTTCTGTTAAAATTCGCTCAATTCTCTCCAATCTCTCATTTTGTGTAATACCCGGTAAAATTATCAAAATACCCCTAGAGGAGAGATGTGAGCATAATGCGTCTTTTGATGTTCGGATGGAAAATCTGAGGCCGCATTCGTGATCAACACGACAAATTGAGCGGGAAAAAAGTCTGGGTCGATTTTTAAAGCGACCGAGTCAAAAGATAATTTTTTGTTCCAAAATGAAAAATAGTGAGAGTTCGCGACAGAGCCACGTTGCAGACCCATCGCGAAGGGTGACTTATGTTTTTCCTAAATTTTTCGACAAGGTTGAGAAAACTCGATCGGAGGGTTTTTTGCCAAAAATGAGCTATACGCGACTGGGTTATTTCGCAGCTGGAAAATTTCTAAAATTTTGAGGGCCATTCTAGTCCATTTCTAGCATCTTCTAAAACCCATGTACGATTTATATAAGTCGTTTTCATGAAGAAAGGGTCCAAAACCCCGTTCTAAATCCTCTTCCTAACAATACTAATGCGCTAGGGCTTGAGGAGAGTAGAGAAAAGTCGAGATTGAGGAGTCGAGAGGAAGTTCCAAGGGAATTGTGTTGATAGCAATCATCCCAGGTATGTAAGGCTAACCTAAAGCATGAGATTATTCTTCCATGTGCCCCTTTGAGTAAATTGAGTCTATGATTGAAGATGATGAGTTATATGTGCAAATCCTTGAGTATTTTACTGAGATTCTTCTTAATTCATGCATTTTTCTTAAATTGATGATCATCATAAACTTGATTTACTGCATAAGTTGTTTTCATGAATGATTTTACAAAATTTATGTCTATTGTACTAAAGAATGCAAGAATGAGCTTAGGGGATGAGTCTAGAGCCTTGACGATGATGATTTTTGTGATGTTGTGATTGTGGTCTAAATTGATGAGAGTCTTGATGATGATGTTGATGAGAATGATGTCCATGAGTCTTAATACTTGAAACTAAATTCTAAAAGAATTTTCGAGTCCACGATGTTGATGTTGATGTTGATGTTGATGTACTATGTCCCTATGGGACCGATGATGATTATGTTCATGTTGATGTACTATGTCCCTATGGGACTGATGATGATGATGTTTTATGAGCATGTCGAGTTTCGGGAGGAGTATTGACCACCGAAATGGATGAGAGTGATTCCTACTCGAACTTGTTAACTACGTGGCCCGCGTAGGAGAGAGGATCGAACCGCAATGCGGATGTTTCCTTTTCCCAAAAGAGGACTGATGTTTTTCTTGTCGATCCACTAATGGTGATGTCCTTTACTCCGGGAAGGGTGCTGGATGGATGTGGCAACAACATCGCTTCGTTGTATCATCATTGGCTTATAGGTGATGGTTGTCGGTTAGAGAAACTCCCAATTAGGAACCTCACTGATAGAACTCTGATGTTGATGTGATGGTATGAGTCTTGATGGATGTTGACGATTTACTATCTACTCTTTATTCTTGCTTTAGATAGACAATTGACATTCCGATGGATGAGATATTGAGTTGATGTTATCCCTATACTATTATATTTGTATTGTTACATTCAGCCATCTTACGTACCATACATTCCACATACTGACGCCACTCGGTGTTGCATCGTTTCATGATGCAGATACAGGAGTTAAAGGACTTCAGCAGACGCATCATTGAGGTTTGGAGATTCTGAGTTCAGTGATTGGTGAGCCCTCCTTGCTATCCGGATAAGCCTTTTTGTTTTCAGCTATTTCATTTTTATTGAGTTTGGTAGTCATAGCCTGTCATGGTACCTTCTTAGACTATCTAGTGAGTTGAGTTAGAGGCTTCATAGAAATGAGTTGAGATTTCATATGAGGTCTTTCCCTCTTAGAGTTGAGTTAGTAATGTTATTTACTTATCATCGATGTTGAGACAGAGTTTATTGGTCATTTGCCCTTCTTATTGACGTAGCTCACTACCTTATTTTATTTTTTTCCGCTACGCTTGATGTTGGACGACTGCCTTGAGATTTAGTGGTTCGCTTGGGGACTAGCAATAGTCTCTGGGTGCTAGCCACTCCTAGGGTACCCTCCCGGGGCGTGACATTTTGCTATATATGGTAATAAAACAAAAGTATATTTAATTTTGGTAAATATTAATTAAAAGGCTTTCACTTAATTAATTTTTCCATCAATTAATACGTCCATTATATGCCTTTGATGCCATATGTATACAAAAAACAGTATATATAATCAAATATATATTCCCTCTATGCCATATGCATACAAAAAAAAAAAGGACATAACTTAGCAGGGAAACTTACTTTAGCACCTAAACTACACGAACTACATGAACGTTCATATACCCCTTAATAATTTGCAAACAAATTAATACCACCTTGATATCACACCACCACTCTCACCTACCATATCAGCACCACATCAGCACTACGTCAACGCCACATCATTTATTTTATTTATTTATTTATTCATCATTTTTACTTTAACACTTTTTAAAAATTAATTTATACTAATTAATTATTTAAAATTTATTTTCTAAACTCAAAATTTAAATTGTGAAACCATTTTTATTTCCCCTCCCCCCACCCCCACCCCCACCCCCTTCCTTCCTTCTTTTTTTTCTTCTTTCTTCTTCCTTCCTCCCCTTCCTTCCTTCTTTTTTCTTCTTTCTTCTTCCTTTTTGTTCACCAATTCTAGCATTCTCCTCCTTTTCATCCACCCCACGCCCACCCTCGCCCCTACCCATGCCCCCACTTCATTGCTCATTTTTTTTTCTCTTTTCACCATACAATTGAAAAAAAAACTTTAGAGAAGATGGAAGAATGATTTTTTCAGAAAGTCATTTCTTTTTCTTCACAACTTATATGAAACATGAATACTATGTAAAAAATTTAATAGACCCACAATTTTGGAATCACAAATATTAAAAAATTAAAATGGGTCATTCAAAATTCAAGAAAGGTTAAACTTGTAATATTAGTGTCAATAAATAGAGCGGAATTGACATTAATAATATGACATTGACATTGAATTGTGGTGATTACTGAAAGAACAATGGGTTGAAAATGGTGTATAGAGGTGGGGATAAAAATGAAGGTTAAGAAGGGTATGAGACTTACGTCTTGATTCATGATATGATGTGAAAGATCCTAAGTCTCAAATTGCCCCCTATAGAATGAGTCATACTTGCCCGCTCTTTAGTCTATATGTGCTACGTGTTATGTGAATTCATGTTAATCTCTTTTCCCTATGATATCCCCATAGCGTGAGTCCTACTTTCCCATCCCTTAGAATTATGTGTTTATCATTTGATTACACTTTCGAACCGATGATGTGAATCGGGGTACTTTGTAATGACCCATAATATTATTTCTGAAATTAGTCCACTTGATTTCATAAGAATATCTCCCTCGTAAAATTTTAGTGGGTACTTTGAACTATTTGACTACTAAGAATATTTAATTTAGGGGTAAGTTTGAATAATTAATAAGTGGTGGGCTAAATATTAATTTGTTAAAAACTCTATACCCACTTGATTTATGTATTAAATTAGGTTAGTGGAATTTATCAGTTTTAGAAGGAAAATAAAATAAAAGAAGACAGAAGGGCGTTGTTCGGCGTGAAGAGCAACAACGAACTGCAAGTCTCCTTTGAGCCAATTTGAAGGTATATGCATATATTAATTTATTAATATCCTTAGTAACAAATTGTATATGTAAATTGGAATAGGAATTGAAGTAATATGTTAACAGTAGCATATGATAACTAAGTTGTTTGAATTAGAGTATTGAAATTGTAGGCAGATTGCAGTTGTTGTTTTTCAATTGTTTTCGTATAGATTCTGTAATATCTAGTTAGGTTTCGTTAATTTTTATTCTCTTAGTCATTTTTATTATAAGTTAAATTTTGATACATTGAGATTGTTAATAAATAATAGGTGTTTTGTCTTATGTAGATATCATTAGATTTGTAATATTCGGAGGAATTAACACTTAATCCTACACTTGAAATTTTGGAACTTAAGTATAGATTAGATGTGTTTTTGGGTCTAGGCTAGATGTATAGTAATATGGATATTATTAGTTTTGAAATCTTATTGTGGTAATTTATTTGACTAGATCGTGGTGCTACGGATTTTATTCGAAAGGAAAAGGCTCAAGTGTTTGATTGATCCTGATTTGACTAAGGCAAGTGAACTTTTAAGACTTTGTAATTCTTGTAGAATTCTCGAACTATCCTTTCTCCTATATGCGATTTGTGAAATATTTTAATGAGGGTGCTTAAATATAAGATGTGAGTTGGTGTGTAGTTGTGACACTTGAATTAAACATGTGTTTAAGTGATGAGAATTATATATATATTCTTTTGAGAAATATTGTTGTGGTTGGTGATGAGGAGTGAATTTGTTTGGGGACTTCATCTCATGTTCATTCATTCCATGACACACACATTTGCATTGTTTTGAATATTGATATGAGTGAGATGGTAAAAAGTTGGGACCGAGGTCTTTACCGGTCGAGATGTGATGCCGAGGTCTTTGCCGGTGATATTGTGATGCCGAGGTCTTTGCCAGCGATATTGTGATGCCGAGGTCTTTGCCGGTGATATTGTGATGCTGAGGCCTTTGCCGGCGATATTGTGATGCCGAGGTCTTTGCCGGCGATATTGTAATATTGAGATCTTTGCATATTGATATTGTGATGTCGAGGTCATTGCCGACAATTATTGCACAAGCATTGCATCTCATCCTTGCATATTCCTGTGTGGCATGATGTTATTCCTGTGTTTGATTGTGTTGATACATGTGAGTTGTGACTTGTGATTTGTTATTTGTGACATACTGGAAAACTATCTCTAGAATGTATTATGTGTTGTTGGACTGGGACTTTTCTGAGTGCAGGTGTGTAGTTCGGCGTATGTGGTTGGGTGTGGAAGGAGTTTGTGTATTCTATCAGAATTATTCTGTTTTGCTAGTTGACTTGTTGGGTACCACATTGTTTTTGGTACTCACCCTTGCTTCTACACTTGTGTAGGTTTTGAGCCCGGACAGTGAGTAGTAATTTTTTTTCCTTGATCATCCGAGGCTTCCCAGGAGATTTAGAGAGGTAGTTGTTGTCATCTGGCTGACTCTCTTGTCCTGTTTCTTTTCTGGTTTGTTCTATTTGAGAAGAAAGACAGTTTCAAACTTGTAATTCTTGGATTCTGTATGACTAGTGGCTTGTACACGTGACAACCAAATCCTTGGATGGTATTTAAGTTTGTAAAGATTTCTCTTTTTAGTTATCTATATTATTTAGTATTTTCGCACGTCGTTTCGATTCCTTGTTGGGTTAGGGTGACTTGTTCTGATGGGTTTGAGCAAGTGTCATCACGTCCATTTTTTTGGGTCGTGACAGTTGGTATCAGAGCACGGTTCATAGGTCTCACATGTGTACGAGCCAAGTCTAATTAGAGTCTCAAGGATCGGTACGGAGACGTCTGTACTTATCTTTGAGAGGCTATGAAGACTGTTAGGAAACTTCTTTTTATTTATTCTCTCTTATCGTGCGTGGTTATCTCCATTAGTATTGAGTGGTGCCCTTGCTCTTTTGACAGATGGCAAGGACTAGAGCTACGATTACTGGTGGTAGAGGCGAGGCAGCTCCTAAGACCATGGTTGAGGCCCCTGTTAGAGGTAGGGGAAGGGGTCGAGGTAGAGGTCGTGCTCGTGGAGTGACATCAGTGAGAGGATGTGCCTGAGGGGCAGCACCAGTTAGAGGACAGGCTAGAGGGGCTTCTCCAGAGCCACAGATAGAAGTTGATGAGGATCAGGCTCTTCCAGAGCCCACAGCTGCACCATTGCTTCAGGACACCCTGCTGAGGATTATGGGCATGCTTGAGAACTTCACTCAGGGGGGTGGTGCGACAGGCACGCAGGAAGTTTCTCAGACAAGAGTGAGAGAACAGGCTTCAGGGCATCATCATGATCGAGTTCCTGATAATCAGGTGGTTCAGCCCTCAGTGGTTCCTGCACTAGCTATTGGGGCACAAACCACTCCAGAGGCAGTCTTGGCAGCAAATGATCAGCTTAGTTACGAAAGATTTCAGAAGATGAAACCACCTCAATTTCAGGGTGGTAGGAGCGAGGACGCTCTTGAGTTTTTGACCTTGTGCCATGAGATGCTACAGGCAGTGGGTTTGGTTGATCAGCGTGGTGTCCGTTTTGTTGCACTCCAGCTCCGTGGGCTAGCCAGGGAGTGGTGGAGGACTTATGTGAGATCCAGATCACCAAATCCCCTCCAGTGGATTGGAGTGTGTTCTCTAATGCTTTTCAGGATCATTTCATTCCTTGGAGTGTACGAGAGGAGAGCCGATTGAGGTTTGAGAATTTGAAACAGGGTGGTATGACTGTTACTAAGTATGAGGCTCGTTTATATCAGTTTTCTCGACATGCCTTAGCTATAATTCCAGATGAGATGGAGAGAATCCGCAGGTTTATGAGGGGCTTGAATTTCTCCTTTAGATCTTATGTATTCAGAGAAGCTCGTGAGGGGGCTTCCTTTCAGTCTATTGTGAGCACCGCTAAGGAGGCAGAGTTGTTGGTTCGAGAGGAGTTTGGGGACCCTAAGAGGGCTCGTACTACGGGGCAGTTTTCTGGTACTTCATCAGGAGGTAGAGGTTCGCATAGGGGTGGTGGATCTTTTAGGCGTCAGGATCCTGTGCATGCATCTATGCCAGCAGCTGAAGGTGGACAGATGTCTCGAGGGTCCCACAGTTTCACCCGTGGTGGCCATAGCAGTTCATTTGGTGGGCAACAGCTTTCTACACCGAGGTCTTGCTTTGGGTGTGGGGATCCAGGCCATTTGATTCGACAGTGTCCCTTTCATATTCATTCGGGACCCCATCGTACTTATTCGGCAACTCTAGTTAGAGATTCGGCTCCACCGACCAGGGGTCGGGGCAGGGGTCAAACTACTAGAGGTGGCAGGATGCCAGATAGTGGTGCCTTGGTTCCACGTGACGGAGATCGAGGTGTTGCTCAGACCGAGGGTGGCAGAGGAGCTTAGTGCTATTCTTTTCCTGGGAGGCCCGAGGCTGAGGCTTCAGACGCAGTTATTACAGGTATTGTTACAGTCTATCATCGACCTGCATCTGTGCTATTTGATCCTGGATCTACCTACTCTTATGTGTCTACGTACTTCTCATCTGGGTTTGATTTGTTGTGTGAACGGATGTTTGTGCCCGTGCATGTTTCCACACCAGTAGGTGAGCCTTTAGTGGTGGATCGAGTGTATTGATCCTGTCTTGTTTCTCTGGCTGGGTATGATACTTGGGTAGATATGATTATTCTTGAGATGGTAGACTTTGATGATATCTTGGGGATGGACTGGCTTTCCCCTTATCATGTTATTCTTGATTGCTATGAAAAAACTGTGGCCTTAGCCATGCCCGGTGTACCAAAGATTAAGTGGAAGGGTGATAGTGGTTCTTATCCTAGCAAAGTTATTTCCTACATCCATGCTAAGAAATTGATTGATAGGGGGTGTCTGTCTTACTTAGCTTTCATTCGAGATACCAGTGTTGAATCACCTTCTATGGAGTTTATCCTTGTGGTTCAGGAGTTTGTCGATGTGTTTTCTACTGACCTTCCAGGTGTTCCTCCCGATAGGGATATTGACTTCCCTATTGATCTAGAGCCAGGCACTAAGCCCATATCTATTCCTCCATATAGAATGGCTCCAGCTGAACTGAAAGAATTAATGGAGCAACTTCAAGATTTGCTGAGCAAAGGGTTTATTCGTCCTAGTGTGTCACCATGGGATGCCCCCGTCTTGTTTGTGAAAAATAAAGATGGGTCTATGAGGATGTGTATTAATTACAGACAGTTAAACAAGGTGACTGTCAAGAACAAGTACCCTCTTCCCCGTATTGATGACTTGTTTGATCAGCTTCAGGGAGCGGCTCTGTTCTTTAAGATTGATTTGAGATCTGGTTATCATCAGTTGAGGATTAGGGCATCAAATATTCCTAAGATAGCTTTTCGAACCCGTTATGGCCACTATGAATTTTTGGTGATGTCCTTCGGGTTAACTAACGCTCCTGCAGCATTCATGGAGTTGATGAATAGGGTATTTCGTCCTTACTTAGTCTTTTGTGATAGTATTCATTGATGACATTTTGATATATTCCAAGACTGAGGTTGATCATGTTCGTCACCTGAGGATAGTGCTACAGAGGTTGAGGGAGGAAAAGTTATATGCAAAATTCTCTAAGTGTGAGTTCAGGCTTGATTCGGTGGTATTTTTAGGGCATATGGTGTCCAAAGAGGGGTTAGAGTAGATCCGGCTAAGGTTGAGGCAGTTAGAGGTTGGACACGGCCTACTTCAGCTACCAAGATTCGCAGTTTTGTGGGGTTAGCTGGGTATTATCGATGGTTTATTCAAGGGTTTTCTTCTATTGCAGCCCCATTGACTAGACTAACTCAGAAGAATGTAGCTTTCCATTGGTCTGATGAGTGTGAGGCGAGCTTCCAAAAGCTCAAGACTTTGCTGACTTCAGCTCCCGTTTTGACACTACCTGAGGCAGGTGTGGACTTTACGGTGTATTGTGATGCTTCAGGAGTTGGATTAGGGGGTGTGTTGATGCAAAAGGGGAAAGTGATTGCCTATGCTTCTAGATAATTGAAGGTTCATGAGAAGAATTATCCTACCCATGACTTGGAGCTAGCGGTTGTGGTTTTTGTGCTTAAGTTGTGGCGTCATTACTTATATGGGGTTCATTGTGAGGTCTTTACTGATCATAAGAGTCTTCAATATATTTTCAGTCAAAAGGATCTAAACTTGAGGCAACGTAGGTAGATTGAGTTGCTAAAAGACTATGATTTGACCATCTTATATCATCCGGGGAAGGCTAATGTGGTGGTTGATGCCTTGAGTAGAAAGACTTCTAGCATGGGGAGTCTAGCTGCCATTCGAGTTGAGGAGCGACCTTTGGCCAAGGATGTCCAGCGTCTAGCTAATGGCTTGGTCAGGTTACAACTTTCGGATGAGGGTGGTGTACTTGCTTTCATTGAGTCTTGTTCTTCCTTGATGGACCAGATTCGAGAGCGCCAGTTTGAGGATGAGAAGTTGTGTCTTATTAGAGACAAAGTGGCTAGAGGAGAGGCTAAGGAAGCGGTGGTTGATCCTGATGGTGTTTTGAGGATTGGAGGTCAAGTTTGTGTGCCTAAGGTAGGTGATTTGATTCGATTGATTCTTAAAGAGGCTCATTGTACTCGTTATTCCATTCATCCTGGGGCAACAAGATGTATCATGACCTGAGTCAGCATTACTGGTGGTGTGGCATGAAAATGGACATCTCAGATTTCATGTCCAAGTGTTTAACTTGTCAGCAGGTTAAGTGTGAGCACCAACGACCTGGAGGTGAGTTACAGAGGATGCCCATTCCTACATGGAAGTGGGAGCGTATCACCATGGATTTTGTGGTGGGTCTGCCCACTACTGTGAGTGGTTATGACTCTATCTGGGTAGTTGTGGACCGATTGACTAAGTCTGCCCATTTCATTCCTATCAAGGTTAAGTACACAGTAGAGAAGTTGGCTGAGCTTTATATCAGTTAGATAGTTAGATTGCATGGTGTGCCTGTTTCTATCATTTCGGATCGGGGTTCACTCTCCACTTCACATTTTTGGAGGGCTTTGCAGCACTGTTTAGGCACTCAGTTGGATATGAGCTCAGCATTTCACCCTCAGACAGATGGACAGTCTGAGCGGACGATTCAGGTGTTGGAGGACATGCTTCGAGCGTGTGTGATCGATTTTGGTTCCCGTTGGGACCAACATTTGCCCTTGGCAGAGTTTGCCTATAATAATAGTTACCACTCCAGTATACAGATGGCTCCATTCGAAGCTTTGTATGGTAGACGGTGTAGATCTTCGATTGGTTGGTTTGATTCTGCTGAGATGGACTCATTAGATGCAGACTTTCTTAGAGATGCTATGGAGCAGGTCCGTATGGTTCAGGGTAGGTTGTTAACCGCTCAGAGTCGACAGAAGAGTTATGCAGATAGGAGGGCTCGAACACTAGAGTTTATGGTGGGCGATCATGTTTGGCTTAGAGTGTCACCTATGAAGGGTGTTATGCGGTTCGGTAAGAAGGGAAAGCTTAGCCCCCGATTTATTGGTCTATTTGAGATTTTAGAGCGAGTTGGAGAGGTGGCCTATAAACTAGCCTTGCCACCTAGCTTGTCATCCGTGCATCCTGTGTTTCATGTCTCCATGCTCCGAAAGTATGTGCCCGATGAGTCTCATATACTTTCATTTGATTCGGTGGTGTTGAGCTCAGACTTGTCTTTTGAGGAGGAGCCTATCGCTATTTTGGATAGGCAGGTTCGAAAGCTTAGAAACAAAGAGATTTCCTCCATGAAGGTGCAATGGAAGAATCGCCAAGATAGAGAGGTGACTTGGGAGACAGAGTCTGACATGCGTGCTAAATATCCTCATTTTTTTGAAGCTTTAGGTACTTTCTTTTTACCTTATGTTCGAGGACGAACATGATTTTTAGTGGTGGATAATGTAATGACCCATAATATTATTTCTGAAATTAGTCCACTTGATTTCATAAGAATATCTCCCTCGTAAAATTTTAGTGGGTACTTTGAACTATTTGATAACTAAGAATATTTAATTTAGGGGTAAGTTTGAATAATTAATAAGTGGTGGGCTAAATATTAATTTGTTAAAAACTCTATACCCACTTGATTTATGTATTAAATTAGGTTAGTGAGATTTATCAGTTTTAGAAGGAAAATAAAATAAAAGAAGACAGAGGGGCGTTGTTCGGCGTGAAGAGCATCAACGAACTGCAAGTCTCCTTTGAGCCAATTGGAAGGTATATGCATATATTAATTTATTAATATCCTTAGTAACAAATTGTATATGTTAATTGGAATAGGAATTGAAGTAATATGTTAACAGTAGCATATGATAACTAAGTTGTTTGAATTAGAGTATTGAAATTGTAGGCAGATTGCAGTTGTTGTTTTTCAATTGTTTTCGTATAGATTCTGTAATATCTAGTTAGGTTTCGTTAATTTTTATTCTCTTAGTGATTTTTATTATAAGTTAAATTTTGATACATTGAGATTGTTAATAAATAATAGGTGTTTTGTCTTATGTAGATATCATTAGATTTGTGATATTCGGAGGAATTAACACTTAATCCTACACTTGAAATTTTGGAATTTAAGTATAGATTAGATGAGTTTTTGGGTCTAGGCTAGATGTATAGTAATATGGATATTATTAGTTTTGAAATCTTATTGTGGTAATTTATTTGACTAGATCGTGGTGCTACGGATTTTATTCGAAAGGGAAAGGCTCAAGTATTTGATTGATCCTGATTTGACTAAGGCAAGTGAACTTTTAAGACTTTGTAATTCTTGTAGAATTCTCGAACTATCCTTTCTCCTATATGCGATTTGTGAAATATTTTAATGAGGGTGCTTAAATATAAGATGTGAGTTGGTGTGTGGTTGTGACACTTGAATTAAACATGTGTTTAAGTGATGAGAATTATATATATATTCTTTTGAGATATATTGTTGTGGTTGGTGATGAGGAGTGGATTTGTTTGCGGATTTCATCTCATGTTCATTCATTCCATGACACACACATTTGCATTGTTCTGAATATTGGTATGAGTGAGATGGTAAAAAGTTGGGACCGAGGTCTTTACCGGTCGAGATGTGATGCCGAGGTCTTTGCCGGCGATATTGTGATGCCGAGGTCTTTGCCGGTGATATTGTAATACTGAGATCTTTGCATATTGATATTGTGATGTCGAGGTCATTGCCGACAATTATTGCACAAGCATTGCATCTCATCCTTGCATATTCCTGTGTGGCATGATGTTATTCCTGTGTTTGATTGTGTTGATACATGTGAGTTCTGACTTGTGATTTGTTATTTGTGACATACTGGAAAACTATCTCTAGAATGTATTATGTGTTGCTGGACTGGGACTTTTCTGAGTGCAGGTGTGTAGTTCGACGGTATATGGTTGGGTGTGGAAGGAGTTTGTGTATTCTATCAGAATTATTCTGTTTTGCTAGTTGACTTGTTGGGTACCGCGTTGTTTTTGGTACTCACCCTTGCTTCTACACTTGTGTAGGTTTTGAGCCCGGACAGTGAGTAGTAATTTTTTTTCCTTGATCATCCGAGGCTTCCCAGGAGATTTAGAGAGGTAGTTGTTGTCATCTGGCTGACTCTCTTGTCCTGTTTCTTTTCTGCTTTGTTATATTTGAGAAGAAAGACAGTTTCAAACTTGTAATTCTTGGATTCTGTATGACTAGTGGCTTGTACACGTGACAACCAAATCCTTGGGTGGTATTTAAGTTTGTATAGATTTCTCTTTTTAGTTATCTATATTATTTAGTATTTCCGCACGTCATTTCGATTCCTTGTTGGGTTAGGCTGACTTGTTCTGATGGGTTTGAGCAAGTGCCATCACGTCCATTTTTTTTGGGTCGTGACATACTTTGAGGCTTGTTTGGGGACTCTCAGGTCCTTATTCGCCATGTCATTCCTAGACCCTAGGCCCGGGTCGTGACAAAATTAAAACATCGACAGAAGACAGATGGAGTCAGTTCTTCTTTACAGGATATACCTTTAATGCAAATAAAAGACACGTACTTGTCGTAAATAGGACAAACTCTGTAATGTTTTTAATTTTTTGTTCATTTATATAATTACTTTATAATAGACATGTCAAAAGTTATCCTGACTAGTATATATAAATAAAATAAAATACACGTTCAATAAATATAACTTAGAATTTTTCTTTTGAAATCTGTAATTCACTTACTTTAACAATTTAAGAAATATTTAAATTTGCAAATTTATGTGTTAATTTTTATTTATTTATTTGGTATCTAGCATAGAAGGGATAATATTTGTCCACACAATTGAAGAAAATACCAAGTAATAAGCATGTATTGTTGTGTTTCGTGTATAATAAAGTACGGATCATCTTCATTAATTTAAGTACGCATTATATTTAATATATATTACCTTTCATGAATCATCACACATTAAATCATACAATTAAATTAAATAAAGTTTAACTCAAACACTAAATAAAGAAGTAAAAGTATGAGATTAAGGAAAGACTCAGCATAAAAATGATTACTAATAATTAATAAACCAAATGTTTAACAAAATATAAATTAAGAGAACATAATTATAAACAAATAGTCTAATATAAAATATTTTTTCATCTAACGAATTTTCATGAGATATAATTATTTTAAATTAATTTGAATTTCAAAAAATATATAAAATATTGAGAATCCATTTTAACATGAGATATGAATCCAAATGACACAAAATTTTGAAGTTTTAGTTACGTATGCAATTTAAATTTAATTAATCGTATTTTTTTCTCATAAACATAAAAACAAAATAAGGTATGAAAAGTATCAATATTTTTCTAACTTTTTTTTGAATCTACCAAATGAATAAATCACACTTCATAAATAAGATATTAGAATATTCTAAATTGATAATTCACATATCTCACGTTTTATAAAATAAATATATGTGATTACAATATTTTAAAAACATAAAGATCCACTAGTTAACAACAGTAGTAATTAGGTTTTTTTTTTAATATAAACTCTTCATGCTGAATATGATTTTTTTTTTTACGAAATTAAAAATGATGAATCCTTTTTTACCAAAATATAAATTTATAGGTCAATTTTGAATTTAAATAATTTTTAAATGTCAAAATCATACTTTTATGTAATTTGAAATATGAAATCAATTAAAAATTATGAAATCGTGGTCTTCATTTGCGTTGTGCTCTTTTTTTCTTTATAAAAAAAGATTCATTAATTTTTGTATAATATTTTTAATGGAGCAACTACCAAAAGCATATTACTAAATATATGCATTATTTTTTTTCATTGTGACTTTTTTCATCATTTATTTTAGTAAGGTTTTAATGATGCACATGTATTTATTAATAAATATCAAAGAGATAGTGTTTTGGATACACTTAATTGAGAGCGTCCATTCATAGCTCCAATAAGTAGCTCTGCAACAAGTTTCTATAAGCAACTCACAAGTTACTCTGGAAGTAGGTTCCTAAAATAACCCTTCAAATAGGTTCCTATAAGTAACTTTGCCAGTAACTTTAATTCTTATATAAATAGGAAGTAATTTAAGTTTATTTATACATCAATTTGAAGTTGAATATCACATCAATCTCTCTCGCGTACACTTTCTCTACTATATTTACTTTACAGTGTTCCTTTTTAATTACACTGGACACGTTTTACACTAATTCATTAAACTTTCATAAGTACCCTTTCGAGGACATTCAATGAAATAAATAAATGAAATTTAAAAGTTTTAAACTATTATATGAATTTGAAAGTTATAATGTGATATTTATTTTTTTTCCTTATTACAAAACTCAATATTTGCTTTTACACATAATTTAAAGCTATGTTGGTTGTGTGTTGCCGAAAACCATTCTCAAAAGCATGCTATGTTAGTTATGTGTTGCCGAGAACCATCCTCAAAAGCACGCTCTGTTAGTTGCGTGTTGCCGAAAATCATTCTCAAAAGCATAATAGAAAGACGACAGAGCAGTATGACGCGAGATGAAGCAGCATAATAGAAAGATGACAGAGCAAAAGTATGACGCGAGATGAAGCACGTATAATTGGAATTTACGAAGAAACACTAGAAGAAAAAGTTAACATTGTCAACAAAAGACAACTGGAGTCAATTCTTCTTTACACAATACACTTCTAAAGCGAATAAAAGACTCATACACCATTATAAGCATGACAAACTCTGCTACAATAAGTATAACTTATAATAGTTTCTTTTAAAGTCTGTAACTGACTTATTTTTACAATTTAAGAAGTATTTCAATTTACAAATTTATATGTTAATTCTTTTTGTATCTAGCATAGGAGGGTTAATATTTGTCTGCATAATTGAAGAAAATATTAAATAATAAGCATGTATTGTTGTGTTTTATATATAATAAGATATTGATCATCTTATTATAACAAATATAATCTTTCATGAAATATCACATATTAAATCTTACAATTAAATTAAATGAACTTACACTCAAATACTAAATAAATAAGTTACCATCTAATGATATTGATCAGTTGGATAAAAATCCATAATATGAATTCTAATATGGAATATGGATAAAAGTAGAAGTATGAGATTAAGGGAAAAACTCAACATAAAAATACTCATTTAATAATTAATGCACCAAATACTTAACAAAATACAAATTAAGAGAACATAATTATAAACAAATAGTTTAATAGAAAGTTTTTTTTTCATCTAATGAATTTCACGTGATACAATTATTTTGGATTAATTCAAAATTCAGAGCATATATCAACGCCAAAGATCCGTTTAGACAAGTGATATGAATTTAAATGATACAAAATTGAAGTTTTAATTTGATATGTAATTTAGATTTCTTGAATTGTATTTTTTTTCATAATCACTAAAAAAAACACAAAATCCGAAATCTATCAACATTTCTCAGACTTTTTAAAATCTACCAAATTAATAAAGGGTGGATTTCAAAAATGCCCTTTTTAGGTTATGAAATTACAAGCCATTACCAACTTTATTTAAATTACCAAATTTATACCAACTTTTATTAAAAAGTAGGAAAGAGAGTATTTTTTTTTTATGATAAAGTTGATTAAAGTGTGATGTGATATGTGGTGAAAAGGAAGAATAAATTAATGATATTTAAAAGATTTAGAAATTGGTGTTGGTGATGGGTTTCTTGTTTATTATTATTTTATTTTTTTTATAGTTGACAAAGAAGTAGTATGTCCTTCCCAATTGTAGAATACAATTTTCAATGTATAAACGTAATGTGAACCGTAAAAATGATTGAACTATGAACCAAAAAATTTTGTGTTCACGAAAAAAATTAGTGTTACGTATAATTCATATTGTGAAGATAGAAAAAAATTTACAATATAATAAATTAGTGTTACGTATAATTCATATTGTGTGATAATACAATTTTTTATTAAAAAAAAAAAGAAGGTAATTGTAGAAAATTTCGTGGAATTAAATATTTATTAAGATGTTCCTACATATTTGTCTTATTCTACACAACTAAAAAATGTTATGTATTAATTATGGTATTTTAAAAAATATTTATGGGAAATGTATTGAAAATATTTATTAGAAGTAGACCCATCAAATCAAATTAATTGATTTGATGGAATGATGGCAGCCTACCACACCCTATAAAGGGAGGGCACATCAATGCGGTACGGTTGGGGGCCTTTGTCCTCCATTTTTTCATGCATAATCTTTACCCAAAAGATAAAATGGAGGGAATGTTTTTGGGGTATTTAATAAGGTGTTGACCAAAGGCTTTTTTATTGGATGGGGTTTGGTCAGCCTAGTGTTTGATACAATCCTTTGCAAGTATTAATAATATAACAATGATAAATATTTTCCATTAGTGAAGAGACCAATTCCAGTTGTTTGGTGTTGTTTGTGGTATACAACATGGGTTCCATATTGGTTTTGTGAAGGATTTGTAAAAATTGGTAAGGAGGTTAATTATTCATCCCATTTGACATATACGTGTGGGGTAATTATGCATAGTGCCTGCATAAACGTCACGAAATATCACAAACATTTATTTTATTTTTTTTGGGAGTGAAGATACTAATAGTATTTCTTTGGTATACTTGTGATATTACGAATGGTTTTCATTTAGGTGTAATGGGGATGTTGTGAAATAAATTTAAAATAAAAAACATGTCAGTACGCATAGCTTTAACCTGGGACGGCGAAACATGCAAATTTACACCAAATAACAATTGAAAAAAAAAACAACTAGAACGAAAAAATGGAAATTTAATATTAAAAATCAATCCACTGGGAAAAAAAATATACAACATTGTTCACAA